>JALJVW010000011.1:5235259-5835259 GCA_024865655.1 Emberiza elegans
TAATCGATGACAAATTTTCAGATCTTCTAACGCACTCCCAAAACCCTGCAGAGAGGTCACGGACATTTTCAATACATATTTTTTCTTAAATCAGATATTCAAAACTCATTAAACATAATTAATCAGATGAATAAAAAATTCAAACCAATCTGCCTAGCAGTCCAATTTAAAAGCAAAGCTGCTACTATTAATGACTGTGTTAAGTATGCAGTTTTTAAACTTAATTGCACAACTAATGTGTTTTATCCTCACAATCTTATTAGCAGGGTGGGAGTAGACAAAAATGCCCTCAAAGCACTAAAATAAGAAAACCCCCTCCTCCCATCTATTACTATTAATGTACAGTGAAATCCCAAAAATAAGCAGCTGTTAAATGACCTCAGTTGAAGGGACTTCACTGAAAGGTTAAAGCTTCAGCAAAAAAATCATCAACCTTGAAATCCCCTAACATATAGGCCCTCTGACACAGAATATTGTTATCATGTTTCTGCTACTTCTTAATAAACAACTTTCTGACTATATTTTTGTATTGGTTTTGCATGGCTTGGTTTTCAGTACCAGGGGGGTCACTGAGGTGGCTCCTGTGAGAAGCTGCTGAAACTCCCACCTTGTCCAGCAGAGGCAATGGCTGATGGCTCTGAAGATGGACATGCTGCTGGGACAATGACAGAGGGACTGGTAACACCTCTGTGATGACAGATTTAAGAAGAAAATCACAACAAAGTCACACAGTTTTTGCTTCTAGTTAGAAAAGAGGAGGAGCAGGTGAGAACACGTGAGGGAAACACCATGGAGACACCAAGGTCAGTGGGGAGGCTGCTCCCCGTGGCAGTGCCCCATGGCACAGCAGATTTGGGAGCACTGTGTGCCTGTGGGGGAATTCAGGTTGCAGCAGGTGTGGCAGGGCTGCTGCTCGTGGGAGTGGAACCACGCTGGAGAAATGAATGGAGAACTGTCTCCTGTGGGAGGGACCCCACGGCCTCACAGGGAAAGGACTCCTCTCCCTGAGCAGCAGAAGAAAATCTCAGTGATGAACCAACCAAACCCCCATGCCCTGTCTGCCTGTGCCGAGGTGGGAAGGAGGGAGGGGCTGGGGGAATAAAAGGTGTTTCAGGGCTTCTTTTACTCCTCATTATCCTCCTCTGATTCTGTTGGGAATAAATGCACTTTGCAACTTTAAATTGAGCCTGTTTTGCCTTTGAAATATTTTTCCGGGTCCTTATCTCACTCCTGAACCCTTCATTATTTATTTTCCCCCCTCTCTGCTGCCCAGCTGTAGCAGGGGAGGGTGAGTGATGGACTCTGGTGGTGTCTGGTGTCGGGCCAGTGTCAAATCACAACAGTTCTATGAGCACATTAAAAGAACCGCTCCTCTTTTCTGTTATGCATCTTTGTGGGGGCCCTGAGGGGCATTCCCTGGGTTAGAGAGACACAAGGAGTTTCCCTCAGGAGCTGTACAGGCCCCCTTGGCTCCTTCCCTTGTTCCTGTGTCCCTCGGCCACTCCCTCCCTGTTCCCCCATTGCCCTGATCTTTGTCCTGCCCCGTGCCCCTGTTCAGCGCCTGCCTCTGGGGACACAGAAACCTGGACTGTCCCCATGAGTGCCCTTGGACCCTGCACATCTCACCACAGGCTCAATTAAACACCTGTGGATATCATGCAAAGGCCCTTTGTGCTTCCTTACCCTGGAATTTACTGGTAGCTATTCCAGCTTCAACAAATGTTATACCAGGTCACACTTCCTTCAGAAAGCTGTGCTCCCTTTCTCCATGAAGAGCTCCAAGAGAGGTTTGCGAGAATGTGCAATTGCAAGAGCAGCTTCAAAGAGGGAATGTCTTTAAACTGAATGAGGGTAGATTTCGATTTGGTATTCAGAGGAACTTCTTTACTGTGACAGTAGTGAGGCAGTGGCAGAGGTTGCCCAGAGAAGCCGTGGATGCCCCAGCCCTGGTAATGTCCAAGCCCAGGCTGGGTGGGTCTTAGAGCAGCCTGGTCCAGTGGAAGGTGTCCCTGAGAGAGTTTGGAACCCTGAGTAGAGGGTTTGGAACCAGGGCCTTTTCTCAGGTTGGAAATGCAAGATGTGGCTGGGCGTGTGTGTTCTATTGCCGTCTGTTGGATGTGGGGCACTTATCTTCTGTTCACTGGGCCACCTGTTACAGTTTTCTTTATCTCTTCCACAGCCAATCCTCCCTCCAGGAGATTTCTTCTGTCCATGGCCAGTGAGTGTCCCTGCCTGGCTGACAAAATTACACCATCCCATGGGGAGATGCTCTGCCCAGGGGGAGCAGACAAACATTCCTACCTGGACATGATCAGAGATTTGGAACACCACAGCAGCCTTTCCCACTGGATTCCCAGAGGAGCAGCTTTCTTCTCCACTGCATTCCCAGAGGAAGACCGGGTCCATCTACACCACTCTGGACCTTCAAAAGAAAACTCCACCCTCCTACAAGATCCCTGCTCCAGCAGAGCCACATTTGTCACTCCTGGAGGGCTGCAGCCACCATGGGATGGGACTGCTGCCACCACCCTGACCCACAGGGGGTCGGGTCATATTCTGACTCTGTCACTGTTGTTTTGTACTACCGCTTTTTTATTTTTATTTTTTAATTTTTATTTTATTTTTTTCCTAATAAAGAACTGCTAATTCCTACTCCATATCTTTGCCTGAAAGCCCTTCATTTCAAAATTATAATAATTTGAAGGGAGGGGGTTTACATTTACATTAGAGACACTCCTGCCTTCCTTAGTGGACATCTGTCTTTTCAAACCAAGACAGGGGTCATTAAGATCCCTTCCAACCCACCCCACTCTATGATTCCACCATCACATGATTCTATGTCTGATTACAGATGGATGGAACAAATACAAAAACTTAAATTCATACTTCACAACAATGTATGACATCACAAGCTTATGTAATAAATGCTAGGACAAGAACAAAAAAGATAAAACTTGTTCAAAATTACCAAGGTAGACAAGAATTTTGGCAGATGTTGCATGATCCTTTATTAAGAATACATTTGTGAAAAATGTGCATTTTATGATTGGCTTTTCACAAATATTAAAATGAATATTATATGTGTTGTGTTAGAAAGTTATGCTGTTAGTTCTCTTAAGCAGTGTGTTAAATATAGTTTTCGGTTATAACAAAATGTTAAAATAGAAACTATGCTATGTAAGATACCTTCTTCTAAAGAAAGGACTCGCACTGAGATAGCAGCCACAGGGATACCTGAATCTTTCAGAGAAAGAGAATTTATTGCTCCATTATCAGGAGAAACGAACTTCTTCCTGCCTGCTCAGTCCTGAAGATGCTGTCAGGATTCAGAGGAAGAAGCTGACACTGCCCAGCCAGAATCCTGTGTTTGAATGGAATTTATGCATCATGGATGAGGTGTATGAATATGCAACAGGCTGTTGCTTTTAAGGGTTAATCCTCTGTTAACGTGGGTCCTTTTTCGGGCTTATGCTGCTCAGAAAGAGGCACCCAGACTGTCCATAACTCTTTGTTTTTATTGCCTCATACTTGTCCTAATCCAAATTGTCCAAATTATTATTCCTCTAATTATATTGCTATTTTTATAACCACAAATAGCAATATAATTATAACTTGTTTCAATTATAAAAGTATAATTAATTTTATAATTAAACTTTTATCATTTTAAAAACAAGTGATTGGAGTTTTTCACACATAGTCCTCGCATAATCCTTGGGGATTGATGTATGCACCAACACTCAAACTCAGGAAATACGGTAATGCCGGAGTCTACTGTAAATAACTGGAAGAACTGTAAAGAACTTCCTTTTCTCTTGAGAAGAATTGGAAGAAACAGCAGAAGAGCCAGAAAGCGACACCTTCAATCCCCGGACCGAGACAGATCCGGGCCTCACAGCGGAGCTGGGGCAGCCCGGGCGGGCCCGGCATGGCGGTGCCGGCTGCCGGCGGGGTCTGACACCGATCGCACCGTTCTGCCGTGCCGTCACAGCGAGAGCTCACTATGGAACACCTTCCACTGGATTCACTACCGGGGGCACTCGCGCGTCCCCGTTCCAGCCTCCGCCCCCGCCGGTCCCCGGCCGGGGCGGGCCCTGCCGGCGCTTCCTCCGCGGGGCCTCTGCGTGCCGGGGCTCGCCATGGGGCAGTGCCTGCCCTGCATGGGGGGCGCCGTCAAGGACGTGGTGGAGACGCCGGACCCGGTGAGTGAGGGGCGGCGGGGCTGCCCCGTCCTTCCCCGCTGTTCGTCCGTCACCGCCTGGGCGGCCGCGGTGAGGGGAGCGCGGGGGCGGTGACCACCTCCTTCCTTCCCTTCCTTCCTCCTTCCCTCCCTCCCCGACATGGAGGCCGGGCCGCGGGGCCGCGGCCGTGCCCCGGGAGGCTGTGCCGGGGAAAGGGAGCCGGTCCTTGGGCCACGGCCCGGGCTGCGGAGAGCTCTGGGGCCGGGACACCCGGGGCACCCCGCAGCTCGGGCCTGGGCCCTGGAACCTCCTCCCTGCTGCTGCTGCTGCTGCTCTGCCCCACGGTCACAGTGCGTGGGCACCGTGGGTCTGTGCAGACCGAGCCGAACCTCCGGCTCTGCTCTGCTCTGCTCTGCTCTGCTCTGCCCCACGGTCACAGTGCGTGGGCACCGTGGTGCTGTGGAGACCGGGCAGAACCTCCTGCTGCTCTGCCCCACGGCCACAGTGCGTGGGCACCGTGGTGCTGTGCAGACCGGGCAGAACCTCTTCCTCCTGCTGCTCTGCCCCACGGTCACAGTGCGTGGGCACCGTGGGTCTGTGCAGACCGGGCAGAACCTCCTCCTGCTCTGCCCCACGGTCACAGTGCATGGGCACTGTGGTGCTGTGCAGACCAGGCAGAACCTCCTGCTCTGCTGTACCCCACAGTCACAGTGCGTGGACACCGTGGTGCTGTGCAGACCGGGCAGAACCTTCTGCTCTGCTCTGCCCCATGGTCACAGTGCGTGGGCACCGTGGGTCTGTGCAGACCGGGGGTTCCCCTGAGGCGTGTTAGTGCATAACTGTGCCAAAGAGAGCGCCACTTTTACAAGGAATAGGAAAAGCTGTGCTTTTTTCCCCAGTGGATGGCGATGCTCACTTCTAACTACTCTCTCCTCCGCATGACATTTTTCCTAGCCCGTGTGTGTGGTTTGCACCCTCATCTGAGGGTTTCACGGGGGAGGAGGAAGGGAGCCCACTTTGCCTGGGAGAGCAAGCATTCCCCTGTCCAGCCTCTAAAAGGATGTTTCATACACTGTGTGCCATTTCAGCCCAGGCTGGGGTTTTTGAGTGAAGGTGCAGAACAGCTGAATAGTGATTTCTCATGGGTTTTACTGTATATATGTCATCAGCTGCTCTTCTGGCATATTAGTCACTAAAAACACTTTGTTCTTGCAGGCTGTCAGTGCAGGGAAAGATGATGCTGATTACCATGAATTTGTCATTTTGTGGGAGTTAGAATCACAGATTTGAGTCATACTTTAAAAAATTAAGACCTTAAAAAGAATGCAAATACTATATTGAAGTAGAATTTCACTCTCTTTAACATTTTTATCTAGGAAATAAAAAGAAGACAACTAGCAGAAGCTGCTGAAAAGAGGCAGATGGAGGTAATGTCTGATAAAATGTCATTTTTTGAAATTATTTTTAGATAACTGGTTTATGGGGAGAATGGCTGTGGCTTCTCTGGTGACACTGGGTATCATGTTTGGATCATGGGAATTGTTGTTAAGTACTTTCCTGGTATTATTAATGTTGTACATTTATACCTTTTTTATATCTATTAAGAATTTCACAGGTAGGTGCTCTAAGACCATTGCAAAGTAACTGAGCTTGTTTGGATGGGAGATATTTTACAGTAGTTTTTGAAACCACCTAAGAACTGGAAGAGCAACTTCAACGTTATTTTTTCCTTGTTCTAAGACTTGAAAACAAGAGATGGAGACGTATTCAAACCAGAGTGGTCAAACAATTGTTGCAGTGGCAATTTCAAGTGGTACTGCACTTGTACTTTTCTTAAAACTGCAGGTTGTATGCACTTGCAGTTCTTCTTTCTCAACAGGGCAACAGTTTGAACATGTTCATAAGCTCAGATTCCAGCAAAGATGTAGTATTAACTTAGTATTTTGTCTTTTTAAGGCTGCCAAGCTTAGATATCTTTAAAGTTAGAAGAGGTAGGATACAAATGTTCTAGCAGAACAGGCCAGCCTGGTGTTTTTTTCCTTACATACCTCTAATTGTTATTTGTGTGAATGTCAGTGACATTACATATTGAACATGGGGACCATGTTGACCTGGTTTGAAGGGGGTTTAGTAAATAATTGGAGCAACAGCTGAGTGATGCATGAGACTCCTTAAAACCCTTGATTTTGTGTCATTCTATGTGCTAAAAGCAATCCACATGTTGTTTTCAACCACAAATGGGATTTTAAGCATAACTGCAGGAAATAGCTAGCTCTTAGCTGGCTAAAAAGCTTTCCTGAGAGGAATGAGAAGTGAAGCAATTCGGGTTGTGCATGTCCTTGAAGCTTTTTGGGACCCATTATGCTGACAAAGAAAAATGGAAGTATCACTTTGTTGCTTTTTGTTTTCTGGGAAGACAAAGAGATAAAGTATCTACCAGGATTTTTCAGGACTATCTTTGAGGTCATTTTAGCCTCTGAATGTTGGGTAGTGGAGATGTCTTGCAAGCAGCCATACTTAGTTTCACCCTTGTGAGGGGACAAGAAAGTAGATCAGATGTCCTTCCTTCTCTGCTTCTTAGCTGCTCATTATCCCTTCTGATGTCATGTCTGAGCTCTTCTTCCTTTTGGGGTGCTGCAGACAGTTTGGGGACCTGACTCACTTGGAAGGCCAGTTTCCTAAGAGGCAGAGAACATGGTCTAAGTAGGTTGTTTTGTTGTTATTTGGTGGTAAGATTTGTCTTGGTACCCCACTGAGAACTGAGCTTGGTGTTGGGACCTTGAAATTCAGGTGAGAACATTGCTGGTTTGCCTTGATGGATTTTAGCATCTTTTGGGTAAGTTCTGCTATGTTATTGTAACCCTAAACTAAGAGAAGAATCAGTTTTTAAAACTTTTTTTTTTCTATTTCATGGTGTTAACTGTAATTCTGATGCTCCTGCCATCTAGTCCAGATTGTCATTAAACAGTTCCACAAGCATATGAAGCACGCAGTTCAGGACAGATTTTTCATTCTGCTACCCACACGCCCGGTGACATTTTTTTGGACTGTCATGCAGGGTATTTCTCAGAGATCACAGCTGAAAAGTTTAAACTTCTTCACAGCCTGGGCTAGCACTACTAACACAGGTCTTTTTCTCCCCTGTTCATGAGGTTAAAAGTAGGCCCTGACACTGAAAAAAACAGACTAAAAATTTGTGGACTTCTGGTTCTGCATCTGAGGATTAAATATCTTCACCTGGATGTAATAACAAAGGGAAACAAAACCATCCTCACTTACCTATGGGACCAAGAGTTCTCAGAATGAGGAAATATCCTGGAAGGGCTACCTTGATGTAATAGTAGCATCACTAAGTGCTTCAGTGTTTTCATGCAAACCACAGTTCATAAAATAGTGTTGGCAACACCTGTGGTTTGGTTTCTCTCCAGAAAAATCACTAACTTGGTCTTACTCAAATGTGTTTTCTCCCAGGCTTCCTCTCGAGGTATTAAGAATGTTCAGTCTGTAGAGCAGAAGAAAAAGAAACAGGAGGAAATAGAAAGAAGAATGGCAGCTTCACGTCCTGGAGGAGAAGGAGGACTGAGAGTAAGTTTAAAAAAGAAACAGTGTGATTCAACTACCCATACATTCACTGGGAAAATCTGTATTGTCAAATAGAAGATTGAATAACTTGAGGAAAAACCAAGAGGAAGGGAAATGGAATAGAAATGGAAGGATGTGTCATTGCCATGCAGTGCTCTTAATGAGACTTCATCACTAGGACAGAAAGACAGCAGCCATGGCAGAGAGCTTTTTTCCTTCCCCCTTCTTCCCAGTTTCTGCACACATGATGCATCAGTTTTAGGGTCTCAGCACTGGGCACCTCTTCACTGTGTTACCCTGTACCCAGTGTCCCTTTTCAGTGCCAGCTGAGATTGTCTCTCTTCCTTCAGAGCTTTTAGAAAACATCTGCACTAAGTAGGGCAATGGTTTGGGGTTTATGTGGCTCTCATTACAAAAGAAACATATAGTGTTGGCATAAAATTACTACTGTTGCTATTGTAATGTGAACCTTACCTCAGAAGGCCAGGCAGAGAGTTAATGAAGAATTACAGTCTCTCCAAAACAGTAGATGGATCTGATCATTGAAACTCAGCCTTCATCTTTTGCCCTCATTACCATACATGATTCAGGAGGCAGAAGTTTGTGTAAATTGCCACTGATACACTGCATGTCCACCACTTGCTGGGATAAATGATTGAGAATTTAAAGGTGAATGGAGAATTTATGGTAGTTTGACAACCTCACAGTGTTTGTTTGCTCTGGGATTTTTTCCTTTCTTTTCCTTATCTTCATACAAACCTGCGGTGTGTTTTGTTTGTTTCTGCAGTGGCAGGTTGGATAACACAGGACTTCTGAAGATGATTGATGTTTACTGCCAGTAACTTGTCGGTTTCTGCAGCCCAGGGGCACTTACTCATCATGTGGCTTTTGCTGTTTACCTCTGAAGACTCAGCAGTACTTTGCCATTGTGGGACAATGGATGTGGAAACATTCACAAAGAAACTTAAGAACTAATTCTGAACACTATGGTTTTGCCAATTTCCGTTTGTTTGTTTTCCATGCATGTTTTATTGCTTCCGTGTCAAGACTTCCTGTCAGCTGGAAGTGGCCTCATGTGTAGTCAGCCAATGTGTGTGTACTGTCTGGTGGGTTGATGTCTGTCTGTCTGTCTGTCTGTGTATGACTGACCTGAGCAAGCTCAGGTGCCCACCTGTTGGTTTTGATGCTTATTTCAAGCTCTACAATTAAGCTTTTCCCCAAGTCCTCATGTAGAAAGTTTTTCACATATGGATGTATTTGAATATGCAGATGACAGCATTTATTTTCTGTTTCCTAATGACTTGCACTGCTTAGGAATTTAGTGCCTTTTTGAAAAAAGAAAAAGTAGAGTCATGGCGGGTCCTTACAAATGGAATAATTTTGTCACTAGTAAAAGAAGAAATAGAAACCTTTATAAATCCTGTGTACTTAGATCAAGAATGCCATTTTATTATGTGTGTAATAATTGTTCTCGTTTTCTCATGTGGGTTTCTTTTGAGTCTGTAAGTATTTATAATGAACACTGAAAGTTAAAACATGAAATTAAAAATCCTGTTATTAGTTGTATTCATTTATTACCACAAGAGGGCAATGCTGACCGTCTCAGGGTTTTGAAAAACAAACAGGAAAACAGTTACTATGGCATCACTTTGCCAGTTCATTTCCAAAAGTTTCTGTGTTCTCTATTTAGGTGGGCTACTTACAGTGCAAAAACGTTTTCTTTTCCCCAGAGAGCATTATGCATATAATGCATGGGCTCAATACTGCAATTGCTGCATTTCTGACCTACTCAAGACAGAGAGGCTTTTTTCCCACCCCTTGAATGTATTTTTGTCTTTCACATCTCAACACTGCCCAATGTTGTCCCAAGAGTGCAGTCTTGACACAGTTTCTTGGCTTAGCCTTCAGAATTGAGGTGAGAAGGGAGAACTTTCAATATTCACATAATGGTGTTTGGGCTGAAAAAAGCTGTATCCTTGGCTGAAGACTGCCTTCAGTTTCCTTTGATTGCTGGCAATTGCTCTCTTCAGTGTATTAACTGTTCATAATAATTCTTTTAAAGTCTAGTGAAAATGCAGAGTTATAAAAGGTATCTCAGATGTTAATTTGAAATGAGAATTTCAGTCTAGCATCAGAGTGGGTGTCCTACAAGACACTTAAGCAGCACTTACACTTTGTTGGTCACTTGGGGTATTTAAAACTTGAAACATTTTTCTCTTCATTCTCTGTCATACACTCCTTTGAAACTGCAACCATGTCTCTTGTCATCCAAGCTCTGCTTGCATTAGTGCCATGAACACTTTCATTTAAAGCCATCGAAAGAACCTAGGGAAATCAATCACATTCTTCTCTCTCTCCATCCTTTATGTAAAAGCCAGAGCTGTCTGTGCTTCTTCAGAGACCTAGTTTTGAATGTTGGATTTGTTCTATGGCTGAGGAACCACATCAGAGGATGTGGGGGTTTGTAGTTCTAGATTATGAATCACCTACAAAGCTGTTTCAAAAGATGTCCTGTACCATACATATCCGATTGTCCAAATGGCCAGGCTCAACTGACTGGGGATTATTTGAGTAAATAAAGCCACTTACTGTTGGTTTAAGTTTTGTTTCAGTTCACAGTGAAAGCAGAAACCACTGCAGGTCAGTAGTGTACAGCTGATAGCAACCTGCCATGTACCACTGAATAGCAAGGCTGAGAGCCATGTAGGTGAGAGCTTCTCTCTCCTTGTAGATATCTTTCCTGTCTTACTGCTTAGTGCAGCATTAAGTTTATGTGAACCACAATGGGAATTTTGTCCGTATTTCCCTCAATCCTGGATGTTTACTTCACCTCAGGCTGTTAAAATGCACCTTTTCACACAAATTACCTAGATGGTTGATATTTTGTTTACATCAGTACAACTCTCTTTTTTCGTTCATCTTCTGAAAGTGCAGTCTTATATTGCAAAAACTGGCAGGCCACAGCCTAGTGCTGGTAAACTGGAAAAGCTGACTCTCCATCACTGTGATAGCATCATCTTTGTTGCAGTAACAAAGTGGAACAATTTGCCACTCCATATGGTTAAAATACAAAAATTATGCTAGAATGTTTGTAGCAGGAAATTCCTGAAATGTGGGAAGACACGGAAGCTGTGTCTCCACAAGGATGGGAGCATCACAGTGGGCCCTGAGGAACACAGATGCCTTCATGTGGGTTTGGCACAGTGACAAGGACTGAGTTCTTGAGAGGCAGAGTGCTCATCGGGCACAAGCAGTGCCAGCAGTTTTTCCAGACTCCGGGAGAGCCTGTCCAGCCCCATCACCATTTGTGTGTTCTCACCTGTCTGTTGCACCTCACCTTGGCTGACACACCACAGGCTCAGAAAGGAGGAGGCACAGCAAAGAAGGAGCTCTGTGCCTCCTTCCCTTGTCAGGCACTCTCAGGCTGCTGCCACTGAGGCAGTACAACGTGTAAGCCCAAAAAAAACCCAACCCTTGTCAGCATCTCTAGGAAACACTTCTGTAACTCTGTGGTGTGGCAAACAGCTCATCTTCCAGATCTAAGGTGATGTTAATAAATGTGTAATAAATTCAGGATTGAGGCTTCAGTTACAAGAAACTTGCTGTACCTTCCCACACAAATATTGCCTCCTCATTTTCACTCATCCCCACCAACAATCCTTTAACTAGCTGCCAGATTTAACAATTGTCTAAACTGCTGTTGGAAAAAAAGGTGGTACTGCAAAGGAAGGAGCAATTATCCCTATACTAAAGATGTGAAAACCCCCTGTCTTCAATCAGTGATGTAAATAATCCTGCTTAGAAAAAAATCTCCAGGTAATGTGTGAATAGCAAGGGGACAGAATGCACTTCCTATAAAGAGCAATAACAGATATCACAGTTACATTTCCAGACTAGTTTTGAATGGCTTCCAGAATGATGACTCATATTTGACATTATACAGTGTTTTTTTGTAAATAATTTTACATCATTTATCCATTTTAACATTAAGCACAGTTTATTCACAGGCATCTTCCACGGGGTTTGGTCTATGAGGACGTCGACAAAAGGCTTTGTTGTGGCTCCTATCACTGGAAGTTTTTAGGACTTCAGCCTCCTCAATATTCACAGCCAGCCAATTTACTCAGCAAGACAGTTAAAATCCCTGCATCATGGAAAATGACTTAAATTTGTTCTGCCCCATCGCTGCAAAAAGGGCTGTATGCCTTTGAGCAAGATTCTGCTGCTCAGCTTTAGCTTTATACATTGAGCATAGGTTCCTAACAAAATTTCCAATTCTTACATTGCTACAGGACCTGATCCTCAAAGAAAATACAATTTATCAGATTAGCAACACTTTCCTCCAACCCCCTCTTCCAGACTAACCAGCTTACTGCATTTCTTTGGTTGTTTTACTGACGCTTTCATTTCCTCCTCTGTTATTCACACCCACATCAATGCAGTCAAAAGCAGTAAGTCCCACCTGCATATTTTCACATCAGGTGGTACTGGCAATACTCTAAAATAAAATCTTATAGTCTCCTATTCTGGAACTGGCAAAGTTGAAGTTTTAAGTCAGGAAGTGTTTTAAAAAGTGATTTTTAAAAAGACATTTGAGAACCTCAAAACAAACAAATAGACTATTTTGACAGGTACAGTCCAAGCCCATAAAGGGATTCACGTTTAGTTTAAAATCTTTATTTGGATTTACTGGGACTGTTGAAGTTTACTATTAAAATAAACATATAAACAACTTTTTTGTAATTATCTGCTCTGATTTATTAATATGTAAACAACTTCAAATATTTTAAAAAACAACATCATAATAACAACACAAACTTAGTCTTGGATGATGGAAGTAAAGATTGAACTTGAAGATCTTGGAAGTCTTTTCAACCTCAATGATTCTGTGAAATCCAACTAATTATGTTTAAAAATCTAGCCATTATTTCTAAATAAACATCTCACGTTTTCACGAGTGATTTCTTTTCCTTCCCTTTTCACTTGAAAACAGATCTCTCAGTGCTTATATTAAGATCATGATTTTTTTTCAGCTATGCTACATTTTTTATAAAATGATGTTGCTTGTTTTCTGCCCCGTTAAGGAGGATATATGACAACTTCTATGACAACTGAGACTTCCTATGGCTTTTCAAAAGATTTATTGCCGCATATGTGTTTAATCTTCCTAGAAAGAGTTTTAAAATAAGAATAAAAGGCTGTAACTTTGCAATTACGTCCTGCTGCTTTGTCTGCTGCACCAAGCAATTGTGAACTGTTTGTATTCAGCAGGTATTTTTAGATGGTGAGGTCAGCCTTTTCCACAGAAGTGAGATACAACATGCTGATTTTAATAAAGCATGAAACATGAAAGATGGTCTTGATCCTTCCTAGCCCACAGACATTTTTCTGTTAAAGACCACAGGAGCAGATCATAAGACCATTAAAAAAAATTAACATCAGTAAATAGAGAAAAATATTAGTCAAGACTAAAAAAAATATTTCCAGGATGCTTTTGAATTTTTTTTTCCTGCAAAGAAAAAATAGTTTTCAAAAATATGGGTATTTCTGTGTTATCTGTTTGCCCCTTTCTTTGTGCAGCTGATTATTAGGGCAGCGAGCAAGGCTGTGCATTGTAGGCATCCAGTCAGTAGCAGCAAAGTGTTGCCACATTTCTCTTCCCACAGAAAAGCAAGGCACAATTCTTCCCAAAAAGGGTTTCTGAGATTCACATTCTCTGAACCTCAGAGGAAGGGAAAACACAATTCTTATCACTTGCTGTGCCTGTGTTTGTGCCACAGCAGGATGCAACATGGAATTGTTCACCCACAGTGACGGTGTTTGGTTCCCTTGGCCTGTCAGGGACAGGCCGGTGTGTGTGGGGACTGTGGGTGACAGCCACGAGATTCTGGGCACTGTGAGCAGAGTGAGTGCTTGGCAGGTTCAGTTTAGATGTATATAGTATAGCATAATAAAGTAATTAATCAGCCTTCTGATATCCACGGAGTCAGATGCATCATTCTCCCCCCTTGGCTGGAGTCGCCTTGGATTTAAGTGATAACTGGTTTTGAATTAAGAGGTAAGTGGTGACCTGACCTATGGCTGTGGCCTGGACTGGAGAACCGAGACCCTGAATTTGGGCAGCGTTCGCAGCACGGCTGAGCAAAAAAGAATCTGCCGAATTTCCCCCGAAGCGTGTCCGGAGATCTTCGTGGGACGGACGGGAGACGCCCCTAGGACCCCGGGCCTGGACGCTGCCGCCTGCTTTCCCCTGAGGGGAAGAAGGCATGGCCCCTCTCCTGACTCTCCCTAAGGGAGAGCCGGTCTGTTCCGGTCGTGTTCGGCCGGCAGCCTTAAAGGCGGGGCTGGGGAAGCTCTTCTGGCAGGCACGGCCCGATTGGGTGGGCTTTGACTTGTCAGGGGACATGAGCACTCGATTTTCATGGGGAGAGAGATTCACTTTGGGGTTCTGGGAGCTCACGCTTAGTGACCATGGAGTTCTCTTGCCCCAGGAGGAACTTTATGAGTTTTTTGTCTGGGCCAGACGCCATGGCCTCCCCATGGACATGAATTCCTCCTGGGACCCACGAGTGTGGAATGCGCTGGGTGCTTATTTCCCAGGCATTTCCAGCGGACCGGGAGGGTCCATCGGCAGCTGCCGACCTGGGAGCTGCTGTTAACATTTGTGAGAGGGGACCACCTTCCTTTCAAAAGCGTTTCTGACTTCGTGAGGGCCTCCGGCAGGGCCGTGCGGGGACATCTCCCCCCCGCCGCAGCCGGCAGGGGAAGAGTCTCTTCAAGGCCAGGTCCCCAAAAGAGTCTCTTCAAGAACAGTCCCGGAGAAGAGTCTCTTGAAGGCAGCCCCCCAGAAGAGTCTCTTCAAGGACAGTCCCGGAGCAGAGGCTCCTCAAGGCCAGTCCCCGCCGCTGGCTAGTCCCCCCGCACGGAGCCGGGAGGGAGGCTTTGCCGGAGGTGCCGGCAGAGAGTTTATTTGTTCCTGACTCCCTGGAGCATGCGGAATTGGAGCCACCCGCAGCTCCGGCGGCAGCGGTGCCCTCTCTGGCACCGGCCCTCGCTGCTTCGCCCGGGTTGCCCGGCAAGGCAATCGACAGCGGCGGGGAGCCACGGCAGCCTGGCTCAGAGCGGAGGCCGCTTTATTTTAGTGTCTCCACCGCTGCCGGCCAGCCCGGAGACGCCCCGGCAGCCCCCGAGGGGGATTCCCGGCCGGCACCGCCGCGGAATTCTCCCTCCTCCCCACGCCGGGAGGGCGCGGCCCCGCTCCCACCCCCACCGAGGGAGGCGGCTGGCAGCCCCGCGCCCAGCGGGGCGCCAGGTCTCCCTGCCCCGCAGACAGCAATTGTGTTCACGACATCGGCTCCCGCAGCACCGGCGGGGGACAACGCCCCGCCGGACCCGTCGATCCCGCCGCTTCCTCCAGCCTCCCGGGGCTGAGAGAGACACCCGCGGCTCCGGCGGCGGCCGCCCCTCCAGCACAACCCGGGATGGCTCCGACCGCGGCGGCCCCGCCCGCGGCCCCGGCGGGAAATGTTGGAGCTGGGGACGATCCCCGATCACCCCCGCCGCCTCCCGCCGGCCCGGCTCCTGTTCCGGAAGGCGCTGAGGGCGGCGAGCAGCCCACAGAACCGCCCCGAGCGCCGCCCGCGGCCCCGCCTCTGGCAGCAGCTGCTGCGGCGCCTGCGGCCTGCCCGGACCCCGCCGGATGTTCCGGGCTGTGCCGAGGCTCCCCTGCGGGGGAGCTGGGACGGAGGAAGGGGACGCCGGCCTGTTCCCCAGTGGGGGGCACGGCTCGTTTGCTCTGAGCGGGCGCCTCTCGGCTGAACACGCTGAAATTGTTTTTCTGGGACAGGGCATTTTTAGCGGGCCGACTCTGTTTTGCTCGGGGGGTTCTCTCTGGGGTTCGGGGTGCCTGGCTCCCCCCCGCGCCCCAGCAGTGTGGGTGGTTTCCGGAGGTGCTGCCTCCGCTCCTGAGCCCCGAGGGGATGGGGATGGTGGTGCTGGTCCGAGGGCTGGGCGACATCGTTCGTACGGCGGGGAGAGCGGCGCAGCAGGGAGCGGACGGCGCTTGTTTGCTCTGGACGGACGGCACCCGAGATGGGGGCGCCCCGTCCCCGGGAAAGCTTCTCCTGCCCAGCCCCTGGCACCGCTGGTTCTGGGGGCACAGGCGGAAGGCGTTCGGCCGCTCCTGTTGCCGAGACACTCGCAGCGTGGTGGGGGCGGGCTGTGAGAATAAACGCCCCGTCCTGTGGGCCGGGTCTGCGCCGCTTGGCCCGTGCCCCTGGCCCGGGGTCCCTCCCTGACCACCGCCGGGTTTGGGGGCTCTGATCCCCCCAGCCGGGCCCGGGTCTGGAGTCCTTGGTCCGCACACCCAGACCAGGGCCAGGGGCTCAGCCCCGCCCGGCCCCGCAGGGTTCAAAAACCCTCTGCCGCTGGTGGTCGTTCTGAGAAAAAAAGGGAAAAAAAAAAAAAAAAAGGTGGAAAAGGCTGAGCTCTTATTCTCATTGTCATTTCAGAGTGCTGGAAAGCCACGAGTCAGCCTTGGCCCAAGTGGTGGAATTATATAGGCTGTGGCCATGGTTTTCCAGAGATTTTTCAATACTTTTGGATTTCTAATAGTTATTAGTGATTTTCTTTAGCAGTTCTCCGTTTCAGGATTCTGCAGGTCTGTTTCAGAACCAGGAAGGACCTTCAGGGATCGCTTGTTTGCTCTGGACGGACGGCACCCGAGATGGGGGCGCCCGTCCCCGGGAAGCTTCTCCTGCCCAGCCCCTGGCACCGCTGGTTCTGGGGGCACAGGCGAAGGCGTTCGGCCGCTCCTGTTGCCGAGACACTGCAGCGTGGTGGGGGCGGGCTGTGAGAATAAACGCCCGTCCTGTGGGCCGGGTCTGCGCCGCTTGGCCCGTGCCCTGGCCTGGGGTCCCCTCCTGACCACCGCCGGGTTTGGGGCTCTGATCCCCCAGCCGGGCCTGGGTCTGGAGTCCTTGGTCCGCACACCCAGACCAGGGCCAGGGGCTCAGCCCCTGCCCGGCCCCGCAGGGTTCAAAACCCTCTGCCGCTGGTGGTCGTTCTGAGAAAAAAGGAAAAAAAAAAAAAAAAAAAAAGGTGGAAAAGGCTGAGCTCTTATTCTCATTGTCATTTCAGAGTGCTGGAAAGCCACGAGTCAGCCTTGGCCCAAGTGGTGGAATTATATAGGCTGTGGCCATGGTTTTCCAGAGATTTTTCAATACTTTTGGATTTCTAATAGTTATTAGTGATTTTCTTTAGCAGTTCTCCGTTTCAGGATTCTGCAGGTCTGTTTCAGAACCAGGAAGGACCTTCAGGGATGTCAAAGACCAACATCTCCAGTGAATGAATGCACCTTCTCCTGAAACTCAGCTGTTTGGACTTGAAACAATGAGCTTTCTTTGCATGGTGGTTTGGGTTTCTGACATTGTAAACCTTGTGTTAAGATATTCTACAGGTAAAGAATCTCCTTGGTCATTCTACGTTAGCACTTGATTGAGGTTTCAATTTGCCACAGATGAAACTCTCGAGATGTGTTTGTTCTCTCTTCTGCAAGGGCCCAGCAGAAGAATTACAAACGCAGCTCCTTTTTCATTATAATAAGAAGGGCGAGGTGTTGCCACATTTCTCTTCCCAGAGAAAAGCAAGGCACAATTCTTCCTGAGGGTTTCTGAGATTCACATTCTCTGAACCTCAGAGGAAGGGAAAACACAATTCTTACCACTTGCTGTGCCTGTGTTTGTGCCACAATAGAATGCAACATGGAGATTGTTCACCCACAGTGACGGTGTTTGGTTCCCTTGGCCTGTCAGGGCCAGGTCTGTGTGTGTGTGTGTGGGGACTGTGGGTGACAGCCACGAGATTCTGGGCACTGTGAGCAGAGTGAGTGCTTGGCAGATTCACTTTAGATGAGATGTATCTAGTCTAGCAGAATAATTAATCAGCCTTCTGATATCCATGGAATCCTCCTCATCATTCTCTCTCCTTCGTCAGAGTCGCCTTTGATTTACAATAATAAAGTAGTGATGAGTGATTACAAATAATAAGAGATTCAAAATACATGAGTATTTTAAAAATTTTATTTCATTTTAAAATTTATACAGTCAGTGAAACAATCCTATAAAATGATTTTTCTAGGATGTTACAAGGCACATAAATTACCAAATATAAACATAGAAAAGTAGCCAAAATAATGAACTAAGCCCACATACACCTTTAGCTATATTAGAGGTATGTGAATGATTTTTGAGACTGTGAATCACTCTATTTACAGGGTAATGAATATTTCACATTTAACAATAACCAACAACATTAAAAAGAAGGGGAAAGAAAAGTTCATATCCAAGAACAGAGCCATGTTCTGTGACTCCAGAGGGACTTCCATTTTCTGTGCACCTCTTAGTGCTCCCCTCATGGGCTGCAGAACATCCCCTGCTGTGACCAACCAGCTCTCCTGTCTGACACAGGAAGGGACAATCTCTCCACTTCCCCAGGCTTCCACACTGGGCAACTTTGTCAAAACCACAAAGGATCTACACACAGATCGAACACTCAGCATTGTCTCCAGCTTTAAATGGTAAAATGGTGTGAAGGGGTTTCTTGGGCTTTTTCTTTTAAGTAATGGTTTTGAGAAGTTGTTTGGCATGCAATAAGCCATTATATTCTACTAGTTAAGAAAAGATTGCAAAACATACAAATAGTCAATTTTTATTTCATTTCAAGAGACGTTACCAAATAATTTCTCCAAATACCCAATTTCCACCCACATAGATATATTTCAACTAGACTAACAGTCGGGGATTCAAAGTAATAAGATTTTGGTAAAAATATATTTCATTGTGTATTTTCTTCTATTAACAGGATTCACTCCTTTATGTAGCTCTAAGTATACATTCACATAATAAAGAGTAATAATTTGGCTAAAAAGATATGTCTATTTATTATCCGATTGTAGTAATTTGCCTATCAAGGGTAATTTGCTATAAAAGATACAGTACTAGAAATAAATAGTTCTAAATTCAAAGATCTTCAGAATGGGGTGTCATTTCCAGTCAAGTCCTTTTAAAGCATTAACTAAATTCACTACACTTGGGAGAATAATTTGGACTTACATACATGAAGTCCCACTCACATGAGAAGCTTATTTCACTTAATTTCTTTCTTGGTTTTGTAATGGGCAGAAACAACCAGGTAATTGTCTGGATTCATGTCCCTGATGTTTGGAGACTTGCTCTGGACTGGAGATGTTTTCCCATCCACTCGGGAGATCTGAAGCATTCGGCATGGGTCGTGCTTCAGCAAGTAACCTGCAAAAGTCTCCCAGCCTCCTCCCACACGAACCATCACGTGTTTGTTGTGCAGCATCTGAAATTACACAGCAGGAAAAAACACAAACACTCTTGAGAGGCAACCCTTCACAAAGAAATCATACTTTTTTTGCTGTAAAAACCTGCTTACTTCAATTGAAAGCCAAAAACATATGGTGGTAGTACATAAAAGGAAAGGAAATACTGTACAGTGAAAGGAAAAGAAATCATAGAGTGGTTTTTATTTAGAATTTTTGTTGGGAAGGATGAAAGTTTAACAAGAAAGTCTCACAGATACGTGTGCTTGGCAGAAAGATTTTTGAATGTAGAATCTGAAGAAGGAATAGAGATGGAAGCGAGTTTTGATAGAGAAGAAAAGAATTGCTGAGCCAGTCTCACTGGATAACCAAGGGGGCAAAGGGTGTGTTAGTTAGAAGGGTTTTTATGGCTTAGAGCAAAGGATAAACCCACCCCAAACAAGAAGATGTTTTTACCAAGCAGGAAGACAGCACAGGCAAACAAGGCAGCAAATGTTGTAAGTAGGAAAAAGGTCTCAGAATTTTCCACTGCAAGAAACCTGAATAACAACTTCTAGCTTAAACTGTAATGTACTGACTGTTAGTGACTGGAGAACAGTGACATGAATATATATGGTAATTATATATAATTATGGTAATTACAGTAGTTATGATAGACTACAGATAAAAGTTAAGGTATAGATTGGTTCTACTGCATTAAGATGCTCAGCAGAGAAAAGTACATAATGCAATGTAACCAAAAGAAAAGTACAGAATGCAATGTAACCAAAAGAAAAGTATAGAATGCAATGTAACCTAAACTAAGGCTGCAGCTGGAGCTGACAGCTGTGGGCACAGCTCTGTCACCCACCACCCTGGGCTGCTGTAACTCTTGGATGGAATAAACTGCATTTTGGAGAGCCCCTGGGGTCCCACATACCCTCTTTCAGGCTCTTACACATTTTAAAAGTAAATTAAAAAAAAAAAAGGTAAGAAAATTAGGTGGTATTTTAAACTAAAGACTTCTATGTAAATAAATGTTACATGTTCTTCTAGTCTTATGAAGCATGGAGGCTTTCTGTTCTTCATGTGTTTAGTAGAAATATGTCAGGGAACATGAATACTTAAAGATTATTTTTTAAAAAATATATTAGTAAAGACACTGTTTTATATTGAATTGAAATTGGCTTTTCTTTACAGGAGTAGTGAAAGGCAAACAACCAAAACAATTTCCTCTTATCTCTGAAAAATTTAAGAAAAAAAAATTAAGAAAATGAAGTTACATTTATTTTAACAAGTCTTTCTGACTATACATCCTAAAAAAATAGTTTAATGCTGTAATTAAAAAAAAATCTAATGAGGTACATCAGAAGTAATTTATCTGGGTTTGGAAACACCTGAATTTTCTGCCTTAATTAAAGTAAAACTTTTCTCCAAGTGCCAGTGTACCTTCTCCCTTGCCTATCCTTGAATTCAGTTGGTGATTTTACTAATTTCTCCCTTTTGTTTCTCCATGCAGAGCAGTAAAATAAATACCAGTGAGGTATCATTCTATATTTTATTGGTTTATTTTATAACCAACGTGAATACCACACTGAAAAATGCTTTGATCAGGATATCTCATGAAATGCTAAACGACATTTAGCTGCAGTACCAGAAATTTAAAATTGGTCCAGTAAAAGGTGTCTAGAAGACATTTGGCACAGTCTGGGTTTTCGAATTTGGATGTATAGCAGTGATGCCTATACGGACATGTCCAAAACTCCCTGGAGGGCTGGCAGTATTTGCAGTTGAGACTCAGATGGCAAATAAACCTTTTGTACCACAGCAGTGCCAGCAAAACAGCAAACATCCTCCATCAAACAGAATCACACACAATAGAAGGGAGGGAGGGGCTTGACAGCTGGCCTGCAAGCAAAGCTGAGTTAATAGAAGGAATAAAAATTGATGATTTTCAAGTGTATCCATAGCAAGGAAGAAGACAAGGCTGTCAGCATGGAAACAGCTTAGAAAAGATACATGAAAATATTTGTAAGCTAAACTATCTGCCTAAGTAGATGTGTACACGTGCCTTATTAAATTTCTGTAAAACTTCTGCCAATATATTGACGTTAATTGCTTTGCACCAGTTATATATAACAAGTTACTGTGATGTAGTTAATGACTTAAGATCATACTTTGTTAAGAGTATATAAGCTGGAGAACACACAGAATAAAAACTTTTTTCTTCTTGCACCCTAATCACATGTGTGTGTCACATCTGGCCTGACGGTGACAAGAAGGCAAAAATTCACTTAAAAAAAACCCTCAACCAAAGAACCCTTCACCTCAACCTATTCTTTGAATTCTGTGACATAAGGAGGCAGATTCACCTGGAGTGAAAAAAGCATGGCCAGCTGTACAACTTACTGAAGTTTGAAAATCAGGTTACATTTATAAGGAATGGAATTCTTCATTAGAATAAGCAGCTGCAGACGAAATCTCATTTGACAGTTCTCATTTGAAACACTGTTACACAAGGAAATTCTTGCTTGTGCACTTTGGTTTTTCTGTGAAACACAACGTGCAATCAATTATGGATACTGAAAAATAAAGTTACTTCTGATCCATCACAAAGAGGTGCTCAAGCACTCTAGTTTAATGAGTATCTCCCAGCTACTGAGTCTGTGCTGTTGCTCTGGGCTGTGTGAGTGTTCATTTCTCCAACAGCTGTACACAAATAAAGTTTTCCTCTGGATTTATGGGAGTGAGAACAGAATCAGACTTTTTCTCTCAAGGTTTCTGTTTTAGTTTCAAGACTTTGATTTGAGCTGACAAGGATATGATATGAATCATGCCTTTAGTTTGGACAATGTATCATGAAAGAAGCAAATGGTTTTTGCATCAAGTTTGAAAATTGAAGGTCAAATGGAGACAGAGCCTTAAGAAAGTCTAGAGAATTTTATTTAGCAACTTTCTTCTCTTTGAATGCCTTCAAAAGTTTTGAGAAGTGCCCCAAAAACTTTTAACATTAAAACAACCTAAGCTAAACTGGTGCAATACAACATGGGGTGGGGAGGGGTTGATTGTGCCTGAATTTCAGCTTCTCTCTATTATCATAGGGGGATTCAAAATCCAAGAGCAGTTTGTACCTGGGCTTCTGATTAACATGCCAGGTTAGCAAAAAGTATATTTGGTTCAATTTCCCTTGCTGACTACTGTGCAAACACACTATAAACACACTATTTCCTGATGCTTGGGTTAAATGCACATCTTTGGTCTTTCCCCTCTTTATCTTGTGTTATTATAATTTTACAAAATTCATTGAGTGCTTGCTTTCTGCAGGCAGAGTTTTCCTACATCCTAAATGTAGTAACTGTTTGTGCTGTGCTGTGTCACAAATGCACCATTTTACTCTTACAGTTATATTTTGATGTTAGTAATATCAGCACGAATCCAAAATAATTCTGCTAGTTTCAGAATTGCTCCAGCTCCACACAAGTATGAAAGACTCCTCAGCATGGAAAAAAACACCAACAACTTGCTCTACTTTCTAACTCAAAAAGCAGTTTTCTCCCCAAAATACTTCAGTTGAAGATGAAACTTTTGAGATTTCATATTCCATCCAATTCACCTTTTCAATTGCATGAGATCCCTGAGAAGAAAAAAGTTGGATTCTACAATGATAAAGTTTATTAGTATCAATTTAAATACATTCATGGCGTACATGTATTCTCAAATTGCTATCCAGCCACCTAAAACTAAGAAAACCCTTTCTGAAAATTAAATTCAACATATGTTTATGATAGCCATAAATTCCATTATTTCAGTTGTGTCTGAAGCAGGGCTGTCACTAAAGCTCTTCTCTCTTGAATCTGTCACTGAATCTACAGTGAACAAAACACGTAACAAACCAGAGGACCAGAAAATAGCATTAGAGAGGAAGAAATGATTGCTTTGGCAGGCACCAAGGCTGCATCCAGAGACAACAAGGGAAAGAATTAATAGAAGTCAGGTGACACTGAGCTGTCATTGCATAGGACTTTGGCTTCAGAGTAAAATATAGTCTAGGCAGTTATGGTTTTCACATACCTTAAGTTTGGTCAGTTTAATGCCTTATTAAAGAGATATTAGGCTGTATGTAAAAACAATAAGTTCATCTAAATAAGCAGCATCTTACTGACTTGAAAAAATCAATTCTGTTTTATAGGAACTAAAAATCTGGCCCAATATAGTCACACTTCTGTGGATGCTGACAGTTCAGTCAGAAAAAGAAATATAACTTTCCCAGGCATTGTCCTGGGGAAGTTGTGAGAAAGCTCAGAGAAAGAATTAAAACAATTCTTAACTTTGTGAACATGTGGAATATGTTATGCATGATGTTATGGAAAGATATTTACAAAGAGGTGTTGTTCCTAATTAACCAATGGGGTGACAGGTGTTATTAAGAACCAGTCAGGTTCTTATAAAAATGTGAAGTTTTGCAATAAAGTAGCTTTTATGCCTTCTGAAAAGGCATGGAGTGTGTTGCCTTCATTGCCATTCCTGACTCATTGGTGACACACTTCAGATTACAACTTTCTTAGAGAATATTTCAGGAGGTGAGAGGAAAAAGAAGGAGGAATTGCACACTATAGATGTGATCCAAGTACTACAAAAGCCAACACAAAAACCATGCTGGCTCCAAAGGAACTTGGGCTGGGCTCTGGAAGCTAAATGCAGCAACCTGAGGCAAATAGAGTTAATTGGTATGACTTTAGACCAACTTCAGAAAGAGTGCAGGCCACATACTGAGAAAATATCGACTATAAAAATTGAAGGTGTTGGGCAAAATAATGCAGAGCATCACACCAGTGGCTGTGCAAAAAAAAATTTCACACTCACAAAAGTGAAATATTAATGAGATTGCTAATGAGAAAAAATCAATTTTTACTGAATATAAGCCACTTAGACTTATTGTCATCAGCAGATTTATCTTGTTGCTTGTGTCTTAGGAGTTAAGGATCCTTCTTTGAGTGGCATTCAGAACAGCACCATGAAATGGGCTTCTAGATAATACATTTCACAGCATCCCCAGAAACATCACAGGCCAACACGAAGGAAATGCCACTGTCCTGAAGAGTTATGTGCATTACTGTATCAGACTGCTGCCCACAGCAAGCTCGGAGGCTTTGCTGCCTCTGCTAGGAGGTACACACACACCCACACACCCACACACCCACAAGGCACCTCAGATACGGCACCTCTGGGTGATGATCCTGCTGCAACCCCTGCTGAGGTCATTTAGGAACCATTTTGCTCCAGCTTGTCCATACCACTTTTGATGATCTACCCTCCTGTCTGTGAAAAATAAATGACTTTCTAAAATCTCAGCAGTGTTCAGCATTCACCAACCATTCTTAGTAAAAAAAGCAAAGTGAGAGCAGGATACAAATCTCAGACCAGGAATGGGACTCAGATCTAGGCTGCCAGCCTGCCCCACTGAGTCTCTGGGCTTGTATCTAGAATATGTTATTGTCAAGTAATGACAAATTATTCTGCAGGGCATAGCTCATGTGGACATTTTCATGGAGCAGGACATCTCTTCCATATAAGAAACTGTAGTCTTTCTCTTCCCAGTTGTGATAAGAACTGATGTTTGGCGCTGGCAAAAGGTGAACCCTTGGAATTTGATGCCCATATCTGTATGGAAGATGAAAAAGTATTATCTGCAGATTTGAGACTCTACTGCTTCAGGAAACAGGGCCAGCAAAATTAGTCTTCAAAATCCCCAGAGATTCCAGTGCTCGGCAGCTCCCCAGGTCTGCCTGAAGGTGCCCACTGAAAATTCTCACATTTATCACCTCATGTGGAAGCAGGTCCAGCTGGGCGAGCCCGGGAAAGACTCTGGAACACTGGCAGTGTGCAGAGAAGTCTGTCCAGCTGTATGCCCACCCAGAGGCTTTGATGAGAGTGCCTCAACACCCCTGACAGTCACCAAAACCTGCAAAAGTTCCTGCTCACAGCCCATGCTAATAGTCCGTTCAAACAGGATGACTGGGGGCTGCCCAAGAAGAGGACACCACCACAGCAGGTGGTAGAAGGCATTTATACAAAATTAGAAGTTTTCTAAATTCATTCAAACAGGGATGCAAATATTCAGAAATTTATAGGTAACAGTTTGTTGCTACATGAAGTTTTTCTACTTCTCTGAGAATTCAGGGATCTGAAAACACCAGAGTCTGTAACAGGCTCCTGATTATTAGCTTGCAAGCCAAATGTAGACATTAAAAATATCTCATTAGCAAAGATTCTGCAACTTCATCACTAGAATTCCTCATAAAATTTATAGCAAAATCCTGAAGTATGATCTGATTTATTAATCAGCCAGGTTCTATTTAGATACAATCCTATTTTAAAAAAATTATAGACAGTATAGCATAAATATTATAAAATGCAGTACAGCTCTTACACACAGAGGACTCCCTTACACACAAGGAATCACGGGAGTAATTACCAGCAGAATATGGAAGAGAATCAGCTTCCAGTAGGAAAGCTAGAAAGCTTCCCTCCAACTACACTCTCACTTGGCTTTCAATTCCCTTTTGTCATAGAATTTGTGTCTTCTTAGAGAAATGTTTTAGTCTAATAAAACAATAAAGTTATTTTAGACTTTTAAGGAGTCACTTATGTGCCTGAGTGAATGTCCAAGGGATTAAAACTAAACCTCTACAAATCTGAAAAAGTGCAAATTATGTAACCAATTCCAGGTACTAATTATTCATCCACACTGAAGTAATCTATTTGCAGTCTATTGATGTATATTTTGGCAGATGATAATTTATTAGTCCCTTCCAACCTATAATTACCCTA
The DNA here is from genome assembly GCA_024865655.1 of Emberiza elegans. Lineage (NCBI taxonomy): Eukaryota > Metazoa > Chordata > Aves > Passeriformes > Fringillidae > Emberiza > Emberiza elegans. The sequence goes on from JALJVW010000011.1 coordinate 5,261,174, forward strand.
AAAATAAGTAAAAATAATTCTCCACCTGAAAACCAGGAAATATGCACTCCTCATTTTTCCCTTGTCATCCCTCATTAAGTCACATTTTTCCTAGCTCGCCTTTATATAGGATTATACAAAAATATTTTGGATAAAAATATCTTCTAGTTTTAAAAGTTCCAGATGATGCAACCTCAGCCATTACATATGGATTTGTTTAAGGAGCAGCTCTGACTTTCTGTGTTGTCATTCTAAAACCCCAATAAAATAGCCTGCACTTCCTCTCTCTTCAGACACCATGATAATGACATGGAAAATAGATGGCTCTCTGGATTAATATCTCCCTCTCATTTTTGGGAAGTTATATGTTGTAAATCACACAAAACAAATCTATCTTAGTTGGAAAAAATGTCATAAAAAACTCAGACTGAAAAAAAATATGTCAAGAACATGTTAATTGCTTGTCACAATATTTCTAGCTATGCTACAGTTTGGTTTAAGAATTAACATAGTTTCTGAATTATAAAGAATTTTATTTTAATGTTACATCTTGGTCTGCTTCAAACACATCAACAGGTATCCACTTAATTCGCTGAAACAACCTCTGTTTCAGATCAAAAGAACAAACAGACTTTGGTTACACAAACATAAAAGGCATCTAAATAATCATTCAGATATGTAAATACCCAAAAGGGTTATTTAAGCATTAAAAGTATTACATATAAAATGGCTGGTGTAATTATCCACTTTTCTTATTTTCAAAATTTAGCTGTCACTTCACTCTGCAAACCAAATTCATCAAAGAGGACTGCAGACATCTCTCTGCCTGCAGGACATTGAGGAGGTCAGCAACAGTAAAGAAGGTGGTTTTTAGCAAACCCTTATCCTTCCAAAGTTAAAAGTAAGTACAGTTTTGCAGAAAACCTCACTGAGTACTAAATGCCATGTAATCCTCCTTGGCAAAAAAACCGATTATGATAACAAGAGTACCAAATATAAAAAAAGAATGGCAACAGGGCGGTATATTACATAGAGTGGCATCTTTAAGACAAACACTCTCTTTTACTTAATATATGGCAAGATACCTCATCTGCCCAGTGAAGAATTTAGGGTTCAATTTCATATTTTTGTACCATTTTCCATATTCAACTCCAAACTGCTTCAGACACACATTAATAGTGAGGGCTTTTTTTCAGCAGTAAGAATGAGGTAGTATTATTATCATAGATACCACTGTATCTTCAAAGAAGATTTATTCTTTAAAAAAAGCCATCTCTCTTCAATTAAGACATAATGAGAGACTCATAAAATTTAGTGGTCAACAGACATTTCTAACAGTCCCTATTCTAAGACAGAATTTTTAATTATAAGTGTGTTTTCATTACATTTTCTTCCCTACCCATATTTTTGTCATTTTTCTATTTCACAGTTGAGTCTTCAGGATTTGTAAAGTGATAGCAGCTTATAGTATCATTGTAAAATACAACATTATGTACTATAACTTGTTACTGTAATAAAATATTGTATTATATTAATAAATAGATATTACCTATTGTTTTACACATTAACCTAGTAATACATTTTGAAATAGAGATGGAAATGTTTAAATATATAAATAAAGTGAAGATCTACTCCTTGCTGGACACTTAATAACAGATACACTTTTTTACAAGTGAAACCAGTTCCACATTTTCAAGAAATGAGTGATGTAGTTCCTACTGAAGTCAACGGGAAGTCCAATTCTTCAAAACGTATTTTGGGTCATATTTTTTGGAAATCTGAGCCAGACCCTTTTGCTAAAATAAGCAAGATTTTTGTCTTTTATGAAAAGATCCCCTAGGATAAAGGTTTTAAACCCCTAACCACTATATACTTTGTTAATTAAATCCACTCCTTTCAAAGCAGCCTTCTCATTCTCCTTTTCATCTCGCATCATAACAACATCAGCTGTTTTATTTCACTGAAACACACAGCAGGGAGCTCTTGTCATTTAGAATGGGAAGTGAATTGTTTCCACCCAACTCATCCTGATTAGTCACTTTGCTTGTGTGTTGATTTCTCCTTTTTCTAAACTGGTATTACTGTCCATTTGGCAACTGACTCCATTTTCAAAGCCACTCCTTTCTGTGGAAAACTTAAGCAAACAAGGGTAAGTAAAGTGGAGTTACAATGAGACTGCCTTTGTCTTTCAGGATTCAGTTTATTTTCAAGCCTTTTATATTCCATTTGTTAGTGCCTTAGAGATTAGGACCTCCTTTGAGATTTATACCTCATGACCTTCCAATTTATTTTTGCAATAATTTCGCAAGTTGTTAAACTACCTTATCAGTCAAAATTCTTGTTTTTTACAGTGCTTATGGAGAATATATATATAGATATATAATGCTCCTATAAGATCTCATGTTTTCGGTGCAGCACTGGTAACACAATTGGGAATAGAAAACATCTGTGCTGAAGACAGGCAGAAAAGTAAGTGGCTAGTGATTCCAGTGAAATCAGACTGCTGGAGCTCAAAAACAAACACTTCATATATTACTATACTTTCTTAGTATGACCTATATTATGTTAAAACACTGCTTAAGCAACTTATAATTCATACATGATTGCAAATTACTCCTAGCAGGAAGGCAAGTGGAACCTGTAAAACAGTTTAAAATCTGGGAACAGTGCTCCCAAGTATCTCAACCCGGTGCCTTTCACCATTACACAGAGCTAAATCCTGCTCCACTCTTTTGGTTTGTGCAGAAAGCAAATCTCCACCAAGCCTCACAGCAATATGAAATGAAAACAAAAATTGACTTAGATTTAGCCACAGCTCAGGAAACTAGCATGTAATCAGGTCAGAAACCCAATACCACGGGGAAAAAGTTTGTAAATTGTTCCTAGAGAGGTCCCCTAGAAGAGGTTCAAATGTGGAAAAGGTGATGGCTTACTTACATCTGGGTTTACAAAGGTCTGAAAGAAGCTAGGAACACGTATTTGATCATGAAGACACAGTGTGTCTAAAACTGAATAGGATGCTAAATTATTAAAGCCCTGTGTGATCTAAGAGAAATAAGTAGATTCACAAGCCTCCATTTATAGCAGAGAGCAGGTAAATGGCATGTTTGCAGTGGTATCAGGAACAATGTACCAGAAAAATCTTCCATTTGATGTATCAGCAGAACATCATACTAGGAGAGCACCACAGCAATTGCTGAAAACAGTGCTCTGATAAATCTAACAGGGTATCACTGAAGATCAGCCAATTGTGGGCTGAGAGAAATACATCAACAGCAGGGTGGTGGCAGAATAAGGAAGTAGAAAACAAGATATGGGGATGAGCAAAATGAGAACAAACAGGTGGCCTAGAAGTACCCACTGGAATGTCAGAGACAATAGTACCTGAGAGCCAAGGTGTCCTGGGGTGATTCATACTGTTATTGTATTCCATATCTGTCTGGGCAAAAAACCTGTCACTGTCTCTTTCAGACCCTGATGCCTTCAGAAGGCTGACCTAGAAAAGAGACTAGATAGAGATAAAGAACAAAGTAGGGATTTATTAAAAGGCCTTAATGGATACAGCCTGGGCAGCACAAGGTCCTGGTCAGGGCTTACAGCCAAGATGAACCCAAAATGGTCACAAAATCCACAACCAGTCATGGGGTCTCACACTTCTATAAGGTTTGCTCCATTTGCATATTGGAGATAATTGTCCAATTATAGCTTTAGCTGATGAAGTCCCATCCTTCTTGTTTTTTCTCTCTTCCCATGCTCTTGGGCCTGGAACTTTTAACAGTTGTCCTTGGTCCCTAGCTAGAAAAGGAATTGTTTGCCAACCCTGTAAAGAGAACTTCCTAACACTTAAAATGAAGCTCAGAACTACACAGCTAGGCAGCACAAAATCTGAAAAATATAAAAGCTAAAACTTAAAGCATCACCCTGCCATCATCTGGGCCCCTTGTGTACATGGGGTTGTGATCATGGGCATTTTCAAACTCTCCCTGCCCAGCTGGTTTGCTGTTTTTCACCATGTGGTGTTTGCTCGCAGGCTGCTTGGTCTTTGCTCAGGGAAAGGTTTTGGTTTTTTCCTTTTTTTTCCTCTTGGCTTGGAGAGTGTAGTTATCAGGTTTGAGCTTCCATGGGGGGAGTTCCACACGTCCTGGCTGGTGACCCTGCTCCAGCAGAGAAGATGGGAGCGGCGCTCTGGCTCTTTTGTGGCAGCCTTGCGTTTCCAACTATAGCCATTCGTAAAAAGTGCATTTCACAATTAGAAACTGTTTTGCAAAGTGAACTTTGCAAACTCTGCCAGCAGTGGAAAAAAAAAGCAAGTGAGGTGGTGGGTCTGGACACCCGTGTCCCCCTTGGCCTCCTGCTGCCACCCCACCACTGCGATGCAGAGCGCAGCAGCAGCGGCGCGAATCCCACACAAGCCTGCAGGTTCCCATCTGCCTCTGGAATGGCCCTGGAGCTCCTCCCTTCCCTACAGGGGCTTTAACCATCCAGTTTCTTGTTCCTGGGGCCATGGGGTCGCCTGGGAGGTGCCATTTGCCATGATCTGTCCTTACAAATGGGTTTCGTGATGGTTCGTGAATTGATCTCAGAGATCCGAGATCGACGTGGCACAGGGGGTTTGTAGTAATAATCATAAACAAATGAACCTTTATTGAATAAGCACAGCAAAATGTATTGGAGAGGAATTGTGGGAAAAGGGAAGAATAAGGAAAAAGAGGGAGGAAGAGAAAGGAAGGTATACAGCTACCAAACATAGAACGGTGAAGTCCTTCGATGTCCAACACATGGGATAATGAAGGATAGAGAGGGAAAATCTCATGGCAACTCACAGTAATTACAACTTAAAAGACTGAAAGGACAAACTGGAAATGGGACTGTCAACACTGTCCATAAAGTTTGGGATCCAGCACAGCTGTGATTTTTATACACAGTCTGCTGAAGAGATATCAGAGATTGTTCCATAGTTTCAGTGATAAAGAAAATTGCACATGATACCTGACCTCAGGACCTGAGACATTTGCAAAGATCCATATGGAAAGCCATGCTCGGGAAACTGAGAAATTTACAGGAATGGGATAGGAACAAAGAAAGATCCACTAGCACAGTGAAGTCAATGGAAAGATCTCATGAAGCCTGAGACATTGAAGAACAATTCTTTGATTAGTGTAGAAGTCCCAGATTGAGGGTGAGCATTTCTGCAGTCATTTTGTGCATCATCAAAGATACACAGAAACCATGGAATAACATCTTGCCTTCTGCAAGGCAAGTGAGGAAATGGAAAATTTTCCCTTTTCACATTGCAAAAATGCAACACTCTTCATCTATTAGTGCATGGCAAGAGATGAAGTCAATATGCTTGGTATAATGGCAAAAACCACTAAAGCACAGGAGTTCAGCTATTTGTATACCTGAAGCAGCCAGGAACTGTTTTAGAGGTTAAAACCACAGACAGGTAAATCCTGTATGGCATAGATAGCTATTGATCTTTGGCATTAACAGTTGTGTTAAACATTTCCACAAAGGGAAGACACTGGGACTGACTGTACCAAAGATATTGCACTTAATGAAGCTGCTTATTTCTGCTTCCTGACAATAGAAGGCTCATTGAAATAATTATTCCAAGTATTTCTGCCTAACTAACTGAAATTGAAATACATTTTTGTATTGATAAAAATGACAGCTGGACAGTTTGGACATTTGAAATTCTTATTCTTGATTTAATTTTCCCTCAAACCTTACATTTGGCTTCTGTCTGAAACTATTTTATAGAATTTGGAAATAGCATATGTGTCTAACACTAGATCTTGCTTTACTGTTTGAAAACAGCATCCAGCATAGGTGAGCACTGTGTGCAAGAAATAACATAGATGCAGAAGCAAACAGAATTCCTGTTCATTAAGAACAAGTGTATTTCTGACAAGTGAAGGCATTTATGCCTTGGACAAAGATTAATCATGTCAAAGAAAATTATATATATATATGGGATTCATGTTCAGAATGGCATTTGCAAGTAAAGGGACTGTGCATTTCCAAGCACTTTGGGTGACATCAGGTGCATTGAGCTCTGAGGGTCATTAAGGAGACACTTTTTTGTTTCTTACTCTCTAGACACATATGTCTGGGCCAGCCACAAGGAGGACCTTGTCCCTGTCAACTGAAATGTGTGATAATGAGCAGAAATCCAGTTGGTCTTAGCTGCAACACTGACTCATAAGAAATATTTTATGCAACACTCAGCAGAAGACATGATATGGCAAACAGATGAAATACATAAAAAGAAATCAGACAGAGTTTATGAGAGTAAGTGAAAGTGTCAACTTGCACATGGTATGTCTGGATGGAGTTATGGAAAACCATATGTACTAAAATCAAATAACAGGGGTAGGGGAAGACTGTACTTAAGAAAAAAAATAAAAAAAACATTAGCATGAAGCTGCTAAAATAAATTTATGAGAGATTTCTTAAAAAGAAGAAAAAGACTTTACTCTTACCTCTAAATAAAAACCCAAATAAACAACTAATTTTCTTAATTGCAATGATTAATCTTTCTATTAGCATTTGGGGTCCTGAAAAGTTTCTCTTAAAGAAACCCAAATAGCTAGAGGCAATTCTCTCTCACTTTCTAAAGTCAACTAAGTTTTTAACCCCCAAGAAATACCTCTAAAATAATGTATTAGAGCAGTGAGGTACTTTAGAGTAAGTTAGAGGCAGAATTTAATAAGAAATAAAAATATGAGTTCCATCTACAAATTGTGCACAAATTCCAAACAGAAACCCCACTGAATACAAAAAGAAATTAATTTTACCCAGACTATCAAGATTCTCCTAAGTTACATTTCTCTAAGGATGTTGAGTCACTTACAGAGTGTATTCATGCAGACTGATCATCTGTTTAGATTTTGCCCCTGAATTCAGCTGATCTAGGGTTTCATCATGCAAATGTGCGTGGGCTGCATGTGAACATGCTCGTGTTACAGGATTGCAGAAGTACATGGAAATGTTCTTATGAATCCTGAAGTGCCATCTGTTCTCTAACTATTTTATCAAGACTCATTCTGTCTCTTCTAATTTTCTGCCTCAAAACAGCCAAATAAAAGAAAGTACCTCCTGCAACTAAACAAAACACTGCACATCTTCATCTACAGAATTATTCTCACTGCCTGCCTCTGGAAGCAATGTGCATGTGGTGACAGATGTTTTAGGTCCAGCACAGACTGATTTCAGTTGCCACATACATCCAACTGCAGCAATCTATGTGTTTCTCTGTCTGGATTTTTTTTTAACCTTCCAAATTGCTTCAAACAGCTGCTTTCAAGTGTATACAAGATTAATGCAGAAGCTGAAGTTAAAATGATTATTTGTTTCTTTTATTATGCATCCCCATCCTCTGGGATACCAGTAGAGCAAACCCAACAATACCTTCCCTGTAGTTGCAATCTTTAGAATATTTGCCAAAAGTGATTGTTGGCCATTTTCCCCAGATCACAGACTTTTGCCCCCTGTTGAAATAAAAACACTGCCAGTCCTTTAGTGGTTAAAATCATGCCCCAAAAACTTTAAAATTATGTTTAAGGTATATTCAAAATTAAGTTCAGTTGAGATACATCCTCAAATTGACCAAAGCATTTCAGTTTAACATGTGAAGTCTAAAACAAACAAACAAATAAATAAATAGCATGTCTAGAATCATCACAATTCAATTCAGTAGCTTAGTACAGCCTATTAAAAAACCCAACCCCAAACTAAACCAACCAACCAATAAAAAAATCAAAAAAACCCCCACAAAGCCAAAACCATTGAAGACGTCAAGTCAGGACTGCAGTAATAAGGAAAATCACAAGGAGGCAGGCAAACATCACAATCAATTGAAAGCAGGAGAAATAGGAATAAAAAGGTATACTCCAGAGAAATGAAGATCTCAAAAAGGATAGGTAGCACTTTTTCATTTCCTCATGCAATAAAAACTAATAAAATTGAAACATTTCTGGACACCATAACAAGGAACTGAATGCCATGTATTTTATGCTTGCAGATTTATCTTTGGGAAGAACTAAAAAAATATATGACACTGCAGAGCTCTTCTGCACTACTAGTCAGTGTCACAAATACTTTGACTTTTAGATGGTTTTCGCCTTCTATGAATTTATTCAGGATTAGCAGCTGCCTCATTTGGTTGGCACTATCAAGTGAGCAAAAGGAAATTCAATAGCTTTAAAGTGAGGGTCCCAACAAAAGAATACCAGAAAGATTTGAATTTTTCTGGACATTCTCAGAATTGTTTTTACACTTTCAGATGCAGAAACTGCCTACATATTTTTGCATGAAAAGTTCAATAATGCCTTTGGTACTCAGGCTTTTTAGTCCTTCATGGTATCACTTTCACGAATGGCAAGTGCTGAGGTGTCTGATCCAACCCATAAGAGAAAATAGTATGTAACAACTATAATACTATTTCATTTCCTCAAATTTATAAGATGTAGGTTTAATTATAAGCTCTAAAGACATATTTTTCACATGTCCTTCAGCAAGTAAATAAATTGTAATTCTATACTTCAAGTCTCTAGGCTTGGCATAAAAAGAATTACTTGTTCGGGACTGTGAATACGTGTGGATAAAATACCAACATTAAAAAGAACAGTTTCTGATAACTGAGATAAAACCAGTCAGAGGGTAGATATAGTTGAAATTAGGAGTTTTTAAAGATTTAACATATGCCTAACATAACTCCTCACTGAATGCTTGCAGATGAAATTGGCCTGTGCTCAGAATTATTGAGCTGTCTGTATGTTCCTGAAGATGAAGAAGCTATAGTGCACAATTTCAATATGCACTAGCCCCTGCCTTACTGTGACTGCAGCTTATTAAAATAAACACATAAAAATAAAGAAACAAACATGAAGGAACACCACCAATATGATGCATGGCAATGATGGTAGTTATGAAATTTAAATTAAGTGAAACATGTAAAACTGGGGAAGTTTCATTCATATGACTGCACTGGCCTGAGGAGATCATGTACTAAAATCCAGAAGTTATCCAAGAGAAGCTATAATAGGCTTACAATCAGTTTATCCCTGTGCCATAGAAAGAATGTTCTTTAAAAAAGCTTTCTAAAGCAATACAATATACTAGCCAGACATAAAGCCATTTGTCCTTGGTTGCTTAGCAATCCTAGAATAGAGATGCAAATAAATTCATCCAGCCTTTATTTCTGACTAATTCAAAATTACATTCTACTGTCTAATCATCACAAATGTATTTAACAATATGGTCCTTTAGAAGGAAACTATTATTTATACTATCCTCTTCAAAAAGACTCATTAAAATGTGGCTATATTGAGGATATTGCTTACAAGAATCCTTTTTAATAGCATCACCAATTAAATAAATAAAATGAGATACATCTACTGTTTTCAAGCATGGGTTATACTGCAGTAATTTAATCCACCTACTTTACCTCCATCTTTCCTCTACAGGATGTTTATTTCCTGTACTTTCCATAACCTAACCCACAAGCTTTATGGAAGTCTGGATTACAGGTGAGAGAAAATGAAAACCTCCTAAGGAACAGAAGCACAAAGGAATGAACATTGAAACAGAGAGGAGTGCAAACCTTATCTTTACAAGTGCCCCACAGCAATCCAGTACCCCAGAAGGGCAAGGAGAAAGCAGGGAGCTGTTCTTGTTCCAATCTCCTAGCTATCCTGTATTCTGAGGCCAGAATATTCCTCAAAAAGCTGCAGCACAATTTTAGTGTCAGTCCAGTAGGAGCTCTTGCTGAACATTTAATTAAGGTGAAACACTGCATATGAACATTTGTTGTGGAGTAGTAGTAGCTGTTAACTCACATTCCTACAAGTAATTTGGTTAATTTGCCCAAAAACCTAAGTTACATTCTAGTTCTACAGAAATGTAAATTAATTCCCAATATACTGAAAGAGATTTTCTAGTCTGACTCTCTTCCAAAAAGTTCTGGACCATGGTGTGAAGGCTTGGCCTCCAGTTGCTTCTCCTCATTGTGTAGGTGCAGCTGCCATCCCATCTGCTCCCACCAAGACTGTGTTCCGAGTTCCTGGTTCCCAGCACTCCAGACTCCACCTCCTGCCCCTGAGGAGTTGCACCTACCACCCTTCCTATTTAGAACAAGCAGTGAGGAACTCTGGATGCTGGACCAATGCCACTCTCTCTGCATCCTGGACTATATAATGTATACTTTTAAAGAAGGAAGAGTACATGGACAGAAGAACAAAAAATGGGCAGAAGACTTCAGAAAACAAAAATACTTCCCCCCACCTCATATTTATACAATTCCACTTCTACAACTTCATTCAATTTGATGTCCTTTTCTTCTTTTGAAAAATGCTCTCCTAGATTTGTAACCCTGTACTTTCATAAGCCTGTAGGTGGACCATGGTAAGGTTAAAAACATGAGCTGACCAACATTTAAGATTAAAGGTAGTAATGTGTGTAAGTCTGTATTTGCTCCATTATTTGTTGTATGTCTTATGAACAGAGAGTAATTAGCAATTTTTTTTACTTGCAGAGCAGTTATCTTTGAAAAATGCATCACTCGTGTATTTTATTTCACTCTTTTTCCCATTGTCTCCTCATCATAGTCCTGAACACCAGCAAATCTTCTAACATTGTCCTTTGGCCTCACTCTAATGTCAATTCACAAAAAAAACCCAACAAAAACCCCCCCAAAACCCAACTCAACCAACCAAAACCAACAACAACAAAGAAACCCCTTATATCTTTTAAGAACACTATGTTCTCATTATGGCAAATTTCCAGCTCAATTTGCCTTTACATATAGGGTACATTATAAATGGAAGCAATCTTTATAGTTTCATGTAAATTGAAGGAAATACCTGAGAAACCCAAGGTCCCAAGAAGTGAGTACACTGCCAGCCAACTCTGCCCTGCAGTGTCACTGCTTCCATTGACCCATTACTGGAAGAGGAGCAGCTTTCATGGGAAAATTATTTCATAGAAAAATATCAGTGAGCTGGCAATGTTCAGATCATGTTCCTTCAACCGATACCAATTATATTCATAAGAAGTGTCAGGACCCTGTAAGATACTTTAGAAAACCTGTGCAAAGCCCAGATAACCCATGATTCTGGTTGGCTGCCTACAGAATGCCTCAGATTCCTTCTGTTTTATGATTCCTAGTTATGCTGGAAACTCTAGTCCATGTGCTTTTAGATAAAATCTAATAGGCAAAGAACAGAAAAGTCTCAAGGTATGTTTTCCAGTCTTATATAGGAACAGTTAAGAGCAACACCAAAATGATGAAAACAGTTACACAGAAGTCTGGAAACTGTCTCCTACCTCCATCCCCTGGTTTTTAAATCAACAGAGCTACATGCACAAGCAAGAAAATTACATTTGGAAAGTATCTAGAGGCAGATTGTTTTATTAGATCTTGCTTGAATTTAGACTAGAGGTTATTCTTTTAAATGAAAAGGCCTGCAATAAATTTATTTAACTCCATGGGTTTCATTAAAATGCTTTCTAATTTACACTGGGCTATGAGGGGGGAACAGGGGTGGCATAATTTCAATAATGTTTATCCTTAGGCTTAATTTTCTTTAAATAGTACAAAGCATTCTCTCAAAGTTTTCAAAATGATGTCAGTGTGAGTCTGTGGGGCATGATGTTACAAAGTTGGAATGAAATTATGTCACTGCAATTCCATGAAACCAGCATTGTCAGAAATGAACCAAAGCTATACTAATGTGTTTAAAAAAAGTGAAAATCATCTGAGTGGAATGAAAAACTTTAAATAAAATTAAGATATTGCAGATTGCAAACTATTTATCCAAGAGTGCAGTCATTGGTTTTGACTACAGATCCAAATACACATAAATATTTGGCTAGGGAGTCACATCTAGTCCAATGCCATCTGTAGTATTTTACATATTTCAAATCTACCAGCTCTCAAGTGACTAGACTAGCATGGAAGCCTTTGGGCCAAATTTGACCAGAGTATAAGTAATACTGGGAATTACATACCAAGTCCAACAACAGGAGAAGAGTACAAATGGCTGGAAAAATTAAACTAGCATACCAAGTGGGCAAAATTTACTCTTGCTGCAATGTGAAAGCAGGAAATCCACAACTGGTCACTCTGCCAGCTTCTAAAAATAGCCATCCAAATGCAAGTCAGAGGTGAATCAGTGCATTTATGAGGAGAGCATGAGCAGAAATTAATATATGACAACATGGCTGCATGCTATTTCACTGATACCAACTTTTCTTGCTGCACGTGTTTTTTTCTTTCTGGGCCCAGATTAGCACTTGGCATCATCTTGAAGCAAATTTCTAACAGATCTGAACTTAAAATGGGTTTGCTCTGTAATTGTATTGCCATAGAGAAATTAAGGATTGGCATTTCAGCTTAAAAATGTATGACTTTCAGGTATGGAAGTTCACTATGTCATTTCATACACACTGCTTCTTCCCCACAGCCATTACACCTATTTTTTGAATCTCCTTGCCAGATCTACATGTATATCTTTACACTGTTACTCCATTAATACTGAACATAACTAAACATACAAATTAGAAGTATTTTATTTCTCAATCACATTAATCTTACTGACGTCCTAAACTGTGCACATATAAATCACTTCAGATGGTGAAGTAATTCAGGCTTTTTTTCTATTCAGACTTTTATTCTAAACAGTTTAGCACAAAAATAAATTTCAGCTGAAATCTGTCTCATCTAGTTTGGTGTGTTAATGTTGAATTTTTAACTGCTTTGACCCAAGACAAGATATTTTACATGGACACGAAACTGCCAGAATTCACCAGTCTGGTAAATTTGGGCAATAAAAGACAAAATAGTGATTTTCTTGTTCTCCACAGCCCTACTTTGACAGCACATCTGATACTAACTTTGTTCATAATCCTCATTTTTCCACGAGACAGATCCAGGAAAAATCATGGTAATACTATCACTTTTGTTCTGTGGAATTCCAAGTTTATCTTTGGAATGCTTTCCAGGAGTTTACTGTACTTTCATGACACTTGTGAGTGGCTGACCAGGTGCCAAGCCCTGAAATCCATTTAAAGCGCAGTAAATGTTACCAAAAAACCACACTCCTTTGGCATGAAATTTTAAAGATAAAAAATTGATGGGGTTAAAAGGAGAAGCAATCAGACTTAAAAAATGCACAGATTTTTCATACTGTGCTATTTTTCTGTGGGCTATTTAATAATTTTAGGACTCTGGTAACTCTCTTGACACAGGAATGAATTATTTAAAGTTAGTATTAGTAATTCAGTTTAGTTTTGATAGCTGCTAGCTGTAACCTGACAGCACTTCAATTCAGTCACATGGAAATTCCCTGTTGTATATATTCTAGTATGCTGGATCTCTTTGCACTCATCAGTTTTATATCTTTCTGCAAATACCAGAAGAAACATCGTTCTAGGTTCTGGCAAAGATCTTGGAAAGGGAGAATGTGCTATTTGCCAAAAAGACACTGATTACTCTAACAGAGTAGCCCAGAGTATCTATCCTTTCCCTTTTAATATGCAAACTTGTTTCTGATTTAGAACTGATTCCTGGCAAAGGTGTTTTCCTCAGTGCTCATTTGTGGATAGCTAGGCTCTATGTCGACTCTCATCTTAGGGAACACAAACCACTTTTCACTTACTCAGAAGCATGAATAAATTTTATAACATTTAGTCCTGCATTTCAGGGCAGGAAGGCAGTGAGCACACATAACAGGAACAGAAGCAGTATTTCTATTGCATGTATGCTTTTAAATCATGATTGCAATAGCAAGAATGATGTAAAACTCATTTTAAAAAATGTAACAAAAAGAAGAGCTATGTAAAGACAAATCCAGTGTATATGCATCAAATCCAGTGTATATGCATTCAATAGTTCATCCTTAGATTTCACTTCTTTCAGAGATGTACTTTTTAATTACTGCCAGAATAATAGATTTTCCTTTGATAAGGTCACCAGGTGATGCTTTGGTAAAGCCTGAAAAAGCAATGGAAACATTCTTGACTGAAATGCCTTCTCAAATATTGTCTGTTGTTCATTGCTGCTACATCTGAACTGTGCAGCAGTTCAGAAGTGCTTCCTCTGTTCCACACCTGGATGGTGTGCCCTGGCCATATCTTAATCCATGAGAAGGCAAGATTTTTTTTTTTTTTAACCTTACCTCTCCTATTTTCAGGTTAGAGGCTGCATGCTCCATCTGAACGTTTAAGAAACCCTGTGTGTCCAAAATTTTATCTACTTCATTTAATAAACAGAGACCTGACTAGGAACCACTGCTGCAGTTTCTAAAAATTTCAGTTGACTGTCTACAGGTCTGTTAAATCTTTAAAGCTTTATTCCATTTTTATTGAGGAACCAGTTTCCCAGCTGGCACCGAGGAAAGTAATTTCTACAGAATCTTTGTGCACTGATGTCTTCACAGTGTCTCTCCCTATATGCAGTTTAATAGATACTTTTCATTATAGTGCATTTCTTCTGCAAAACAGTTTGACTAGATTCAAAATTAGCATGCAGACACGAATATTTCAAACTCAGGGCCAAACCAGAGAAGGTTAAATCAACATTTCCTTCTTGCATTTGCCATACTTAAACGGTACAGTTCTCACTTTTAAATTTACCTGGATGTCTAAGAATTTACCCAGTTAACATATTAACTCTCCTTGATGTATTTGGAGTTGACATCACCTAAATTTTTAAACTTTTAGTCAAAGGACTATGGTTTCACAGATAGCAGTGTGGCACACGTACACACCAAGGCAGAACTGCATTCACACACAAACACACTCATAAAATAAACGAAGTACCCTGTGCACAGGTAAGATGGGCTATAATGCAGACAAAATTCCTAAATGCAAACATATGTGTTAAATTGGTAGATCATAACAGATCTTCATAACATTTTTCCACTTCTGTAATATGAACAAAGCAAAATGAATGTGAGTTGTAAAACAAAGCTTCTTCAGACTGGAGAATCTATTAAGTTAGTATTAGCTTTTGTTCTAAAATGACTTTGCTTTTTAAACAGTTTTTGTTATTATGTTAATCTTGAAAGTAAAAACTAATTGCTAGTTAAGTAATTGTTAAATTTTAGTTCTAATTGCATCATGGATAGCCCCAAGCAGTAGCTCTAAACGGAGATAAAACTCCAGAGACCTTTCCCTTAGACAAGCTTTGCTAATGCTAAGCACCAGAGCTGAGAAATTCTTTCCATGTAACTTTGCTCTCAAAGTATCTCCTAAACATTTATTATGAATTTTGAACAGTTAAAGAAACATGAATGTGAAGATCATAGAGTAAAATGTAATTAAGACTATTTTCACATCAATATAATCTTTCTTCATCAAGATACTCTTAGTTTTTGGATTGGACTCTTTACTTCAGTATTAACAAAAAAGGGAATATTACATAAAAATTCCTGAAGTATTAAATGTCAATACATTCATATTCACTAGAATCTGCAAAAAATTACTTGATGGCTTATAGTCAAATACAGCCAGAGTCTTGGCTTAAAAAAACTCCTCACTGATGACCCTTTTAGACATACATATATACACTGCCAGACCTGAATCAAACACCTGATCTCCAGATTTCCTACAGCAAGGATTCCATGCCACAGACACCATGGTATACAGCAGAAAGCTTTGCGCTGTCAGGCATCTCCTCTGGCTCAAACCTCGGGCCAGTTTTTGGACTAAATGCAAAGAACAGTAGAGAACAGAGTTAGAGAAGCACCATCAGCAGCCTGGTCAGTATGCCACAGACGTGTTGCTCTTCTGAAAGAAGGGATGGGGATGCCTTGCACATTTAACAAAAAGCCTTTGCCCTACTATTCCATATATACTGGGATACTCCAAAAGCACTGTTTGCTTACTTGCCCTCAATACTTTTTTGTACTGATGGGATTTCCTGAAGCACTGAGAACCAACTTTACTTCTCAGAGATTTAATTTTTTGCTGCTGTTTGCAAGGGACTCAGGGCTAGGTCAAGACTGAATACTAAAATGATAACAGCCGATTAAAAACCCCCTGAACAAAACCACATCCCCTTTGCTATTACTTTTCCTAAGTTGGAAATGTGTTTTAAAAATTAGTGCAAAATTACTGTAACCCTTAGTAAATTAGCTACATTATAGCTGAATCTGTAACAAAATTATACACAATTATCAGTACATGCAGACCAGGTTTTCATGGCCTCCTTCAGAATATCAGTTTTTGTCCAGAATTGCTAAGAATTTTCAAGTAGGACTTTCTATAGAATCTTTTGCAAACACTATATTAAATTTAAAAACGAAACAGAAAAAAATAAATCCCACCACTCTAGCAAAGACTAAAGAGAAGGAGGGAGATGAGAACAATGTACACTTCTAGCATGAAATTGTCATGATATCATTCTCTGGCTTGCCAATACTTTGAGAAACTGCGGTGGAGAGGAGAGAATGAAACAGAAACAGGGTTCTTTGTACCCTTATGAAATGCTAAATTTCCCTTCTCCCTCTTGCCTGTAAGTAAATAATGAGGAAGTTGTTAAGTAAAAGAAATTTGCATGAGCACCACTGAAATTTCTGAAAAAATGAGTTTTTTGCAGCCTACCATTTTACTTGATTTATGTGAGTTGTGTTTGAAAGTACGACACAGAATTCTGAATACTACACTGGTTCTACACCTTAGGCACAGGAGAAATACATTTAAAAAGAAAAGTTAAAATTAAAATTAAAAATATCTAAAATACATTTAAAATACACACATTTTGACTGGGAAACCTTTTAGGTTAGGAATTTTTAAACCCTATCATATAAAAAATTCAATTTATGGTTCAAAACAATACTAAGTATTATCTTCAACTACAGTGTCTGAAAATTAATGAGCTATATTAGTTTAACTGGGTTTATAATAAACTAGCTAATGGCAACATGTTTCTCAGGTCTGATATGGGAAGTGAAACCTGAGCTATAAAAAGAATAACTGCTTCAACATTTTTTTATGTGTTCCTTTGATGAAAAGCAGGAGGTATTTTGGAACCTGAAGCAATACCAGTTTAGCTGAGCTCAAATATCTTCTAGGGAAAGCAACATGCTAAATGTTATCAAGAGCAAAATGGTATCACACGGTTAAATATCTGTGTCAGTTAAAATAATTCTAATGGAAACTCATTTTGTGACTTAGCTGGGCCACCTTTAAGTGACATATTGATATGCTCCATGTAAAATCACACCAGCAGAACAGGGCCAGAAGCCATCAGTAGGCTGCCAAGCCCAAAGGCCCTGCCTACACCTGTCTTTGGCCCTCCCTGCCACACCAGAAACACCTGCACCAGCCCAGATCCATTGTTATTCTCATGGAAAGATTCAAAATTGTGTCTGGGCTCCAGATCAAAACTCAGTGTGTAGAGATCAAATACTCCTCGACATCTTCCTTCAAAAGGAAAAATGAAAATTAAAATTCAGGAAAAGGAAGGATTTAAGATGGGGGGTTGCAGGGGCAGAACACAGATGAGGTAGAAATCAGTTCCTTTACAGGTAGTCTAACACATGAAAAACTTTGACACAGAGGCAGGAACCCATTTCCCTCATATTTAAAAAGCCTTTGAGATAATTAAAACTTACTTAAAATGAGACAGAAAGTTATCATGGTTATGCATTTGCCAGATTGTTATAAACATCTCTCCATAGGAACAAATAATTACTCTTAAATACATTAAAGTTCATGGTAAGCTAACTTGGTATTATGTTAAAGGTTGAGAAAAGCAAGACTGTCAAAGGCAGTAAACACAGCAGAGGAAGCAGCAATTTTCCTTATGCTGTGACATAAAATCTCCTTATGTGACAAGACAGGGCAAGGGGTAATGGTTTTAAACTGATGGGAGAGTTGATTTCGATTAGATATAAGGAAGAAGTTTTTTACAACAAGGGTGGTGAGGTCATGGCACAGGTTTCCCAGAGAGATTGCAGATGTCCTGTCACATTCACATTTTCTGAAAAATCCCTTTGCCCGGGATTTTTCTCCTGGGAAGCTGAGAAGCCTCAGAGAAAAAGGAAACAATAATTATGTGATTTGCTTCTCCTGTGTTTTGCTGCTTTGGAATGTGTTTGGAGATTATTTCATTGGTTTCATGTGAATTATTTTGACTCTTTGGCCAATCAAGGCCAAGCTGTGTCAGGGCTCTGGAAAGAGTCAGGAGTTTTCATTATTATCTTTTTAGCCTTCTGTAAGTATCCTTTCTGTATTCTTTAGTATAGTTTAGCATAGTATTCTTTAATATAATATAGTATGATAAAATAATAAATTAACCTTCTGAGAACATGGAGTCAGATCCATCATTCCTGCCTCCCTCTGAGGGCAACACAAATACAATAATGACCCATCCTGGAAACATCCGAGGCCAGGTTGGATGGGTGAACAACCTGGTCTAGCTGAAGATAACCCTGCTTATAGGAGGGGGTTGGACTGGATGACCTCTAAGGGTCCCTTCCAAACCAAACCATTCTATGATTCCATGTATGATAAAACCTTAATGCAAATTTAAAAATTACTTAACTTCATTTCAGCATTATTTACAAAAGCAATCACAGCCCAGTAAGTAACACAGATGGCATATTTTGGGCAACAGTTCCAGCTCTCTTCTGAATATTAAAAGCTTCAGATGGAGTTGCAGCTAGTTGGTTAAAGAAGAGGTGTATTCTTAGAACTGCAAAACCTAAAATATCTAGCAAAATATCTAATAAATTCCACACCATATATCCATCTAAATTGAGTGTTTATAACAACTAAAGCACTTCAGCATCTGTTGTCATGATTGAAATACTATCTTAATAAAATAAGACAATTTTAGTGACCTGGTATGAGGAATTTTGCAGGGGTAGAAGAGGGGGGAGCTTGAGTTGTAATTTAAACCCTTAGGGAAATCCAATTTTGATGAGTTGAAAGCAAATGGTGTGCTCAGCACACCACTAAGCAATCAGTATCAAGTGATGCTGATTTATGACTTGATGAGCAATCTACAGCTGGTCTTCAGTTTAGTAGTTGCTGGTTTTTGGTAAATACACTTAAGATAACAGTTGACTCGGTTCTCCTAAGTTTACTCATCTTTGGCAAAGAAAATGTTTTCTGTATTAAAACTTCCTTATTAGCAACATATTCTTGTTTTGTTCTGAGTTCCAAAAATCAGTGACAACAAAAAGAGTAAAAGGAATGCTCCTAAAAGTCCATTAAAACATGCAGAACAACGTTTAAGTGTCTGAGTAGATCTGTTAGATCTCAATGAAATTTGCAAAACAAAATGTTAAAAAAAACTATTAAAATGTTTTAGAAATTTGAGCATCCACCATTTTAAAATTCAAAATATAGGGGAAAGTTTGTTTTTGTGTACAGCTAACCCTCAATGAAATAGTTCATTACTAGAAGACATGATGAGCCATATATATGGTTTATATGGTTTTCAGAAGGGGATAAATAATGGCAACTGCATATTCAGTTCTAACTCCAAATTTCACATTAGAAAAGAAGTTTTATCCCTTGGCCTGGGTGGACTACCACTGACTTCAGGGTATTTCTAACAACTTGAACCCATCTCTAAGTTGGTACTTACTCTGTAGCATTCATGTAATAACTAATAAACTTTAAATCAAGGCAAAAATGCAGTAATAACAGTTTCCTTAATGTTCTGCTCCTAAAGGAGAGAATTTACACAGCAAACTACAGTGAAAATTCATCATTTGATGCACAAAACATACAAGTGGTCTTGGATTCAAACTTCTAATGTCAAGAAAATAAACAAAACCAAAGAAAATAAAGTAAGGGTCAAATGGAGACCTTTGCTGGGCATTTGTGATTTCTGCTGATGGAGGTGCCATGGAAACACAATTCTGGTCCCATGTGAACCTGATGAACTTGAACTATGAACTTGATACAGCTATTTCCATTTGTGATATACAAGGAGGTGAGCAGCTCAAGAAGCAGAAACAGTAACTAATACTCAGCAAATTATATTTGAAAGGAATTTTTTTTAGGTTGTAGTTAGATAAAAATCTAAAAATCTGCACTGGAAAAGCATTATTCCATATATCCTAAGAGTGTTATTTCTATGTTTTAGCAATATAAGAGAGATACACTGAATTTATCATGACTGTTTCATAGTCTTTGAAATAGTCTAGACTAATAAATAATTAAAGGACATAACTGTTATGGATAAAGATCTCATTGTTTTATTCCTTTGCTACCATAAGAATTTCTTGTTAAATAATTCTTTTTACTTTTTGAAAGATAAATCTATTCCTACTGACTGATGCAGATGCAGCTAAAGTTTTATTTGGGTATTTTTTTTCTTTTAAAGTTGCAGCATAACATCTCAAAATAGAATCAAAAGAAATCAATGTAAAAACATCCCCAAAATTTATAACAAAAAGTATATCAAAATGACAGTTTAACTTTTACACTTTTAACCTGAAAGATAAATGATATAAAATGCTATGTAACTCTGTATTATGATTATCAATCCCATTAATCATCATAGAAAATAGAGAGGAATTTCTTGCTCCTCTCCTGAGAGAACCCTGAAGGCGAGATGAAGGCATCCCTCTGATTCTAAAAAAAAAAACCCCAAAAACCACAAACAAAAAACCACCAAAACTTTTTAAGAGAATAAAAACAAAAAAAAAAAAAAAAAATTCAACTTCACGCATCTCTCTAGAAAGAGTGGGTATGTGACAACTTCTAGCACAGACAAAATCCTCCTCAAACAGACTAGTGGATAAATTCTCTGTCATGCAAATCATGACTATTCTCATTAAAATACAATGTTCTGTATTTCAACATGAGAAAGGATTTGGAAATATTTATTACTTTTCCTCTGCTCAGAATTAGATGGCATCCGAGAGGACAAATTCATCAATAAACACACGGGATAAAATCCTGCTGAGTTGATATATTGCAAAAAGTACTTTATACCTTTACATGCATATTGCCAGAGGTGGAGTTTGAAAATGAAATATAGTAGATCTTGTTTTTGGTGAACAACATGAATGCCTTACAAAGTGTAACTGAATATAACGAGAGGAAAAAACTTGCTTTCACACTGACAAGAGAATGACAGAGAAACAAAATATTTTTGAATATTTCTGAATATTCTATTTCTAACTTCCTCCTGTTATTTTAGGAATAGAAAGGTAAAACCACAGTGTATTCAGTATTTTAAAAGCCTACACACCATTTTTGTTAAATCATGGCCAGCCCAGTTCCAGGCAGAACCATCATTCCCAAGTCAAGATATAAAGCCCAAGGGGAATTCCCATGCAGGCTAAGATCTCTCTCAGAGAATTACACTAAAGCTGAGGAACATGGCAACAGATAATCAACGTACTTTCATGCCTGAATCCTAAATGTCCACTGAAACTCCCTTATGAACAGTGCAGAAGCTTTGGTTAACAGATGCCATCACAGAAGCTACATTTTTTCATCTCTCCACATGGCAGCAGGAGTTATGTTTACAGCAGAAAAGTATACTGGACACACTGTATATCATAAAGAATCAAGGTGGGGTTTTCCTTTTCAATTAGCAATGTATAGTAACTATCTAAACCTACAGTGAAGAATATTAACTTAAATTCACTTTAAAAATATTTTAGCATTCTTCTATAAAAGATGTTCTTACCTTGACTCTGTTAAATATAATTTCCGTGAGTGTCATACCTAGTCAACTCACCAAAGAAGTTTAAAGAAGAAATGTCAAGCTCAGTGCTCTCCTTTAAAGGCATCACTACAAATACCAGCATCTCCATTTCTAAAGCATCAGGTTTACTAAACTGCTTTCTAAATTGCAGGCACATGCTGCTGTCCCATCATTAATGCAGAATATAGCATTGTCTAGTAAATGTCAAATGGATTCTTATAAAATGATTCATCTATTTAACAGAAACACAAGATAATAACTGAGAGAATGAAAACAGTTTCCCCCAGTAACATTTTCAGTATAAACTTATGGGACCCAATCCTTAGTTCTCAACAATACACTGTAAACAAAGGCCTTTTTGTTTTGAATTAGAAGATTGTAGATTGATGGTGGGCTTGATTAGCAGTCTATATGGGTTCTTAGCTGTGGAGATGCTGGTCCATTATGTGTAATATAAAAGGAGTAAGAGAAGCAAAAAAGGGGAAGAGGGGAGTTATATGTTTTGGTTGATTTTTGTATTCTCGGTATTGAGGGAGGAAAAAAAAGTCTAAAATAATGAAATCAATACTACATATTTTTCTAGCTTTGTTATTCATCTTTATTTACCTTTAAAGTTTTGACAATTTTTTGTATAATTAATTGCCACACAGAAAAAGTTCTGATGCTGTTCTGCAGGGTAATTTTACCCTAGTCTATTCTTGCCAGAAGAGGAAACTCCCCGTTACACCTGGGGAATGTCTTGCTTTG
This sequence comes from Emberiza elegans, assembly GCA_024865655.1. Classification (NCBI taxonomy): domain Eukaryota; kingdom Metazoa; phylum Chordata; class Aves; order Passeriformes; family Fringillidae; genus Emberiza; species Emberiza elegans. The sequence goes on from JALJVW010000011.1 coordinate 5,283,582, forward strand.
CCATCTTTAGCTCTTGCTAAGGAAATCAGCTGAATTTTAGGGTGATACATTCAGACACAAAGCTTCAGAATACTCTATCCTAGCCTCCTCCTGAGAAGAATTCTCTTTCTACTAATTTCAGGTAATGTAATATTGTTATAACTTCAGTTCCAAAAGCCTAAATTATAAATACTGTGACCGAAAATGACCACAGGTGTATTAGTAATTTCAAGAACTAGAATGTTACTCTTCTTGAAGATGCATCACACCCTAAAAAAGCACAATATGATTTTCTAAAAATGTTTCTTATCTTCCAATGGAGTTCTCATTGTGCAGTAACGCATAGAGGGAGACACCTGGAATTAAAGAAGACACAGTATTCGATTGTCCACAGAAGGAGGTCACTGAGGCAAACCAGTCTAAGCTGGTGAGAAAAACTGCAGAGCTCTTGCACAGCCTGTCAGTTCCACTGAATCTGAATATTGCATCAAAGATATATTCTGTAAAAAAATTTCCCCAAGTCTAACAAAAACTTCATTGGGTGAAAGTAGAAAGGAGGAATTTCAACAGTCTACCATTAAATTAGGAGCTAATAATGGGACTTACAAAGGGTTTTTTGTAAAGATGTTTCTGATGAACCCTTTCAAAGTTCTAGACACTAAATTAACATGAATGGCTGCACAAATGCAGTATGTCAGTGAAAAAAGGTAGAAAATTAAATCAAGAGGAGCAAAAAAACCATGTATTTAACTTCTCATATTTTATGGGTTTGGATAACCCTCAGTGAAAATCAGTGAAGTGTTTAACTAAAAATGTCAGTTCTCCAGAGGACCAGAGAGTGGAGCTGTAGCTGCTTTTTATTGAGTGCAGAACCAGCACCATCAGGTACAAAGTGAGGAGAGAGATGTCCATGGGCTTCTGGCACGGAGGCATCCAGGCCTACATAAGAAAAGCTCCAGGCAGGAAGGGGAAAAAAATAAAGGGAGAGGCAGGAGAGAAAGGGTAACTAAAAGAACAAGTAAACTGCAACTTAAGCTGGGACAGGGCAGAGTTCTGCCTAATCTCAATAGATTAATGATAGAGTACAGAACAAAATGGATTTCCTGGCAGTTCTATAGGCAGCACTCAATGCCAGCCACCCCACTGACACCTCCAGGATCACTGTTTGTCCAAGAGTTTCTGAGTCGTGTGGAATGAATTTTACTGGCCCTTTAAGGACTTATTTTTTTTAAACAATAAATGAAACCTGAGAAGGCTGAGAAGAATTCCACCTTCAACAGCACAAGTGAGACTGAAATGTCATCTTTTCTGTGACTGTAAAGCTGTTGGAGAGGAATTGGCACAGAGTAAAGAAGTGTCCAGCTGAAAGGTCTCCAAAACCACCTTGTATCTGGGCATAAACTAGGGCTGCACTTCAGACATGCCTTTCCCCAGCTCTTTGGCAGTCTCCAGTTGGGAATTACTGCAGTTTCTACAGAAACACAAAGAAGACTGAGATGAGAAGCCCAAAGAGACCAATGACTTGTCCTGAGGCCCAAGAGGTGCTTTCAGAATTCACTCACAAGACCCCAGGCATCCCACAGTATCTCCCTTTGGAGTTAGGGAAATTAAAACCCTTGATGTGCCCATGATTGTGACATTTTAAACACCCTGGAAAGTTATTTCTTATGGATAAAGTTAGGAAAGGATTTTCACTACTAAAAACATAAACTCTTTCACAGATTGGCAGTGAATAGGCCTGGGAAAAGCAGAACAACTGTGAAAATCTTTGGAATAAGGAAGACAAAGCTAGGAAAATTATGCTGAATGAAAAACAAAAGACAGAAACACACCATACAAAAGCTGTGAGTACAACTTATGAATTTGAACTGGAAAGGCAGAGCAAAGCATTTGAGTCTTGAAATCTGTATAAACAATCTGCTTTCTATTTCTCCTTATTCCCAGTTCTTCCACCAGGAAGAGGCAATAGTGCACACTAGACTGACTGCAGAGTGATATATATATATATACATATACACATAAACATATATATTACACATATATTAGTGAATCTGAAACTAAATTTTCTACACAGGTACTGTAGCAGATAAATAACACCTTTCCTTTCCTGGGATTTAGAAGAAGAAAGTATTAAACAAACATTTTATTGTTACTATAGCAAAATAATGTTACATGATATTAATTATTAAGGATACAAGGTCAAATATTTAAGAGCAATCACATACTTATCAACTGGGCTGCAAGACAGAGAGCATCTATATGTCACAGGAAAATAAAAAGCTTTAAAATCAGGACCCATTAATGGGACTCCAGTTGCACTAGAGACAATTTCCAACCAATTTGAATCTCATCAGAGGTATGGACCAAAATGACAGATCTTTCTGAGAGGAGCTGGTCAGTTTGTGGGAAGTTTTCATAGTAATGCATGTACAATGCAACATGAGGTAACTTGAAAACAGAATTCTTGTCACTGAACCTGTTAAAGAAGTCCTTTTTGTAAAGGTGTGACTGACATTTCTTACTATAAAAATCTGCCTTCTGCAAGAAGCAAGCACTTCAAACTCTGGGACTCTCCCAATTTATAAACCAAACATTTGTACAAGTTTTCATGACTTGCTATTCTTTATTTTTAAAAATAGGTTTATTCATTCAGTTCCATTCTGAAAGATTAAGGCAGAATGGCAGAATGGTAGGAGAGTGAAAAAGCAAATGATTAATTGTATGTTGCACACATACAGAGATCTCACTAACTGTAAACCAATGGTTCAATTTTAATTGAAAATGTAAAATTTTCAATTTAAAATTGAAACTGGTTCCATTTTAAGCTGGTCATTTATTTCAACTTATTAATATAATCCATTAATGTAAAACATGTCTTCCATCTTTTCTGTGGAAGTGGAACTTAGGATCGTTCCTACTTGGAAGGAAGGAAAAAGAATCTACAAGCAGATACATTTTATTGAAAATAAATTTTTAGCATCTAAGCCACCACAGCATTATTTTAATAATATTCATTTTATGCATTATGGAAACACTTCATGCATAAAAAACTGCTTTTGGGGCATGCAATTTATCAGGAGATTTAAGTATCCTAATGTTTTTATGAAGTTTTGTAATTTCCCTTAATTCACAGATTTAAAAAACTTCTATTAAGAATTTAAATATTTTCCCACATTAAAAAAAAAAATTACTTTAATTTTAATGGGATCATTTTTTGCTACATATTCAAAAGGATTTCCTTTCCTTAGAATTACTTTAAATTGACACATGTACATTGTTTCTGTGATTATTTTGCATGAAATCTATGCTCTGCCATGTTTTATTTTGCTTCTCTATTCCTTGTTCACTTATTTAATATATAGATAGAAATTAATAAAAAGAGGAACTTGGGACACTTTCTCTTCTGGTTTGAATGCTGGTTTTGGGGTTTTTTCCCTAACAGAACTTGCAGAATTAGAAAAAAAATTACAGCTATTATTAAATAATTTCTGAAAAATTAATCTTAGCCATCAATTAATGAGTTAACTCCTATCACATGGCAGTACTGAAATGATAGAAGTTTTAAATTCTATAGAGGTTACTGGAAAAATCTAATACAGTAGTGGATACACTAAGCCATCTAAAACAATGAAACTGTTGATCTCAGTTGAACTAGAAACCATTGGGCTGTAAATAAATGGCATTTCTTTGGCTGTGTCATGCTGTGTAAATCACATACAGCCCAGGAGGAGCTACCTCATGGCATCAAATAGGGAGGGTGCCAAAGACCATCAAAATTAAAAATCAGCTCCATACCTTAAATGTACTTTTTCACAACTGTCCAAAGGATTCCAAAGAAAGGCTAACATATCTAGTTATGTACTCAAGAACATGTAGAGTGAAGAGTAAAAACTTACTGTGATCCAGTGAAGTGTTCCAAAATGAAGTTCAAACCAACCAGAACCAAAAGACAACTGCCTTTTAAAACCTAGGAAAATGAGCTTGTTCCCACTGAAATGCACGGCAAGTTTCCATTGGTATAAGTTTTGTAGGAATGATCTTTAACACTGCTGTTTAATACCTAATCTATATTACTGTTATTTTTTTGCACAATTCAACTTGGAATGCAGTAGTGTCATATGAAAAGGGATTTTTGTTTGCAAACTTGGAATGAAATCTGGCTTGGACTAAATTGCATAATAAAGAAGCCAGCAAAAGGGAATTTGACACTCACCATTCTGGCAGAACTCAAGTTTCTCAAAACAAAAATATTAAAAATATTTTGGTACTGTTTTTCAAATGAAAACCAAAAGGAAGAAAATGTAAATGTAAAACTGTGCCAGACTACTGAGGTCTTTGGTTAATAATCATTACCTTCTTCAAAGTGGTTTGAAACCAGTAATAAAGCTATTACCTAAATATACTGCAGAATTAAAAAAAGTCTCTTACTGGCTACAGACCAGAAAAGCCATTAATCCTTTATTCTAGCATGTTGAATCTCAAACTATCTGAGATTTAACAAATCCCCTATTTCTTCTTCTTTATGACCTATTTCTGAAATAATTAGGAGTTCTCAGTAGTTATTCAGCACAATACTTTACATGTTCCCACCTTCACACTCCCGAGAAAACCCAAACCCTTATCTGGCTTCAGTGACTTCATTGTAAGCTATGTTAAGCAGAACTTTCTGACTGAATAATAGCTCTGGTATTTTGCTGAACCAGGAACTTGACTTCTGCAGATAAGAAGGGATCCCCCTGACCTCTTCTGTTTACAAGAGCTCAGTTTTATCAGGTCACAGTTATGTGCCTTTAGCACAACAGGGATAACAGTTATTTGAGAGCAAGACCTATCATTTTGTCATGACTCAAGAATAATGCATGTGGAGAAGAAGATGGGAAGAAGCGTAGTAGGAATCAGATTAACATACAACTACAGAATAACAAGATTAGCATATTTTCAATTATTATTACCACAGCCATATGTAGAGAAGATTAAGTGGATCAGAGGAATTAATCTTTGAAAGTATAGATGTGCCAAATTCAGCCATATAATAATGCTAGCAAATATTGATACTGATTAACTTTGTGCTGTGGGAGTTAATAATCTATGTACAAAGTCTGAAATACAGCTCTGGGTTTGGAAATACCTGTTAATCAAATGACATACTATGGATTTTAATGGTTTGCTCATGCTGCTTTAGCAATGTATCTTAGTCATGACCTGGCAATTCAACGATCATGAAGCCTTTGATGTGTTTCCTGACCTGTTAAAATAGTATCAGTCAAAACAGAGATGGGAGAAAGGCTGCACCAATGCAGGGGATATTCTTTCAAGCCAAACTGAGAAGTCACCAGGTCTATTTCTGAAGACTTTTCATTTGGTTGCAATTGATTAAAGAGAAAGCAAATTCAATGGCCTAAAGTCAGAAGGATATTTATCACATTAATAATCCCTTGGGCCAGTTAACACACGGTAGGTTATTTATTCTCCAACTGTGTCATAAAAATGAGTCAGTGCTGGTTAACCAGAAAATATTTTTTCCTGTTAATCAGTCATGGAATTTTTTTAAAGTGGAAGGTAGCAGTAAAGTCAAAACAAATTAAAAATAAAGAAGTGAAAATAAAATCTTTACCCTAATAAAAAGGATCTTCTCTCCAACTCTGTATCTTCCCTGTGAAAGACGCTCCACACAGAACTTATTAGGGCATTTACAAGGTGGATCTTCAGAAATGTGTTTAACCTTTAAAACAAGAAGTTATTGATAGCAACTGTTTAAAATAGCATGGACAGCAAAACATTCAGCAAGACACTTGTCATAATGTATCATTTAATGTAAGTCTTAATTGATGATATTTTTCTTGGTTTTGCTTAACATTTCTGTAACCCCAGAAAGCACCCTATGGTGCTTCCAATAGCAATGATTTAGTATCTGAGCTAAAAATGTTACACAGGCCAGCATCAAATTTGCACCCTTTATCTGAAGTCAAGCAGTTTGTTACATGGAGCTTAGCAACAAACTTTTGTAACTGTATTCTCAGTATTTTATGATCAATCAGCTCAAAGCGCTAATACAGCTAACAGGCAAAATGAAGATGTCATAAGATACATCCTGCCTTGTAAATATATAAAAAACAGAGGAATCTTCTTTACCATTAAGAGGCTCTGCCTCTTTAAAATTGTGCTCAAACACCTTAGAGAAAAAGCATACAGAAAATACTGTGACATGATTAAAAATTAATGCCAAGACACTCCCCAGTAGTTTCAAGTGCCATTTGATGATCTCCTTGTTAGGGCTGGTTCAATCAAAGTTAATGTAAAGGGACCTCAAGAACACTATCATTGCCAAACCTAACTACATAACCCCAAAAAATAAGGGCTGAGAAAAAACAGATGGAAAACCTCCTTCCTGCATGTTATTAGCTGTATCAGCTTGACTTTGGCCTCCTTGCTCTGGCATGTGCTACCACAGACAGTGACATTCAGTAAAAGTACATTTTGTACTCTTCAATGATGGGAAAGCAGCAAAGGCATCAATACCAAAAGAGCAGGTCTGGCTGTGAAACTCTTCCCTGAAATTCAAATTGCACTTCTGCATAGGAACAGCAAGAATTAGTGCAGCATTTCCATACACTGTGGTTTTCTTGGACAAAATACATACCTAGTATGTCATCATGAAACAATGCAAAATGCCAGAGGAACTTGTCGATGTCTGTCCACTTCAAACAATATTCCAAAGACATTTTCATATCCAGTTTGTAAACCAAGGCCTGTAAAAATGGTCTGAGGCCCAGGAAAGGATATTTTCAGAACAGCTAACAGATTAGTCTTAAATTGTTTCATAAAAAGAAAAAATGCTCGGCCAAAGCTGTAGCACTCCAATGAGTGTTTTGTTTATCATGAATAGATAAGGCTTCTGAAGTACAAATGCTTTTCAGATTTGCTTTAAGAATTAAATTATAGTATGTTAAATAAGCCAAAAAGAACTTAAAAGGCAACCAATTATTGTTTCTAAACTTTTGAAACTAACCCTGTTGAGTGATTTAAAGACTTTCCAATTATTTCTGAAATGGTTCAATGCCTTTATCTGAATAATTTCATTACCCTGTGGAGGGTAAGTAAAAGCACTTTATATAAGTATTCTTAAGACTTATTTATTTTTAATCAGGGCATAATATTTTTATGAAGAACAATAACTAGAATAACACTTAACAGAGGAATTCTACATGTATTTTACACACAAGAAGTATTTCTCAAGTATCTGATGAGTTGTCCTCAGTTTGAATGAATCAAGTTTTGAATTTTAAGATCAGTTACTCAAATTACTTTTATCAACATGGATGAGACTTAGCCTCCATTTTTGGTGAATAAACTATTTACATAGTTATTGTACAATAGGAATAATTTACGTGAAATCAGTGGCTGATTATTTAAATCCAAGTACAGCTTGCTAAGGATGAAAGAGGTGTATTCCTGTATTCTTGGGAGGTGGAACCAAGACTGGAATTGTGCTTAGGGAGCTTTCTGGCCATGGCCCTCTGAATGCTGTTCAATAATGAGGGATTCCTGACACAATAAATATCCTTTGGCATTACCACACTGACAGCTGAAAATGGGCAGCAGGAACTTAATGCTTCATCCACCAGAGCTCATATAAGGAATCAAAACCCCAGAGTTACTGGGCCTAAACAAGTTCAAGGTTGTTTTGAGCTGTCTAAGACCAAAACAAACCCATCTTCTGCCTGTGGAGAATGAAAGCCACAAATCTATTCTGGTGTAAAACAGAGGATAATAAGATCTTCACTGCTGATCCTGCTGTTGCAGGTTCCATTGCCTTACTGTCCCAAAGGACACAGAAGTATTGAGTGGAATTTGGAAATCAAATAAGGAAACAGAGGGAGGAATTATATTCTATTTTATTTTAAGTCTGGACTATATGAGAAACTGCTGCTATTTTATGGTGTGAGTGTCTGGGGCAGTGCAGGTCAGGACTCTAGCTGGATGAATTCCATTCTGTTTCTATCCATACTGCTTTCTAAATTAAAGGAGGTGGTTAGAGAAAACCTACATTCTCTCTGTTCAATTTCTACATGATATGCAGTCACCAGCCTCCTTCTACACATAACTGTTCTTTCTCAATTCTATTGAAACACAAGTGCTTTTGCAAAGTTAAGGAAGAAATACAAACCAGAGAATTTTAAATGTAATTATAGTCATCAAATTTTTTTAAAAAGTGTTTCAATAAAATGAGGGAACATTATATTCCGTCTGCTCTTTGTAACAGGAAAGTGGCACATGGATTTTTCAAGAAGTGCTTTGTAACTCCCAGGTGGCACATCTACCTTGCAATGTAGTAGTTACTATGGTAACTGCTTCTTTTTACAGGCTAGGTTTGTACTTTTCCAGTTTAACCTCTTCATGGTCTCAAAATGTGTCCTTTTCATCTGATTCCAGCTATTTCAAATGAACCCCTGTGGGTCTGCACCAGAAACACGAACACACAATATGCTGCAACAATTTAATGAAATTCAAAGCAAGATTCTAACAATGAGGAAAACAATGCTTGTTTTTTAACTATGTGACAATCATGCAGATCAGCATAAAAATTAGGCTGAAATATCTCAGGAGTGTTTGTTAACATTGAGTACAAGTCAGTATAAGCCAAATCTTGTCCTGACTCAGTCCTTCCTCAGACAAAGCACCGAGTGGGAGTTGGTGAATAAGGAGTAAAGGAGTAATAAGAAGGGAATGTGGCCCTAAGCACAAAGCTAAGCTAAGCTGCAGAGCTCCTACACAGTGTGACTTTTTTCTTTTCCCTAAGCTTCAGACATAAATAATTGTGGTCAAAAAGCAAATAACACTGTAAGTCTACAAATGTTTAAAACAGAGTGAGATGTTAGAATCAGGCTTGTGTGTGTTTTGCAAGCAAGTGCATATCAGAATCAATGAGGTAGGAAGAAGCTTCCTCCCACAACTTACAGCATCATCCAACAGTTTCCCTGTGCTCTTTTTCCCAGGAGACTTTGTGGGTGATGGTGAAGGAGACGGAAGGGGAGCTGAAAGTGTTTCCTCTTGTTCAATCTCTTTTTCCAATTTTATTAATCCAGGAGGTTCCACCCCACACCTTTTGGAAACATGCAAATAATAAATTACTAGTCCATATAAAGTGTTATATATTTTAAAACAAAACAGTGGAAAGAATTTCTACTTTGTGTACAGTAACAGAATGATACACACACTAATAGACGTGTTTAAACTACACCAACCCATATTGCCATAATTTCAAATTAACAGAAAAAAATTTACATGCAGTCTCTCAGTTAATCAAATTTACAGGAAATAAAGGTACTTTTTCAGCTTCTCTGTCTGATATATGTTGGTGAATAATTTATAAACAAAAATAGATCTCAAAAATTGCAATACCATGGTCAAGTTCAGTACATTTGCACTTTTTTTCTAACTTTTTGTTTTCTTTCCAAATAGCATCTTTTCAAATTACTTAACAACTTATATTTTGTGTTAATATTTTCTGAAGAAATACAAATGCAAAGGGATTAAGGGCTTTCCTGCTTTCAGCCATTGCACTGAAGTTATAGATAAGTAAACTGAGACATGGCCACTACTCTTCAGAAGTGGTGAGTGTTTCTACTAATTGGTTTTTGACAGACACCCTTCAGATCTCTGCTTACAGTGGCAACACACTTGTAGCTCCAGCTAGAACAAAATACACGCAATTCCTCATGGATAAACTCAAACCAGAGCCCTTGAACAGCAAGGTTCTTTATGGAAGATCTTCTGAAAGCTTTATGGCAAGTGACTGAGTTAGTATCTCACAGCAAGCAGCAGAGCTTGGACACAAGTCAAAAGTCTAAAAGTGCATCTTGTTTTTCTAATTACCAATAATCCCCTTCTGGTTTTGGGGTTTTTTTAATCTGCCAACACTGAACAAACCCCAGAAAAACACCCAGAGTGTCACTGTCATATTTTCTGAAAAATCCCTTCGCCAGGGTTTCTTCTCTTGGGAAGCTGAGAAGCCTCAGAGAAAAATGAAAACAATCATTATCTGATTGCTTCTCCTGTGTTTCGCTGCTTTGGAATGTGGTTGGAGATTGTTTATCCAACAGGTGCATGTTTGATTGGTTTCCTGTGAATTGTTTTTACTTAATGACCAATCACAGTCCAGGTGTGTTGAGACTATGAAGAGTCAGTCACGAGTTTTAATTAGTATCTTGTTAAGCTTTCTGTCAGTATTCTTCCTCTATTCTTTAGTGTAGTTTTAGTACAGCATTCTTTAATATAATATAAGTACATAAAATAATAAATTAACCTCCTAACAACATAGAGTCAAATTCTCAATTCCTCCTTCATCCTGGAGACCCAGCAAATACCACACCAGAGTTCCTTTTTCAGAGAATGACTTCAGCTTGGAAAAGTTATCACACCAGGTGGACTTCTCATAGCAAACTACTTCTACAAATGAAATTCTATTTTTTTCTGCAGCAGAAAAGTCCATAGTCCAAATGCAGAACTATACTGACTTACCTAAACAAAGACCTGGACATTAAAATATTGAGCATTAACAAATGCATACCATGAAAATTAAAGCTAAATACCATAATGATCTTAGAAGTGTACAGAGAAAAGACATAAGCACACATACTAGCTTTTGCATTTTTCTGATAGTGTTTAATTTAGTCATACTACTGCCTAGTAAATTAATAGAAAGCAAAGCAAGAACCAAATCTGTGCTTGTATTGGCTTCTAACTGGTGCAGTCTGTGTAAGGAAAAGTCAGCCAACACTGAGGCAAGCACTTATATACAATCTATTTACTTCCTGTCTGTCTGCAGATGCTGACAGGCTGTAAATCATGGAATTCCCACTGGGCTCCAAGCCTACTTCTGCATACAGCCTTACTCATCAAATAAAACTCTTCCACTGTATGAAATGTTGCCTCTTTGCTTCTACTACTTTTCATAGTTTCTAAATTTTGTCTTTGTGACAGATTTTTAAAGTTTCCTGTACTTCCAGTATTCTGAATTCCTCCGATGAACAGCTGAAAAATAAAATCAATGATCAAAAAAACACACGCAGTTTTTTTCCCCACACGCTGTATGAACCTGAAGCAAAGTTGCTGGGAAGCTGAAATTGTAAAAAGCCACATCTTTTCTGAGAGGGGTAGAGGTGCAAATTCCAGGAAGGTATGCCGAGCATTTCCTTTCCTGCTCCTTTCTAGCCTGGCTTCTCACAACTCCACGTGAAGCAGCGGTGCACTGTAACACGATCTCTGTTAGGCTTCTTAGAGCACCACTTTCCATTTTTATCAAGGTAAAATTGAATACAATAGCAGAAAGACCTTGAAACTGCTCAACAGTATTTCCAAAAGACCTGTGAGGGTTGTTTAACCCTACAGAGTTTAACGGTAACCCAAGAACTTCATTCTTTGTGCAGAAAAAAATAATTTAGCTGTTTTCCATTGTATAATCTTTGCCTTTCAAATACTTAGGAGAATGTTGGACCTGTGCAACCCACTGCAATAGTCCTGTGCATTTTCAGAGGTCAAATCCACCCTGCAGGACACTTCCCTCCCTCATAAATCTCACTGTATCCATGTAACATCACCAGTGACACAAGGCCTCATTTTAACTACTGAAGTTTTGCAGACGATCTCAGAATGTTCTTTTCATAAAAAGCTGAAATTCAGGATAATTTATCAGTCAACTGTATCTTTATTAGTATATTTGAACTGCCACTCTTGGAGCCAAGTAGTCACACCAGTTTTCCACCCACTGTGCAGTCCATCCATCGAGACCATCTGTCCCTGATTTGTCTGAGAGGACACTATGAGATAACGAGCTAAAAGCATTGCAAAAGCAGAGGTAAATTATCACCTGTCTCCCCTCCTCCAGAGAGTATCTTCTGAATACAAGTTCAAGTTCAGCAGAACAGAGCTCAACCTAACTCCTCCTCAAGAAATCCTCATTCTTCCTCACTTGTTCCTCAATCACAAGTCCATTTGCATTAAATAAAAAAGTTTAGGTTGACTTTGGGGAGTTACACACCTGAGGACTAGCAGCGACCTAGCTGGGCAAAGTGTGCCAAAAGCTGAGTCCTCGTGATGAGTAAGGCACTTTGAACATATCTTTCTGTGTCTAAAATGACTCAGTGTCTTTGACACTTTCTGTTCTTTAAAAAGAGACTGAGGCACTTTTTTCAAAGATCTCCAGAGCTCCTGTTCTGGAAAGCAGATCCCTAAGACTGCCAACAGACCTAGCTTGCTCTACAAAGCATCCATCTGACTTCTGTCTTGTTTAAAGCAGCACAGCAACCTCCCTTTAATGCGCTCTTTCCTGCACTTAAAGAAGGCAATTATCAATTCTCCTTTCCCATATAGTTCCAGTTTACCACAGCTCAGGCAAAACAGGCACCATCTATTTGGTTTTCAATTGTATTAACCTGACATTCCAGTTCAGTTTTTGTGTACCTTGGAGGCATACAAGATTATAAATGGGGATTGGTTTGGTTTTGAAGACATAGTAGAGCAGGGAAAAGTAGACAGACATGGTATTTGACCCCTAATCTATAAATAAAATTAAAATAAAGAAACATAAATACAGAAACAGAAAAACAATACATAAAATAATAATTAATTATATATGGTAATATTAATGCATTATAAATAAAAATACAATACAAATATTTTAAGGCTAAAGGGATAGATATGCATAATAAATGAAAGCATGACTTATTTATTTGTTCAGTACTTTTCGTGCCTGGAACAGAAAGCATCCGAGACATGGAAGCTTAAGACAAATATAAAGGATAAGATTCTATTTTCATTCCCTTGTAGATCTATTGAGACATCAAATCTCACTGCAAAATGAGATTAATCTAACTCAACCAAGTCTAGCAGAATCCAGCACTGCCTAACCACAACCATTACCTGAGGAAGTTGGGTACTATAAATAACAACTGGGGCAGAGGGCCCTGACAGTTCTGCCCCAGGCACAGGGGCTTTGGGCGCTGCCAGGTCTATCTCCAAGCTGGTCTTGAAAGCACAGTTTGTTTGCTCAGGTAAATTAAGATTCATTAATTTTAATTTTATTATGCACCTGAAAATCAAAATACTTCCTTCTTTGTGGGAAGTTAAAAAATTTGCCATTTGAACACAAGTTCTAGAGATAACAAAATAAGTGAAAACCTGAAATCACTATTTTTTTGATCATTGCTGCTCCTATGCAAGCTTCCACTGACAGCAAGGGTTTTTCTGAAACTTGACCATGAGACAAAATTTCTAGTTTTCCATGTGAGTTCGTTCACAAAATATGAATACACATGGTGCAATTTTAACACAGCCAATTCTAGTTCTTAAACTAGGAATAAACAGGGGTCTTCCTCACCTTGGTTGTTACCACAAGGAATTCTTCTGAAATGAATGAAACTATCTGAATAGCAAGGTCCTCCAACTTTACACACATCAATGAATGCAACTGCAATTTACATGCAAGACTGGGCAGCAGTGCTGCTGCTCATGTATTTTTCAGTAAATCTTATGCACTAGGCTGGTTAAATCTACATTTGCAAAAAGGGGGGAAAATCACATTCTAGTTACTGTAATTTTGATTGCTTAGCAAAAGTCTTTGTCTTGATGTTAAAGATAACATTACAATGGACTGAAGGTCCAGCACAGCTAAAATCATCTTGGTCAGATTTAGATCAAGTGAAGATCACCTTATTACCAGTAAACTCCATTAAATTGCAGTTGTTCATAGAGAGATCTGACTTTAAAAGGAAAAATAGCTCAAAGCTTTATAGAAAAAAAAATTTCTCAAACCCTTCCTTTCCTAATAGAAGGATAGCCTACAAATATCTTCATTGAGGTATAGATATTTTGAAATATTTGCTAACAACTGCCCTCAAGAGTGACATCAAGACAAACATTCTATTTGAACCTAATGAGCACAAAAGTTAGCTTGAGATGTGCTGATTTAATATGTCTGTCAAAAGCCCCTGCTGTCAAGAATGCAAATATTTCAACAGTCTTTGAATATTTTCACCTACCTTGCTGCAATTCTTCCAAGTTCCAGCAAACAAAGGCACACTTCCCTTGGCTGCTTGTGGAGTACTAGAAAAGCAAAATGAAGATGGAAAACATTGATAAAATAAAACTATTTTAAAGACCTTAGTGATAGAATGGAACCTAATCATCAACATCTGTTACTCTTGACTCTGATAAACATTTCTTTGGCTTGCAGTAGAGTTTCATTGGAATAAAAAAGATGGGATTCATCAAGTGGTTCTCAGAGTTCAGAAGCTCCATTTAATTATCTAAATCACTGAACAATTATTTGGGGTAATTGGTAATCTGCAAGCAGTTCATAACTGTTCAAAAATAATCAAGAGATCTGGCATATTGAAAACACTTTAATTAGTAGAAAATCAAAAATGATAAAATTAGAGTGATACTTTTCTTTCGACAAACTAAGAGAATTCATATCCTTCAGTTCACTATTTTTCTTAGCCAATTTAATTTTAAAAAATAACAAAGTTGCATTAACAAAGACATACCTCACTATAAATTTGGTCCTGAATTTTTTTTTCGTATCTACTCTTACAGTAAATATGAAACTAGAATGCTTTAGGAATCAGTTCTTCATAATGTAAAAATCCCAAACAGACAAAAAAAGAGTTTCTTCTTTATGCATACATGCATGTAACGTAAGTCTGCAGGCCTGGATTCCACACAGAACAGATTTTTTATGATTCAGAAGTAGCTGTGACACAGCATGATCTTCTCATTTTTGTGAGAGATTGAAATGTTAGGGGTTAATGTCCCAACAATCTATTTGCAAAAGCAGCAGGTGCTTTGCTGAGGCCAGGTTTGCACTCCTTATTGGAAAGAGAGGGGGAGAGTTTTTGGGTGTGGGGGTGAAATATCTCAGCTGTGTAAGAGCAGCCCAGGCACAGAGGTGCTGTGCACCCACCACAACAAACCAACTTCTGTTTAGCAACAAGCTGGGTTTTGAGCTGAAAAAGGGAAAAGACTGATAGGAAGCAGATTCTGCCAAGTGGAACAGTGCTTTTTACCATGGCAATGTCCTCCCTTACAGAACAGGCTCAGGTGCAAATCTCCCCTCTGGGGAAGGTGCTGGGACACTCCCATGGGCCTGCAGGCATCCATCCCTTCTGATGGGGCACAGCTGGCTCAGCCACGCTGGTGGGACAGGCACCTGCCCTGCTTCAGGTGTCACAAACCACCAAAGCCCCCCAAAGTGTGCCCAGACTCATTCCTGAGGCTTTCCACCAGAGGCCTGCACCTGACCCAGGGTTGGATCACGCTCACCTGCCTCAGGGGTGGCACTCCGGGTGCTGTCACCTGAACCTGACTGTATTTTATCCCACTGAACCTGGTGCTTCATGGCCTTACCCCCCCCTCAACACCACCTTAAACAAGAGACATTGAAATTGCAACAATTAAGTCTCACTTCACTCTGTTATCCTTTCTTTTTCCTCTACATTTTCTTAAGTGGTATCTTCACACTTTGCTGGATTTCTATAGATGATAATGGCCAAAATGACTTCATACTTCTTTTCCATTGCAACCAAACTGATCTAAAATAAACCTGCCATATATATACTTATATATACATAAACACCAGTCACTCAGTGTGGTTTCACTCACCTGCCCAAAGGAATCTATTAGCAAGAACCACAGTCACCCTTGCTTCAGGGGCAAGTTATAACAATTACGAAATACCCCCATAAACCAATACATTTTTTTTCCTCCACAATTCAGAATAGGTAATATTCTGTAAAGAAGTTCAGCAAATCAAAAATCAATAAATCAAGAAAGGTCTGTGGCTGTTTGAAGGATCAACTCCCCAAAACTTAAAGAAGAAAAGAAAAACAGAAGAAAAGATAAGATAGTAATTATGAGTACATTGTAATCTACTCTTCAGAAATACCTACTAGAGTAAAGCCCTTATGTTGTTGTGAGTAAAAGATCATGTTTCTAAAAATTTCCACAACATTAAAAAAAATTGTACAATTTCAGATTGAATTGAGATCAAAACGTAATTGCATGACTCTTTGTACAAATCAGAAAAAAACATGAACAGCATCAAAATAAATTTGCTTTTAATGAGTTAAGGTCAAGACAACAGCTATATAAACTTTTGGTAATCTAAAGACTCACCTAACTCAAATGCATGAAGAAAAAATACCATACCTGAAAAAGATATTTTAATGTCTAGTTAAAGCTTTGAAAGCAATCACTTTGTTCTGTGTATGCATGGGAGCCAAAAGGGGACTGCAGAGCCTTGAACACCTCTGGGTAACCAGTGCCCCAGGGCAGGCCTCCAACCTGAGCTCCACTGACAGGGTGAGTGTAAGTGGGGTGAGCTGAATGCTCATCCCAACATCTTTCCCCAGAGTCTGTGCAGCCCTTTGACAGGTATGCATTTGTCCTCTAATCTCATCCAAACACATTTCCAGAAGTGAAACTGCAGAGCATGAAAACTAAACAGGCACTGCACTAGGAAAAATATATTTATTCTTCAGCCATCTGTTACTAAGAATATAAATGATGAACACTTGGACATTCAGCTATTTTCAATATTCTTCCTTCCCACCACATAGTAATTACATTAAATATTTACCTTTACTAGTAATCATTATTTTTAAAGTGTTACATTCATGACCCTTGGAAGTCGATTCTGCTAGTTTGGTTTTAAACTGGTTGTGCCAGCCCCAAAATAAAGCTTGATTTTAAAAAGTAAGGCATACCCCAAAATATAAACAGAATAAACTGGGTTTGGAATAGTCAAACCAAGTAAATTGCAATTCATATATATGTACATCTGAATGACTTTGGAATGGAAGAAAAAGAGAGGTTCAACCACCACTATGAGCAAAAAGATCCATAAACACAGCTAGAAAAAAATTTGATTTAAAAAGTTAAAAAATTATGTACCCAAACAAAATTCATAGACCTTTAGCAAGTCTGAATCAACACAATCTAGACACATTTCATGCATTTCACAGTGAACAATGTGGCACAGTGACATCATTGTTAGAGGATGAAGATGTGTGCAGGCAATAACCAACCACAAAAACAAACAGCAGGGCATCTCATAAGACAGTGCTTCTAAAGAGAAAATAAAAGAGCATTCCTGAGGACTATACAGCATACGTATTTGGGGACTTCAGAGACCAATAAATGTCATTTTTTGCAGATACCCTGCATAAAATGAATGGAAATATCCATCTTTCTAGAGAATCTCACTGATGGCATTTGCTTGGCAAGAACGCAGTGGGAAGACAGAAAAATAGTGCAAACAAGTCTGGCTTATTTTAGGTGTCCTGCCTTTTTGCTTTTCATCTCATCTCTTTAAATGCTTCTTATTTGCTGTCCTCATTGCCTGCATCTTTACATGCTACCTCCAGCCACTCTTTGCTAACAATAATTCCTTTTCAGTTCCTGGAAGTTTTTATCCTTGCTTCTCTCTGGCAATAACATTTCTTCACACTGCTCCCATCTTGTTGCTGCCCCATTCTCTTTTTACAGGTATTCCTCTTTTGTTCACTCAACCTTTGTGCTTCCCCAGAGGTCCCTACCTTCTCGGGTTTCTGTTGCTGAAATGGTTCCCAAGGTATTAAAAAGTCTCTTTTTATTCCCAGCCCCATGACCGAAGAAGAAATCAGGATTCCTCAGCTTTGCTTTTCAAGGTTGTTTATTTTATCTTATCTGTTCCATTCCTTCTCTGACCTGCTGAGGTCTGTCCAGGTCGGGTTGTGGCACAGTCCCTGCCCTTGGGGTGGTGTTGGCTTTTTATACTGAGAACTACCTGTACTTTATTTACAATAATTTTCCAATACCCATCACCTATGTCAGACAGTCTGTCTCTCCTCTAAACCAATCCAGCAGTGTCACCATCACAGCAGAAGATGGAGGACAAGAACAAGGAGAAGGAGGAGAGGACACACCCAGATTCCTCCATCTTGCCCCCTGAACCCCCATTCTAAATCCCCAAAATTCTACTTTTTCACCCTGTGACCCATTCACTATCATTCTACTCAAACCCTTGTGGCTTGTAACTCCTCACACAAAGTTGGGAATTGTTTCCATGGGCTAAAATCAAAGGCACAGGTGTCTGTGACTCCGTGCCTCCGTGACTCTTATCCCCCTGCCAGGGTCTCCTCCAGGGCAGCCAGAGCAATGTCCTGGGCTCTGACAGTGCCTGGATGCCACCAGGAGAGGCAGAGGAGGAGCAGCCTCTGCTTCCAGCATTATCAGAACCTGTGACTGTGAGGACACAGAACACACAATGCACATGGAATCCATGTGTTTACTGAACAGGTTTAAACTGAAAGTTTGCAATAACATTCAGGGGTTTTGTTTTGTTTGTAGTTTTGTGTTTGTTTTAAATTAGCAGAATATCCAATCACAGAAATAAGTACAGAATATCCAATACAGAAATAAACTTCTCACAGCTTCCTGCCAAGTTTCAAATCTTGGCTCCTAACACTTTTATAAACCATTTTTAATGAAGTCAGTCTTCCTTCTAACATAAACTTTCTTTTGTTTTAGAGATTAAGATATCAGGCATAGCTGAATCATAAAAAGTAAATATGATTTCTGTTTCTAATGCATTCCTTATCCCACCAGAAGTAAAGAGTTTTACCAAGTGCCTTAGTATTTACTATCACAGGCTTCCAATTGCCATCAGAACTCACACTAGTTTAGGGAAAGTTTTCCAAAAGGATGGTCCTTTGGTCCTTCTTCCTATTGTCTCTCACATTGTCCTTTAATTTTTACTCTGATCCTACAGAAGGCTTTTTGTTCTTAAAAAAACTCCAATATTGTTTTGTCAACACTGTTAAATTATAACAAACTTACCCTTGCTTCTGCATCAGAGTTATGCTCTGATGTGTGCAGGCACACTTGTGCTTCCCCTACACTCCCTGCCCCATCTCAGCTCAATCACTCATGGAAATCTCAAAACAATTCAGGTGTCAAACGTACTAGATCTAAGGATAGTAAAGAATTAATATGGAAGGGATATAGAGATCATCTGCACACTAATGATTTACTGAAATTCATTAGTTTAACATGCAAATCCAGTGGTAACAACAAAGAGTCTAGGATGCTTCTATAGTCCTCAAAATAAGACATATTCAGCAACATTGAGTAGTTTAGTAAAGAATTGTGAAAGATGGGACAAAATCTTATTCTGATGCAACTTCAAGTAAATTTTAACATGGTGTTACAATTAGTAGATGTTTCAGTATAAAAGAACAGAAAAAACTTCCATCTCGAAATCAGATAAACTACATTATTAATTAAAAAATAATCCTCCCTGTGTATAAAATATTTTTAAGCAAGCAACATTTGAGTATTTTTTAAAATAACCTTTAAACCACCAATGTTAGAAGAGAGATCAGAGGTGTTTGTGTTTCAGTTTACTATTTCCACTAAAATACTAAATGCATTTATTTAGGAAACCTGCCCATGAAACTCAAATCAATCAGTTGCACCAAAAGAAGTCCATGTCCCATCCTGTGTGTATATATGCATAGAATATACAAGCACAAAACATTAATATCAACAGCATCCAACACCTCCCAAAACAGATGACATATCAGCATGCTGGCACACTCAGTGGCAAACCCTTTTCTTGCTGGGTATTCTTTATCATGGAAGAGATGCAGAATATTCACTGGTTCCAAATCCTATAATCATCCAACAACACTCCATTACCACAAAGAGTTCAGAACTTGTGCCTTATGTTCACTGAACTAAAGCAATCATAGAAAATCTTACCATTCTTATTTGTCCAAGAGGAGTTTTCTTTGACTTTTATACTCTTCAGGCATGAGCAAAATTACAAATATCTCCACCTAGTATGCTTCCCTAAAGAAAATTACCAGAGCTGTGGGGATCTGCTGCCCTAAAGCCCTACAGGAGCTATTCCCTACAGGGGAATTTATAAAGTATATTTATGGGAACAGAGGAGTTAAAGGAGTTAAAGGCAGTATTAATATCCTTACGCTGCATGAGAGAGTTAGTGCATCATGTTCAGAGTCCCACATAGTCTGATATATCTAAGAAGACCATTCAACGACACTGTACCTCAAGATTTGCACAGATGATCAAAATTTGGATTTTGGATCATAATTTTTGGTATTAAAGCTAATTCCTTCTCCTTTAAATACACTAACTTTAAAAGTAAAAAATATGACAAGCATGCTAAATTTGGCAATGAGTGCAGGGAGCACACATGGTGTCCCTCTATTTTGCAGCACTCCAGATTACCCCTACGTACTGTGTTGCTATTTTTAGCAATTTTTAAATTTTATTTTTATTATCCCTACGTACTGTGTTGCTATTTTCAGCAATTTAAAAAATTTATTTATTTTTATTAACCCTATGTACTGTGTTGCTATAATTTTTACAGATGCTCATGTGTGAGCTGCAGCTCATACCTCAGGTACCCCAGCCACCTTTTCTTTGCAAAGGCAGTAACTCAGAGGCCTTCCTGCCATGTCTGTGCTCGTAGGGAAAAATTGCTACCAGTCAGCTCGGGCTGTGTTACAAATCTTAACAGGAAACTGTGTTTCCAATTTGTTTGCATTTTAACCTATGTTAAAGCATGATAACATTCAGCAAGACAAACTACATCATATTGTAGACTACTAACAAATTAGCAGTACAAGTCTTCAAACCTTTGAGCTCTCTGCCAATCTCTTCCAATGATATTTAAAGAGATTAGACAGCATAATCATATCTACTAGTATATCAAGCACCTCTGATTTTCATTCTATTTGCTTCTCCTTCTATTTATTTTGAAGACTTCAATCTCGTTTCCTTGTTTAGCTCAGCTGAATAGCCCAAATCCAACAAAGCATTTGAAACTGTGCTTAACTTTAAATAATTACATAAATTGCTAAATTAGTCCACAAGTGAAGGACAGGAGTAAAAGGACCCAAATAGGTCTGCTCAGCTGCTTGTGTGGATCAGCCCTGCAATGTTAACCCTTTGCAGATCAGCCTCTAAGAGCACTCAGGATTGCCACTAACATCACTTACCTGCAGGCTCAGCAGGCAAGGACTGCCCCAACCTGCTCTGGTCTCTGTTTGAGACAGCTCCATCCCAGTGAGAAATGCCTTTGTGCCACTTGAGCCTCAGTGCTAAAAAGTTAGGAGTGATGGCTGCATTTGTGTGCAGTTATATTATATTACATCATATCATATTGCATGATTTCAAAGACTTCTTCAGAATTTATAACAATGAGATATAGTATTTTTAAGTAATGAGAAATAATAGCAATTAACAATTTCTTAGCCAGTATAGAGTTCGTTTTGCTGATCTCTAACACACTTGGTACTTTTTTTTTTTAAGTCAGTGCCATAAATCCATCATTCAAGTATTTCAGTGCACTAGATCTTCAAAATCACTCTTATAATTCTAGAATACATATATGCCAGAAAAAGACCTCAGGAAAGTTTCAAATGATACAGTAGCATGATGAAAATATGACTATGTGCCTTTAATTAAATAACACAGTATTTGCATACCATAAAGCACACAGAATAAGAGTAAGAAAAAGGAGGATAAAAATCCACTCAAGAACATCGATACAATAAGGTTCTCCAATACAGACAGAAAAAAGCTGCATTATCACAATCAATTTACACACCAATTTACTGAGCTTATTACCCATGGGGAGAAACAGAAAAAACCCACAAAAAACAGTTACTTCTGTAACCCTAATTTCACCACAAGTAATAACAACAAAAAAGCAGAATTCAATGAGGCAGTGCAAAGACAGATGTCATTCACACACATTTCTCACTACTTGAAAAGAACCTTTGATATTACTTACCTTTGCTGAATTTTTGCTTCCTATGCATTGGTGAAGTGATTTGTGGGAGAGAGAGGAACATAAAAGCTTTAGATTGGCAACTGTTAAGATTTATCATTATTTCTAATGCATTAGGAAAATCTCAAAAAAGCAAAACTGAGTTAATGATTAACTGAAGGAGAATAATAGCTACTGGTTTTATCTTTTTTTTTAAAGGCATGATTACCACCTCCTTCTCAAGTTCAGAAAAATGGGCCAAAAATGTTATCAAGGCCTAATCTATTTCAAGCAACATAAATCTTTTCTACTAGTACATTATACAATAAGGGAATAAAGCTCAGAACCTAGTTTTTAATCAGTGAAGAAAATCAGTCAATAATCAAGCAAAATAGAGCACAGGTTTGCACACTCAGTCATATTTCACTTCCATTTTCTGAGAGAGGAAGTCCTCTGGAACACACCTTTGCAGGTGGATTTGCTCTCTGTTTTACTATGGCAGGCAAGACACTGTGTATGTGTAAAAAATAATTATCAGGAAATATTTGTATTCCAGCTATGACATCTCTGAACAAGATCTTGTTTCTTAAAAATGCACCACAGATTTGTGGAACAATGGCAAATGGCTGTGCTTGCCATAGCAATACAAACTTCAAATACCTTGAAGTATTCCATTAATAGAGGTTCAAGCATTGGAGGTCTGCATCTCCTGGTGCTTACAAGCTTCTTGGTCCTAGTAAATGTCCAACTTCTTCACCATTTCAAATCATTGAAACTACAAGGATTGTTCACCTCCCACAAGATTTACCATATCAAATAAGAATTTCATCGTAAAGATTTAATTCACAAAACAGAGTCAATACATATATTCAATTTACTATTTGTCGCCTTTGAGATACTAACCTGTCCTCTGCCAAGCATTTTCTCCCAGACATATAAAATAATGTAATTTAAAAACTTCCCAGGATAAAAGAACAGACAAATGAAAAACTCTCTCAGAAATATCTGTGCTAGACTACAGAAGCAGAACAAGACTGTAAAAGAATGGGATTAGATCAGTCACAACACATGTAAGAGCTTCAACAGGGCAAAGGCTTTTTTGAGCAACAGAACAAAAGCTTCAGCACAATGTGTTCATTTGTCTTCCAGAGAAATTGATCTGTCACCATGACTGCTTTACACTTTTATCTGATTTCAGATAACAAACATTGGACTCCCTTCATTTCATGAGGTTTGGCTGTAAAACTGTGAAGTCAAGATTCATAAGATTTCCTTCGAAGAAAGAAGAGTTACACCAATGAAGACTATGTAGAATTAGAGCAGTGACTTCCTGAGCAGTACAATTCTTTTCATGAAACACTGTGAAGCAGTAGAATTGGATAATTTTTGTCCAGAACTGCACAAGGGAACCAGCTGGGAAAAATGGTGAGCATGGGAAACAGAAACGTTTTGTATCTTCTCGCCTCCTGTGCAATGCATTAAATCTCCACAACCACCAAAAGTCTGCAGACAGAACTGAGCATGCACTTGTATCCTACTCTCCCAAAACAGAAAAGCACCATCTTATACATTGAACTAAGGAACAGCATTCCATGCTCACAAAAGTATGTGTGGGGTGAAAAATCATTTGTGTGCAAGAAAACATAGCAAGAGTTTTCCCTCATTTAAGTGTCTCTTAAAATCGACTTAAATGAGTAGTATGTGATGTGTACTTCATTTGTTCATTCTACAGACAAGCAGCAGAATCAACACATTCAAACAAAGGTCAGATTTAGAGTCAGGACCTATTAAAAACCCTTCTGTCTTTCAAGGCTAAACACAAAGGAAAAGTTATTTTAAATTACCAACTACTGCATAAAGAATAAAGAAATACATACCCAAACCTTCTGATTCAAACAGGCAGGTATCATCCACACCTACATCTCTGCACCAGGATAAGAAATTTGCTGTGTTGTCCCGTGCAAAGAAAGACCCTGAAGGAGCATTGGCTTTGCATGGAATTTTCCGAACTGGTAAGGTCTGAAAAACAGGAATTTCTTTATTTAGCTAAATGATACATCATAATACTTAAGTATTATGAAATCACTATGCATGTTTTGCATAGATGGCTAACTCCCACCAACTTATTTCCTTTGCCATTAAAGAATTCCAAGCAGAGAAGCATGAGAAGTGAATTTAACAGCATCAAGTTCTCAACCAAAAAGTCTTTCCAAAAGTCCACACAATGAAGTTGAGAGCTGAACCAACATCAGCTACTTCTTAGGAATATTAGTAACTATAGGCTTTGTATTTAGTGTTTGGTCCAGTTCACTGAATTAAAAAAAAAAAATATTATAAAGACAGACTTTAAATTAGGAGCTGAACTTTCTCAAAATTAAGGCTGAATTACTTTCAGTTCTATGTTAGGAGGAAATCATAGTGTAAAGGAAGGGGTCTTGAGGCCCAAAGACTACAAACACTTCAGAAAGGTCACTGTCTCCTGTTTAACTGCACCCAGAAGTGCCCAGTGCACAACACAGAGCTGCAAATCCAGCAGGTGCAAAGTCAAGGTCTATAGAGACAGACTCTCACTGCACCAGAGCAGTTCCATTCACATGATTTCAATATCAGAAAGGATGCTGCTGATACAGCATCAGGATCAGCACCAAACAGAGCAATTACCACAGCAATCCTGTGCCTGCATTGGCACATTTACTGACACACACAAAAAAGAAGTCCTTACCATTTAGTTCTCACTTGTGGCTTCTCTTCCTCAAATGAAAAATAGCTGTACTACATGGCCAAGTGAAGACAGAAAACGAAACATTGTTGCTATGGAACTTCAGGGATCTCTAAATCATGGAGGAATTCAGATCTTATGTTGATTTGAATGCGCTGTTTTTCCAATGCTGATTTATGCAATTTTTACTTCTGTCTGGAGTCAGTAGTTACTCAATCTAAAGTGAGCTAAGAGGTAGAAAACTGCAAATATGGCGTCTCTACTCATTCCTAGCTTAAAATTACTGGAAATGGGGAGAGCAGGAAAAAAAAAGACACAGGAGCAGGCTTCCCCTTACAACAGCAGTGTAATAATATCAGTATCAAACACAGCCTAGAAGGAGTTTAAATATTATACATATCATACATATGGCAGCAGCAATGTAAAGGCAGAATATGCACAGAGCTACTCCCTGCTATCTACCCAATACGCCAAATAAACTGACAACAGAACAACTGCAGGCACAATCACCACTGTACTTATCAGTATGCCAAAGGGGACTAACAGATTGTCTTAGATAAATAAATATGTCTCAGAGATTTATGCAATTAAATCTATTCATCAAATAACCATCTAGCTTTCATTCCCCCATGATTCTTACTCCAATTACTCAATTTATCTTTCCTTGTTTTGGAAGAATTAGCTTATGGTTCAAGCAATTTGCAAGGAGATATTATTTTTCTATAATTTATATAAAACACTGACTGATTTTGCATGTTATTTTAAACAAAAATATCTTATCTTATGCCACAGATACCATATCACCTCCTGGACCATCCTGGAACAAGGAGAGGAAAGCAAGAAGGAAGCAGGGAAGTAAAAACAGCTCTTCTCTAATCCAGAATAAATAAAAAAAACCTGTACAACATGAGTTCTTTAAAGGGGCTCTAGATATGGAACAATCTTACAGATCAGAGCACAATGAAGTTTCAAAACATCAGTTCTGCCCCTTCCCATTCTTCTGGAGGGAGAAAAAAAAAAAATGGAAATAAATGCTCAATTCCTTACATATCAGTGATTTTTTTTCTTTTCTTAAAAAAAAAAATTAATAAAAAGCTGTCAGCACTAGACACATATTTTAGGCTAGCACTCTTTTCATATTGCACTCATTTCTTCAAAGAAACAATGAGTATCTCTCTGAGACAAATGCTCTCCAGGCAGTTTCTCCCATTGAATTTCCTCCTGGTGACTTAGTCTTTAGGAAGAAGAAATGCAGCACTTGTCCATCTCTGTCTCTCCCTACCCTTTCCCAGGAGATTTTAACTGGACAAATCTAATACAGTCTCTAACTATAATGTTTTAAAAGTACACCCACTCCTTTTAAAAGGAGTCACACAAGCCTCTGGCAGCCTGTTGGAAGAAGGTCAGCTTGTCCAGGCTGCAGAAGAAAGCTGTCAAAACAGGACTTCCATTTCATGATTTTTCACTAAAACCTTGCAGAAACCTTAAAGAAATCCCTTCTTCTTTTCCAGAGAAGGTTCAACCCAAATGTGCCTCTTCCAGTGCAAAAGAGGAACAAGCAAAGGAGGCAGGGATACTGGACTGGCACAAGGGAAAAGGGGAAAAAGGCAGAGAGCAGCAGGAGTTGGGCTGCTCCATGAGAGAGGATCATCCAGGGTCCAAGGATGACCCCAGCACAGGCAGGGGCAGCCCTCACTGGCAATGGTGCAGTCCCAGAGCACCCACAAATGCAGCGCTGGAAACCTGAGAGCCTTCAACAATTGTTCTGTTAGAGGAGGAAGAGCCAAGTCAGGTCTAATGTGTCATGAAAGGCATGTGAGAAAGAGCAGGAGACAAGGCTGGGCTCAGGGCTGCAGCAGACACTGACCCAGCCATGAAACCAGGCTGGGTTCCACTGATAACCCAGCCCTGAAACCAGGCTAGGTTCCACTGACCCAGCCATGAAACCAGGCTGGGTTCCACTGATAACCCAGCCCTGAAACCAGGCCAGGTTCCACTGATAACCCAGCCATGAAACCAGGCCAGGTTCCACTGATAACCCAGCCCTGAAACCAGGCTGGGTTCCACTGACCCAGCCCTGAAACCAGGCTGGGTTCCACTGATAACCCAGCCCTGAAACCAGGCTGGGTTCCACTGATAACCCAGCCCTGAAACCAGGCTAGGTCCCACTGACCCAGCCCTGAAACCAGGCTGGGTTCCACTGATAACCCAGCCCTGAAACCAGGCTAGGTTCCACTGATAACCCAGCCATGAAACCAGGCTAGGTTCCACTGATGACCCAGCCCTGAAACCAGGCTGGGTTCCACTGATGACCCAGCCCTGAAACCAGGCTGGGTTCCACTGACCCAGCCCTGAAACCAGGCTGGGTTCCACTGATAACCCAGCCCTGAAACCAGGCTGGGTTCCACTGATAACCCAGCCCTGAAACCAGGCTGGGTTCTACTGGACCCACTGAAACCAGGCTAGGTTCCACTGATAACCCAGCCATGAAACCAGGCTAGGTTCCACTGATAACCCAGCCATGAAACCAGGCTAGGTTCCACTGACCCAGCCCTGAAACCAGGCTGGGTTCCACTGATAACCCAGCCCTGAAACCAGGCTAGGTTCCACTGATAACCCAGCCCTGAAACCAGGCCAGGTTCCACTGATAACCCAGCCCTGAAACCAGGCTAGGTTCCACTGACCCAGCCATGAAACCAGGCTGGGTTCCACTGATAACCCAGCCCTGAAACCAGGCCAGGTTCCACTGATAACCCAGCCCTGAAACCAGGCTAGGTTCCACTGACCCAGCCATGAAACCAGGCTGGGTTCCACTGATAACCCAGCCCTGAAACCAGGCCAGGTTCCACTGATAACCCAGCCATGAAACCAGGCCAGGTTCCACTGATAACCCAGCCCTGAAACCAGGCTGGGTTCCACTGAAACCAGGCTGGGTTCCACTGATAACCCAGCCCTGAAACCAGGCTGGGTTCCACTGATAACCCAGCCCTGAAACCAGGCTAGGTCCCACTGACCCAGCCCTGAAACCAGGCTGGGTTCCACTGATAACCCAGCCCTGAAACCAGGCTAGGTCCCACTGACCCAGCCCTGAAACCAGGCTAGGTCCCACTGACCCAGCCCTGAAACCAGGCTGGGTTCCACTGATAACCCAGCCCTGAAACCAGGCTGGGTTCCACTGATAACCCAGCCCTGAAACCAGGCTGGGTTCTACTGATGACCCAGCCCTGAAACCAGGCTAGGTTCCACTGATAACCCAGCCATGAAACCAGGCTAGGTTCCACTGATAACCCAGCCATGAAACCAGGCTGGGTTCCACTGACCCAGCCCTGAAACCAGGCTGGGTTCCACTGATAACCCAGCCCTGAAACCAGGCTAGGTTCCACTGATAACCCAGCCATGAAACCAGGCTAGGTTCCACTGATAACCCAGCCATGAAACCAGGCTAGGTTCCACTGACCCAGCCCTGAAACCAGGCTGGGTTCCACTGATAACCCAGCCCTGAAACCAGGCTAGGTTCCACTGATAACCCAGCCATGAAACCAGGCTAGTTTCCACTGACCCAGCCCTGAAACCAGGCTAGGTTCCACTGACCCAGCCCTGAAACCAGGCTGGGTTCCACTGACCCAGCCCTGAAACCAGGCTGGGTTCCACTGATAACCCAGCCCTGAAACCAGGCTGGGTTCCACTGACCCAGCCCTGAAACCAGGCTAGGTTCCACTGATAACCCAGCCATGAAACCAGGCCGGGTTCCACTGATAACCCAGCCCTGAAACCAGGCTGGGTTCCACTGATAACCCAGCCATGAAACCAGGCTGGGTTCCACCGATAACCCAGCCCTGAAACCAGGCTGGGTTCCACTGATAACCCAGCCCTGAAACCAGGCTGGGTTCCACTGATAACCCAGCCCTGAAACCAGGCTAGGTTCCACTGATAACCCAGCCCTGAAACCAGGCTAGGTTCCACTGACCCAGCCCTGAAACCAGGCCAGGTTCCACTGACCCAGCCATGAAACCAGGCTGGGTTCCACTGACCCAGCCATGAAACCAGGCTGGGTTCCACTGATGACCCAGCCATGAAACCAGGTTAGGCTCCACTGACCCAGCCCTGAAACCAGGCTAGGTTCCACTGACCCAGCCATGAAAACCAGCAGGCAGGCAGGCAGGCAGGCTGGAGATGAGCTGCTCACAACTCAGCTCTGGCAAGAAGAGGGTCTGAGCCAAAAGGGAGGTTCTGGGCCATGGGCAGAGAGGGCAGGTCTGGGTATCAGGGAGGCTGGTCACAACTAAGGTATTTTGATTCCCTCAAGTCTTGACAATTAATGTCTGGTTTACTGTGCTTCAGTGGAATCAGAAACACTCAGTACTTTTTAATTAACTCCATCTTGTCAATAGGTGCAAAGAAGTGACATTTCATAGCCCTCTATCAATCCAGTTACATAAAACATCCACTGCACAGACATCATACTTGATCACATTCTCACTGAATCAAATTATCAGCACTCTAAATTGGTTTAGCAACAAGAAAATCAAACAGAATGAAATTCTTTTCCCATATAATCTCTGCTTGGACCAGATTATCTGAAGTGATACATGGATGTTGAATCAATTGAGTTAACATTCAACATAAGGGGACCAAATAAATGATATCTGACACTAGTCTTTGTAATTTTTGATTTTTTACATCAAAATAAAAGCACAAACTCCGAATCATCTATTATGGGTGAACAGCACTATGACAGGAACAAGATGCCAAGAAGCCAGCTCCACTACTCCTGGCACTTGCAGACTTGTGCACAAGAACTTCAGAGAGAATGGAAAGGAGGTAAAATGCAGTTACTGTAGGTGTAAGAGCAGACCTGCAGTGTCAAACCATGTCACCTCTCAGTT
The DNA here is from genome assembly GCA_024865655.1 of Emberiza elegans. NCBI lineage: Eukaryota > Metazoa > Chordata > Aves > Passeriformes > Fringillidae > Emberiza > Emberiza elegans. The sequence continues at coordinate 5,313,004 of JALJVW010000011.1, forward strand.
CCCTCTTCAGTTCTCAGCTCTGGGTTTTTCCACAGTGTCCATGTTCTCAGGCTTGCCCTTGCAGAAAACTAGTGAGTCTTCACCAAGAAAAAACTTCTGTTTCTAATGCCAGGAAAAGCTCAGATAAGCTAGTGACATCATACTGCATTTGTTTGCTTCCACACAGCTCTCCAGCTCTAGACAGTTCTGTACCTTTATCTGCTTTGTGCTGAGACAGCCATAATCAACAGCCTATATTCTTTGAAACCCTGCTAAGGGTACTCAACACTGTTCTGGAAGTCTGTAATAAACCACTTAGATTACCTTAGAACTACTGAACAACAAAAAAACCCCCAAACAACAACAAAAGCCCAAAACCCCCCAAACTAAACAATACAACAAAGAAATTTGTGTGTGTGTGACTGGTGGCTGCCATCTGGCATCCAGTGGGGATTCGGGCTCAGTGTGGGCATAGCCCATCTGCTCTCCTTGGCCCTGAGCCTCCAGCATGGTCCTGGAGAGCAGGAGCTGCTGTGGCACGGAGCCCTCGGCAGGAGCAGAGCTGAGGAGTGAGGTGACAGCCAGGAGGGAGGGGATAGCCAGGAGACAGCCAGGAGAGCCGGCACTGCCTCTCTCCCAGGAGCCATTGGGAAGGCACTGCAGCGGTGCCAGGAATGCAGAAACCCCCTAGGGTCACTGCTGCTCCCCAGTACTAACAACACATTGATAAATCTGCTTCTAAATGTTTTGTATCTTTTGATTGATGTATATCACAGTGACTGAATGTAGAATTTCTCTCAAGAAGAGCAATTCAGAACAGATGGTTTGCGTGTCAGTAATCACCTGAAATTTCACACACATATATTAAAATTCTATGCCTTGACAACTAAGACTTTTAAACACACCATTTAACCTAGCTTCACTAGGAAGTTTAGACATTCATGGAACTCACTGCATTCCTTCACAGTGTCTTTCAAAAGCACATTTCTGCTAGTGAGAGCTACTTACAGCAAATAGTAAGAGTCCAGGTACAGAACACCACCCTTAACTAAGCAAATTTGAGATATTCTTAATTTCATAGTGACAGAGAAAATTTTTGATTAACAGATGTCCTGAACAGCTCAGAAGTGACAAACAACCACATGTAAAAGCAAGACATTGTTGTGAACAACAGCTACATAATTTAATGACCAAAAAGACACAAAAGTTTGAGTCATTTTCTGGAGCAAGTACTACACAGACAAATATCCCTAAAATATATCACTAAATATCACTAAAATATATAAAAGGTTCATCCCATCTCCCATAGTGTTAGGGTCTTGCTGAAGAGAACAGCAAAAAACCCCACCCTCTTTTCTATTCACTAATAGCCCTACCAGGTTTATCACACAAATTAAAGGGAAATACTCATATTTTCTAATCACCTACTAAATTTTGCTACCACCTCTTAAACAGAAGTCTACTTTTTTTAATATTTCCAAAACTGTCACTGTACTGCTCAAACTATAACACATGAAAGCTTTTATTCAAGAAAGGTTTCATGCACAAATATTTTTAACTGAGTTGTATAAATGGCCTGACTATTTCAAAAGTGCTTTCTAACAGATCATTCTGAAATAATTAGGTTTCCACATGGCAAAACTGACTTTTGTTGACATAGTATAGTATGACCACAGTTGCTTTGAAGCAGCAGTGGCTGCAATTACTCCTATCAAGTATCAGGAAAACAATTCCCCAGTCACACTCCTTTTACAATCTTGTCTTGTTGACGTGCACGCATGTGGTTTAATACAGGATGTGAAAGTGCGAGTGAAACATATGATGCAATCCTGGAAAAATGCTGTCAGGTTCACTTCTAAATCCAAAAGGGACTCTCTTACATGGATGCTCTGAAATCACATGGAAAAATGGATTTTTTTGTACTGCTTTTTCAAAGCCAGTTCACCAACACATGCTAAAATCCCCATTTATTTATGGCAGAAAGACTTGACCCATATTTTGAAGATAATTCAAAATGTCCTGAAATCATCTTTTCAAAGAGGGAAATATGATGAACAATCACTTATGCTTGAATAAAAAGAAAATGATGAACCATGTGTCTGCTATGAAAGAGGGTTACAGTTACTAGGTACTCACAGGAAAAATTTGTTTTTATCTCCTGGTGACCTACATTAACCAAAATGGGGGGTGTGGGGGGAAATTAGGCTTTGCAGCACCTAACTGCTGTGGTACCTTGCTAGGCCATTTAGTGTTATGTGAGCATCAATTCCTACTGAAATGTGATTATATCAGCTAGACAGAACATGTATCTATTCCAAAACTTTCTACCATTTGCCTTTTCACTTAGCTCTGTGGCCAGTACCAATCCTTTTCCTCCTTCTTTCCTCATTTTGCTCAAGTGTTCTTGAACAACTGGACCAACATTCAAAAGAATATGCTAAAAGCACATGTAAAACACAATATGGAAATACATACATAGAACTGAAAAGAAACATAACCCCCTCAGCCCTCCTAAAGCTGCAAAACAGAATTTAAACCCCAGGGCAAATTTAGAATACAAAAAACTCAACAAGGAAGTTCTGAAGGCTTAGGAGACAAAAAAAAACAACCCAAACTTTTCCACAGACACAGAACTAAGAGCAGCTTCTAGACTGATGAAAAATAACATTGAACATACAACAAAGCAAGCACCCCTAAGCAATTCACTTCATGAGCAGCAAAACATCATCCTTCAGTGAAAAACAGTCTTTACATTGTCACATCATGTCATTTTAATGGAATAGGAAATTGGATTTCAAGTTTACAGATCATGTGTTGATTTTTACCCTATATAATAACCACAGAGATCATCAAAAGCCAAAAATCCCTCATTATCAACTTTCTAGATTCTAAGAAAACATTTGTGAATACTTTGAAATCCCTAACATATTTAAAATATGTTAATAAAAATAATTAACATCATCAAGGCTTTATAGAAATATATAGACTTCAACATTGAAATAACTGCAGGACTAAATTAATGCTTTAACCATGTTATTAAGTGTCAAAGTAGAACACATTCTTCCATGTGGCATTAACGTTAGGTTCTTAAGAGTGAGCATATATGGGGAAAAAACTTAATTTAACAATATGATTTTAAAAGTTAAGCATTTTTTCATTTCTTTTTTCTTCTAAGTTCTCTGTCCAAGACACAGCTTACTCATCACACAGCAAAAGATTGGTTATTCAAAAAAGATAGCATTAATAGTAATAAAAAACTAGTTTCACAGAAACAATGCAGCTTTTACTACTACCAGTGTGCCAGAAATCCAAGGAATACAAGAGACTATTCAATCCACACACAATTCACTGTGATATCCTGAGTAAATCATGCCAGAAAGCAGCAAGGCAGAAGCTTCATTCACCAGCCACAGCACATTTCATTATTTGACTAATAAGTAATTTAAATGTAGTCTAAGGATATGTGCATTTCAATACACCAAGGCAAAATCCCAGTGTCTGCCAGAGCCAGAAGGCTCTCAGGGGATGGCTCACCCAGGGGAACACACAGAGATCCACAGCCAGGAGTCCTGCACCGCGGAGCACAGCTCATGGAGCATCACAACAGAGAGCCCACATCAACAGGTGTCACATGCTGTTCATTCCCACTCCATCTGTGTAACTCAGGGTGGGATTAGGGCACTCTGGTCCAAAGACTTGGGGAGTGCAGCATCCACATTCTCTGACAAAATCCCTTGGCCCAGGATTTTTCTCCTGGGAAGGTGAGAAACCTCAGAGAAAAAGAAAACAATTCTTATCTCATTTGCTTCTCCTGTGTTTTGCTCCTTTGGAATGTGTTTGGGGATTGTTTACCCACAGGTGATTGTTCCATTGCATTCTGCTGAGAGTTTTTTACTCATTGGCCAATCAAGGCCAAGCTGTGTTGGGGCTCTGAAAAGAGTCACGAGTTTTCATTATTATCTTTTTAACCTTCTCTAAGTATCCTTTCTATATTCTTTAGTATAGTTTAGTACAGTATTCTGTAATATAATATAATATCATATCATATCATATCATCATAAAATAATAAATTAGCCTTCTGAGAACATGGAGTCAGATCCATCATTCCTCCCTGCCATGGGGCAACACACAAATACAATAGGGGAGGTCAATAAATTGTATTTTAAAACTTCTAGACATCTACATCTGTAACATAGCAGTGCCCACTGACAACTTCACTTTTATCAACACTCTTCCAAAAGCTTGAAGAGGTAATTTGCAAACTCCAGGCATGTATGCACCAAAAATTAAAGCCATTACCGCTACTCTCTGAAAATGCTAGCAGGCCAAATGCAAAAATCAGTGGTGGTTTGGTTTTTTTTTAATGCTATAATAGCATTAAATAGAGTGACTAAAATTAGATAGAATTCAAGAGAGAGACTTGAATTAATTTTTTTACGTGTATTAAGATTTTACAAACAGCGACAATAAGAGAGAGACACCAGGGTAAGCCATGGCAAAGACCTCCCTGCAGTATCCATGAACACAGGGGTTCAGTAGTTCATTCACATTGAATAAATGGTCTGTGCTTTTTCCTCACACCTCTGCGTTTCAGAATTAACATTCAGATGGGGATTTTTAAAATTGGCATTTCATAATGGGCTTCTTCAATAACATTTGATTAGAACAGAATGTGGCAATTCTCACAGCTGCTCTGTCAGAGAGCAATTACACCTTATCCTTGGTAGATGATTCTGAGCTTTTCCCCATCACAACCTCAGAACTCAGAGCTGAATTAGCAAAGAGTTAGTTGGAGATGACAAAAAGAATCCTAGTTTCTGAATTTCCCTCATTTTTATTACAATTAAATGGGAAATAATTGGAGGATTGCAATTAACAGGAGAGTTGCATTTCTTTGTGACATTGTCACACAGCACTACTTGAGAAGGAACATGCCAATAAGCACCAATTATTCCATGAGATGTGAAAGTATTTCCATGAGTTATAAATGGTGAAATCACTAAATCATGGGGATTTTCATGGGACATAATTTTAAAAGCATCTTATGTATTACCAAATTATGTTTTATCAAATTTCACATTCCTAAAGGAGACATGATTCTCTCAAAATAAAGCATAAAACCCACTAAATTTTGGCAAAAGCAACTAAATTTAGTAATAGCAATTTCAAAATCACTTAACCATTAAATTATTCCAGAAGAACCCAAGCCAAGGAAAATGCTTCAAAAAAAATCTTACTAAATGGTCAAAGTTCATCAAAACACATTACAATTCTAAAATTTCTGATTGAAAAAGGTTTGCATAATTTCACTGACAGTGTGGTCAAATACCATAGTACTCTGATCCCTGGAATTACAGTGAATAGCCTTTCACTGTCAGTCTAAATGCCAAATGTAAGGAGCTATTCAAATGCCTTGATAATGGTGGATATACAGCTATATTACATAATGTATGCCTCCTCTACCACCTGATGTTCTCCCAATGAGCAATCTCAAATTTTGTGACCTTCTGAAGTACAAGACAAGGTGAGGGTTTTCCAGCCCTTTTCTCTAAGATTAGTTCCCATGAGACATTACCTCCCATGAGACAAGTGTCAAGGAAGACTCTGAAATATCTAGACAGTCTAAAGAAATACAAAATTTTTTGAGATGCTTTATCTGTTTGCTTCCTGAATTTTCAGATGTTTAACAAAGATGAAATTTTTATGCAGATGCTGAAAACATCAAGGAAGAATTTAGCATGAACCTCACTGCAGGTAAATCTGATGCTCCAAAGCCCTGGATATTAATTTTTGAGAAAAGAAACGCATCTTTGTCGTTATGATAAAGAATCTGAATTTCTGTAAGCTTTCCAATTAAAAACCACAAGGAAACTACTACGGCCTAGGGAATTCTAAACAGGTGTGGAACTTAAAAACTTTCACGATTTGGAAAACATGGTAGAGCTTTATCTATACAACGAAATTTCTAATCAGCCTTAAATTAGCCTCAAGTTATGAGCAAAGCTTTACTGCATACTTGAAGCCTTTGGGGCTGATTTACATAAACAAACACAAATTTGAATATTTATTTAAATAAACAAATTAAACATAATTATGACAGCTATAAATTGATGTCTATGCCTCAAAGGGACTCTGTTTTCTTCTTCTGCATTGTAGTAATTACTTATGTTCACCATTCCTGTTGCTTCAGAAATTTCATCTTACCTTGGTTCAGGAGTCACTATTGGTAATTGCACCAAATTCTGCAGATCTTCCTTATGCATTATTCCCAGAGAACCCTTACCACTAATGTAGATCTAAGAACTGCACCATAAACTAAAGACAGTTGGTCTAAATTATGTTGTTTTCTCAAGCTATAAGGTAATTTCCATGCAAGTCTCTGTTACATTTCTGTTCCAGACTATTCCTAGTAGTCTAAATAAAAAGCCAAATAGAAAGATCTGTTACAAAGATGACTATAGTTGGCTTTAAATACTTAACAAAGTAAGTAATAGGAACATAACAATGCATTTTATATAAGAGGCAAATCCAGCAAATCTAAAAATCTCTTTTTACAAATTTCCCTCAGAAAATTTGCCATCCCTATCTTTAATACATGTATTGAAGTAATGGCAAATGTTATATAAAAACGTCCAGGTTTAACATAACTTTTATGAAGTGTTTAAATATTAGCATTCCATACAAAGTCAATGTTAATTAAAAATCTCTGGAAAAAAACTTGGTGTTCCCTTGTTAAATTATTAGAAATCAAAATTTGGTCCTCGTGAGCTGATTTGCAGTCCAAATTATTATATTTTCCAAAGTTGGACTACCAAGTAGTTAAATACTTAAATCTGCCCTGCTTTTTCCCTGAAAATTGTAACTCTTAAAATGCATAACACATCTCAAAGATAATTCACCTTCAACTGCTCCCTGAAGACATTGTTTTAAGTGGAGTGTTTGTAAATATATCAGCAGCTCCAAGAATGGTGGGCACACTACTGTGCCCTGCCAACAAAAATGGTAACAACAATTAACACAGTTTATTTATGCATATTTTTAAATCTTTTTTACTGGTCTTACTGAACTAAGCCAAACCAAATCAAATGTGGGCTCTGCGCATACTGCACATGTCTTGATGCTCTGGATTTATTTGTACAGCTGTGAAATTCTCAAATTAACTATCTGTCAGGAAAAGTAAAATACTGACAGGAGACTGTGGAGAAGAAATGCAAGTCAATGGGAGAAAATTACAAAATGGCATAGTGCAAAATTAATTACTCTCATGGAATAGCTGCTGCTATAATAATAAGTCCGTAGTTTCAAAACAGTACTACATTAGCACCAGCACAGGTAGTTTCAACAATTACTAATATACAAATCTTGAGTATTTATTAAGATTGATGCCAGTCATCTCCTTGTCATTTTATAAATGTACATTATTAGATTTATGACTCTAAAAATCTCCAGAAAGAGGAAAAAAGTTACTTTTTAGAAAATACATTATGTAGTCAAACTGCTCTCCCTGTTTAAAAAAATCTATTTTCATCTAAGACTCAAAACTTTTGTCTGTTTGTAGCAAAGGATAGATACAACATCAATGCTTTCAGAATTACCAGGTTTTGAAGCATGGTTTAGCTGCTTAACAATGAAGAACATTGTCTTCTGGGATTGTATTTGCAGGGTGCCCAAATGAAGAGAGGAATGATGGATCTGACTCCATGTTCACAGAAGGCTAATTTATTATTTTATGATATTATTTTATATTAAAGAATACTATACTAAACTGTACTAAAGAATACAGAAAGGATACTTACTGAATGCTAAAAACATAATAATGAAAACTCCTGACTCTGGAAAGAGTCCTGACACAGCTTGACCCTGACTAGCCAATGAGCTAAAACAAAACAATTCACAGCAGAATCCAATGAAACAATCACCTGTGGGTAAACAATCTCCAAACACATTCCAAAGGAGCACAACACAGGAGAAGCAAATGAGTTAATAATTGTTTTCCTTTTTCTCTGAGGCTTCTCATCTTCCCAGTAGAAAAATCCTGGGCAAAGGGATTTTTCAGAAAATATGAATGCCACATTCTGGGAGTTGCAAAAGAATCCTGGGACCCAACATCTTCTGAAATGAAGACTTTTTAAATGCTTCCTCTCTAGAAACTGAAATGCTTTTAATACCTTATTACTGAATATTAACCACTCAAACAGCAAAGTAGCCAGAGTCATGGAAGACGCACCTATTATGATACCCAAAGGTGCTTATTATGGCATTAGGCTCACAATAGCAACGTGCAGAAACTGCCTAAACAGCACCAGAGGCTCCCAAACTCCTGTACTCTAGATTCCACATCACTCTCCTGAAAAACAAACACCAAAGTGGACTTTGGGCCAGGTGGTATTTTCAGATGCAGGGATTCAGTCCTAAAAAGGCATTCTGCAGAAACAAAAAAATCCAAATATAATTAAAAATAATTTCTTTGAAGTTTGACTCTTGTGATAGATTTCCCTTTGTCCACTGGCACAGCCAGCAGGGTATTCATCCCCAAGATACAATAACACACAGAACCCATGAGGGACCCTTATGCTTTCTCAAGTTCTAATACTTTTCAGCTCTAGGGACTTCCTCCACTGGGTGGGGTTTCTGTGTATTCAGCCTTCCAAAAGAGCTCTCTTCCAATACCTTATTCAGTATTTACTTTTAAAATTATTCATTTTAAACACTCCTTGATGTGGTGTTTGTGAGGGTCCCCAGGACAAGGTGAGAGATGAAAATTTTGACTCCATGTTCTCAGAAGGCTGATTTATTATTTTATGATATTATATTAAAGAATGCTGTACTAAAACTATACTAAAGAAAGAGGAAGGATACATCAGAAGGTTTAACAAGAATGAATAACAAAAACTGTGACTGACTCACAGTCTGACACAGCTGGACCATGACTGGTCATTAATTAAAAACAATGCACATAGAACCAATCAAACATTCACCTGTTGGTAAACAATGTCCAAGCCACATTCCAAAACAGCAAACACAGGAGCAGCAATCAGGTACTTATTGCTTTCATTCCTCTCTGAGGCTTCTCAGCTTCTCAGGAGAAAAAGTCCTGGCGAAGGGATTTTTCAGAAAATATCATGGTGATACCTTGACAAGAATTTTCAAATTTGTATGTAAACAAGGTCTCCCTTTTTCTTGTTTGGCTTCCACCAGCTTCATTCAATGTCCCATAGTTTTTGGATAGAAACTGACCATTTACCACACCGTACCACACCATTCCTAATTTTGCCAGTTCCAGCACATGCCCCTTTTTCCACACTCAGACATCCTAACCTATCCAATCACTCAGAAAAAGAAACTCCATTGTTTCCTTCATGCATAAAAAGTTATGCTTTTTTTCCCTGCCTCTGACTCTTAAGGAAAGAGGACAACTTGTTCATCACAATCCATTTAATCTCCTTTTCAGTCTCTTAAAGCTCTATCCCCAAAGTCACATTACCAGTAATTTCCTATGTATTTTCAAAATGTCCCCAGTATCCACAAGTGTTTCCACATGACAAAAAAAAAAAGGAAGTATTGATATCAACATGACAATATTCCTTCCAGATTTGGAAAACACAGTATTTTGGGAACTTTTTTGACGTCTGTTTTCCCAATTTACTCCACACTCAAAATAGCTGATGCTGGCCTAGGGGATTCCTGAAATCTGAAGGAAGGTCAATGCTCACTAATAAGAAAGGGAATGATACAGTTTAGTTAACAAACAACTGCAAAACAGACATGGACTTGAAACTTATTGCACAAGCTATTACACCAGAAGCAATAGGATTTAATCTCTGATATTTTGTAGAGTACTGCAATAAGAATGTAGGGAATTATGGCAAAAAACCTGACGACTCAGTGCATGTAATATTAGCTCTTAATGCCTTCTTAAATCTGTTGCTATTGTTGCTAAACTGGCCAGACAGCCCCAAAGAGCTTCACCATGAATTCATGATCATATGTGATACATATCAATCAGAGCAGGATATATCATCTTTCTTTAAGACAAAACTAAACCCAAAGTATTATATGAAGCTTTTCCCTAGGAACAAGTTCACAAAGAAGGTAAAACTGTGCTTATGAAAGCAGACCAGATCTTCAAGCTTGTGCAAGGCCTTAGTTAAGATTACACACACTCCCTCCATTAACCATATCCTTATCATGACCTCCTCACTCAGATGCAAGCTGGTGCAGCAAGCAAACTGATCCTTCTGGCTCATTTTATATCATTATCATTATATAACTCCTTCTATCTAAAAAAATTCAAAGTTACATATATGGTTAGAAAAGTTAGTTATCTATTTTGACAGAGGCTGAACTCGACAGAAATCAGTGGCTTCTCCCAGCTGCCAGTGAAGCCATCAGGGCACCTTGGTGAAAGAACATGTTTCTGTTAATCTGTGCAGAGCAAGGGTCAAATGGCTTCAAAATTTCACATCTACTATTAATGAAATGCATAAAAATGATTCAGGGGAGGATTGTGGAATCCTTTCTATGCTAAATTTCATACAGCATTATCTCCCCATAAATGTTCTTGGCACCACAAAGTCCGATTTCTCGCCATGAAGACTAGTCCTATTGCCCAAGAGTGCTCTACAGGGAATTAAAATCTGAAAGGATGAATAGCTCCCTGATTGTATACACTGATACAAATCTATAATTCTGCCATTTCTTTGAATTCTCACTAAGTATGAAATAACACACATTGAGAAAGAGCAGTGAGGTAGATGTTTTCCCCTTAAATGCATGGTCAGTTGTACCGGCCTGATAAATAAAGACCAACAAATCTAAATAATGATCACATATGGGATTGCAAATGTCTAATTGCCTTCTAATGTGACTTAGAACACAAAAAACCACTACAAGTAACTCTTCCTTCTGCCTAGCTAGTTCCTAGGCTCAATCAGAAAGACTGCCCTGTTTTCTCACTTGAAAATTACCATGACACTTAGGTGAAGACAAGCCAGACCATATTATGAAGAGGAATTCCAAAGGCACCCGATAATTCTGCTAAAGAAGACCTGATTGTAATTTGAACTAGGAAATATGACAGACAATTTCTTCTACATCAACAATTATGAACTTGGAACCAAGAAAAACAACTTACACAGGTGCAACTGACACAAGCCTGTCAGTTCTCAGACCAGCTGGTAAAATTTATGCCATGTCCTAATTTCTGCTATAGACAAGTTATGAAACATCAAGAGCAGAAAATGCATTATGTGATTTCTGTTCTTGGCCTCTTTTCTACCTTGTTCTTTATTTGCCTGTTTTAGCTTTCAAGGAAGATGTACCTGAATGCAACCAAAAATATAAGAACAGCTCCATATTGAATGTGTTAATGTGTCATTAACCATTTAATTCTACTTCTCCAAGAAATAAACTTGCTGCACTCTTGAATGCTTCCCAGTAAGATTGTCCCTTGAGAATAGTTTAAATTAAAGCAAGGCTGTGTTCAAACAAGTCCTTAAACGGATCCTTCCAAAACTCCTAAGTATCTTCTAAGTTGCACATTTTCCATACAATTCCTTCAGCTCTTTACTGAAACCCCTCCCAGTACACCAGCAGGATCTTTAAACTCAAGGCACCAAAACTAACTACTGAGTTTTACTATTGGTCTCCCTAGAGCTGTTCTTAGAGGAGAAGACACCTCCCACAGCTACTTAATATTCCCCTTGAAAATAAATACAAGGATCATATTTTCGCTATTGCCTACCACATCCCACTGCCAGGTCTGGTTTATTCTTATTCTCCACGTATTACAAGTACTTTTTGAGTAACTGCTTTGCATAGATACTTAAATAAATACCCCATGAACATTATTTCCATCAATTTCATATTGCAATTTTTCTACACAGAGCAATTTCCTTCCCATCCATTTGGAAAATCTCCACATATGAAACCTCTTAACTGTTCAGAAAAGCCCTCAGTACCAAAATGGTGGGATACATCAGATACTGATATCAAATGCTAGAGTGTTGACCAACACTTACCTTGGCAGGCTTGTTTGCATCAAAGCTGTTTTCTTTAAATTTCTCCTGCAGGGTCTCAGCTAACCGGCAAAGCAAGGCACCATTATCCAATTTCTCCATAAAGGTTTCTGCTGTTATTTCTCTACCTGAACATCAAACAGAAAGTTAGCATGGCAGAAAGCATGCACTGGTATAGACTGCATTTGTGTAAAAAGAGAAATAAAAAAATAAATGAAAAAGCTTTAACTGAAAAACTTGCATTACTTTGAATATTTTATGAATAACCTCAATACTACTTTACTGGTAGATATACAGCAAATTATGGGTAAAACCCCATGCTTTCATTGGGAAGGCATGTGATATTTGAAAAATAGTTCTAGCATATCCAACTCCCTGTATTTCACTTTACTTATGAAGATCCAGTGCTTTGAACATAATGTTTTAAAAGAGAGAGTACAGCAGGAAAATGGTTTACGCCAGTGTGCGTAGGCAGTTACAACATGAATTGTTAAGAGTTGATTTGTAACAGAAGTAGAAAACCATGTCAAAAAGGAAAGGGTGGTATATTTTTAGTAGACTCTTCAATCTTGATCCTTCAAGAAGTAGAGAAGACCATGACTGCAGTGCTCCTACGAATGTTCTTTTCCAGAAGTGAAGTTAGGTACATAACAAAATAAGCAGAGTAAAATTTCACATTATAAATTTACTTGCCACACAGATCAAAATTTTCACTAAAAGAACAAACCTAAAATACCCTGCTTTTAAACTATATCAATTCTCATATCAGACTATATGGCATTACTTCAGCTGCCAGGAAGTGTCTGCTCTTTACAGCAGGCCAGAGAAGCTTACCTAACAATGAAATCACATCCCCCTGGAAGAGGGGATCACATGTGCCATGAGGAGATTGCATGCTGACCCCAGGTGGCAAGGCAATTATTTACCATCCCAGACTAAACTTCCAGGATCTTAACATAATCGTCAGTAAAAATATTCCTATTTCCTATTGAAGGTTTTTCATTTCCACATTTCTACTGAAAAATTTCCCTTTATTTTTGACACTATGTTGATGAGCTGCTGTATTTTTCAGCCCTTTTAACTTCCACTCATATCAAGAGAACATCAAGGAATAATTCTTGTTCTTCCAATTATGACAGCATTTTTTTCCCCTCCAGTATTTAAATATGCCTTTTAGGAAATAACACTACTAACTCATTTTTCATAGGCTGTTACAGAGCATGCATTAGCAACAACAGTCTAATGTGCCAAAAAAGAAAAAAGAAGATTTAAAAACTGAAGTGGCACTGGTTTCTCATTCCATCCACATCCATTCCTGCTTCCATGAGATGTCTGGAAACTGAAAATATTAATCTGTTTAGAACATGCTCACTGCAATTTTTAGTAAAAAAAAAATAGGAAAAGTAAAGCTTTCCCATATCTTTTTGCTAAGAGAGAGGAAAAAAACCATTCAAAAGTAACAAAAATGAAGTATATGCATTAGTACTGAATTTCTTGCTGATACATTGTAACCTGATACTCCATGTCACAGTACTGAAGACAGCAGCATTATAAAGCAGGTATGATTTTTAAAAATGCTATAGGAAAGCTGATTTCTCTAGGCCCTTGTCTGAAATCTTTGAGATACTTTAGCATCTTTTGGGCAAAACCCAAAATGGGAGCCCTTTCAGTTTGGTAGGTTAAGGAAAAAATGATAAAGATTGTTGCAGCAAACCAGATACAACACGCTTCTGTTTTTCATTGAAGCTAAACTTGTTTTTTTCTAACACATTTTACTTCAGAAATACCTTTTTAACATGAAGAATTTCCCTGTTGTGTTCCCACTTGATTCAATTTGCCATGCAGCCCACTTTATAGCTCCTGGATGCATAAATGACTTCTCCAGGCAAAGGAGCAGTAGCACTGCAGACATGCAGAGTTAGCTTATGCCTAACTGATAATATTTTTGCCATATCTCCAGATTAAATGAAGCCAGGAATGAAACTATAATAGCCCAGACATAAAAAACTGAACAGTTCAGCATCTCAAAAGACTTTGCCACCATTGTAGCCTACATATTTTCCCATTTGCCCCATCAGCATTTTTATAAAATGCTCTAAAGCCACTAGAAAGCTAAATTTTAAAAATAAATATGCTTCAGGAACTGCTTGAGTATTAATTTTTATAATACACTCCTCTTCTAAAAAATTTATTTCAATTATCTTTAACAGACTAAAAATTTTTATTTTGTTTTGCAACACACAATTTTTCTCAAACAAAACCCCCCCACATTCTACATATCTCTTCTGTCCTATGATATATAGATGCATCATTTAATAATATTAGAATGTTATAAAACCCTTAAAACTTATTTACGATATTTTCTTTTTGCAAAGATATAAAAAAATTTGGTTATCTTCTTCTGCTATTGAACAATATATTATTTTAAGTGCTGAATTGCATTAGCAGTTTGTTCACTGCATATTGTACACTAAACTGGATTATTTGAGTTCTATTTGCCTTTATGAAATCTGAAAGAATGAGTTTTGCATTGAACATCTGTCTCCAATGAAAAGTATATTAGGTGTCAGCTTTCAGTTCACTGTATTTTATGGCTTCATAAGGTGGCATTTCTTTGCTGAAACAGACACGCTGACATATTTAACAGTAGAAATGTATTGATTCAAGTAAGAGTAATGTTCATAACCAGAGGAAAAAAACTGCTCCATGTATTTGTATGGAAAAAACATCAAACTCCATTAAAAATGTACAACTCCCCCTATAATTACCAGAAAGCAGTTGCAATGTTTTTATAGAATGGTAATAACATTAAATATAATAAAAAAACAACATTGAAAATATGAGAAGAAAATCCAGGAATACGAAAGCTTTGAGAAACCTCTCAAGGGCTGCCTACCCTCTCTTTTACCAGAATCACCAGAAAAAGTCCCCTCAAAAAGTCAAACAGCTGCACCTGAACACCCACCACTTGCAAACTGTGAGCAACTGTCCGTAAGGTCACCCAGTCCTGGGGGACCTCATAAAACCAGACTGGAGGTCCCTGAAAAAATAATGGAAGAGAGTTCATGCCTTGGGTGTGTGCCCAAGAGGTTGAAGACAAAGTTTTCCTTATGGGTCTCAGACATGCAGAGCCTTCAGAAGAAGAGATGGACCTAAAGACCCAGGTACCCAAATCTAGTCAACTCCACTATCACACTTGGGGTAATAACTACAGGGCAAGACTGACTCCAGCCTCACAACTTGCTGATGGACTACTTTAATTGTATATTTGGTGTAGTAACACAAAACTAGTAGTTTACAAAGAGAAATATTTCACTCAAGGGAATCTCTGGAATATCTACAATACTGAGGCACTACTGAAACAATTGCTCCTGACCCTCTCAATTCACATGGCATGTAAATGCAAGAAAACAAAATGTGATAAAAACAGAGAAAACCAAGACCAGTGACTATGCATATACAAAACTGGTTTTTTCCTGACAAGACTGCTCTGTTCCCTACAATAGTTGACAGTAGGAGAAATAATTTTGAAAGCATTGAGACATTATTGCTTACTTGAAATGGGAACATATAAAACATTCCAAAGGCATGCTGATAATAAAGAAAATTATAAAGCAACTCAACTACGTAAGAAACTATATCAGTGCGAGTAGAATCACTGGAGGTATCAGTACTGTGAATATCTTGATACTCAGACAATTAAAACCTGTGTTTCCCACTGGATTGATCTGAACAAACTGATGTGGAAAATACACGTTCTGTTATAGAATGCTCTAAGGCAACAAGGTGAGCAAGAACACCAAGCTGACAAAGATTTAATTCAGAACCAAAGAAAGACAGTTTTCTTGCAGAAGACTCACCATTCTCCAATTTCAAACTGTACACCTCCTTCAACCTGTTAAATATTTAGCCTTGTCTTCAACTTGATGCCTCTCCTAACATCCTCACCTCTGTTCCTTTCCTCCAAGCCTCCTTCACTTTTGCATCCAAGCAACTTTTACATGCATCAAGCAATATTCAATGTTTACATGTCCAGTTTCTCAGGATCTTGCATTCCCTGACCCCTCAGCTATTAGTTTCTGAAGCCCTCTTCTGTTAAGAGGGCTCTGGACTGAAACCTTGGAACCCAACATATACCTGATGTGCAGTCAGTCCCATGTGCTAAATGAAGCTGGATGGAATAAAAAGACAATATAACCCTGTGCAGTTTGTAAATAAACTCTAGGAATGGGGAAAAAGATTAGAGGTCCACAAAACTGCCAAAGAGGAAACAGGGAAACCATCTCTCTGTACCTGTCCTAAGCTGCAGGCTGGTGAGGAGCCCCACTCCTCCTCATGTCAGCCATTCTGCTTCTGCAGACACACAGAAGAAAAAAAGAAATACTAGAGAGTAAAGCAGACAAGCAAATCTTTCAAATTGCCATTTTGCCTCTACTAGAAGAGTGGCCCAAGTGTGCTAATTCCCATATGCAGCTTGCTCAGGGTGGAATAGAACTTTTCAGTGTCCACGAGAACATTCTACTAAAGTAAGCACATGTACAATCTACCAAATTTGTAGTTTGTCAGAAGTGAAAGCATTCCCAAATGCTTCATCAGCTCTATACCTAATAGAAATAAGGCTCAGAGATCATTAGTGCAAGTCATAGATTAACACATCTCATGAGCTTTGTCACTGCCACTCTTGACTGAGACACCAAAGCTCAACAGAGAGAAGCAAGGACAGGAGACACAACATCCATGGCTACAATCTTCCTTTCCAGCAGACAAACCACAGCACTGACATGTCCCACTTGGAAAATGCTCTAAGGTACAGTATCATATGAGTTAATCCTATCTAACACGTGGATTCCATCTGCAATGTCCTTTTTCCATCCCCCAGAGTATAGACAGCTTAAATCTATTCAGCAATGGAGCTGTAAAGACAAACTGTCCTCTCAGAAGCTCTGAGTTTCTCTGACATGGTTCCAAAAAATAATTAGGATAGTGCACACAAAAGTACTAGTGGTTACTAAACAAAAACCCTCACAACAATATCCATGCTAAATTAAATATGCAAAGTCCCAGGATTAAAAATTCTTCCAATGGAAAACCAGCTGCACCATGTATCTTACTTTTCTAATTTATCAATTGGGTAAGGTCAAATTCTAGCTATTCCTGCTTTCTATCTGATATGAAAACACTTCATTCATATTATAAAGTGCAATATCCCAATAATGTTTTCCAGCTTGGTTTTGAACCCACATCAGGCTATGCTGCTGCAAAACCATCACCATTCCACCTTCCAGTAACACTGTATAGAACATAACTGTCTCTCCACAAAAATCTCCTAAAAATCATCACTTGATCAAACTACCTCAAAAGTTTCAGCCCTTGTATTTGACTAAAAGACTATTTTTTAAAATTTATATTTATTTGAAAATATTATGTGTCCTTGTTGAGTCCTAGTACAGATGAATGACAAAATATAAATGAAACAAAACAGCAAAAATTAAGTTAAATGCATAATACTTTCCTTCATAAATTGAGGAATCTTATCACATGAAAACTGCAATAAGACCACTTAAAATAAAGCCACACAAGATACAGATAGACCAAGCCAGGGTGTGGATACATACAGTTTTATCTGCTCCATGTTATTTGCATATCTATGAATGTAAAGATCTACTGACCATTAATTCAAAATACATTACTTCTTCCACATAGACAGGAAAAATCCCAAAACAAACAAAAAAAGCCTTCCATATTCTTCTATCCTTTTGGATGCTGAAAAATGCATGCTGTATATTCATTCCTGTTTTACTGTACAGCAGCATCCTCACACATACCTTCTCTATTTAAAGTTTATCCAAATTATGCAGTAATTAAACAAAATTTGAATTCTGAGTTAATATACTCTTATGAATAATAATTATTTTAATTCACACCTCATTTATTTTGAATGTGAATTTTAATTTGATTGAATTATTAATTTGAATAACAATGTCTACATAGGAATTCAAAGCACTTTAACAAAACACTATAATTTCAATTCATCAGCACAAACTCTGAGAAAAGGAGGGCTTGGGGCAGGAAGGTGAGGGGGAATGCATTAAGCAAATGAACTGTATACACTGCTTAATTAAAAGAAGGTTGTGCCCATTTAGTCCTGCAGTGCAGAACTTGGTGTCCATATGAAAAATCAGATATTTAATTACAGTTGGCATTTCGGAACCTCCCACTGGTTGCTACTTTCTTGCTCAAAGGGTGACCTCATTCTTAAATTTATCGCTGGGAGAACTCTGTTACAAACTGCAAGCAATCTTCTGTTTGTTTTTGAGTGGATCACTAAAACTTCATTGTTCAAAATATTTAAACAATATATTGAATCCTTAATGGAATGTGCTGCTTCCAATTCAAAAAACAGTCACTTGGATTATGGTCTTGTGATAACTGGAATGAAAAGTTCTGAATTTTGGTCTGGTTTTGCATAGACAATTTTATATTCAAAACCCATTAATTTAAATGGAAGTACCATACAAATAGGTAATTTAAAACACCTGCTGCTTTTGCAGTTGTGGATTCATAACTCAACTCAAAAATGGGTATTGCCTAGCTGCAAAATATTGTTCTATTGATATTGTGCTTATTGATCACATCTGTCATAACATAAGTGATATTTCCTTTTCTTTCTCCTAAAAAAGGGGAAATAGAGCAATATAGAATGTGCTGATGAAATACTCTGTTACTGTATGATATCACTGAGATGGTTTAACTACAGCATTTGCCATGACAAGACACTGCCCATGTCTCACCAGAACAGATTTTCAGATTTTTAAAAAAAAATTAAATAAATCCTCCAAAACCACGCACACCAAATTTTGTTCCAAAATCCCATCAACTAAAGTTTCATGTAAACACAGCTTCTGAAATATTTTTCTTCTCTTTATTTAATGGGAGGAATTACTGGCATGTCTCCCTTAGGATGAGGTATTCTCTAAGTCATCTATTTCATTGGTAGTATCCTCTGTATTTACAGAGATCACATAAAAAATATTTTTCCTGAGTGTTCTTAGCAAACAACATACTAGTTCCTAGCTCAAAATTTCCAAATTCCACCTTCTTGAATAATTTGCACATCTCAAAGTAAATTTCTAAATTCCACCTTCTTGAATAATTTGCACATCTCTTTCCTTCCTGCCAGGGACAATCTCATTTGCTCTTTTTTTTATATGTACCTGATTTTTCTCCCTCAATTTTGGTTTGCATCCTCTTCTGACGACAGCAAGCTTTGTCTTCACACACCAAGATGCACACCAGTAAATCTCCAGGTCCCAGCTATGCTAGGTCAAACCCCTCTATGCACAGGCTACCACAAGTCTCAGCATGCCTTGCCTTGGGCAGAAATTATAATTACTAGATCACTTAGTCAGAGAAGAGCTATTAAATGGTTCCTCCTGCTCTAGACAGTCACTACACCATACTCTTCAGGAGGCTTATCAGTAAAAATGGAAGACATAGGTGAAGGCAGCAATTAGTATCATTCATCTTAGGGGTATAGGTACAGAAAATACATGCAAAAAAAAAGAATTACAAGGAAATTTGAAAGAAAACTAAACACAGAATGTATAATGTTCAATTATGCTACTCACAGAAACACAATGGAGGCAAATGACTCATCAACTTTTCTCACCTTGCTAATATTTGTGTTATGTGACGGTAGCTACATCATCATAATTTGTTTTTGAAACACAAAGAAATCCGAATTCCCAGCTAACAGTGCAAGGAGCTCTCACACTGCCCAGTATGTGCATTCCATCTTGTGTACCTTACCCAGTAGGTTTGTGAGCCAGAGGGCCAAATCCTCCTTCATTGGCAGCAAGTTGGCCTCGTGTCTGCTGGCCAGCCACTGACTGTACTGGTGCATGTCGGAGAGGCCAGGCCCTCGTGCCTTCGGGCTCAGGGCAGTGCACATGGCTTATCCACTCGTGCCCTGTTCACAAAATTACATAAAAAAGATAAAAGAAAAGAAAAAAAGTTCTTCATTATACCAATTAAAGTCTCATGTGCACCATTTTTAGAATTGTAGAAGATAATCCCAACCAGAATACAGTCCCCATGTCTGGAAGTGTTTGAGGCCAGGTTGGACAGGTCTTTGAGCACCCTGGGCCAGCGGAAGGTGTCCCTGCCATGGCAGGGGCTGGAATGAGGTGTCTTTAAGGTCCCTTCCAACTTGAACCATTCTGTGGTTCAACCATGACAACAGTAATCATGTGTGTAAGAAATCAGATATCAGACAAACAGAGGTGGATCTAACACATGGTTGCACACACCAGTGACCAAAACTTTGGTTTGTTCATGGATTTTTTTGTAAGCGATTAAATCATGCAGATAAATGTTAACTTCATTTGTACTCACCAAGGTACATGTTGCCAACACAACAAATGTTCTGCAAGGAATTATTAAAATCAAATGAAAATAAACATTTTGCACAAAGCTAACAACTCACTATGGTGCCTGACCCAATACCCAATACCAATTCAGATTAACTGGGGAGCTTCAGAGATTTTTGGACCATGCCCAGGAAAAACATGGCAACAACCAAATTGCACTCCTACAACAAACTTATTAACAAGTAATAAATGCTGAAACCAAATGGAAACAGTCTATTCTACAGCTTCAAAATTATTAAAGAAAAAACTACACCAAATATATTGACTCAATAGCATTATTTCTTCAAAAAGCAGCAGAACAGCCAGTGTTGGTCACTCACACTTGTAACTTCCCAAACTCTCCTCTGCTTCAGTGATGACTCACTGAAACTTTGCAGGTAAGACAATTATTTTTGAACACATGATGTATTAAGTGTAGTCAGTCCCAGGAGCCACTGCTGGACCTCTCTCTGTGCCTCAAGGGCTAGCTCTCCACCTGTGCCAGAAGTGTGCAAGGTTATTTTTCCCTCTCTGAAAGAATCTTGTAGCAATTGTAGCAGTGAGCTGAAATCCTTCCTTGCCTGGTTAGCTGTAGCCTACACCAACGAGCAGACACAATGTTGTCACTGACATATTTTATGAAAATCCTTTCGCCAGGATTTTTCTCCTGAAAAGCTGAGAGCCCTCAGAAACAAAATGCAAACAATAATTATTTGATGGCTGTGGAATGTGGTCTCTGGAGATGGTTTACCAACAGGTGCATCTTTGATTGGTTGCATGTGAATTATTTTTAATTAATGGCCAATCACAGCCAACTGTGTTGGACTCTCTGAGTCTGTCACGAGATTTTATTATTCATTCCTTTCTAGCCTTCTGATGTCTCCTTTCTCTTTCTTTAGTATAGTTTAATATATCATTTTCTTTAATATAATATATATCATAAAATAATAAATCAGCTGTCTTAAACATGGAGTCAAGATTCTCATTTCTTCCCTCGTCCTGGGGACCCTCAAACACCACTCCACAAAGTGTTGTACAGGTGGCACCAGACAGACATTAAGTGACTGTGAGTCCTTTGCCTCTTCTCCACACCAATTGTGGTAAGATGTCAACTGCCTTCAATTTCTGAACCTGCAAACACACTCCCTCTGTCCTTTGCATACCTTTCATGCCAGGTAAGAGATATCTGTGACCTTCAAAACAACACCAGAAAAACAGACCAATTTATTATCCTATCCATTGTGGCCTGAATAACAAAAATACTGAAACCAATTTCTACGTCAAAAGAGACAATATTTACTAAATGTAAAAAAAAGAAAAAAAAAATACATTGCCTTTCCATAAAACTGTGCTGTAACTGACTTTTCCTAATGTATGTGATGGTATTTGGGATATCTTAATACTGGTATTAAAATACTTCAGCATTTTTAACCTACTCTGTGTAACTAAACTCCATGTTTGCAAAAAGGTGTGCATAAGCTCTTTTTGACAGTAGCTCACCCCAAGTCCTGAAGTTTAGCTTGCCCTTGAGATAGGCACAGCTTTCACTACAAATATACTTCTTATTGAAATTAGACAACTTTTTTTCAGTGGGGGAGCAGCAAAAACACACATAAAAAAGATTTATTGTCTTCTATAAACACATATTTCTGAATTATGAGTAGATTTTTACATTTTTCTAACAAAAAAATCCTTATGTATCAAAGTTTCTTTGAAGGCAGAGGATTTTAAAGCAGACTAAAGTACTTAACTCATGCACAGCTCTGTTGTGAAACTGACTTTGTAAAAATGTCAGCTTGGATTTATGGCTTCCTGGTTAATTAAATTCAAATCATACCTGTTCATTTAGGGCAGGCTGCAAGGGAGGGGAGGGAAAAGACTTGGACTGTTAGCTCTGCAAAAATCAATCTGGACTGTTACTCTCAAAATAGATTGATTCAGACTAGAAGCTACCAACAGCTAAGGAATTTCAATGACAGCATATTTAAAGTTTCTCTACGTTAGTCAGAATCACACCAAGTTTCAATAAAAAGTTCATCTACTTCATTAATTGTACTTATTAGAACTTCATCACACAGTAGCTGGGATCCATGAAGGAGCCAAAATGTGAGAGTTCTCTGAAAGTGACAGCAATGGAGTACTGAGCTCCTTCAAGATCTGTTTGAAGATTCTCCCTTTTGTGAAGGCCAGGCCCTGTTTCATCACTCAGATACCTTCAAATCTCTTCATATATTTAATTTTTAGTGAACTGAAGAAAAGTTTGTTGACAATGTCTCAGTGAGGAATCTGGTCAGAGGGATGGACTAATCAGAGGTAGACAGCAGCTTTCAAGGATACATCACCGCAGCTGAGGCAAGTCTCTGGCCCCAACAACTATTTCATCCTTTTCCTTTTGGCAGACAAAGTATGAACCAAGTAGCCAAAAATATTGGGTTTCCTAATCTCACTGTTTTCTAACAGCAACATCAAATCACCACATACAGAGCTGTTTAAAACTAGCCAACACAAACATGACAAATATTTTATAGAATGTTACACTTCTCTGTAAACTGTTGAGGCTGACGTGATATGCAGAAGCATTTTCAAAACTTACCTCTAAATGCTTTAAAGCAACTACTTCCCCGTGCTATTCAGAATGTAGATGAGGAACAGTCCTTGACTACTTTTCATCCTGTTTTGTTACAGTTCATTTTTCTGTAGCAAAACCCTTTTTTCAGCCTCTCTCAATGAGAGGATGATGTCTCAGATTCTTAGCCTCATTGTCTAGATGAAGAATTCAGTGTGGGATGGTTTACAGTACACCCAGAAATGTGTATCAGATTCAACACACTAAAAGGTCCTGTTTCTCTCTGCTGGCTCCTACTGAACAGTGAAGTTCTTATTTTGCCCTACAGTAGTGCATTTAGTTATCTGTTTATTGCAGTCCATTGCTTGTATTTTGCCAGCAGTGTAACCTTACCCTATCTGATGATTGTTATCAGTGATCATCAGGTGAAAGCAATGAGAATCAAACAAGTGATCTTCTGTGTTTGTACTGGCTTTTGTTGAGGTTAACAGGTAGGGAAAAAGGAATCAAGAATGATACACTGTACTCTGAACACACAAGAGGCAAAGACTGTTTAGTCCAGAAAGTAAAACTGGATGCACAATGAAGCACTCACAGTTGCAGACCCCCAGATTTAATTCCCTTTCCTATTCCAGCCACCCTCCTTACCTGTAAAATTGTGATTATTTTCTTCAACCAAGTATAAAAAGGGAGGGGAAAATGTTTTATATATAAAAGCTTGCATGTATGCATAGATATACATACAAAGAAAATACATGTGCTCCAGCCTGCTAGATAATCATGTAAACCAATAAGATTTTACTCCAATTTACCCATCCAGTTCCAGCATATATGCATAACAGCTCACACTGAGTAGCTGCTGGCTGTGCAGTGCTCTCTGCACCACATGAGTTTCAGTGTCCCTTCAACCTGGTTCCCAATAAAATGTGCATTAATTCTCAAACAAAAAGGGGCTTGAACCATTTCTTGCAGCTTGCTCCCACATACAATCCTTCCAGGTCAGGAATGAAGAAGTCTTGCTGAGTCACTTGATCTTCATGACTTGACCTAAGAATTAGCATGGAAGTGAAGTATCCAGTGAAACAAGCATTTTTCTTTGTATTCACTTAGAAAAGAATAAAAACAAGTTTAAAAGTGTCTCTGGAGGGGAAAAATCCATCAGAAAGCAAATGCAGACCTCCCTCCAGTGGCCAATCAAATCACCTCTGCTGCAAAGGTGCTACAGACATGCCCTTTGCAGGAGAGCTGACACAGCAGCTGAAGGGACACTGGGACACCCATCAGGTTTGGCCCCCCAGGCAAGGTCAGTGACTGGCTGTGTGCAGCTGGCAGCCAAACCAGAGCTACCCAGGACTGAGCATCTGCCAGCTCAGTGGCCCAGCTGCTGCGCAAACTGGAGCTACTGGAACAGAAGATGTCATGACTCTGCCTCAGACCCTGGGTTCAAAGACTCCTTTTCATAAATCTGATCAGGATTAAATAGGCAGGCTTTGAGCTTGTGCAATGAAATCTGCTATAACATAACTGAGGAAGCACATTAGCCACCAGTTGTAGACCAAACTAAACATGAAGCACACAATTGTGCAACTGCTTTACTGTCAGTGATAGAGGAAACA
Source organism: Emberiza elegans (assembly GCA_024865655.1). Classification (NCBI taxonomy): domain Eukaryota; kingdom Metazoa; phylum Chordata; class Aves; order Passeriformes; family Fringillidae; genus Emberiza; species Emberiza elegans. The sequence goes on from JALJVW010000011.1 coordinate 5,337,590, forward strand.
GACACAACTGAGACAAGGTCAGCAAGGTTTTCTCTGAAGGAGCTGGAGCCTGAGCACTAGCCTGCACGCTGGCTTTGACAGAGGGGTATCAGCCATAAATACAGACAATCTCCTGCTGTCTCAGAGAGAAGGTAATGCTACTGGAAAGCAGCCAGCCTGGAAGGAGAGGAGACACAGGATCAAAACCAGAACAGAGCTCATGAGTGTATCTGGCAAGGGTCTCTGCTGGATCTCCCTGCTAGCTCTAATCACCTCAAGCAGATGGAAAAGAACAGAACTTTTGAAATTTTACTGGAGTTTAAATGGACTGCATGCATCATTCACTGACTGCAACAGCAAGCTGAGTGCAAAAAAGGGGTAAGATTCAGTGTTCACAAACAGAGTGAGCTGCAGAACAAAATGCATAATTGTGCAAGTAGAAATGAAGCCGCCCACAATTTGGGACACATATTGCAATCACCACCTTCACATCGTCAAGTGCCAGTTTTATAGACATGGCAGAAACAAGGATAAATACATTCACATTTTAAAACTTACTTCAGTTTTCCTGTCTCAGTGTTGACATATTTTTCAGATTTGGAGAGTATAATATCACTTCTCAGACTAAAGGTTGCTCTAGTTTTCCCACATATATACACATATGTGTATATACACACATACATGCAGAAAGAGGGGGGAAAAGGATATATGAATGCCTTCCTTTGAGAGCCACAAAAATAACTAAAAATTTTCATTTTTTAGTGTCAGGAAACTGTTCCCCATGGTGAGATCTGCTAGACAGTGGAATGACTTTCCCAAATGAAACTGTGAAAGCTCCTTTTCTTGAAACGCTAAAAATGGACTAAAAGAAAACAGTAAGAAAAAATCCAGAGACTTGCCACTCACTGTTAGATGTTACTAAGTTAGTCTTTTACCACCTTCAATTTCTGGTTTACTACAGAAGAATAATCACTCTCCTTTTGCCCTTTTACATACACAAAAACAAACATAAGATAATTTTTAAAGTCATTCTGCTACTACCTTGCATACTGTCTCTTCAAGAGCTGTTTGTAGAGCTTTCCCTTTATAAAAATCAACAGGTCATTCTTATCTGCATTATCACACAGGTACCTTACATGTAATCTTAACTTGCCCACTACTATAAACAAGCAGATAAAACATAAGCTGGCAAATGCAGCAGCATATCTTTATGAGGAAATTTAATTTTTCGAGATATTTTATTATCCTTATAAACTATACCACAACCAATTTAGCCCCAGGTTTCCGAGTTTTCCCAGATTAACTTGGAACACACTGTACATTAGGAGCAGGGGGAGGGGCACTGAAGGGGAAACCACCATCTGAAACTCATTAATCAATTAGAATTTTTCATGGCTTGCATCAAAACGTGATCTACACTGATGGAGTAAGTTTTAATCACAAGAAGCCTTTGTCCTTTACGTCATGAATACCCATTACAAGTGTGGGCAGCACTTTGAGGGGAGGACGGAGAACCTGGCACAACAGCTTACCAATACTTTATACCTGTAAGGCCCTTGGCCTGAGGCCAGACCAAAACAAAGTTAACTGCACTTTAAAATCTGTTCTAATCATTGGAAGCCTAGATATTCTCAGGACTATGCCCAGTAGAAACAATTTTATTGCCTTGATAATGTCTCCCTTACCAAAAGGAAAGCAGAAAGTCTTTCTCAAACAGACAAATTGAATGATCCTAAAGCAAAACTTTAGGAACATTCAATATCTACTTGCTCATAAAATTGTAACTTCAGCAAACTGAGCCTGATCCTAACACTGTCCAAAACCTCTGAAGTTGATTCCTCTTTGCATGGCTCTTACTATATGTTTTTCTGACTGTCTAAGCAAAATAGCCATTAAAAATTAGTACAAAAGTTTCAACCTCCACCAGTTAGAAAATAAAATACATATTTAAACTGACATATCACATCTCACAAGGAGTAGAAGTATCTCTTGTGGTAAGGACACTATGCAGTACTACAAGCTAACTTCCAATCATCAGCTTTGCTTTTAATTATGATGTTCTATTTCTAAATCCTGTCCTGAAATTAGTGTTAAGTTTAACTGAGAGTTGTAAAGTGGAGTTGAAGAGGTACTGTGCATAGTAAGTGTGCCAATTTAAATAAGACTGTAGGTAAAATAAATAAAGTGACCAAATAAGTCAGCAGGATAAAGTAAGTGGCAGCTAGAACCTGAGGATAGCATTGACTCTTCAGCACTTCATCACCTTCACATAAGTTTGACCATGGTTCCAACAAGGCCAGTATAATCCTGATAGATGGCTCATGGCACCATACAGTAGGAATTCAGGAATGTCCTATTTAGAAACTTCCTATTAAATCACAATCCACGTCACAAACCCCTCACCAAACTGTTACACTCGGCACAGCATCTACTTTGCAACGAAACAAAAAATACATAATGCACATGGAAAACCAGTAATAATTCATTCATTTTTCATTGCAGACTAACGTCAGAAGCATGCTGAAACTGCACTGGGGAGCCTGCAATGCATCCGCCTTGCTGTCCCAGGAGCTGCAGTCCCCCAGGAGCGTGCAGAGGCAGCAGGCTCAGATGTCACCACTGCACCAGGATGCACACAGCAATCCTGGACAACAGCAACCTTCATTCCTTACACCTAGAACCTTAATGAAGAAACAGAGCGTGCAGATGCCACCATTGCACCGGGATGCACACAGCAATCCTGGATAACAGCAACCTTCACCGCTCACACCTAGAACCTTAATGAAGAAACAGAGCGTGCAGAGCCAGCAGGCTCAGATGTCACCACCGCACCAGGATGCGCACAGCAATCCCAGATAACAGCAACCTTCATTCCTTACACCCTAGAACGCTAGTGAAGAAACAGAGCCTTCTTAAAAAGAAACTCCGTCCCCGGAGATTTGAACCTAGACCCCGAAGAGGAAACCCAGAGCCCTAAGCGCTAAGCAAGGGCGGCTTTTGGCACAAGAAGGGTCCGGTTCTCTCTCTCGGGGGGCGGCGAAGGGGCCGGGAGCGCCCGGCGGAGCTCGGCTGCCTCCGCCCGCCGCTGCCGCAGCCCCGCACAAACCCGCCCGCCTCCTCTCGCACCAGCAGCACCCCAGGGCTGCCTAGAGAAGCCATAAAGATAAACCAGAGGTTGGGGCCAGGGGTGAGCGCACAGTGAGTAAGAGCCACCCCCCATCCCTCCTTGCCCGCCCCGCTCTCACCCGCCGCGGAGTCCGATGCGTTTGTCCTCCTCGGGGCCCCTCCGCAGCCGGGCTGAGCTAATGGCTTTGCCATGAGTGCTGGAAGCGCTGCTCCCAGGTCTGCCCCTCGGGGACAGGACCAAGCAAAGCCGCCGCAGCCCCCGGCTCTCCGCGGGATGCCCGGGGCAGCCCGCCAGCAGCCCGCATCCTCACGGCGGTGAGCCCCGGGAGAGCCACGCGTGGACCGCCGCCACACACCCACGCACGCTCTCATTCCGCCTCCGCCATGCTTCCAAACTCCCACGGTAGAGAGCGGGAGGGAAAAACCCTCACCAAAACCCCACGACCCCCACCAGCAGCCAGCGGCAGCAGCCGCCCCCGCAGTGCCCGCCGAGCCGAGCCCAGCCCTGCTGCTCCCCCACGTACCCCCGCGGCCTCCCCGGGACGGGGAATAAGGAAACAAAAGCACCTACTCCCCACCGAAGAACCGCCGGGCAAAGATCACCTTCCCGCTTCGCTCTGGCCCCTTTCTCTTTAAACCCGAGAGCAGCCGGCGAGACACACGAAACGCCCTCAATTTAAAGGAGCCCGCGCGGAGAGCCCCGCCGCAAGGCTGACAGCGAGCCCGCCGCAGGGCAGGGCAGGGCAGGCAAGGCAGGGCTCCCACCTTGGCTGGGGCGGGCAGGGAGGCAGGCAAGGCGGCAGGCAGGGCAAGCAGAGTTCCCACCTTGGCAGGAGACAGGCAGGCAGGCAGAGATCCCACCTTGGCAGGGAGGGAGGGGGAGCTGGCAGGCAGGGCTCCCGCTTGGGCTGGGGCGGGCAGGAAGGCAGGGCTGCCCCCTCGGCTGAGGGGGAGCAGGCAGGGGTCCCACCTTGGCCCGGCAGTCAGGCAGGGCTCCCCCCTCGACTGAGGGGAAGCCGGCAGGCAGGGCTCCCCCCTTGACTGAGGGCAGCTGCAGGCAGGGCTCCCACCTTGGCCCGGCAGGCAGGCAGGGCTCCCACCTCGACGGGGGGGGAAGCAGGCAGGGCTCCCCAGCTCGGCTGGGATCAGGCAGGCAGGGCTCCCACCTCGGCTGAGGGGGAGCAGGCAGGGCTCCCCAGCTCGGCCCGGGGGCAGGCAGGGGCCTCCATGTTGGCTGAGGGGCAGGCAGGCAGGGCTCCCACCTTGACGGGGGGGAACAGGCAGGGCTCCCCCTTCGGCTGAGGGGCCACAGGCGGGCAGGGCTCCCCCCTCGGCTGAGGGGCAGGCGGGCAGGGCTCCCACCTTGACAGGGGGGGAAGCAGGCAGGGCTCCCCCCCTCGGCTGAGGGGCAGGCGGGCAGGGCTCCCCCCTCGGCTGAGGGGCAGGCAGGCAGGGTTTCCCCCTTGGCTGAGGGGAAGCAGGCAGGGCTCCCCCCTCTGCTGGGGGCAGGCGGGCAGGGCTCCCCCCTCGGCTGAGGGGAAACAGGCAAGGGCTCCCCCCTCGGCTGAGGGGAAACAGGCAAGGGCTTCCCCCTCGGCCCAGGCAGGGCTGTGGGGACGCCTCCGGGGCCGCACTCGCTGCCCTCTCGCCTCCCGCAGCTGCCGCCGTCCCCGGAGCGCAGCGGAGCGGGCTGGGAGCAGCTGCGCTGCCTCTCCTCATCCGCTCAGCTTGATGCTCTCTTTGGGAAACCCGGGTTTGGTTTTGTTTGTTTGGGTTGAGCTTTTGTCCGTTTGTTTTGTTGTTGTTGTTATTTTAGGGGTTTTTTTTTTTTTTTTTTTTTTTTTGTGTTCGCGGTTTGTGTTGGGTTTGGTTTGTTATTTGTTTTGTTGTTTTTTTTTTTTACACTTCCCCCTCCCCCCTCATTTATTCTCCCCCCTTTTTTTTTCCCCTCTCTGACACCGATTTCCTACCCTTGAGCAGTCCGCATTGACTGAACGGAAGTTTAATACTTGGTTTTTTCAGAGGGACGGCAAACGCAGTTCGCACTGATTTACCCTTGAAATGCTGAGGTATTGTATTACAGCCCTTGGCAGCGAGTTGATTCTTGCTTCCATTTATCTTTTATTATTGCTCCCTTTCCAAGACTCGTGGTTGTGGAAATGGAAAGAAAAGAAGAAAAGAAAATGTCACATCCAAGATAAAACTCTGTTTTTTCTTCAGCTTGACTATTATGTCTGGAATTTTTAAACACTTATAGACACATCTTTCTTTTTTTTTTTTTTTTTTTTTTAATGGCTAGAGAAATATTTGGTGGAACTTTCTTTACTGCACATTTCTCCAAAACCATTTCATGCCACCCTGTACATCTTGAATAAAAAAGCATGCTGTTCATAAACTGATCATTCATTGTACACATTTTAAAGAGTGATGGGCAGAGGTTTGGCTTGTTCTTGTTATCTGTGCTTCATTTGCCAAGCTAACTTTTAGCACACCATTATTTCAGACATTTCATTCTCACGTTACGTCGTTTTTGTGATACTTCAACATTTTGTTAAATGTCAGAGATAACCTCCTCCAACTATTGTTTGCTCACTTCTTCCCTGTCCAGCGAAGCCCCTTTTGTGAATTCAATAGCAGGAAACAGATGTTCAGACTTCTTCTTCTCTTAATGCATGAATGTAGAGTGCCTTGTTGAGTTTCCTAATGGTATCATGCTATCACTTTCAATAAGAGTGTTCCAGATGAACACTGCACTTACTTTTCTCTTTCAATGTAGAGTCACTTAATTAAATTGTTCTAGCCAAAACACATGTATAATTACACTGAAAGAATTATTTTAACTTGATTGCTGAAACACTCATCAAACTGACCCTTATTTTGTGTTTACATTCATTTCTTTTTACTCTAATCTGCTGGGAAAACTGGATTTGTGTAATTGATGCTGGGCTTTCTCTCAATAATTGCACTATAAGCAAATTCCTATTCTCTGAATAGCAGATATTCATTCCTGGCCAATCAAATGCACTCTTGTTATTTCTTGTATTCCTATACTATTATTATGCTTTTCTGGTGGACTATTAACTGCTGTGATGAGTGCTGCTTAAATGAGAGCCATTCATCAGCATGCTGATATAGTTAACTATGGTGAGCTAAATTACCTCCTGGTTCTGATCCAGTTAGCAAAATTTTAATGCCCCTTGGCATGACTATTTTTATTTGCTCATCCAATTTTTTTTTCCTCAGGAAAAAAAGAAAAAAAAGAAAAAAAAGAAAAAAAGCTCTAAAATTAAATCCTAAAAATGCACTGGGTTGGAACAGATGGTGAGCTGATGAGCAGATTCCTGCATCCACTTGATAATCTTACAGTTTTTTTACCCAACCTTGAGAAAGGTTTTATTTGTTACTTAATAAGGAGCAGCAATTCAAATCCAATTTATGTCAACTCAATAGAAAAACCACCTTGAGATGAGAAGACAAATTTTGTTAAAACGTCCCTTGTACTTAAAATCCTGCCAATTTCTAATGAAGTTGAAAAACATTCTCCTAAGCAACAGTTACATCTTGACTAGAAGCTTCTCATGGTTCATGTTCTCTTGAAGTTCCAAGATTCCTCCTAAGTTTAGGAGCAGTTCTGCACAGGGAGTGAAGCTGAGGCTTTTCCAGATGCCGTGCAGTAAATCTTGTGTGAGCATTTGCACAGGTACCAGCAGGAAGGACTGGAAAGGCAGCTGTAAGATTCTGAAGCCGAGGTTGGTTGTGAGCTCCTTTATAAGGTCAGTTTGTACCACAGGATAACCTAATAGCATGAGAGTATTCATAGATACTTTCTGTATCTTTTTGTATTGAGGCTTGATAGTAGACAAGCAGTATGTAACATCCAGTACAAGAGTTAAGAAAAAGAAAAAACTGAGGGTTAGATCACATCTTGCTCAAGCAAAAGGGACAGAAACAGTGCCCAGCATGCATCTGAAATGTCCATTATGTGAATGCTGTGGAACTTTCAGTAGCACCATCACGATTTTGAACAAGCTGAGATTCACACTTCTTCCACACTTGAACATTAGAATTTGGCTTTCCAATTTGACACGGTAACTTTGGAGCCCCAGCAGAAACACATTATCTGCATAAGGTTATTTCAATAACAGCATTGCTTACCTTTGCAGAGGAAATACACAAAACTTTCCTAGTCAAATGCTAGCATTTTCATTAATTAATCTTAGGTCCTCACACTTTCAACCTCCTATGTCCACATGTTCTGATAATACTTTTGAGAGTCTACTTCCAAACAAATAAGAGGATGAATGGTATGAGAATAAACGATGATTTGAAGACACACATAGGAAAGGAGAGGGAAAAAAACAAGTCATATGTGCATGTAGGAAAGCTGAACAATATTAATACCACAACAAAATAGCTCTATATCTTGTCATCTAGATAAAATTCCTTTCCTACTGTTAAAGTTAATTCTCATAATAAATGTGTATACCTGGCTGAGATGCAACAAATTCCATCTAATGTCATATGCTTTCTATGATTTAGGACAAAAATTCAGGATTAAAGATTCTGAAAGATTTACTTGGTTGCATATCTAAACCTTGATGCATAGATATTTGGAGATTAAATTCTGGAGCACAGAAGTCAGCAAGGATGACCACAATGGCCCATTTTATCTGTGTAATTCCTCAACCCTTTCCTAAAAACTGTCTTATAATCACCACCTCTGGTGACCTGTGAGTGCTGTATCATGCTGTGACATTATCAGGATTTTCTTATAAAGGTACCTTGCAGGTCATTTACAAATGGGAGAGGAAAGTTACCCAGATCAAAGGTTTCTCAATGTCCAGGGAGCTGAAGCAGCAGTCACTGAGTGGGAGGAGGAAAAGAGACCAAGAGAAAGACAGTGGAGGATGTAGAGTAAAAAGTAAAAGTAGAGTGGAGGATGAAGTTCTCAGCAGGCAGAGATACAGGCATCTGTCTTGTCATACCTGTTGATCCCACTTTCCTGATAATTTTCCAAATTTCCCAAACACTCCTCCTTCCGTATGTAATTAGTGTCACAACTGACCAGAAAAATCAGTCAAATATAACAGATACATTGAAATTGATCACTGGAATCCCAGTTCTGTATCAACTCCTAAAGCAAATACATTAAACAGGACATACCTTGGTCAACTAAGAGAAAAGAGATGGGAGAGGACAACTGAGTTGTAGAGCAGAAATGCTGCATAACATGTGTATTGAGTTGAGAATATCATACCTGCTCATTTTCTTGCTTTTTTACCATTAAAGGGAGCATATGATTAAAATATTTAACTGAAAATTAAATAAGTTTGGAATGCAGAAATAGATTTGCTTTGCTCTTTCTTTCAGTACGTGCCACAGAAGTTAAAATTCAAAAAATAGAGTTCAGAGGTGACTAAAAATTGCTGCTACTTGAGTCAGTTTGTTAGAACATGAGCAGCCACAATGAGTGCAGAATGTGTTTCATAAATCATACAGTATTACTGCAATATTTTAGTACTTACTTTGCCACAAATTTCCCTGTCTTCCTTGACTTTTAATAAAGGGAGAGTAGTCAATAGCTTTGCAGGCCTGAGATCAATAAATACAACCTTATGGAACTTGCTGAAATATATTGCACTAACTGGTGTCAGAGACACCTTATTTTAGTTTTTTTTCTAAAACAGTTGGAATATAATGTAAAAATCTCAGTTAAAATGTGTCCATTGTATGGAAATTTTAAGAACAGTGGAAAAAATGAAATGGGTAGAATATTAAATTGTTTCAGTTATGCATCATTTACTATTTTCATTACCATGAAAATAAGACAAGCTGTAAGTTAAGTTCCATCCTCTTATAATTCTGTTCAACACACACAGTGACTTCACAGTCAACTGAACTTTTATCCAACCTGCAGTGAAACACTCATGCTAAAGCTCTATGAACAAACCTCAAACTACTACTTTACCATAAAAGTAGTATGTTTTGTCCTTCCATCTTGTAAACTTACTGTGCAAGAATTGTACTTTCTCTCTATATAATTATATATAACTAAAAATAATTACCATTTTAATGAAACTTTGGTTTTAATCTTAAATATGACACTGAGTACTGCAATCTAAGAGAATCCAGTTTTCATCATTGCAAGTCCAAATACAAGTTAACTATTTCCTCTGCATCATATTTACTAAAACATACCTACTTCTAATCTTTTGGAGTAATCTTCATTAGTGTCACAGAAGACACCTGGATGAAATTTGATGCAATAATTAAGATTTGTGTGATGCTTGGATTGATGTACTGTGCACCAGCATACATAGACTGCTCAGAAGATCCAGGTATGTGCATCACTGGGACAAATGTTACAGAATAAGTGCTCACAAATCTGATTTAAATATAGAATGGTATTATTTGGCTGAGTGACATTTATCTGTGGATACAGAGCATGCAGTTGATATGCACAACTAAACAATAATTACCAGGCCAAATATATTCTGTCTGACAAAGGACAATAATCTGTCCCTAAAAAAACAGTGCCTTAAACATAAATGAAGCAGACAGTTATTATAATTTTTTTCTTAAACCCTCAGTTACTACATTGATAAAGGTGATTTCAATCCCTACACATATTGGATACGCCTCATAACTCATAACTCTTCCTTCTAGGAGTGAAATCAATGATAGCCTCACATACAGAACTCTAAACTTTCAGACTACAGCTCACACTGTACTGTCTTCCTCACAAGAAAATGTAGCAATTGAAAGTGATTAAGACATATAGCAACTTAATCTGAGTTATCTGTCAGAACCAGCCCAAAGGTAAATTAAGTGATGAGCTCTCTTCCTGTTCCCTATATTTTACATGAGGTCTAGATTTTGTGGTTGGTCTCTAATTGGAATGGACAAATCATTACAATAGGGTGCTAACTGAGGTCACATAGAAACACTGGATTTTAACTGCTAACAGCACAAGAGCAGTGAGAAAAAGAGGATCTAAACAGCTATCACTGCCACATTGTCTTCTTGTAAGTGTTTTGGAATAGTTTTATCACCTTCTTTTATAGTAGCTGAATCAAAACACATAAACTGATTTTCATAGGAATTAACAGATGCATGCTGTGCTTGAGAGGCAATTTATAAAGAATTCTGATACACATATTGCAGTTTCTTGAAACTTGCAAAATTTCCAGACCAAGAATAGCAGAAGACCAATCAGTTTTTAAAGAACTCAACAATTATTTTAAACAGAAAATGTTCTGAGTAATAATGCTTGCCCACCCACTTTCCCCATGGCTGGTCAGATTCCTGCCTTCCTTCCTTTTCTTTTCATTTTGGATGTCTTCATTCTCTTGACACAGATCTATGTTTCCCTTTAATCATCAAGATTCATTGTTTCAATTTTGCTTCCCTTTAACTTATTCCCTTTGTTATTGGGCTTTGTATGAAAATAGCTTGTTGAGTTTATAGTTAACCAGGTCACAATTCTATCCCTTACAGTGAAACTCCCATTTATAAAATCAGATGAGGCTTTTGCTTGAGCCTAGTTCCTAAGAACGAAATTATCAGCAGTTATTCCAAATCTGAAAGAACTGCAGATCACTATAGACATAGTTTTAAATCTCTTTTTACAGAGAAGAAGAGGACTCAATCCAAAGTCTTCCTAGCTTCATTATAACCACACTGGTATTTTCCCAGACCACTTCAGCCTATACTTGTCAGAGACATAATTGTAATATTTTACTGAATGGGGAAAATGTATTTCAGTAGGAGAGGTACAGATCTGAAACCTCTTGATGAAAATGCTAAGGTCAATCCCAAAGAAAATAGGTGGCATACAGAGGTATTTTATGTGAGACAAACGTGTCTTTCTTCCCTATTGATTACCTAATGAAAACAATTTCATCGAACTCCACTACCCCAGTCACTGGAACAACCTTTGCGGTGCAATTTAGGATGCTGTTTCCATATCAAAGCCCCTTAAATCAGAAGATACTTTGGCTGTCTCACAAGTTCAGTTCTACTTTTTTCTCACATTGCTTCGTCTGTGAAGCAAAAAATTCTACCCTATTCAAAGTGATAAAGCACAGTCACAAAACGTGCAATTTGTAATGAACCTGCCTTTGTAACAAGGAAATTAAAAATTCCTTGCCTGGCTAGCAGCGTAAAGGAAGAGAGGCAGGATGGTCCTTGCAGGTGAAGGTTAGGTACATACTGAGGTTTTTGCAAGTCTGAGTTTCTTCCCATGCTGCCTTCACAGCTCTCCCAGTCTTTTTCCTGGTGCTTCTGACACAGCTGTTCAGCATTTAGCCCTTAGCCCTACACTTTCTCTATCAACATTCCAAATTAAGTTTCCTCAGAAGCTATTGTTGAGATACTACCTCTATTGGTATTTTTTTTTCCAGGACCTTTTTTCCAACTCACAGTTCCAGCAGCCAATCCTATACCTTAAGGAATGCTTCAGGTCCAGCATTCCTTTTCATTCCTCTATTACAGTGTCATCATCAAAGCATTCCTAATGGAAAGAACACCATTCCCTCTGCACCATACTATGCTGCCAAGTGAAACAGGGTGAATGCCAGCTCATTTAATAAGTTATTCCTGTCTTGTGGGCTTGGGAGATTCAGTTCCTTTTCCCACCTCTGCAAATGTATCTGTTCTATCAGTTTTGCTAAACCACTTTTTATTTCGATTTTTAAAAAGACATTTATTATTATCTATATATTATTTTAAAATAGACATTCATAAAACATAATCTCATAAAGTAGTCTGATACCAGTGGATACCAAAAATTGTATAGAGATAGCCTTGATTTATTAAGTTGAATTATAGAAGCATCCTGCACTTATTTCTCTTCTCTGTCTTTCCTTCTTCCTTATCCTGCAAGCCACATATCTGGTAAGATGCTAATAGCAAAGGGAAATAAGGGGGTTTGGGAATAATCCTGGCTCTGATTATCACTTGCTGTCATACCAAAACAAGAAATCTGTGTGTGATCTCAAAGTATTTAAGTTATTAAGGGAACGTTATTTAAGCTTCCAGATGCTTCAGAGTTATAATTTATAACATGATTATCAAGTGTATCCCATGAGGGCTGTGAGGCAATATTAAACATTTTGATGTCACAGACTGAAGAGTCAACAAATTAAAAATATTACTTTTTTAGTGTATTACCTCTTTTACAACCATTCATGTTGTGAAGAGGTTGATCAATAGCAGAATCATCTCTATGATTTTATACTTCATGTAAGGACACTTTTCCTTCAGGAGAGAATTCTCAGTTCACAGTGTTACAATCTGAAAGATGATAAGGCAATAGCTAATTGCTGACAAAAGATTAGTGTTTCTATTTTTAGGGCGTTACTACAGCACCTGCAATCCACAGATCATCCTTTTCCAGTTTATCCTTTCCTTCACTGGGAATGATTCCTTATTCTGTTAACCATATCAATGTCAAAATAAGGATTTGGTTTTGTTCAACAGTGTACACATTTAGTGTTCCTCTTGGGAGGGCCTGATGCATTTCTTTTTATGCTATAGCCAAATGCCATGGGCAGGTTTTTCTAATTGAGGTTGGCTGAAACTGTTCTGCTTTCCTGCTGCCTGTCATAGGCTGAATTACAAACAATGATGGGACTGGTTACCCAGCTCCCCACATTAATGACATATGTTGCTGAAATGCATTGAGAAACATTTAGTAAAATCAAATTGCAGAAGAACTTCAAAATCAAATGCCCCAAAACAACAATGAGGAGCGAAAGAGACAGAAAGCTAGTTTTTTTTTAACTTTGTGAACATTAAAGCCATGCTTACAAATAAGATCAGAGTCATAATTCCAGTATTAAAACTTATTCTGTGTGATCTTTAAATTTAGGGCATTTCTATTTCTTCATCTGCCACAATTCCATGCAAAGAGCCCACAGATTAATTAAATAAATAATTCAACAAATTATTAGTAAATAATTCAACAAATTATTAGTATAAAAAGTACTTGCACAAAATATTGTAGGTCTGACAAGTGAAAAGAAAGAGGAACCAAATAGACCAAACAACTAAGACTAAATATTTGGAATGGTTATCTGAATGATATGACAGTCTGAGATGCCAGTAATTCCATATGGAATTGGCTACCAAATGTGGTACTGTGCATTTGTGGCCCTCAGGCTTCATACAACAACAACAACGGGAAAACCAATAATCTGAAATACTGCAGTCTTGATAAACACACTTGCTAGGGTCTAAATCCATCCTCACGACCTCTATTTCCACCCTCATAACTATGGATGTGAAATATTCATCTGTAGAAAAAGCCTATAGTAAACAAAATGATGCAGTGTTCTATCCTGGCATAACTGGTGATATCCATCTGCTGTAATATACCTGAAGTCTTCTTGGAAAGAGATAAAAATTATAATGTTCTTAGGCTTACTTTAATTTTTATTACTCCAATAATAAAATCTTGTTAAAGATTGTTAACCTAATAATAAATAGGTTGCCTAAGTAGGATATATAATGATATTTTATATCCTATGAATAGGCTAAGTTCACTGTTTGCTTCTCCATGAGTTACTATAAAAGGCAAATCAGAAGAAATGCTGTGAGACTGAAATGTTAATAGTTAATGACTCCAAAAAACCAGCCATTTGCAAAAGCAACAGGTGGTTTTGCAGACATGCAGAAAGTAATTGCCCAGGTGCAGAGGAGGTGCACAGGCTGGGAGCTACGAGCTGGGGTTTGTGCCAAAGAAGAGAAGAGGCTGATAAGAAGCAGGTCCTTCACGGTGGGGTAGTGCTTTCTATCATGTCAATCTTTTTATCACATCAATCCCTTACATAACTGGCTGAGGAGTGAAAACGCCCCTCTGGAAGGAGTACTGCGACATTCACACGTACACCTGAATGGGTTCATCCTCCGATGGGCCATAACTGGCTCAGCTACACTGATGAGAGGCAGCTGCCATGTCCTAAAGGTGTCCTGAACTAACAAAGACCCCCAAAGTGCCCTGTGCTCCACAGTGCTACAGCACCCAGGGTAAAACTCCCCACAGCTCCACAGTGCTACAGCATCCAGGGTAAAACTCCCCAGAGCTCCACAGTGCTACAGCATTCAGGGTAAAACTCGCCACAGCTCCACAGTGCTACAGCATCCAGGGTAAAACTCGCCACAGCTCCACAGTGCTACAGCATCCAGGGTAAAACTCCCCAGAGCTCCACAGTGCATCCAGGGTAAAACTCCCCACAGCTCCACAGTGCTACAGCATCCAGGGTAAAACTCCCACAGCTCCACAGTGCTACAGCATCCAGGGTAAAACTCCCACAGCTCCACAGTGCTACAGCATCCAGGATAAAACTCCCCAGAGCTCCAGAGTGCTACAGCATCCAGGGTAAAACTCCCACTGTTCCATAGTGCTACAGCATCCAGGGTAAAACTCCCCAGAGCTCCACAGTGCTACAGCATCCAGGTTAAACTCCCACAGCTCCACAGTGCTACAGCATCCAGGGTAAAACTCCCAGAGCTCCACAGTGCTACAGCATCCAGGGTAAAACTCCCCAGAGCTCCACAGTGCTACAGCATCCAGGGTAAAACTCCCCAGAGCTCCACAGTGCTACAGCATCCAGGGTAAAACTCCCCAGAGCTCCACAGTGCTACAGCATCCAGGGCAAAACTCCCTGAGCTCCACAGTGCTACGGCATCCAGGGTAAAACTCCCACAGCTCCACAGTGCTACAGCATCCAGGGTAAAACTCCCCACAGCTCCACAGTGCATCCAGGGCAAAACTCCCCAGAGCTCCACAGTGCTACGGCATCCAGGGTAAAACTCCCCAGAGCTCCACAGTGCTACGGCATCCAGGGTAAAACTCCCACAGCTCCACAGTGCTACAGCATCCAGGGTAAAACTCCCCACAGCTCCACAGTGCTACAGCATCCAGGGTAAAACTCCCACAACTCCACAGTGCTACAGCATCCAGGGTAAAACTCCCCACAACTCCACAGTGCTACAGCATCCAGGGTAAAACTCCCCACAGCTCCACAGTGCTACAGCATCCAGGGTAAAACTCCCCACAACTCCACAGTGCATCCAGGGTAAAACTCCCCACAGCTCCACAGTGCTACAGCATCCAGGGTAAAACTCCCCACAGCTCCACAGTGCTACAGCATCCAGGGCAAAACTCCCACAGCTCCACAGTGCTACAGCATCCAGGGTAAAACTCCCCAGAGCTCCACAGTGCTACAGCATCCAGGGCAAAACTCCCACAGCTCCACAGTGCTACAGCATCCAGGGCAAAACTCCCCAGAGCTCCACAGTGCTACAGCATCCAGGGTAAAAACAGCTCCACAGTGCTACAGCATCCACGGTAAAACTCCCCACAGCTCCACAGTGCTACAGCATCCAGGGTAAAACTCCCACAGCTCCACAGTGCTACAGCATCCACGGTAAAACTCCCACAGCTCCACAGTGCTACAGCATCCAGGGTAAAACTCCCCACAGCTCCACAGTGCTACAGCATCCAGGGTAAAACTCCCCACAGCTCCACAGTGCTACAGCATCCAGGGTAAAACTCCACAGTGCTACAGCATCCAGGGTAAAACTCCACAGTGCTATGGCATCCAGGGTAAAACTCCCCAGAGCTCCACAGTGTTACAGCATCCAGGGTAAAACTCCCCAGAGCTCCACAGTGCTACAGCATCCAGGGTAAAACTCCCTACAGCTCCACAGTGCTACAGCATCCAGGCTAAAACTCCCACAGCTCCACAGTGCATCCAGGGTAAAACTCCCACAGCTCCACAGTGCTACAGCATCCAGGGCAAAACTCCCACAGCTCCACAGTGCTACAGCATCCAGGGTAAAACTCCCACAGCTCCACAGTGCTACAGCATCCAGGGTAAAACTCCCACAGCTCCACAGTGCTACAGCATCCAGGGCAAAACTCCCCAGAGCTCCACAGTGCTACAGCACCCAGGGTAAAACTCCCACAGCTCCACAGTGCTACAGCATCCAGGGTAAAACTCCCACAGCTCCACAGTGCTACAGCATCCAGGGTAAAACTCCCCAGAGCTCCACAGTGCTACAGCATCCAGGGTAAAACTCCCTACAGCTCCCCTACAGCATCCAGGCTAAAACTCCCACAGCTCCACAGTGCATCCAGGGTAAAACTCCCCACAGCTCCACAGTGCTACAGCATCCAGGGCAAAACTCCCACAGCTCCACAGTGCTACAGCATCCAGGCTAAAACTCCCACAGCTCCACAGTGCTACAGCATCCAGGGTAAACTCCCACAGCTCCACAGTGCTACAGCATCCAGGGCAAAACTCCCCAGAGCTCCACAGTGCTACAGCACCAGGGTAAAACTCCCACAGCTCCACAGTGCTACAGCATCCAGGGTAAAACTCCCACAGCTCCACAGTGCTACAGCATCCAGGGTAAAACTCCCCAGAGCTCCACAGTGCTACAGCATCCAGGGGAAAACTCCCACAGCTCCACAGTGCTACAGCATCCAGGGTAAAACTCCCACAGCTCCACAGTGCTACAGCATCCAGGGTAAAACTCCCCACAGCTCCACAGTGCTACAGCATCCAGGGTAAAACTCCCCACAGCTCCACAGTGCTACAGCATCCAGGGTAAAACTCCCACAGCTCCACAGTGCTACAGCATCCAGGGTAAAACTCCCACAGCTCCACAGTGCATCCAGGGTAAAACTCCCCACAGCTCCACAGTGCTACAGCATCCAGGGTAAAACTCCCACAGCTCCACAGTGCTACAGCATCCAGGGTAAAACTCCCCTGAGCTCCACAGTGCTACAGCATCCAGGGTAAAACTCCCACAGCTCCACAGTGCATCCAGGGTAAAACTCCCACAGCTCCACAGTGCTACAGCATCCAGGGTAAAACTCCCCAGAGCTCCACAGTGCTACAGCATCCAGGGTAAAATTCCCCACAGCTCCACAGTGCTACAGCACCCAGGGTAAAACTCCCCACAGCTCCACAGTGCTACAGCATCCAGGGTACAACTCCCACAGCTCCACAGTGCTACAGCATCCAGGGTAAAACTCCCCAGAGCTCCACAGTGCTACAGCATCCAGGGTAAAACTCCCACAGCTCCACAGTGCTACAGCATCCAGGGTAAAACTCCCACAGCTCCACAGTGCTCCAGCATCCAGGGCAAAACTCCCACCTGGATCTGAGCCTCTATGAACCGACTGAACTTTTGTGTTTCATGGGCTCTTCCCACCCCTGATGTATACAGACTGTGAGCATCACTTAGACCAAGGGAGGATGAAATTACAATAATCAAGTCTCCTTGCTTGATCCATGGGTGGTGATTATGTATCTTTCTTCTCTTATACTTTCCTTTTTTCCCTTTATAGGTTTTGAAGCATTATCTTTATATTGATATATTAACAATAGACAATAATAACCAATACAGCTACATACCTCCTTTCAAATTGTTCTAAAATAACCCCTACACACACACACACATATATATAAACCTGATCATTCAGGGTGGTTTCACTCTAATCCACCCCAAGGGATATATCAACAAGAACCTGGGCTGCCCTTGTCTTCTAGGGAAGGTCATAACAAGTTCAAAATGAATTAAAATTCAAACATGAATGAATTCAAAAGTTAATGAAACCAAGAGGTCAGGCTTCTGTGAAAGCACAAAGAATTGCACTCCTTAGCAAGTTCAAAGAATGCCAGGGCCACAACACGTAAATTTTCGAGAGAGAGAGTCTGGAATAGCTTTCCTTGAAAAGATGCTTTAAAAATTCAATAAAAGGCTACAGAGCCTCCCAGTTTTTTGAAGTGGAACATAAGCCTCTCCTAGGATATGGTACAATTCCACTAATTTTGCTGAATGTGGCAGACCAGTTACAACTCACTGTAACTGTTAAGAACTGGGCTGCTGAATGACTTCAGAGACAAATTTAGTGGGAAATCCATGACCAAACCTTGTGGATTAAATTTGTGTTTATGTCCATTGATACAATAACTGAGACATGCTTGGAACAGGACTGAAGTTATTATTTGCAATTTAGTAATGTAAACTGCATGTAAAATAAAAAATTAAAAATGAAGTAAGATCAATATTGTTATTTTGCACCAATATCTTTGTCAGTACTTCCCAAGTATTGGTTAATTCAAGTTACCTGAGACACTGAGGCATTGGCTATAGCAGCAAGTCAGGCAAAAGGCATCGACTCACAGCACAAATTACCTAGAAACAATAATAATTTTTGTATAACATACTTGCTATGAAGCCTAAATATACACATTGTAAAATTTTCCCATGGGAGTGATGTCAAAAAATGCAAAAGCAAAGATTTGGAAACTAGGAAGAACAAAATGCTATTAGAAATCCAGAAAAATAAACAAAACACCCTGAATGTATGGTAAGCAAAAGGAGAAACAAACATTTTCTGTTCTGAATATCAGCCTATTCTCTGAGGAACCACTGCATCCTAGCAGGCAGTCTCTGCATTTCCAGTTCCATTCCTTCTCTGGTTCTTTGCACACCAGCAAGAGAAATGGTAGTTTTGAACCAGGACATGGATCTCAACTTTGTCAACAGGACAGGGATTGACATGACCCTTTTTTCTTTCCCAAGTCCTTTGAATAGAATAGATAAACCATACTGATTTTATGTAAATGAACATTTTGGTTTTAGCCCAAGTGATTTTATTTCATAATTTCATTTAGTAGAAAATTCCAACCTCTCATTTGCAGTGAAATCACTGTTTTGATAGCAAAGACCAAAGAAAATAGAACCAAACTGCATTCTGAGATTAAAGAATTAGATTAGTCCCATGGAAATGCTCTGGACTATTTCCTTGGATAAATAATTTCTGTACTGTAGTTCATAGCACCTATCCACTGCAATGTTTAGGCAAGTTACACCCAGATTACAAACTGTTGGGTTTCCCATATGAATCCTGACTGCTGCCAGATTCACAGGATGCTTCCCCTACATGAATGAGGATCCCTAGCTTGGACACAATCATCTCTCCTAATGCAGAAATGTTCAAGAGCTCTCAAGACCCTGATGCATCTGGTTCCCATTGACTTGCTCTTGTGGCAAGGTGCCTAAGTCCCTTAGGTGCTTTAGAGCAGTTCATCATCAGAAAGTTGTGTCTGGAAGATTTGATGCATATTGTCCATTTTCTAAGAACTGTTAGATCCAACTCTTTCCACAAAAAGCAAGGGAACCAATTCCAGCCCCCAAGGGTTTCAGGTTGTTGGTTAACAGAACTTCACACTCTTCCAAATGCTGATGAGCATCAGCATTTCACAGAGAGAAAATCAGACACAATAATTTTTCATTGTTTCATGTCGTTTTCTCCATACAGAATATAAAACTCAAGTACATTTCTGAGAGGAATTATTCCTTGATGAAGTTACTAATATATTTTTCTCAAAATACAAATACCAAGAAATATGATGATACTTTCAACAGTAGTTTCTACTAAGAGTAGTGTTTTTTTCTCCTTTTGTTATAACAAATTGAATTAATATGAATTTTATTATTTCCAGGTTTAATACTGGGCTGCTGTTACTTTTTTTTTTTTAATACCAAAAAACCCCAAAACAACAGAAAAAAACCCCTTTACTAAATCAGACTTTTCTTTTAGACTTTTCCTTTAGTTCTAGGAATTCATCTTCACCCATCACCACATCCACAGGTACAAACTGCACAAGAATTCTCTTTTGCTGGCTTTTATTTTTATGCAAATATCCTTTGTGCTAGATCTGATCTCTGCTGCCCCTTTTTTAGCCCATTGTTATTTCCTGCAAGCACAGGGGAGCCCTGTTAATTGGGGAAGGTAACAGCAGCATGTCAAGAGCAGCTATGAGCCAGCATATTGTGCTACAGATGTCACAGATATTGTCATGCTTTTCGGATACACAAAAGCTCCAATCTTTGCCATTACATACCCTTAACTGCACTGGACTAGGAATCAAGTAAGCCCAAATAATCTGCATTTGACACGAAATACAACAACCTAACTGCTAGAGAAACCACAACACCAAAACATTTTTGGTTCTGGGCCTTTTTACTAATTAAGCGCCTTTGTTTTCAGTAAAAAAAGTGGGAAAAAACTTCTTAAAAAACCATTAAGTTAAAAACTCTGCAGTTAGGGAAAAAAATTTAACTATTTAACTGCTAGAGGCATTTTTGAGACAGGTACACAACTTGCTATTAGCAAGCAGCTCTCAATAGAAACCAAAATGGTTTTACTGAACCATTGATCCTAGAAGTGGCTGTATGAGTTTTAATGATCTGCTTTTAGAGGACAATATGAGTGTAGATAACAGAATCCAACATGCCTTTGGATGTGTTTACATAAATAAACCAACAAATAAAAAACCCTTTACAATTTTCTTAAACAGGAAGAAAAATCCCTTCAAGGCTTTGCATTAACATTTGCTTGATTCACACATTTATATATTTTTTTTTCAATAGGATGTTCTTCTTGATATGCTAGGATGGAGCAAAGTGAAGTCTTTTAACCTTAATGAGATTCACATAAAAGCTCCTCCTCGCTTCAAGAATGTTTCTTACCATCCCAGTCTCCCACATTTGCCCCACTGTGAAAAGGATGCTAAAATGGAAAATCAGATTCGTTTGTAAATATTAACCAATGAGCTTCTTAGCAAAGACCGAAAAAAAACTTACGTATACATTCTGTGGTTTCCATTTCCTTGGTTTTATTGTCTTTATGTAAATTCTCCCAGGACTTTTCAGGTTATGTGTCTGGAAGCTGCAGCCATTCAGTAGAGTAAAAGTTGAGAGAATAATGAGAAATGTGCTGGAAAAATTCACATAAAAGCTTTGGAGACATGAAAATGGAAACAACAGATACGTAAAAGCCTTAAAACTCAAAAAAATGAATGTCTACCCAGCATGTGCATACATGTGTTTTAGTGTAGCTCTCTCTGAATACACAGACATATTAATTGTAAGACACTGTGTAGAGCAGCAAAGGAGTGATATGTGACAATTTTGAGATGTTTTCAGGATATTTATGCAATGAAAGTGAATAATCCACATGACTTCTGTTATTAGAACCCGGACATACATATAAATAGCTCTATACATAGTTGTCTTGCATAGAGTTTTATATATCTTTTTATGGAAATGAAAAATATAACCAAATATGACATGAAAGTGTGTTTATGAGATCTCCCTGAAGTCTTGTGCATGACAGCAATTTAAGTGTCCTGGAAATATGCAGAATCTGCAAGTAAGAAAGAATCTTTAGTTGTTATTCTTAAACATTCTTTTTTTTTTTTCCCAATACTCTTACAGAGACTTTGACATTCAATGCTGAACCTGTGATGCTAGACTAAGCTTAAGTCTGAGCATGCTTCACTTTATACAAGCACTAAAGTATTCCATACCAAAATTCCAAACCTTTAGCCATAGCCAGCCTTTACGACTCAAGTTTTACGGAATATTATTTTCAGAGGATTCTGATAAGATGATCTCTAAACCAGATAGCTCTTTAAGATGGAGTTCTTAACAGGTACCCAAAAAAGGAGGGTTGGGTTCAAGCTGGAAGAATGAATGAATTTGTGCACCTGATCCTATAAGAAAAGTACTTAAGGTAAGTAGATAAGAGTGTTCTTGGCTTAAAAGAAAAGAAGGCATGTAGGCAAACTAACCACGTGGTGGGTGTCGAGCCCACCACGACAACAGGCAGCAAATTAAATCTCTCTAAAGGGCACCACAAAGGCAAGTGACCAAAGCACACAGCTCAATGCTTTGCCATTCATCAGCTGAGCAACATGAATGCATGCTCTTATCCCACAGCAAATATAAGTTCAAAATGTATTAACGCAAACAACCTCAGACAAAACCGCTCGTAGCTTGTGGTATTTGCTGGGTCGCCAGGATGAAGGAGGAATTGAGAATCTGACTCCATGTTCTCAGAAAGCTAATTTATTATTTTGTGATATTATGTTGTATAAAAGAATACTATATTAAAACTATACTAAAGAATAGAGAAAGGATATAGACAGAAAGCTTAACTAAATACTAATTAAAAACTCGTGACTGACTCTTCAGAGTCCCAACACAGCTGGACTGTGATTGGTCACTAAGTAAAAACAATTCACATGTTGGATAAACAATCACCAACCACGTTCCAAAGCAGCAAAACACAGGACAGAAAAATGAGATAATATTGGTTTTCCTTTTTCTCTGAGGCTTCTCAGCTTCCCAGGAGAAGAATCCTGGGCAAGGGGATTTTTCAGAAAATATGACAGTGACAGTAGCTAATGCACACACAGCAACTGCAACTGGTTTTTGGAGTGCATGTATGATCATTTAACAAGGCTCATGTGGTGCAAGGGAACTTAGAATGTCTGTACTAACTTCACTTCTAATTGATTATTCGCATAGAAAAAGGTGACATCATTTGCCACCCAATTACACTTGTGTTTGTGATACTGAAGAGCTATACCCCTAGCTTAGTAGTTTTGCTAGTATGGTTCTGACTTGTAGTATCAAAATGAGAAATAGAGCTAGACAGCAAAATCTGCCTTTTTACAAAAAAAAGATCAGTTTTGGTATAGGCAGACCTAGGTAAATTAGAGTGAGGTTTAGGTTGTCTCAGTGACATGTTATATATAGCATTCTTTCAACATGCTGAGTTTCAATCAATTTTCACTCTTGTGCATCTCAAAAACTGAGGCTTGGCCATTGACACCAGTGACTAAAATCACAGCCTAACTCACCACAAATGGGCACTGCTACTAATGTAATGATAAACTGCAAGCAGGGGAAAGCCCCCTGATGACAGATATGCCTTTTGCACAATCCAAGGCTCATGCTGACGTACAAATTAATAGGTTCAACAACTTTATTATGCAACTTGATCTGTTCTCACACCAAAACCCCAAAACAGCCGTGCCCCTTTTTGAGATACTGAGAGATTACATTGACACACAAAAAAATAAATCCAAGTACCTCAACAGAAGATATGGAAGGGGTGATACAGTCTGCCAGGTAGTGGCTTGACTAATAACCTCAGTTTTCCACAGAGTTTGTTGCAGAAATAGAAATAAATTCTACAAGAATGGTTCACAAGTTTAAAGTCTTCACTACATGTGAGATAATGGCAAACTTATGCCTGACACACAATTTGAGGCAGCAAAACAAACCTCCTTACAGTTAGAAAGAGAATATTAGTGCCAGAAATATAGAAGATGATTATACATCTCTCTCTCAATGTATTAATTTTTATAATTTACAGTAACACCCTCTTATCTAAGGAAAGATCATTTTGGAGTTTTATAATGCCAGTTGGAATGAGTAAACAATGTCCTACATTTCTGTTCAGGAGAAATAGTATAACCATGTTATAGCCAGTATGACTTCTGAGAGGAAGGAAAATATAGCAATGAAATCCAGACTTCTGGCTACCTTGACCAATTTTGCTTCAAAACTGATATTTCCTGCCAGGGTGAATTTTACTGGCTCCATAACCAGACTGAAGAAACTCACTAGTTCCATAAAACTTCATATGAATCTTTTACTTGACTTCTCAGCTTAGATAAAACAGCACAGTAATTCATATTAAATGCAAGGCTTGTGAAACTGCTTTGGAGTGCTTCACTGAAAAGTGAGCTTGCTTTCAGGGAGCTGGGAAAATGACTTCCCAGATTTTTGTACCTAACAGACACATCTCTTACTTCCTCATCAACTTTCTTTGCTCTCTATGTTATCAATCAAAGCTTCAATGGAGGAACATTTACTATAGCTTGGCACAACCATAGATGAATACCCTCAAAACACTTATTTTAATGTTCATTTTAGAGATTAAATAAAAAAATTACCAAATAGACTTTATTGGGGAAAATGAAACAGAACAACAAAACAGAAACAAAAGCTACAACACAAGAAACACTGGCCACCCCTGTTCATACTATCACATCTACTCAAAAGTATACAGCAGGCATCTGAACAATCCAATTTGTTGTGATGGGAAATCCTGTGCTCTAGCCTACAATTTAAGATAGCCTGTTCTCTCTTCTATTTTCTTTGTGTTTAAATAAAACATAACAAAGGTTATTTTTTCAGACTGTGTAATGAAGTGATCATTCTTCTGTATGATTTTCTTTGAGGTATCATTGTGAGTTTCACTTCTTGTTAGGTGAAAATAGAGACTATAGTTTACATAACATGAAATACACATGCAAACACACCACAAAACAGTATGAGAGACTCCCACAAGCATCAGTAGTAGAGGAAGCAGGTTGATATCAAACAACCAAAGACCTATGTGAAGCCTAGAAATAAACTTTGGGGTTCTTTTTAAAAAAGGAATCGAGCAGGAAAGCACACTGAAAATCCACTCACCATTCGATCTGCCCCATCTCTGTGTTCTCACTGTATCTCCTGACATCCTACCATGAACTTTCCTTTTCCTATCCCTTTCCCCAACACTAACTCTCTGCCTCACCTCCTCAGTCTCTCAGTATTTACTTCCCAAGTATTTCCCAACTACCTTAAGGTGTTCCTCAGGTGGAAAACCAGCTCAGCACTTAAAGTACACTTTAAGGCACAGGTATTTTTAAACCATATCTATACAACTCAGCAATACTATTACACAGCAACAGTCTTAGTGTGAGTTGATAGACAGTTAGTACAAATTTTGAGGCTTGGTAATAATGCTGATTACTAAGAAAGAACCCTATGGCTATGCAAGCTATTACTTAGCTAGATGTAAGACTGATCGTAGTAAAGAGAGTACTAGCTCTCAAATGCATGTGCAAATAATTCACCTGTTAGGAAAAATATCACATTTTTCAATTTAATTTGATTGCTACGTGGTACCACCACCACCAGCAGCAGATCAATCAACTGATAAACAGATCCCACTCTTGCAGTGGTAGATCCTAAAATGCATTCTGAGACTGGTCAGGATCTCAAATAATAACACAAACTTCAGAGAAGAAAAGGAGTTCCTTTAATGGGGAGTGTAGAGAAAGAATTATGGGGTTTATGGGCTACTGTAGTGCAACAGAATCATCACCATCTCACTGACACCTTGCTTCTTTTTTCATTCCTTGAAATAATTTTCCAATGCATTTCAGAAGTCTAATACAAAGCTCTGCTGCTTCTTCACGTTAGGCTCTATTTTCCATTATATGTATCCCAATCATGACTGGAGACTCCAAATGCAACTGCAACACCTAGAAACACAGAAACATCTTTTTGCATGAACCATTTTATAAGGGATGTCAACCTGTGCCCTTTAGATGAAAAGTGGTGATATGTAGAACTTTCACCCTAAGTTAAAAACATGCTGAAATATTCAGAGTTTTTGTAAAATGGAAATTTAATTTTTCAATCAGCTCTACAGAGACCCACTAAAACACACAGGCCATCTCTTTTCACATGCTAGAGTATTCCTGATAGCAGTGTTTTTTCCAGAGTACTTAGATTTTCACAACCTGTTTTTGTTAGTTTCCTGGTGCTGCAAATGTGGTTATTTGATTTCTTTCAAATGAGACATACAGAGACATTCCCACGATATAAACCCATATGTTTTATCCAGTAAAGAAAAAGAACAGTAATGTGAAAGATTTCTTGTGAAAAGTTGTCTGATGTAAAGGGAAATATCTTTTCTTCTTCATGACATGGAGCATATGCACGTCCAAAAACATCCCTACCAAAATAAAACATGGAATACACTGAAACAGTTTTCTTTCTCTGTGCCACAACCCTTCATTCAAGATGTGCCCTATTAAACCAGAGAGGCCTATATACACATGTGTATATATATATATTACAAATTGAATTATATTCCAACCACTCTTAAGTTTCTGTCACTTTTTCATTTAAGTAAAACACAAAGTAACCTCCCAAAGTGCTACACTCAACCCTGTGTAACTGCAAAGTTTGCATGCTCCTTCTTCTCTTCATTGTATATTATTTTACAAAATGCACACAGGTAAGGCAGATGATAGGTAAGGATGAAGTTATTAATTACAATAACAATTCCATTGTTAACAATGCAATAAATTGCTAGACCAGAGATATTGTAGCCAATTTTATATTTAATAGCTAACAGAGAGATTTTTCTCTAATAGCTAACTTCAAAGAGATTTTTCAGGGAAAACCATATATTTTAGAATGACAGTCTAAGATACATTATACTGATAGACATTGAGGGGTTTTTATGAACTCCTCCAATCACAAACCAAGGGCCATAGGATTTCACTCCAATGCCTCTATTAGGCCCTTAACCTACAGGTGAACTAGAGCATCAAGCCTACAGCTTCATGGGTTTTTAAGTAAGAAATAAGAAAAATAGGAAATAAGAAAATAGGACTGAAATAAGAAAATAGGATAATAACTCAGATGAGAGATCTGTTTTAGTGAGTGTACTTAAGAAAACTTTTACTAAACAACCATCTAGGGCAGTCTACAAGAGGGTCTAGAGAAGGTAGACTTGTATCTAAAATTACTTATAATTTTCTTAATCTGTCTTTTGCTTTATTTTCAAAGCATGATGTGAATTAGAGGAGGTCGTCACCAACAGGTTTGACATTACTTTTAGGGCAAGACTGTGGACATGAGACAAGGTCTCAGCATGTTCCTAGTGAGACACAGAATACTAATGGGTTCAGTGGCTCTGTCCACACATTTCAATTTTCCTTATTGGAAAACAAAGCAAGAGAAGCAAGTTGTTGTCCTCTTTCTCATCTTTCACCCACGTTAGTTTGAAGTCAGAGCTACAAGTGTTGTGTCTCTTACCATCTAAGCTACAAAGAGTCCTTGCACACTTCATCACCCAAAAATGCAATTTGTTTAATAACAAACTGGGAGGAAACTATTTGCAGCACCAGGATGTACAGAAGAGAACACACATTCTGCATGAGAATAAATAATGTTCTTTCAAAGAGCATTATGGTTTGCCCTACAGTGTTGCAGCTCACAGTGTTAACAGTTTGGTTTCTATTGCTGATTTCTGCAGCAAATTCCAGTCGAACCTCATTTACTGTGCCAGGTGTTGCTAGTGCCTTTCAGAAAGCGAAAGGATTTGCTTGGGCAGGGTGGCAGTGCTGTCCCCAGGGCTGGACACAGGGCAGGCTGGGTGAGAAGGTGTCCACCCTCCTCTCCTGGGCATTGCTGCAGCCCAGCCCAGCCAAAGGCACCAGGGGCTCGCCAGGCAGTCACCAGGGCACTCTGCTGTCTCCAGACGCGTTCCACTGGCTGGCATTGTGCCACAGGGCTGGCAAACTTCCAGAGAAATATCCAGCAGCTCCAAAACCTCCCAGCTACAGCACCCGGATGCCACTGCTGCAACCCCGAGGAGCAGGGCACAGGGTGCATCTGGGAAGGTGCCAGAAGCCAGAGCCGCCTGCTCTCTTCCACACTCTGAGGGAGCCCTGAACTCTGTCAGGGAGATGAGAAGGGAGGGAAAGAGCCTGTAACCCAGCTGAGTGGGAGCCCTTGAGGCAGCGGACACTAGGCAAGCACCTGAGCACAGTCACTCCAACACATTGGCTGTATCAAGTCATGCCTATTGCCTGCCACGTAGCAGAGAGGTGGAAGTAGAGGAGTCACTAATGAGGAATCGCTAATGAGCTATGAAGCCATTAAGTGGTGGGGCAGAAGGGTGAGCCCAGCCTATGGCAGAACACTGAGCCCTGGACAGCGATGGGCAGCCCTGCTCCCTGCTGAGCTTGGGCATGGCTGCCTCCCTGAGCTCCACTGAAATTGGGAAGCACCCCCAAAGGTGAGCAGGGGGAGCTTTGCTCCTGAAGAGGTTTATTTTTTAGGGGACTGGGGAAACCCAGGGCACCACAGCGAATATTTCTGTGTCTGCTCTGGGTGCCCTGACCCCCAGGGCAGCACTGACTCTGACCCTCATCCATGGAGAAAGTTTCCCAGACTTCAAGATAGGCTGGAATCCACAAAAGTGTGAAATAGATTATAGAGAGTGGTGTGGGTGTGTCACTGGGTGAGAAATTGAGGGTTTGGGATTTTTAGTACGTTGGGGATGGCAGCAAGATGGAGGGCACAGGGTGTCATCCTGGGTTTCTTCTTCATGCTTCTTCTTCCTCCTTCTCCATGGGTTTGGGTGGCATTTTGTAATTGGGCAGCAAAGTCCCCACTGCAGCTCTGTGGGATCAGTGATTGGGTTAAAAGGGAAAATAATCCAGGTGTCAGTTCTTAATTGGATAGCTTAGTCTTAAAAGCCCTTGGAACAAGAGATTGTTGTTCACTTTGTGCCTTCTAATGAAAAGCTGCAGAACTCACAGCAGTGAGACTGTTTTACTGATAAGAAATAATAAACACTTGAGTCTGAATTACTGTCTCAAGTACTGCCTTCAATCCAGGCCCAGAGAAACCCACAACCGGTACCCCCACAAGAGGTGGTTAGGAATACAGGAATACTGCGGTACATATCCGCTCTGTGCCTCTCAGCACAAACACACCGGCCGCGGGAGGTGACTGCCCTGCCCTGCTCTGCTGTGCCCTCACCTCGCATCCTGAGTGTGGCTTGGATGACACGATATAATAAAATAATAAAGCTACTGCAGAGTGTCAGAAGGAGAGTAGGAGAGTAACGAAGATGGTGAAGGGCCTAGAGCAGAATGATTACCAAAAAAAAAAAAAAACCCAAAACAAAGAAAAAAAAAGTCGCGATCGGTTTTTATCATTTTAATTCAATTTGCCGCTCCTGGTTGGGTGATCGGCCGGAAGTCGAGTGACGGCTCCGTTACCAGACGCGATCCGCACCGACTGACATCCCGCCCGGCCAATAGAGCTGCAAACGCCGTCCCTTGGGCTGGGCCGGGCTGGGCTCGGCCCCGGCGGGACCGCGCTCAAACCTGCACCCCGAGCCGGGCCCATGGAGGCTGTACTGGGGCAGGTGGAGCAGCTGCCGGCGCTCCTGGCCGTGTCCCGCTCCGCGCTGGTGCGGGACTGGGACTCCCTCACGCTGGACAGGGCTCTAGAGTGGGCCCGCTATTTCCAGCACCTCCATGACCGGTTCCGTGCCCGTCCCCAGCTCCGGGAGGCCCTCGGGCGGCGGCTGCGCCGCTCCCAGCCGTGCCCTCTGCTCGGCTTCCCGGCGCTGGGCCGCTGCCCGCAGCTGCTGGGGCTGGCGCTGCTGGAGAACCGCGCTCTGCCGCCCGCCGCCTGCCGCCGCCTGCTCCGCAGCCTCCTGCAGCCTCCCGGCGCGGGGCCTGCCTCCGACCCCCGCGGCCTGGGGCTGCTGGCCCGCCGCAAGGCCGCTGCCCGCCTGCTGGCCTTGCCCCGCCGTGCCCCCGGGCCGGAGCCGCCGCTGCAGGCGGAGGCGCGGCTGCTGCTGAGCCGGCTGCGGCAGGAAGGGCAGGAGGCCGCGGGGCAGCTGAGCCGGCTGTGCGGGGCTCAGGAGGGGCAGCAGGCCGGGGAGGCCGCGGGGCAGCTGAGCCGGCTGTGCGGGGCTCAGGAGGGGCAGGAGGCCGCGGGGCAGCTGAGCCAGCTGTGCGGGGCTCAGGAGGGGCAGCAGGCCGGGGAGGCCGCGGGGCAGCTGCGCTGGCTGTGCGGGGCTCTGGAGCTGCTGCCCCAGCCCCGCGCCTTCGGGGTGGTGGCGGCGGCGCTGGCTCTGCTCAAGCAGGGCCGTGGCGCTGAGCAGGCCGGAGACGGGGATGGGGATGAGGATGGGAGCAGCAGCCCAGGTGGGTACCAGGAGAGTGCTGCAGGAGAGGAATGCACTGCCGGGCTCCTGCTTTCCTGGCTGCTGGGCAACCAGGAACGATTTTCTGCCTTCTGCCTGTGCATCCCATGTTCCCATCTCGCCTTCCTAGCTGGTCACTATTCCTCAGTTCAGCAGACCTTACTTGGACCTCTTAACCAGCTGGGGAAGGCACTTGCACTATGACCCCTTGCAGGGACGGTGGGTTAAAAGTTGCCTTGACAAAGCTGAATTGTCCTGGGAGGAATTAAGGGAGCGCTTCATCTGCCTCTGTCAGGGATCCACGCCGCTCAAAGAACAGACCCAGGCTGCTCTGGAACTCCTGAGGACACAAGATGGAGACTTCAGAGTCCGTGGCCTAAGTGTGTGGACTGACTTACTGATGGACGTGGGCTCCTCATGCGTGGACACAAAAGCAACGCAAAAACTTATAAAATCAAGCAAATCTGGTTAACTTTATTTGGTGTGAAAGGCAAGACAACTGCTCCTCACTTCGTTACTGTGGCTGCTGATCACAATGATTCTGAGTGTATCTGGTTCTGAAATCTTTCAGGGAGGCCTGGTGTTTTCCTGTGGTTGTGCTGTCATTTCTGGTCAACACAAAATTTCTTCCTTTTCAGTACTTGCTGATTAATTACCTAATGAAGAAAATCCATTCTGCTTCAAATACGGATTAGTTTTCTGTTTAGAAATTATGACAATTCTGATATGGTCACGGTAGTAATTTTTCTAAATGTTGGAGGCTGAGCAAAAGTTCAAAGGGAGGGTGGAGTTTCAAATGTGAAAAACACTGAAATTCGGGGTTCCTTTAGTAGTGATTGTCTTCATTGGGCTGTCTGCTCTGGTGGCCATGGCCATGTCAATGTCAATGCTTCCATAGCTCTTGCACAGGACTTAGCCCCAGGGTCAGTGAAGAAAGCAAGAGGAGGCTAACTGGAAAGCTTCTTGAAAAGTTCTAAAATAAAGGTCTTTATTAGTTGCTGTATTATTTGATAATATCTGGGTATTTCCTAAGAAAAGTGACATAAAATGGATATTCTGTGTGGTTTTCTTCCCATTTCCATAATTTATTACATAATTCATTGCTTTGTTAAGCAGAAAAGTGAGTGAACAGCCAGCTTTTTTATTACATGCACATATATGTATTTTATATATATAAAATGATGTGTGTATATTTATACAAAATATTATACAGTTGTATGTGTAAAATATGTGATATATATAGTACACATAATATTTTCCCCCTTTTTTTATTTTATGTATCACCTGTTTCTGTTAGGAAGACTTGAACAGGGTTGTTTCTGCCTTTCTGCTTCCATTGGAATTCTGCTTTCATTTCATTTCCCTGTAATGCAGAAGTAGTGTGTACATTCAGCTCTGTAAACTAGTATTACCAAAAGTGAGCGCTGTAAAAAGAGAATAGTCAGGGAAGATGAGGCAAATGTATGGAACTACTGCCAAAAGAGTTACTCATTAATCTTTTGTATGGAGGACCTGTCAGAGTTCCTGTAGACCATATTCCTACAGTTTCAAGATCAACTGAGACATCTCTTTTTGTTGCAAAAGCCATGTAGGAGGGGTTAGAAGAATCTTCACTTATGATTATCAGTTTAAAGGAAGCAAACAAGTTATTAAATTTATAAGCTGTATTGAAGCTAATTAGAGTAGTAGTCTGCCTTATGACAGGAAATAGTGTATATAACTATGGCAGATATTTCTGAATGGCAGAACTAAAGTGGGAAGAATCTTGTGGTTTTTGAAATGGAAGCAATTAGTGCAAGGATTGAGTGTTGTTTATCTGGGGAAAGAAGTGATTCTTATTTGAACTTGTATGGAAGTAATTACAGACATAAATAAGTTCTTGTTCTTCACCTATTCTAAAACAAGAGATACTTAGGGGTTAGCAGCCTTTATATAGTTAGAAGGACATGCTGCTAATCTATCCAAAATACAACTTTTCTTTGCATTCCTTGCTATGTTACATCAGTGAGACAAGTTATGGAGATGTGTGGATGAACGTATTCTAAAACTACAACTGTGGCAGTTGTCTGGCTCTGTCTGAAATGGAGTTGTTGCCCCTTCTGGAACTTGCAGTCAGTCTTAAAAAAGGCACCAATGTCAGTGGACCTCCTGACTGAGTCAGTATTTCTGTGGTAAAAAAAAAAAAAAAAATCTGTCTAAAAATCAGCCTGAAATCTGTCAGTGTTTAAAACTGCTTAGAAGTGTAAAGCATGAAGTTTGAATTTATGTTGTCTAGCCACAGTTCCCTGTGTTATGTAGTTTTGGCATTTGGTGTGGAAACTCTGCACTTGAGCTTGCTCTTAACGCTTTTAACAGGCATAAGACTTTTTTGTCTGTTAGAATACTTTCTGATACCAGAGGCTCTTGATGAATAATATAGCCAAAGATGCTAGACAAAGTTATTTGCTTCTCCCCAGGTGTGCATTAAGGGTGATTAAAAAATATTGCTATAACGTTGCAAATGTTGTAGTATCAAACCAAACTTCAGCTATTAAAACCTACTGTTCCCAGGTATCTGAATCTATGGGACAAATTTCAGTGAGGGTTAAGTCTTAGTTTTGCTTGTCAGGTTACATATGTTTCTTTATTCTCAGAATGTTCACTGTAAATTAAGTCTTTTAACTGTTTGTGGAATAAGTCAGATCCTTGTAGGGAGTTTCCTCTTGCAGTATTTCAAGTCTTCCTTTTGATAAACTTAACCTTTGTGTTATAAAATTCAGTTCATGAAGGCATATGTCTTTTTTTCAAGTAATGTTTATTACACCTTTGAATAACTAAGTGCAACTACAGAATAGGCATAGCTAGGAAGTAATGGGCCCATCAGTGACTTTCTTTAGAAAGTAAAGAAATAATCATGGGCATGGACAGGCAAGAGACAGGCCAGTATAAACCTTATATACTGATTTCCAATTCTGTCTTCCTTATAGAAACAGGGATAATAAAAGGTAGTTTAACCTCAGTGAGACAAAAGCACCTGGTTATAGCAATTACACAGAAATGTTCCAGTCTGTCCCAAATACATTATAAAGAGAGGCCAGATCTCTGATTACCAAATTCCAAAATCCATATGGTATTCATTGAACAAATAACACTGGTCCACATTCCCTGTTATTTCGGTGTGCTTGTGGAGTTTTCCAGGTAGCTCTGCAATGATGAATTTTTTCTGGAACTCCATTTTTAATAAAAGTATAAACAGGAAAGGGACCTCCTCCTTTCATATATTTGCAGCTTGTGTGTGCAAACTCTTGACAATCTCACCTATCATGAGAAGCAAGATACTGTAAATGAAAGGCTAAGGCCTCTTCCACAATCACCTTCCTCCTTTTTCTTTTTATTCCCTTAATAAGGAGAAGCAGATCTCTGCTCTTTATTAAATGATGATTGAAGAAACTGCTTTACTTGTGTTTTAGAAGATTGGTAAGGATTGTGGAATTTATCAGGAGCATCTTACTTGCCCAATTAACAGCAATGATATTTTCCTGCTATTGATGTTTGATTTTTTCCCCAAGAAAGAAAAAACAATTTACCCATTGACAAAAACTCCACAAATGACATACTATGAGATATCTGGATACAAAGTTGCCTTTTAAAAATTTTTCTTGTGAAGTGTCTGTTCCCTTGTACTCAACAAAATCTAGAAGAAAGCAAATAATATATTCTAGTATTTTGCAGTATATATGCAGATATTAGAATGAAGATAAATAATGTAGAATAAATTGTTCATTTATGAAAACAATATTAGCAAATTGGTACTATTCAGGTGAATATGCAAGCCTGATGGTCACAATGCATTAGCATGAATTTTTTTTTGCACACTAGGTTTCTTTCCCTCAGCCCTTTCCCAAATAGGTGAGTGTCTAATGTTCTTTTCAGTGAGCATGAAGGATGATTATTTTTTTCTTCTCATGTGTAAGAAAATATTTATTAGGTCATGAAGGCAGACTAATATTTTAATCACATGGAAGTAACATTGTCAGGTACTGTTTAACTAGAAAGTTGAAGTTGTGTGGCTAATTTTAGTTCTGCTGTTTCTGAAAAACAGCAGGTTTAAAGCTGAATTCTATTGCTGGTGAAGAGTTTGGATGAATGACCCATTGCAGCGTGCCAGCAAAGGCACGTCATTGCCATTCAGAATACAACAGCAGTAGCATATGCACCCTGTACTTGAGAAGCTTATTTGTTTGTTGGGCAGAATTGCAGAAAAGTAAATGAAATGCAAGTGGAAGGGGTGAGGAGAAAACGTGGAAGGCTGCTCGCTTTTGAAGACCCATTGAGAAAGGGTAGATTTCCACTTCCCCAGAACTGAATGGCTTTGCTATTGCTGGAGACAGCTTTAGTTTTGTCATTTTGTGATTAAAAAATAAGATTTTTGATTTGATGTTGGCTGTTGTTCTCAAGCACTCATCCTCTGTGTGCCCAAATGACCACATTGATCAGTGGTGTAAGTGGCAATAATATCAAGGTACTGAATGAGAAATGTTGTGCAGGGTAGGAAAATGTTTATTTAAATAGGGCTGGTCTCACAGAGGTGAGACCAAAGGAACATCATTATGTCTGCCCTGGTATAAAATAGATTTGAATAATCACAGGTATGGTCTTAGCCTTTTATCAGGTAATAATTAATACAAATCCTTCTCATGGGCAGTTTGCTCTCAGTGTTGTATCTGTCTCATGAGGAATTAGTCAAACACATCCTTCTTTATCAATCAGTTATGCCCCTTACTGATGGATTCCAGGTTAAGAGATGCTAGACAACCTGGAAAAAAATTGCATGTTTGTTCTCCCCTGTGTACTTCTTTTCAAAAATTTCCAGGATAAAATAATGATTGATTCAATGAACTAGACCAGAGATAAACACATAGTTAAGGTGCATTCTCTTTGATAATTTCTCAGAGGTAGCCTGCAAAGATAATTTAATTTATCCTTTAATTCCTTGTGTGCCAGTACCTTAGAGTTACTGATATTATTTTAAATATTTTATTATATGCCAATAATTTTCCATTGTGTCTGTTCTTTCACAACTAGATATTTGTGTCCCTAGATCTTTAGAGTGGTTGGCATTTTATATATAGTAAGTATTTTGATTCATCTCAGATACCACAGAGGGTGGCAGCAGAGCCTCTCTACACAGATATGCTTGGACTTGTGATCCAGTGAGAGAATCCAAGCCCAAGTGTCATTTCTGGATGTGGGAGTAAACACCCACTGTTGTCAGAAGTCAGCCCGTCAGAAGTTTCCAATTGAAAAATCCTATTGAAAGTTTATTTTGTCCTTGCAATTCTAATTTTACTGGCTCTTTAATGTAGTCTAGGACCAGGTAATAATATAAACCATATCCTCTGTCTCTATCCACAAGCCCATTTTATTAATAATATTAGGAATGCAGCTCTTAAATTCCTTTTCTGTTACATGATAAATTCCATAGTATTATGTGATCAATTTACTGTAACACTTAACTAGTACATTTTACCAGAAATCATAGCAGTATGCACTGAACAGAAAATGCAGCAATCAAGTTCTGAATCTTGTCTTGAGCTGCACCTTCCTCCCAAATGAAGAAATATAATAGGGATGTTCAGGATGATTGCTCAGACATGGGCTATTCATAGCGTGGAGCTCACAAACACACTAATCCCAGCATCTGATAAAGCTCTATTTAAGTTTTTGGCAATTGTCATGAGTTTTAAATCTCACCACAAAGATTGTCTGAATGTTTTCCTAAGGATAATTTCCAGTAATGAAATATGTACTGCTTTTACCTGCACATTTGTATCATTGTTCCTCTCATGGCGTGTTGGACTCTGAACAGGAAATCATAATTGTGGTCTTGCGTTCCTGTGCATAGTTCTAATCTCAAAATAAAGTTAGCAATGGAAGAAAATTACCCTGTGCTTTCTATCATGCATAATAAATACTACACCCATAAAAATAAACCAACAATGCAAGACTATTTTCTGTATGGATTAAATTATCAGTTAAATACCTAGATAAATACTTGGGTTTAATGCTGAATAACTGGGGGAAAATTGTATTTGCTTTGCTCTCACAGGAGGAGATAATGAATCCTCTTTAAAGACCAGTAGGCTGAAATGTGAATGCAGCCTCTCTTTCCAATACTTATAGGCAGTGGAGTCATTAATATTTTCTTATTAATGTAAATGAGCTAGGTAAGAACAATTGATTTCTTCTAGGAATTAATTGGACATGATCAATCCCTAAAACAAGTGTGACAACAAGGTCATTCATCAGCTGCTTAACATTGCAATAGCCTCAGCTTGCCCTTTCAGCTAGGAAAAGGTGCCATGCCCTGGAGAAAAGGCTTTTAAATCGTTGTGCTATTGACAAAAAATTGTGTACTCTTGTCTCTCACAGACTCATCATTCTTAATGCTGAGGTGAAAGTCGCTGACTTCAAGTATTTTATAATTTGCATTGTTCATGCTTTGGTTTTAGGGCAAAAATATAAAGTGTACACAGGAAACTAAGGGTCTGCTCAGCTATGCAGGGATCTTCAGGCATTGCAAGTGATATGCAAGCAAATGTCATAATTTAATTAATGTCTAGGTCTTCTACACACTTTTGCTGGCATTTTTTAATTATAGCAGTGAAATAATCTGACCCATCACTTATTTGCTTCAAATTAGTTGGAGCAGTGAATTCACCTCCAATTTACCAGTGTTTTGCTTTTTTTGAAGAGGTTTGCTTTCTTCCTAATGGAGCAAAAACACCTTCCCTATTATTCTTCATAAATGCATACAAAATCCTGTTCAGCTTCAATGATAATATACATCAAGGGAACAGTAGGATGACCATAATGCAGAAAATAATTTCTAGAATGTAATGGAAGGAATTTTTTAGTACTGCTGAAGTAGCCAAGAACTTTCCCCTATTTTTTAAATGAGTTAAAAATTCAGTAAAGAGGCAACCCCCTCCACCTGCAAACAGTACATCAAACTACGATTAACCCCAAAAGTGCAAATAAGGTCCAGTAGCAGGAAATGAAAACTTGACACAGTTAAAAGAAAGATTCTGTTTTCTGTAATAAGAGTGTCAAGTTAATGGAATAATTTATCAGCACCTTTTGTGGTTTTCATTGCTTACTTGCAGAGACTTTGCGTGTTCCTAAAATGTGCTTTTTTTTATTTCATGCATAAATGTTTTGGCTAGTAGGACCAAACATATGGCCTGGTAGGGAAAAAATGAGGAAGAAAAAAGAAAGGGCTGGTGTGTACACTTCCCCACAGTGAAATCTGGCATGCTGTTTCACACCTCTGTGGCAGTGAGCATGGTGTAGAACACAGCAGTGTAGCGTGGAGCCCATGGCTCATAATGACAAAACTGCAGTTGTAATGTTTTGATGTGATCAGTGTTCAGTCAACCTATGAAAGGTTTTATGTGGATCACGCTTCCTTTTGAATGTGATTGGATTTGTGGCACTGGCTCTAATTGAGCTGGGTAGGGCATGAATTTTGGTGTGAAGTGTAACAGTCAATATCCCTGACAAGAGGAAACACTGGACTTATTTTCTGAAGAGGATACAAATGTCCAGGACCATCCATTACTATGAAAGAAATTTTTTATGTGAAAAAAATTGTTTAAAGGACTGAGGAATGATTCCTATGGTGTTAATTCTAGTAACATAAAATTCTCATCTTCACACCTTGCATCTATGTCAAGCCCTCTAAGATTTTATCTTTGTCCTATGGCTTTCTACATATGACAATTTTTATTCCTTTTCAATTGAGAAGGGGAAAAATGACTTTAATTCTTTTCTATGTTAAATGATGACAAAAATGTGTTGCTGACACTGGCAGTTCAAGACTTTTGGAAACATGAAACAAATGGCAAAGGACTAAGAGGAGCAATTTAAGAAGGTGCATTTTCCAAGTGTATGTACGTGCACACTCTGCTAGTCACTGGACAGCTGGTTGAATCTGGAATTATTGCAGTAACTTTCAGGTAATGGTGAGCATGCACTTGCTACTAATTCCTCTAGGAGAATTCTGGACCCTGTGCATGGCACTGACAAATTGCTCCCAGTGGTATCTGAGATATTTGAAAAGAGTATGGTGTCTGCAACGTATTAAAGATATTATATCCCTATTTATAGTCCAATTCCATGAATAGAAAATTCCAACAGAGAATGTTTACTATAGAAATTTTGGAATATGGAGCTTTTAAAGGCAGGTATGTTTATTTTATGGGCCAGATATTTAGAAAAAAGCAATTAAAGCCACCTTGCTCATTAACCTTTCAGTTCCTTGTAGAGCACTTTAAGCACAAGAAAGTGATTGCATTTTGATTTGTAATGCTTCAGTGAACTGGCCCTCTTCTCTGGGTATGTGTGCACTGTACTATAGCACGAGCTCTAAACACTTGCATGTGTTTTTGTTTCACTGCAATTTAACTGATATGCTGATCTAAATCCTTTGAACTCATGGATTGCAAATGCCTTTTACCATGAACTTTGTTCA
The DNA here is from genome assembly GCA_024865655.1 of Emberiza elegans. NCBI lineage: Eukaryota > Metazoa > Chordata > Aves > Passeriformes > Fringillidae > Emberiza > Emberiza elegans. Next base: position 5,375,881 of record JALJVW010000011.1, read on the forward strand.
GTCCTTTTTACATCTACTTTGCAAAGCTCTATCTCATACCATAACTGCATTATCATGGTTATTGCTGTTTGAGAAGACTCAACAAATTATAAGCAATATCAAATCAAGACAATGATTTTATAGAAACATAGCTTGACTATTGCAGGATAAATTGGAAGAAAAGACAGCATATTATTTCTTCATCACTGAGTATGATGACCACAGCTGATGAATTCTTACTCCTTTTGGAAGGTAGAGGAGGTGAGGAAAAATGCCAAACTACATCCCATGTAGCTGGCCTAAGAAATGGATTAGCTGAATCAGAAATCATATTTTAAAACTGTGTATGTATTATCAAAAAGACATCTTGAACAAAAGTATTTGGGTTCTCAGAAGCTAATGAGAATGGCTTGCTGTGCTCATGAATGTTAATTTGCTCTTATGTTAATTTTTAAATTTCCTTCCAACAGCAATTTAAAATAATAGATAAAAAGAAACATGAAAGGTAAAAGAAATTTTCCCTATCTTATAATTACAGAAAAATAACCCATGTGTGGGATGAAGTTTTTTTCCTTCAGCCTTCATAAAGACATATCCAAATAAACCTAAAATACAGATCTTCTTAAAATGCAAAGGTTTTTAATCATCTTGGCAGCTGTGACGTGCAATGGTAACACTCCTGATGCATCCTTGTTTTGCATCCTGATGCAAAACTTCAGACACAGCGGCATTTGGCTCTTTCTGTTCAAGTTTGTGACTTCAGTGTTTAGAGACCATTGCACACGTACATGAGGTAAAACATTCAGCTACTGATCAAGGTCTGGAAGGGACTTTTCCCAACAATGTTAGAAGAGACCTTAGCTTTTCATTTCTCTTTGTATTTAGCTTCGTGTTTTGTAGTGTGAATTGTCACTGCAAATGTTGGAAATGTTGATTCTTTGAGTCGTCCCTTCTGAGCCTGTCACATGCATACAGCAGGACTAAAATGGCTTTGGTCCAACTAAAGCAACTGGTTGAGAGAAGAGAGGTTATGATATGTAATGGTAAAAATAGGAATTTAGTGTTACATGAATTGCCATGCTATTTGTATTATTTTTAATGCATTTTACAAAATCTTAGTCTATAGGCCTGCCTGTACTTCTGGGCCTACCAATTTTTTTAAGGTGTGTTTTTACTGCCAAAGCATGGGTTTGGATTGTGGAATTCTTGATTTAAACGTAACACACACTCAACTACTAAGAGTTATTGCCCAAAAATTGTATCTTTTAACTGAGTTCTACAGAAAGTAAATAAGGTTGGTGTCAGTCTGCTGAGTGGAGCACAGAGAAATCAAATTGCACAGAGTGATACAGGAAGTTTGTAGCAGTTGTACTCTTGATGCAGATATTTATACTTCTGGCTCTGATTACAAATCTGTCCTTTAGTAGGAGACGAAGATGTTTGGAATGTTTTACAGTGGTTCAAAAGCAATTCTTTAAAAAAAGCAAGTAGGCATTTTATATTACCAACAAAATTGTTCAGCACATGCACTGTTGTAGAGTTCATCTTGGTGACTTTCTTATTCTTTTGGCACTCCTGTGGTAAAAGGTAATTAACTTGATATGAAAAAAAAAAATTGGAAAATTATAGCTTTTCCACCACAATGAAATGCTGAAATCTGAATGAATGATGAAGCCTTTAGAATTAGTGGCAACATTACTGTAGTGAACTCAGAGAGTGACCTGCCCTGGAGGAACAGGGAAAAGCAATAATGTTCATGTCCCATCTGTCAGGAAGGTGTAGGAGACATTTGTTACATAATGACTGTCCCGTTCACTGAAATATTATGGGGATTAGAAAATACCTTGCATAATTTATATACACCATCTCTGTTCTGGAACCATACATTATACTTCCCACAGACAGATTAAGCTGACATTCTGAGCCATGTGCATGGTTTATGTGGGTAACATAATACGTTCAAATTATATCTGCTATGAGCCAATAAAATTATTATGGGGTAGTTAGGCAATAGCCTAATAACAGCTAAACTAACAAAGGTTTATAAAATACTTCTCTCCTAATTTTTCATGGGACATTCATTGTTTTTTGGTTTTGTTTTTTTTTCCTTAGCTTTGCTGATGAAAGACAGCATTAAAAACCAGTACAGTTACTACCCAGCATGCCAGTGTTCTCAGGCATATATATAGAATTTGAGTATATCTCTTCTGCTCAAATATGAGTTCCTATTGTTCAATATCTGAATTTTCAGCTAATTTAGAATTTCCACAGAGCTATGATAAGTTATGTTCACTTAGAATTGAGCTGTTTGAAATGGAAAATGTGAGAATTTTAGATACACTTTCTGAAGTGGCATTTTACTGTTACATCAGTGTGCAAACCCAGGACACCACAGAGAATATTTCTGTGTCTGCTCTGGGTGCCCTGACCCCCAGGGCAGCACTGACTCTGACCCTCATCCATGGAGAAAGTTTCCCGGACTTCAAGATAGGCTGGAATCCACACAAGTGTAAAATAGATTATAGAGAGTGGTGTGGGTGTGTCACTGGGTGAGAAATTGAGGGTTTGGGATTTTTAGTCTGTTGTGGATAGCAGCAAGATGGAGGGCACAGGGTGTCATCCTGGGTTTCTTCTTCATGCTTCTTCCTTCTTCTTCTCCATGGGTTTGGGGGGCATTTTGTAATTGGGCAGCAAAGTCCCCATTGCAGCTCTTTGGGATCAGTTATTGGGTTAAAAGGGAAAATAATCCAGGTGTCAGTTCTTAATTGGATAGTTCAGTCTTAAAAGCCCTTGTACCAAGAGATTGTTGTTCACTTTGTGCCTTCTAATGAAAAGCTGCAGAACTGACAGCAGTGAGACTGTTTTACTGATAAGAAATAATAAACACCTGAGTCTGAACATGAATTTCTGTCTCAAGTGCCTTCAATCCAGACCCAGAGAAACCCACAACTGGGACCCTCACGCATCAGTTTTTATTTCTGTATAGATATTTTTCAAATACCTTCACTGATTGGCTTCCAAAACAGTTACTGAACAGTTTCATCCCATTAGGGCTCTGTTTCTTTGGTGTTTGGGGGCAAGAGGATGCTTCCTCTTTGGAGAATATCCCACTGGTACAAAACCACTGGCACTATTTGACTTTGAAGAGCTATAAATCTGTTCAACACCACGGCAGGACAAGAGGATTGATTGTTCCTGTTAAATTGGGATTGTTGGTTTCTGAGAGGAGGCCAGCAATGCACAGCTTCTTCATCCAGCTGGGAACCTGCACCAGGTGCTGGGTTAACTCACTGCTGGCTTTGGTGTATTTTCTGTGCAGCTTGCTGTGTCTCCAGGGGGAGCAGCCTTGCTCCTCTTCTGCCACAGAGTATTGTCTTCCTGGTTTTTTTAAGTTTTTCTAAGCCTGCTGATGTTTACATTCTTGTCAAGAACTTTTTCATGCACTTTGTGCACATAACTTATTGTTTTGCATTCCTTTATGGAGGAGGAGAAATTTGATGGACTGCTGGTTTGCCCAGTGCCATTGGAGAGGTGGCACTGTCACCCTCCAATCCACTGTCACTCTTGGAAATCTGTAAATGTTGGAGTCAGGAAATAAACGTCCCTCTTTGTTACCTTGAAGAGTCCCGTGTCAGCGTTGGTTTATTTCATGTCCTGGAGCGACAGAGGACAGTGCTTTCTGCTGCCTCTGCTTCCAGCCCAGTGAGGCTGAGCTCCCACGGACCCTGCAGCTGCTCAAGGAGGCAGCCTGGCCTGCCTGCCCACTCTTTGGGGGAGGCCAAGTGTTTGTGTGGCTGTGTTTTCCCTTGGGATGGGTGCCCTGCTTTCCCAGCTATCCCAGCACGTCTGTAAGAGACGGTCTGGAGTTCCCTTCATTTGCCTCATGATCATTGCAAGACCCTGAAGACCCCGACAGCAGCTCTGGCCTGGCTGAGGTGGATGGTTTTGGATGTGATGCCAAGGGATTGTTTGCAGTGCTGTGCTCTCACAGAACGCTGCTTCAAACAGGTTCTGACAAATGGTGGCTTGTCCTTACACGCCTGCACCTGCCCTACAAGTCCTGACAAGCGGTGGCTTGGCCTTGCATGCTCACACACCAAGGGGTCCCAACACAATGGCCCATGGATCTTCCCCACCTTTTGGCCAGATGCCACATTCTTTGGATTGAGACTACCTAAACTGTAGTTTTGAGACAACTCTGGTGAACCTCCCAGATGATGGTGAATCTGTGGCTGGACCATGAATATTCCATCTCATTGGTAGCTATATTCCCCCTCACCTCTTTTTCTTTCTATCCTTTATTTCCCTTTCTGATCCCTCTATCACATTTGCTGCTGGCCCTCAATAAAGGTGCACTTGCTGTGATTAAACTGACAGTCCCCTGCTGTTCGTCTTTCGCACTTTTGGGATCTGGAAACGAACCATCACGACTCGCTTGCCCTAGCAGATCATGCCAACATCTTATCTCAATGTGTGTGCTAGGGCAAAGGATGTGGGAGCACATGGCTGGGGTGGGAGAAAAAAAATGTGCAGCAGTTTCTCATGGCAACATTAGTGGTTTGTGCTTTGTTCAGGTACAGCATTCAGTGTGTATTTTCTGTACTCCTAACCAAGAGTTTAGAAAAGGTGTGGTATTTTCAGGGTCCCCCGGATGAAGGGAGGAAAATGATGAATGAGTCCATGTTCCTAGAAGGTTAATTTATTATTTTATGATATTATATTAAATTAAAGAATGCTATACTAAAACTATACTAAAGAATAGAGCAAGGATATTTACAGAAGGCTTAACAAGATATTAATGAAAAACTCGTGACTCTCCAGAGTCTCAACACAGCCTGACCATGATTGGTCATTAAGTAAAAACAATTCACATAAAACCAATGAACAATCACCTGCCTGTTGGAGAAACAATCTCCAAACCACATTCCAAAACACAGGAGAAGCAAATCAGATAATTATTGTTTTCCTTTTTCTCTGAGGCGTCTCAGCTTCCCAGGAGAAGAATCCTGGGCAAGGGATTTTTCAGAAAATATGACAGTGACAGAAAAGGGTTTTACGTTATGATTAAATGAAAAGCATTGGAAAGGAATGGAGTTTCTTCTTTCCCATTACTCCTTTGCAAAGATGCAGAAGATAGGCTGTCTCAGAGAATTATTGATGCAGTCATTTCATATGGATAACATCTGAACAGTAACTTTTATTCCATTTTCCTCAGTCACCTTAGATTTATTCTAAAAAGTACATTATTGCATTTAGGTCGGTTGTTTCTGTTATTTAAAATTCTATTTCATAATTTGAAAACAATGGTGTTTATTTTCCATCAAGAAAAAATACTTTATAATGTACCAGATGACTGGAGAAGGATATAGATCTAATGAATAAAAGAGGAGACTAGGTTTAATTCTGTTTCACACCTTTGGAGGAGTGGAACTGCCTGAGACACAAAAGCTTTGGTCTAATATCTGTAAATGTTCAAGACTTTTAGGATTGACCCATGTTAAAATTTGTTTTATATTTTAAAATTTTCTAACCATTAGTGTGGTATAACAACTGAAAGAGGTATAGCCTCATAAAAGGAAGCTCTTCCTACTTTTACTACTATTTTAAGCTTGTAGCAGAATTTAATACCACTAGATGCATTTGCTGATAAACTGTACTAAAATTAAGCTTTCTCTCATACCTCAACAAACACCCCCCACACAGAGTTCTTAGGTAAAAAGAATCTGAAACACTTTCTTGCTGTAAGATCAGTAGGTGCCTAGTGTCAGGAACAACACATTTTGTTTATATTTTCCTACAATAACTATCAGTTTAGAGGAAGAAAACCAACCGTAAATTCTACACAAACAAAATGGGAAGAAGGCTCGCGGTGCGTGTGACCGTACGGACACAGGTGTTGCCGTCCTGTTGTGCTGCTTTGGGCTTAGGTGGGGTTCATCCCTTCACGGTGGCTGGCGTGAGGATGTGTTTTGGGTTAGTGCTGAATACAGGGTTGGCAAGGTGGAGGTGTATCAGAGCGGCTGTTCGTCTCTGCCGACGCACGCGTAGGATGGTTCGTGGGCAGCTCGCGGCTAAATGATGAAACTGGGCTTTTCAGTAGTTCTGTCTTCAGATAGTTTATTGTTTGTTGCACGGCAGCCACAAGCACTCTGACCGCCCACAGGGCAGCCGTACATTCTTATATTGATAATCACGTACAGGATATTTACAGTTTTCTTCCAATGCCCCACACCTATGTTGGATAGTGAACCACCACCTTGAACCAATCCAAAAGTGCCTACGTCACCCGAAAGATGGATGCCAAGAAGAAGGAGAAAGACCACGAGGCTGGGCCTGAATCCTCCATCTTGCCTCCATTAGACCCCCCTGTACCAAAACTAGAAAAGTTGTATTTCTACCCTAAAAAGTGCCATCCCTCCACCATTCACACCCTGGTGGCTTGCAAACCCTCACACTCAGGCGGCACATCCTTTGAGGGATCAAAATCGAGCCACCAAGAATTCCTGGCTACATTCCAGGACTCCCGAGCCCCCCAAGGGTGCTCCTGGGGACTCAGAGCATCCGACGTGGTGAGCTGAGTTCCCACAGAGGTGTTTTTGTGATTGCTGAGTGAGGCTTGCCCTGAGCCTTTCCTGCTTCTCACATGGCCGCACTGGTGAGGGAGCGCCTGGGAGAGCGGGAGGCACAGCCAGGACAGCTGACCCCCCTGACCAAAGGGATATTCCAGACCATGGGGCATCAGGCTCAGGGTTTGAAAGGGGGGAAGGAGGAGGAAGGGGTGGGGGGATGTTTGGGGTGATGGGGTTTGTCTTCCCGAGTATCCGTTGCTCGTGATGGGGCCCTGCTCTCCTGGAAATCACTGATTAGACACCTGCCTGCCCATGGGAAGTAGTGAATTAATTCCTTGTTTTGCTTTGTTTGTGTGCATGGCTTTTGCTCTCCCTGGGTCAGAACCCAGGAAATCCCTCCAGCTGTCCTGGATGGCTCCAGCCCCTGCCCAGGGGCTCAGAGACCCTGGCACAGAGCCCAAGACCCCTGTGCCTTTGATCTTCACCCATGGAGCAAATGGCCACCTTTATATGAGGAATCACAAGTCAAGAGAGTTTAAGTAGAATAATAGTTAGTTTGTCACTGAGTGAAAATAGATTTTTGAGGGTTTTAGAATGGGGGTTTGGGGTCCCAAGATGGAGGAATTTGGGTGTGCCCTGTCCTTCCTCTTTCTTCTTCCTAGCCTCCATGTTCTGGGTGATGCTGGCACTTGTGGATGGGTTTAAGGTAGGAGCTCACTGTCTAACATAGGTGATAGGTATTGGGAAGTTATGGTAAATAATTGGGAAGTTATTGTAAATATTGTAAACATTATTTACAATAGTTTTTAGTATAAAAAGACAACACCTCCTCTGAGGCGTGCAGTGTGCCTCTGTCTGTCCCGCTGAACAGACCACGGCAGGCCAGGGAAAGAATGTTATAGATAAGAAATAATCAACAACCTCGAAAATTACAGCCAAGGAATCCTGACTCCTTCTTCATTTGTGGGGCTGGGAAAAGAGACTGGTACATATCTCAGAGTCCCCCTGCCCAGCAGAAATCCCGAGATCCCCGTTAAGCTGCCTTTATCTCAACCCATGTATTTTCTAGTTTTTACCCTCCTGGTTCTCCTGCTGCTCTCATTGGTGGGGCAGTGAGTAAGAGGCTGTGTGGTGCTTGGCTGGGGTAAACCATCACACCTATTGTAGGTTTTATTACAGCAAAGAATTGTCGGTGATAGAGATCTAAGGAGAATAAAACGACAGAAATACAATGCCATTTCACCAATGTACTTGAAAATCCTCATGGAAACTTAGTGGTCTTTTCACTGATTTCTGGATTTTCCTTCCTGGAAATGGCCTCAGGTCTTTCATTCTGTTTGACTGCTGCCTGTTTGTGTGCTGCCCTGAAAGCTTTCTGAGCCAGCAAGCAGGCTTGTCAGTTCCTCTTGTGCTGTAATAGGGAACATTAATATTATCTGTTCTGAAATTGCCATTTGTAAAATAACTGATGCTTCAAAGAAAAGTAATATTAAGTATGAACCCTCTTTCTTCTGCTGTTAGTGGTATAGACCAGTATAGAAAGGAATTTATAGTCTGGAGTCTGCCTCCCAGCTCTCTGCCCGTAACAACTGCTTCCATTACATTTTGTTATTGTGTGGCAGGAAACAATAATACATAGACCTAAATAAGAAGTGGAATCCTGACACTGATGAGTCACAGTAATCTATCTATTGACTGTCCTGACCTGCAGAATGGAGCAAAACTGCACAGTTTAAGGCAGTGTCTAGGGATTTTGAGGCAGCAGAGCTGCAGCAGATCCTTGAGCCAGAATTTCTGGCCCATTAGTCAGAACCCCATGGCACACAAGGATATACAGGCAGGAAAATGAGACTTTTATTCAAAAGTTATTTCAAGTCAACATACCTACAGTTAAGGAATCAAAATTTACTAGGCAATTCATTATATTGCTTTTACCAGCTACCATGGAAATCTTTACGACATTTAATTATTATTCTAGTATTCATTATTTCAAAGATAAATGAAAATTGATCTCTGTTAAATATTGTTTATTTTATGTTCTTGGGGTCTTAACCAAGAACAGTAATTTAGCTGGGGTTTTTCCCCCTTTTCTGCAAGGTCTATGATGAATTTGAATATTCAAGTTCTTTAATTAAAATTTTCCTTTTGTGCTTGTTTTAACATGGCACACAGAGTTGATTATCTTTTCCTGAGTACTTTTTGGAAGATTGATAGTTAGGTTTTGCTAAGTTTAGCTTTTATAAGGACCTCACCTGAAATTATTTCTGTGACAAGGTCTTGCTCCTAAGGTGTCATACTGCTTGAATCATAATAATGAATCAAAAACTAAAGACTTTGTGCTTGCTTGCTGCTCTTTGTAATGTAACTAGAAGGTGAAGCAGGAAAAAAAAAAAAAAATTTCTGTTTCCAAACAGATTCTGTAACAGATGAAGAAGGGAAAAGCTGTATAATAGTGATGTGCCTTGCAGAAGAGATGTAGTAGCAGTGAGGAGCACTGCTGTTACTGCTTTAAAACCTGCTGCTTTGCTGGAGTGCCCATGAGAACACAGGAGCTCTTTGCAAATCTCTCCCCGTGTGGAAATGTGAAAATGTTGTTTTTCCTGAAAAATGTGTCTCTGAAAAATTTGCACGTTTCTTTTTAAAATAGCGATGCAAGCATTCTTACGCTTCTCTGTACTCATGAAGACCCATCTCCTAATTTAGAGAGCTTGGTTTCTTTAAAAAGAAACTCCTTTCCCTGGCTATGGAAAACAAAGAGGTATTCAGCAGTGGTTTAGAGGCAGGAGGGCCAAGGCTTTTGGAATGCTGTGTGTAACATGAGAATCCCTCAAGCGGAATGGAGGGAGCATGCAGTCAGTGCCGCATATTCCTACCTGCCTACAGGGATACAGTTATGCAATATTAAATGCTCTTTTTATGAAACTCCTAACATTTCCCTTATTAATTCTATAACCTTTCAAAGAATATTTTTTGCACTTATTAAGATAGTGAAGTATGTACAATTTTACTATCAAATTTTTATTAAGCATTAAAATACTTGAAAAATATTTTTCGAATCCAAAACTGAAGGGTATTTAACTGTTAGACGTGCAAATAGAACGAAACTGCATTTTGAAAACGAGTTAACAAAAAGTCAGGAGCAAACAGCTTTTCGTAGTTGCTGTCCCAGGTAACATCCATGCTGGAATGCTGGGCAGTGAAGGTGGGTGCTGCTTTGCATGGCAAGTGGAGGAGAGCAGCAGCTTGGTTTGGGTGCTGAGCAGGGATTTGGTGCCCCCGGTGCTGTAGTCTGGGTGAGGTTTTGAAGAAGCTGTTTTGCTTTGCCAAAAGACTGTGTCTGCTGAGTTTTTGATGAAGCCAGCCTGCCTGCTGGTGATCTTCAGGAATGGTCCCTGCGCTTTTTCATAATTTTATGGTATTCTTTGAGCCAATTCCTGAGCAAAGTGAGAACCAGAGTGGCTAATTCCTCTTACTCACACCAGAGGAATCCTATGCATTTTTATGCCACCTGTGTTTGCTTTCCATGTTCTAAGAGATCTCTGAATGTACATTTTGTTGGGTTTTTGCCCCCTGTAATTCAGCATAGGTTTGTTAAATGCTGGATCGTTGTGGATTCTCTTCTGGTGGATTATGCCCATTGGGCATGGGACTGGTGGGCAATATTAGTGGTTATTTGTTTCAAGTCTGCAATAAAAAGTTTCTCTCCTCAATTCTGATTGCAGCTTTTGGCATCCTCCTGGTGTTGGCAGATTGAGAGGGTTTGTTTTTTTTTTAATTTCTGAATTATTTCCTTTGTATCTGGGTGCCATAATGTAATGAGTCTTTAGGGCGCTCCTGCAGTGTCTGTTTGCTTCGTGGGCAGCCCTGATGAGAAGGCTCTGGCAGTTTGCAGCTGTTTTACAACAGGTTTGAGGTCAGAATTGTGCCTGGCCCTGTCCTGCTGGGACACAAACCAGTGTGAGGCGACTGGAGGCTCACATGGAGTAGAGAAGTGTCCATGAAAATGTTACAAACGAGGCCCTAATAATCATTGAACATTCTCTGCTTTCAATATTGATTATAAAATGCACATTGCCACAAAGAGCTGTGCAGATGTAGCTTACTTTGGGGCAGATTAATTAGGCTTAACAGGAACTTAGCTTTTCTCTACAAATGCAGTATATTAAATCATATATTAAAGATGCAGTAAGAGGTTTTCACCTGTTAGATAAAACAACCCCTGGTGCAACAAGCACAGGTAGGCTACAGCTATATTGGTTAATGGTCTGGTATTGTAATGGTTAATGATCTGGCCCCTTGGAGGCTTTAGGTAGTTCTCTTCTACTGAATGGTAAAAAATACTGGTTTTAATTGTGTCTGAACTGGTCTTAGTGAGTGGTGGACTAATGCTGTAACATTCAGTACTCCCTGAATTAAGGAAGAGAACTGAAGTTCATTGCACAATGGCTGTTCATATTGCAGTGGGAGGGAAATCATGGCCCTTGCTACATGCCTTTTGTTTGCACAGTTAACACTGCTCATAAGAACAAATCTCATGTAAAAGAGGATAATAAAATATATTACATGAAGACCTTCAGCTTACCCCACTGGCTGGAACAGATTGAAAGAATTTTTTTGCAGATTATTTCTTACAGCATGAGCACTCCTACTGAGAGCAAAGGCCAGCACTCTAAGACAACATGTAAATTTTCAGTTTATTTATTTCACATACTTTTATTCTCCCTTAAATTTATTCTTATTTTTTTCTAATTCATGTCACTTTATTAAAAAATGTTTTAGGTAATGTCCAGATACTTGTATTTTGCAATCAAAATATTAACCTGGTAGTTACACTGGGATGATCTTAAGAATTTAGCTGTACTTCTGTAAGAGTACCACTCTAAGCACCTCCTCTGAGGCTAAGCATTTGGACTGTCATGTTCATATTTCTGGAAAAATCCCTACGTCCAGGCTTTTCTCCTGGGAAGCTGAGAAGCCTCAGAGAAAAAGGAAAACAGTAATTATCTGATTTGCTTCTCCTGTGTTGTGCTCATGTGGAATGTGTTTGGAGATTGTTTATCCACAGGTGATTGTTTCACTGGGTTCTGCTGTGAGTTGTTTTCACTCTTTGGCCAATCAGGGCTCTGGAGAGAGTCACGAGTTTTCATTATTATCTTTTTAGCCTTCTGTAAGTATCCTTTCTGTATTCTTTAGTACAGTTTAGTTTAGTATTCTTTAATATAATATCGTATCATAAAATAATAAATTAGCCTTCTGAGAACATGGAGTCAGATGCATCATTCCTCCCTGTCACAGGGCACCCTGCAAATACAATATTTAGACCTATTACTTCTGGAAGTAATATTTCTCTTTCAGTTGTTCTGTTCTAATAAAATTTAACATTATCAAAATATGTGGTTAATATAAATGGTAATTTTAAACTGTTTCAACTGCCACATGGAGTAACCTGTCTGTTAATAGGGTGTTTGAATTGTGTGATGGTAACCTGAAAGGGCTAACACAATCATAAAAGATAATTTTTTATATATCAAGACATACTAATAGGTTGCTGTGATGTAATATCTGAAGATGCTTTAGTGTATTTCTTGTTTAATGCCAGTTTGCAGAGGTACATCTCATCTTTATAGGACTCTTTCAAATATAGCCCAGCCTTTTGGGTTTGACCTTGTCCCAAAGTCTGTCTCCTACCATCCCTTCCAAAATATCTTTTTTGGTGAGAGAAGCTCTGGGCTAGGACCAGTCAGATCTGGTGTAGAGCCAGCATGGGAGTCCTGCCGCTGACAGGCATTGAGATTTTTAGTGAATATCAGAGAAGTGACAACTCTGTCCCGTGAAGAGCAGTTTTAGTAAATGGAAGAGAGCTCAACATCTATTGAAAATAAAGTAAAATTGAAAGAAAAACCCTAGACGTTCTGAGGGAAGAATAATGCTGGACAAGCCACCTCTGCTGCTTTTACCATAGTACCATGAACGAAGACGAAAAGAAAAAGGTGGGCCACAAGCATCTCTATATTTATCCTACCAGAGGTTTTACTCAATAGAAACTCCACAGCAGTTTTCATCAGAAAAATAAGCTGCATTTATCTAAGACAATTTACCAGGCCAGCCAGACACCGTTAGCCCATCTGGAAAGTCATTTTATATATTGTTAGCTGCTAATTGCAGGCACCCATAGCAAGAAAATGTGGTGCAAACAGGGAAATGTGGAACACTTGTCTCTGTATCTTCGTTACCACCCTGCAGATAAATTCATAGTCCAAAACTGTTCAACAACAGGAAATGCATTTTTAGCACTGTGATATGTTACTGTCTGTATTTGTTTCAGTGGTTTTTTACTTATCAGTTCTGAAGATAAGTTATGATTGGTCTTAAAATTGATGGTCACGTGTTGGAAAATTTTTTGAGAGTAACTGATGAATTTTGGGTGGCTCAGGTTTTGAAAGGTGCTGATTTTATGTCAGTGATATTCAGAGATTTTGAGGTCCTGGCATTTATGTGCTGCACAGTAGACCTTTCTCTCTTCCACAAAAAAAATGCCAAACTGAAAATCTGTGTAGTATTTATTCTGTAGTAGTTTGGCACTTGGAAGTGCAAAATGAAGGGAATTGCTGAGCTGGATCCCTGGGATATGTGTGTGAGGACAGTCACCAGAGCATGTTGGGTTGCTGTGCAGTCCCTGTCAAACCTGATTATCTTGCATTTTTACCTGCTTTGGGTTTTCCCATTTCCAGGAAATCATTGTTTGTCTTTCTAGCTCAGGCTTTTGGGCCATTTTGTAAAGACTGGAAGAAAAAACTTACAGTAATTTATGTCAGAAATTGCATATCACACAAGCAGCCTATTAGAAATAAGTATTAAGATGTACTGTGCTTAGCATTCCATGTACTTCAGTGACCTTTTTTAGTAGCTTCTCTAAATAAGTGAAATTATTTGCTGAAGTACCAGAGATTAAGTGTGTATCTGTGGGGCATAAATGTGTCCCATTCACAATTCAGTCCAAGCAATACTTTTATATTAGAAACCAGCAAGGCTGTGCACGGCAGGAAGGGCTTTGTGTAGATGTAGACTGTTGTAACATTTGTTTTACTGCTCTGCTGAAGTCTGCTGGCCAAACTCAGGCCTAATATGAGTCAATGAAGTTTTAAAGAAACCCAACATTTTAGTCTTTTTTTTTTTAGGTTTGTTTGAATAAAATCATGAACAAGAATTAATTTAAAAACCAGTTGCCTTAAATGTTTTTAAGCTTCTAGACATCACTGTAGAGCAATTTTTAGTTACAGTCTTAGCTCAGGCTTTTGGGCCATTTTGTAAAGACTGGAAGAAAAAACTTGGAGTAATTTATGTCAGAAATTGCATATCACACAAGCAGCCTATTAGAAATAAGTATTAAGATGTACTGTGCTTAGCATTCCATGTACTTCAGTGACCTTTTTTAGTAGCTTCTCTAAATAAGTGAAATTATTTGCTGAAGTACCAGAGATTAAGTGTGTATCTGTGGGGCATAAATGTGTCCCATTCACAATGCAATCCAAGCAATACTTTTATATTAGAAACCAGCAAGGCTGTGCACGGCAGGAAGGGCTTTGTGTAGACTGTTGTAACATTTGTTTTACTGCTCTGCTGAAGTCTGCTGGCCAAACTCAGGCCTAATATGAGTCAATGAAGTTTTAAAGAAACCCAACATTTTAGTCTTTTTTTTTTTAGGTTTGTTTGAATAAAATCATGAACAAGAATTAATTTAAAAACCAGTTGCCTTAAATGTTTTTAAGCTTCTAGACATCACTGTAGAGCAATTTTTAGTTACGAGTCTTTTCAAAAGAGATGAATAATCTCTTTTGTCTTCCAGATGTCACACATTACAATTGTTCCTTTTGCCACTGGGCTAGTATGCAGCCACTGAGGGATATTTGCCTGGCATCTCTGTGCTTAGGCTGCAGCTTTAGAAATAACTGTTCATAACTTCTCATCTCTCAGCTGCATTATAAATACTTTAAGGTTCCCAGCTGCGCTGTGTTTTTACAAACATCTTAAAATTATGAGCTTACTGGCATGCAGCTGGGTGAATGCAGTCACCAATGGTTTATACTCAAGGAAAATTTCTGAATACCATTGGAATTCTTTACTTGTTGAAGTAATCGAGTGTCAGGAAAGTAAGGCCTGCAGATATTTTTTTTTTTTCCCCACCATATTTTTCCTTTCATAGCTGGTGGTCTGACATCCGTGAAACTATCTTGTGTCATCATCTAGTCTGAGCTGTAAAGAGCAGCCATCTAAAATGCACATATCTGCAGTGGGTTTGGAGCAGGAGGTGCTGAAGGAACAAGAACATGATAGCTGTGGCCTTATTTATAGCACAGAGTGCTTTCCAGTTTTTGTTCATTGAAATTTTTAGGATGGCTGCCTCTTAGGGAGTATGCCATAATAAATCATTTCTCTCCTTACTGGATGGCCTAGTGAAGTTTTCAGGGGAAGGACTCTAAATGGGGAGTACAGGCTCTTGCTTCTAGAAGGTCTGTGAGCACCAAGATCGTGGCTTCTTGCACAGCCAGAAAAGCCAAACAGGATGGATATCTTGAAGGCAGCTGTGAGATATCCTTGCATAGCTGAAATCAATAGCAATTGCATGTATCACTCCCTTGGAGTTGCCTCCTGGCACGTTTCTACATCACAGAATATTTAGAAACTTAATAGTTCACAGATTTCTTCATTTTTGCAGATTTAAGATCCCTGATAATTTAGTGCTTAGCTTGAATATCAAATTACAATTTTTTTAATACATCTATGTCATAAAATACGGTGTGTTATTTTTTAACTTCATTGTCTACCCGACTTGCTTTTTGTTAATTTTAATGATCAGGTCCTTGGGGCAGAAGGGTTGTTCTAAGGTTTCACAGTATGGAGTGCAATGATAGAGATTAAGTATGTGGAGCTGTGATGAACTGCATCCTCTCTGGCATGGAGTCAAGAGCACTCAGTTTCTGGTTTAACAGTTCATGAACCGGCTTTTGTTTTGACTGATGATGTATTCTTTCTTTTCAGACATCCGGGAGACTCAGGATATCTGCTAGCAAACTGTGCTTCCCTGTCTCCCTCAAATGGTGTTCCTTCACCTCGTGTTCATCCCTGGGCTCAGCACGACTTCACAGCTCTTGCTATCGGTAATAAATCGCCTGCAGAATTACAGAAATGAATTGCAGGCAATGTAGATGGGGAAAACCATCTTCTATCAGCCAGCCAGAGTCAGTCACCTGATACAGGCAGAATTTAATTTTGTTTTTCCTGCTCATTTTCCTACAGAAATTACCCATCACATTGCTTTTGCTAATAGACATCCAGTCTTTTGGCAAATAGCAATTTTTCTCTTCTGGCTTTATCACCAAGCCTGTCTCTCTTATTCAGGTGGCACCTATTGACTAAGGACAATGCAAAGAGGCAGGTCTCACAACCCATAATTTGTGCTTATTTTCATTTTTTTATTTCATTTCCTTCAGTTAAGGAAAACCAGTTTTTTTTCTTCATTGCTTCTTAAAGGTAGATCTTATCTTTATAGGACACTTTTACCTTGTGTAGACATTGCTCCATCCTCCTATCTTCCCTTCCAAAACCTCTTACAGGTGAGACAAACTGTGCTAGCACCGAGATGAGAGTAGAGCCAAAAATACTCATTCACATTTGGCTTTTGGTTTTCGTTTTTAGGTTGAAAAGTTCTTTATGTTTATTCGTTAAAGAAACATTTCAAGTGTATATATCCATAAGTTATAATTAGATGTAGGGAGTTATTAATGCACTCATTAATTTATAGGTCCACTAATAGATATAATGATTTTTTATTAATAGTTTAATGATAAATAGTATCATTTATTATGTTGATAAGATTACTTTATCAGACTGAAGCAAACAGGAAAGAGTAATGGCTCATGCTTGCAGCATAATAATGATTGCCTTAGGCCTGCCATCGGTCTGTTACAGATGACAAGCATTATAAAGTAAATAATCAAAATTTTTACTACTCTTGGCGCAGGTACTTGGAAAATACATTCAGTATTCTGACTTTTCCCTCATTTTCCATGCTGTTTTCTCTATAAACATTCTGCCAAATGTAGAGAAAATTCCACTCACCACTTGTTTGATTCTCCTCCTGCGCTAGGATCTGTTCCACACCTGTACATTTTTGGTTCACGCTGTGCCCTTATTGGTTTGAGGCAATTTATTAACTGTGATTGTTCGGAGACATTTTATACAGACAGCTCTTTCTTGGTGTGGGACTTTGGTCTTCCATAGCTGTGGACAAATGGCAAGAAGTAGCTTTGTGTGGCAAGCAAGCCTTTTTGGTGAGCACAGACCGCTGGGCAAAGGCTTACACAAGCATGGGTGGTGGCCACTAACCCTTCTCTCAAAGTGTCTGAATTATGCTCTGAAAATCAAGTTTTCAGTACAGATGACGTTTGCATTTTCTGCTGTTGTGGGAACTAGTTGTGTGTATAACACACTACTTAATGTCTGTTGGTTTGCTATTTTCTTAACCTATGAAAAGTTGGTGATATGTTCTGTGTTCCCTAGAGAGCTGTGAATGCAAAGTAATTTATTACGACATGCTTTGGAATCATTTAAATGTTACAAAATTACTACCACTTAATGAAACGATCATTTTTGCTAAAATATTGGGGAAAATGGTGAGCTTGGGTGTATCTTGGGTGTATCTTCAGTATACATTCATAGTAATGTATGAAAATCTACAAAAACCCATTTATTAGCGTTTGTGTTTGTAGTTTTTTGAACTTACTAGTTAATATCGGTTAAGCACAAAATAATTCTTATTTTCAGTATTACTATTCTGATTTGTCTTGTGTGCTGGTTGAACTAAAGGTGTGCTTTATTCTTTCACAATAGTGCAGTAGAGGTGACTAAAAATTCAATAATATAACTCTTTCAGAGGAAAGAATAAGCAAAATTATATTTAGAATGGAACTGTAGATCATAGCTTCAGCTTGATCTGGGAAAAGGTTGAGGATATATGAAGTAATTCACACACTTTTTCACTAAAGAAAAACTGAAGTTAGAATTTTGGTTCAAGATTCTTGAGGTTTCCAGTGCCATATATTACTGAATTGATAAATTAATGTGATATTGAAACTTGGATTGAATCTGTATTTTATCACTCTGAGATTCATAACCAGCCTCATTGGTAAATAGGCCATTTTGAGGGAATATAAGATATCTAACACAGTTACCAGATAGAAGCTGAGTCCTTTGTCATCGACCTTATACTTGGAGTGAACAGACTAAATGATCTTTTAATGCAGATTTCTATTCCAGGAGGCAGAGAACAGAACTCATGTCATTTCAGGTCTTTGCCACTGAGAACTGTCTTAGAAAGTATGCAACCTGCTTTTGAAAGAAAAGAATTAATGCAGAAACCCAGGAAGTAGAAAACGTTCCTTTTCCCTAAGCAATACAAAGTTATTGATCTTGAATTCCTCTTCTAGAAAACACTCTAATATTGTTAAATTCTTCAGTGTGAATTTCTGGAACATCTGCAATAAAGGGTAGTGAAGCACCTTCTTAGATATCTTTATTTTCCAGCCTTTCCCATTGTCACAGCATTATCCATGAAATGCGGTACCAACAGATTTTTGTATTTGGGGGAAAAAAACCAACAAGGTGTAAAAGAATTCAATAATCCTTTACATTTTGGAGAGGAAAGAGGAAAAATAAAATTTATTGCAGAAGCTCTGTTTGGAGCCTCAGGAGTTCAGTATATCAGAGTGGAAGTATTCAAATAACAGGAAAAATAAATCTGTTATAATATTGCCCAAGAAAAAATAGATAATCGCAATACCTTTAATAATTGAAAGTCTTCTCTGAAAGCCTGAGATGTAGAAAATTAGATAAAATACTAGGCTAATCTCTTGGTTGCTGTAATTTTAATATCATTAGAAGCAGGACTATGTTCTCCCATATTGGAAGGAAGGATGACGGGATCACAAGGAAATGGGAGTCCCTAGGAGCCAAAATTCTTCTCAGTAGTTCCTGCATTAAACCATTAAATTGTTTGCAAAGTTTGTGTCATGGTCCCTCTTGCTTGCCAAGTCATATGATCAGCTTTTGGGGTGGATGCAAGCCTGGCCCATCTTTCATCCTGCATCATCCCCCTCTTTCTCTAAAAGCTGCTGTTCAGGAGGTCACTGGCAGCACCCACCTTGCCTTTATGTTCTTTCCAGTTCTACTAGACACAAGAATTTTTAGGCTTCCATTTACATGATTTTTCTTAAATTTTCCTAATGCGATGGGGAATGTTCTGCAGCTGCATCTTAGAGGATTTTGAAGACTGGTGGTGCTGAAGAGCAGTAACCTATTTAGAATTGTAAAGCAGGCGGTGATTAGTTTTTTGACACTGTGGTGATGCTGATGGAGGCTGGGAAGTGTGCTTGAAAGGGAGAGATGCAGAAGAGCAGAGCTTTCAGAGTACTTGACACTTTGGAACCCATGAGCACACGGAAGAGCACGGGAGGATTTGGTTGGGATACCTTGGGTTTGCAAATTGCCTGTGCTAAACCTTCCATTGTGTTGAAACAGAGGCAACTTCAACTAGTCACCTGCTGCCTCCAAAAAGGAGGCTTTCCAAAGCCAGCTGGTTTTGTGTGGAACAGCACTGTGCCTTGAAATGAATGAATCCTCTTTGGAGCAGGACATTGGCTGGGCTAGGGAGGGCATTTGGGCTGCTGTGAGGCACTGCTGACATCTGGTTTTCTGCACTGTAGGACCCCACAGGCAGTGTAATTGTACTGTCTGATGAACTGGCAGCCCTAGTGCCAAAACTTGTTCTGTTAAAGGCTATTCTGTGTCACAAGAAGCTTGGCTTATCAAAAATCCTATTAAGGATGGTGGGACCCAGGACACCCCCCTGGCTGTCCTGGGCAATTCGAGACCCTGGCAGGGGGCTCAGAGACCTTGGCACGGAGTCACAAACACCTGTGCCTTTGATTTTTGCCCATGGAAACAATTACCAACTTTGTGTGAGGAGTTACAAGCCACAAGGGTTTGAGTAGAATGATAGTGAATGTGTCACAGGGTGAAAAAGTAGAATTTGGGGGATTTAGAATGGGGGTTCAGGGGGCAAGATGGAGGAATCTGGGTGTGTCCTGTCCTTCTTCTCCTTGTTCTTGTCCTCCATCTCCTGCTGTGATGGTGACACTGCTGGATTGGTTTAGAGTAGAGACAGACTGTCTGACATAGGTGATGTATATTGGAAAATTATTGTAAATATAGTACAGGTAGTTCTCAGTATAGAAAGCCAACACCACCCCAAGGGCTGTGCCACAACCCGACCTGCTGGACAGACCTCAGCAGGTCAGAGAAGGAATGGAACAGATAAGAGAAAATAAACAACCTTGAAAAGCAGAGCTGAGGAATCTCAGCTTCTTCTTTGGTCGTGGGGCTGGGAAAAAAGAGATTTTCCAACACCTTGGGGTCATCTCAACCACAGGAACCCGAGAAAGGAGGCCACATGTTGTCCTTGATTTCTTGGTTTTATTTTGTGTGCTGAGCATCCTGACTTAGTGAAAGGTGTCCCTGCCTGTGACAGATTGCCTGGAGTAGATCATTGGTAAAGGTCCCTTCTCACCCAAATAATGTTGAGATACAGCAAAAGCTTGATCACAGGGCAATGTACTCATGAACACATGAATTCAAAGATACTGTGAATAATACTGAGAAATTTGAATGCATCATAAACATGCACGGTACAATATATATTTTTGGATAAACTAAGTGCTTTTTATTGTTAAGATACTTTTAAATACAGAAGGTGGTGTCTTTAAAGAGCTTTTCTGAAAACTCTCCTATGAAATTCAGTATGTGTGTGTAATTTAACGAATGAAGAGTCAAATTAGTTGTAATAAAATAAAGCAGTTATTCAAATCTGAAAATGTTCTGCTACAGCTTCCACTACAGCAGGTGATCAATAACACAGTGGAGTGGAAAAACTGGAATTGATTCCACCCTCCTTGTGCATATGCTTACATTTCTGGGGCTACATCAGGATCTACTGCTTCAATGTCTAATGGCATTTTAAACCCCTTTCATTCCCATTGAAAAAAATGGAAACCTTCACAGAGGTGTTTCCTTCCCTTGCGTTGCCCTTTCTGAGGGCTGGGGGGTTTGGGCATAGTCAGGGTTAAAGAATCAAGCCTATGGTGAGCTCGTGGATATTATAGCAGGGACACTGTGGGCTGCTGAAAAGAAAATGACAGCTGAGACACGTTGGAATCCTTCATGCAAGAGGGAAATGCCCAACGTTTTTATAAGTGTTCTTCCTCGCTAAACCATTTAAAACACAAGCACAATTTGTTGGCGTCTTTTGTCAATAACTGAAGCTTAGAGGAGCAAAGATATTGCTAGCGTATTAATTTTGGTTTGGGTGATGCTAGACCTTGTACTGGAAAAACCACCCAATTTTAACACATTAATTTTGAGGATTCCCTCTTCCATGTTTGTAGAGTGATTGATTGTAGAATAGCACATAAACTGCATAAAATGCCCAGCATAAAAAAAAAGTCCGGTTCCAATTATGTTTGTTACAATGCTCAATAGTTGGAGCTCTAGGATTTACAGTTATAATCCAAACTCCTTGTCATAAGTTTGGCTTAAACACCTGAGTATTTTAAACTGACACATTTTCTTTTTTTTCAACTTCCCTTTCAGTGCTAGAGCCTTAAGGCTGCTGCTCCTTAGATGTATTTTCATACACTCAGAGGTTGAAGTCTTTTAAAAAAAACCACATTTTCTCACTTGATATAACTGTATGAATTGGTATTTTTAAAAAAATTGCAATAAATCATGAAATAATTCAAGATTTTTCTGTAAATATCACAGGACTTGACAATACTGATTTCCAGTTAAATCAATGGACATTAAATCAATCCTTCTTTATATGACATTACAAAAAAAACCCCAATATGCTGTTCAAAATTTAATTCATGGAAAACCAGGCTAGAAGAGGACCTCAAGGATCATCTGATCCAATCTTTTTGGCAAAACCACTGTCTAGACAGGATGGCACATCACCCTGTCTGGCTGAATCTTAAGTGTCTGATGTTGGGGGCTCATCACTTCTTTGAGGAAATCGTTCCAATGTCTGATTGCTCTCATTCTGCAAATTGCAGCCTGGTGTCGAATCAGAATCTCCCAGGAGGAACCTGGGCCCATTGCCCTGGTGCAGAGGGAGGCTGCATCTTCTTTGTAGCCTCTCTTGAAACACTGGGACATGGTGATGGGTCTCCAAGGCTTCTTTTCCAAAGCCTGAACAAAACCAGGTCTCTGAGCCTCCTCTCAAATGGCAGAATCGCAGTCCTTTGATACGTTGTGCTCCTCCTCTGTGCCCTTTCCAGCCTTTCTGCATCTTTTTTGTAATTTTGACTTCTAGTCTACAAAATTACCTCGTTTTATCCTGGTATTATTAGCTTTTTGATCCCTAAATACAGCAGATTCTCTTTTGTATTTTACTGCATACATTTTCAGGAGTCAGATTTTTTGCCATGTCAGCAGAACCAGTATGAATATTGTTCTTAAATTCCACTTGGTACGTGCCGCTTCATTACTTCCAGCTACCTTTCCTTTTTCATGGAATGAATGCCATTGCCTTTGCAAATGCTGTTCCCTGAAAGAGAGAAAAGATTTTTCAGTTTTTAAAACCAGACCATTGCTATTCATAGAAACAAGTTTTCAGCCAATAAATGCTGTGGAAGCCCGGATTGAAAGGTCGCTGCTGCGATAGGCACTCGGGCTCTGTTTCATTAATGGCAGTGAGTATTATGTGTCTTTGTTGCATAATGTGTTTTGCTGGAAGGTGAAGCTTTCTCCAGAGGCCTATTCTCTTGGCTTTATGTCCAAGACAGGCTTCAGCAGTAAATGGCTTTAAGCTTGTCAAAGAAAGGTTATTAAAAATGTTCCTGCCTTTCAGGCTCCGTGCTCAATAGGCGCAAAAATTCAATACTGTAGGGATTTATTTCTATTTAGTCATGTCATTTGGCATTTTGCCTATAGCTAAAAATGAGATACCATCTGGTTTAAGCTCACTAATGATTCTGCATTGTTACCTGAACTGGCTCACGGTTGTTGTTAGAAATTAAGAAATGAACTTGTTGTCTGCTAATTGCACTTTGGTTACTGTGTTTTGTTAAGATTTTAAATCTCGGTGATTTCTTGAGGTGGAGATTTGAAATCACAGCTCTTCTGTACTCACAGGCTTCTGCGCTAGTGCTCTGGGTAATGTTGTTTTCTGCTGCCTTGACACATTTCTTTTATCACAAAACGTGCTTATAATGATGTGGGACCTCATCTGCCCTTAGGGCCTTTGGAAATTCCCTGACCTCTGCCTTGCTGAGCACAGGCACCAGGCGAAATGCAAGGTGAGGGATGGTTTGGGGCTCCTCACAATGGCAGACATTGGCACAGGAACTGCTGGGAGCACACCTGAATCTGTCAGGGCATGCATCCTTTGGCTACGTGTGACAGGAGGCTCCCACAGGCCTGGGCATAACGCCCGTAAAGGAATCATCCAGAATAAAGATGTCTCCACGATGCTCATATCTGGAAGCTGGTCCTAAACTGACAGCTGTTTCCTGCTGACTTCTGGGGCGCTTTCTGGCTGGCAAAATGCTGCATTCGTTGCAGAAATCTCTTGGATGTGGATCAATGGGCAGTAGAGCTTGGTCCTGCATCCCAGTGGGTGCTCACTGGCAGGGAGAGGTGGCTCTCTGTGGCACTGAGGCTTGGACACGAGGTGGGCTTGTTCCCAGACCCCACCCGTGCTAAAACTGCTCCTCACGACTGAGGGATATTCTGAACGATCAGGAAATGGAAAAGCTTGCCAAGAAATGCCATGGCATTTCTTGGCAAGCTTTTCCATTTCCTGATCGTTCAGAATGGTGGAAGTCCAGCATAACTGGGCAATAATGTGAGCTCATGAGCCTTTCCTTTTCTGATGGCACCCACCTAGATTTTGACCATCTAGGTATG
This sequence comes from Emberiza elegans, assembly GCA_024865655.1. Classification (NCBI taxonomy): domain Eukaryota; kingdom Metazoa; phylum Chordata; class Aves; order Passeriformes; family Fringillidae; genus Emberiza; species Emberiza elegans. Next base: position 5,399,448 of record JALJVW010000011.1, read on the forward strand.
GAAAAAGGTATTTTTGCCAACCCTCTAGCCTGAATCTAAGGTGATTTCAAAAAGAGGTATTAGAAAGCATTAAAGGACTGCTTTGTGTGACTGACAGATCTGGGAGCAGCATCTTTATGGAAAATGATGAGCAAGGGCTTTTGTTTGGTATAATCAGAGCTGGGATGTGTGCCTGTATTCAGAAGGTGAATTCAAGTCCTTCAAAGACTGCCTAGGACTTTCAGAAAAGTCATTTATGTGATCAGACCAGCAACACCCTGAAAAGCACTTGTTTCTCTAATGGAAACAGAGATGCCTCTCTCATCATGAAAACTGGTTTTGTGAGGTTCCTGCCCCAGCTGCTTCAGATTGTATGAGGCCAAAACCCAAATGGTTTTGCCATCTTATGTTCTAGCTACTGAGCAGTGCAGAAAAGTAAGCTAAAGACAGTCCTGTGTGACTTTTTTGCCAAAATCTATTAGCTCAGGAAAGAAACCTTAGAATTTTACAAGCAGCACCCTTCTCAGAAGGGAGTCCCTAAAGCCTTGAATCTGATGTTTCAGTCTGAAACTTGGCTCTAGTACACACACATGTTACTTCTGGAATATTTTATTGTCTTGATGCTGTGATACCGGTGGTAATCTCTTCATGATGTTGTGATAAAATATGAATAGGCCACTTTAGTGCAAAACAGGAACTGTTTCCAATTCCTTGAGTTTAAAACTTTTAAGTTACACCTTCCAAATACTTTAGCTGCATTGTTTTCCATTCTGGTTTGCAGTAATGAAGTACATATGTACAAAATGGTAGGTACAATGGTGTCATTTACAAGGAAAGTTTCTGTTTGTTGGGGGGGTCTGCACTGCTATTGGCAAACATTTGCATGTAAAACCATTTAGAATGGTATGAAAGCATGCTCTGCATTTAGCTGTGACCATTTTCAGTAGCTACACTTCAAAAAACCCAGATGGGCTTTGATTGAGGTACATTATGTTTTGAATTTGAGAGGTTTTATTCCTACTCCTTCTCAAAGTCAGTAGTTGTACTTTTGCCCGTGACTGAGGCGTTGCTTTTTGATGCTTAATTTTTAGAAGAGTCACAATACAGGCCTATATAGGTTTCAAAAGGAAATTTGGTCACATCTTGAACTCTGCTCACATTATTTTTTCTGAACAAGTCCAAGCCACACCTATCACACAAGATGTCAGCTATGAATAATTTACAATATCATGTTTCTAATGCACATTGCCTTTGGTTTCTTTAGTTTGCTTGATGACACATTATTCATAGCTTAGGACAGAAATGCTTTTACTGAGCCAAATGTAAGCAGCAGAAACTGTGAATATATATTGTTCTAACTATCAAAATCAACCAATCTTGTTATACCTAAATTCTGCTCTCTTCTTCTGTTATTATTATTATACAAAATTCAGTGACTTAATAACTATTCACTTACACAAGAAACCTTAAGAGAATATTGCAGGATATGGGGTTTGGATTTTGAATATGAAATTGCTGGGAACTTGTTTTAGGAGCATGATCATCATCATGCCATGGAAAATAAATGTCACCTCAGTGACTGCCTGACTTAGATTTCAGCATGTTTTTGGTCAATATAAGAAAAGTGTCAACAGATATCCTTAATGATGAATTAATTGTCATAATTTATAAGATGCAGCTATTAGTTTTGCAAAAGGCATATTTGTTAAAATGGAGAATTTAATGAAAAAATCACAAGGTGAAAGAAGTTGTTAGCAAACAAGCTGTACTTCAATTGGTGAGAAGGCCTAATAAGTTTTGAATTAAGTAGTTGAAAATATTTTCAGACTGGCAATGGTAAGCGTGCTGTATAGTTGGAAAGGATCCAAAAGGATCAGTGAAGTTCTGTGAAAATGGGCTGTGGGAAACCAAGTTAGAGAAGTTTAACAAACTATAAACATAGAAATAAACAAATGGATCTAGTCCCAGTTCATGATCTATTATGTTGAAAATATTTTGAATTTTTTCAGCTCAATAGAAGTCTGAATAACATGCACTGCTTTTTGTATCAGATTGATAATTTTACTCTCTTATGCAGGGAGTGTTGGTTCATAATCAGTCCCTGTATTGCTCTTTATAACTCACACTTGTCTTACATTTTCCATTAAAAATAATCTACAGTGTTTAGAACTGTAAAAAATCTTAACTGCTCCTGCTGGGCATATTCCCCAGGATGAACATTTTAGAAGAGTTCCTGCAAAAAAAGAATGCGATGAGAGAAGGGAGAGAAAGAAGCAGCAGCAATTCTGTGGCCACCAAACTTCTGAGGGCTTGGTTTTGCACTTTAATATTCCTTTTAAGTTTTGTACTTCTTGTTACTGTCTCTTTTTGCCCAGATATTTCTAGATTCTGCAACTCTAACCAGAGTGGTAGGGGTCTCTTTGTAATTAAATTAATTAGATTGGATCCTAAATTATCTTTAGGTAATTTTCATCTAATATGTTTCTATTGTCTTTAGCTAAAACTGTTTCAGATTTGACTTGAAATTATTATATCTTCTTTTAGAGTTTTGTTCCGTGTCACAGACATCTTTTATGAAAAATCCTTTCCTTAGGATGTTTTTCTCCTGAGAAGCTGAGAGGCCTCAGGAACAAAATGCAAAGAATGACTATCTGCTGCCCTGGAATGCAACAGATGCATCTGGGATTGGCTCATGTTGGTTTGTTTGTAATTAATGGCCAATCACAGTCAGCTGGCTCGAACTCTCTGTACGAGACACAAGCTTTTGTTATCATTCTTTCTTTTTCTATTCCTAGCTAGCCTTCTGGGGAAACCTTTTCTTCTATTCTTTTAGTACAGTTTTAATGTAATATATATCATAAAATAATAAATCAAGCCTTCTGAAACATGGAGTCAGATCCTCGTCCCTTCCCTCATCCAAGAACCCCTGTGAACACCGTCACAGTTCCCTGTTCTGGGAGATGACAAAATAAATTGTCCTGGTTTAGGGCAAATTTGGGAGAAAACCTCCAGAGGGGCCCCTCCAGAAAGCAAACCCACACAGCCCCTGCCCCCGACTGGTTTGGGAAGGATTCCTTGGAGAGAAGTGGAAAGAACCTCTTTATTTAACAGGCACAGCACCCCCAGCACACAGAACCTGTTCATTTAACAGGCACCCCCAGCACACAGAACCTGTTCATTTAACAGGCACAGCACCCCCAGCACACAGAACCTGTTCATTTAACAGGCACGACACCCCCAGCACACAGAACCTGTTCATTTAACAGGCACAGCACCCCCAGCACACAGAACCTGTTCATTTAACAGGCACAGCCCCCCTAGCACACAGAACCTGTTCATTTAACAGGCAGGGCACCCCCAGCACACAGAACCTGTTCATTTAACAGGCACAGCACCCCAGCACACAGAACCTGTTCATTTAACAGGCACCCCCAGCACACAGAACCTGTTCATTTAACAGGCACAGCACCCCCAGCACACAGAACCTGTTCATTTAACAGGCACAGCACACAGAACCTGTTCATTTAACAGGCACAGCACCCCCAGCACACAGAACCTGTTCATTTAACACGCACGGCACCCCCAGCACACAGAACCTGTTCATTTAACAGGCAGGGCACCCCCAGCACACAGAACCTGTTCATTTAACAGGCACGGCACCCCCAGCACACAGAACCTGTTCATTTAACAGGCAGGGCACCCCCAGCACACAGAACCTGTTCATTTAACAGGCACAGCACCCCAGCACACAGAACCTGTTCATTTAACAGGCACAGCACCCCCAGCACACAGAACCTGTTCATTTAACAGGCAGGGCACCCCCAGCACACAGAACCTGTTCATTTAACAGGCACAGCACCCCCAGCACACAGAACCTGTTCATTTAACAGGCACTGGATCCCCAGCACACAGAACCTGTTCATTTAACAGGCACAGCACACAGAACCTGTTCATTTAACAGGCACGGCACCCCCAGCACACAGAACCTGTTCATTTAACAGGCACGGCACCCCCAGCACACAGAACCTGTTCATTTAACAGGCACAGCCCCCCCAGCACACAGAACCTGTTCATTTAACAGGCACGGCACCCCCAGCACACAGAACCTGTTCATTTAACAGGCACAGCACCCCCAGCACACAGAACCTGTTCATTTAACAGGCACGGCACCCCCAGCACACAGAACCTGTTCATTTAACAGGATAACACCCCCAGCACACAGAACCTGTTCATTTAACAGGATAACACCCCCAGCACACAGAACCTGTTCATTTAACAGGCACGGCACCCCCAGCACACAGAACCTGTTCATTTAACAGGCACTGGATCCCCAGCACACGGAACCTGTTCATTTAACAGGCACGGCACACAGAACCTGTTCATTTAACAGGCAGGGACCCCCAGCACACAGAACCTGTTCATTTAACAGGCACGGCACCCCCAGCACACAGAACCTGTTCATTTAACAGGCACAGCACACAGAACCTGTTCATTTAACAGGCACGGCACCCCCAGCACACAGAACCTGTTCATTTAACAGGCACGGCCCCCCCAGCACACAGAACCTGTTCATTTAACAGGCAGGGACCCCCAGCACACAGAACCTGTTCATTTAACAGGCACAGCACCCCCAGCACACAGAACCTGTTCATTTAACAGGCACTGGATCCCCAGCACACGGAACCTGTTCATTTAACAGGCACGGCACCCCCAGCACACAGAACCTGTTCATTTAACAGGCACTGGATCCCCAGCACACAGAACCTGTTCATTTAACAGGCACGGCACCCCCAGCACACAGAACCTGTTCATTTAACAGGCACTGGATCCCCAGCACACAGAACCTGTTCATTTAACAGGGACAGCCCCCCCAGCACACAGAACCTGTTCATTTAACAGGCACGGCACCCCCAGCACACAGAACCTGTTCATTTAACAGGCACAGCACCCCAGCACACAGAACCTGTTCATTTAACAGGCACAGCACCCCCAGCACACAGAACCTGTTCATTTAACAGGCACGGCACCCCCAGCACACAGAACCTGTTCATTTAACAGGCACAGCACCCCCAGCACACAGAACCTGTTCATTTAACAGGCAGCACCCCAGCACACAGAACCTGTTCATTTAACAGGCACGGCACCCCAGCACACAGAACCTGTTCATTTAACAGGCACGGCACCCCCAGCACACAGAACCTGTTCATTTAACAGGCACGGCATCCCCAGCACACAGAACCTGTTCATTTAACAGGCACGGCACCCCAGCACACAGAACCTGTTCATTTAACAGGCACAGCACCCCAGCACACAGAACCTGTTCATTTAACACGCACGGCACCCCCAGCACACAGAACCTGTTCATTTAACAGGCACAGCCCCCCCAGCACACAGAACCTGTTCATTTAACAGGCACTGGATCCCCAGCACACAGAACCTGTTCATTTAACAGGCACTGGATCCCCAGCACACAGAACCTGTTCATTTAACAGGCATAGCACCCCCAGCACACAGAACCTGTTCATTTAACAGGCACAGCACCCCCAGCACACAGAACCTGTTCATTTAACAGGCACTGGATCCCCAGCACACAGAACCTGTTCATTTAACAGGCACGGCACCCCCAGCACACAGAACCTGTTCATTTAACAGGCACAGCACCCCCAGCACACAGAACCTGTTCATTTAACAGGCACAGCACCTCCAGCACACAGAACCTGTTCATTTAACAGGCACAGCACCCCCAGCACACAGAACCTGTTCATTTAACAGGCACAGCACCCCCAGCACACAGAACCTGTTCATTTAACAGGCACAGCACACAGAACCTGTTCATTTAACAGGCACAGCACCTCCAGCACACAGAACCTGTTCATTTAACAGGCACTGCACCCCCAGCACACAGAACCTGTTCATTTAACAGGCACGGCACCCCCAGCACACAGAACCTGTTCATTTAACAGGCACAGCACCCCCAGCACACAGAACCTGTTCATTTAACAGGCACTGGATCCCCAGCACACAGAACCTGTTCATTTAACAGGCACAGCACCCCCAGCACACAGAACCTGTTCATTTAACAGGCATAGCACCCCCAGCACACAGAACCTGTTCATTTAACAGGCACAGCACCCCCAGCACACAGAACCTGTTCATTTAACAGGCACTGGATCCCCAGCACACAGAACCTGTTCATTTAACAGGCACGGCACCCCCAGCACACAAAATGAACAATACCAGGTGACACCACTCTGTCACCGCTCTGACAAAGATGCCAAATTCAGAAAGTCTCTCTGGGGGTGCTCGCTCTGTTCTCAGTCCCTCCTGTGCTGGGGCAGCTGCTGCAGCCACAAGGTGCAAACTCTCGGTGTGCCCAGGTCCCAGTCCGGAGCAAGCTCGAGTAGGTCCAAAAAAGGGAAAGGAGAAACAGTCCAGGGAAAATTCAGACTGCTTAGCTAAACTAACTAATGAGCAGAAGCAAAAAAGCAAGAGCAAAGGGAAAAGCAAAGCAAAAAGCAAAAGCAGCACCATGTACTGCCCTGTGTGTCCTGCCAGTGGCTGATGGCAAAACCAAAACAAAACATTCGCTCTTCAGAGCCAGCCTTGAAGGCACAGAACAGGATATCCAGCATAAACAGAACACAGGAATGGGGATACAAGCATCATAACGTCACCCTAGGGCATAAATGCAGGCAGAAGAGCTCAAGAAGGCTCAGTTTGCCTGATTGTTTTCCTGCCTGGTGCTGCCAGAAGGGAGCACAGCTTCCTTCAGCGGCTGTGTGGGTCAGCTTCCCCAGGCTGGGGGCTCCTTGTCCTGCAGCTGCCCAGAACTCTGGCACTCTCCTCTCCAGGGAGTCAGCAGCCTCTCCTGCCTTACCTGCCCAGCACAGTCAGTTTGTGCTTTGATGAGGTCTCTGGTGTCGAGGTGACCCCGAGGTGTTGGAAAGTCTCTTTTTCCAGCCCCAAAACCGAAGAAGAAGACAGGATTCCTCAGCTCTGCTTTTCAAGGTTGTTTATTTTTCCTTATCTAATACATTGTCTTTCTGACCTGCTGAGGTCTGTCCAGCAGGTCGGGTTGTGGCACAGTCCCTGCCCTTGGGGTGGTGTTGGCTTTTTATACTGAGAACTACCTGTACTTTATTTACAATAATTTTCCAATACCATCACCTATGTCAGACAGTCTGTCTCTACTCTAAACCAATCCAGCAGTGTCACCATCCCAGCAGGAGATGGAGGACAAGGATAAGGAGGAGAAGGACAGGACATGCCCCATTCCTCCATCTTGCCTCTTGAACCCCCATTCTAAATCCCCAAAATTCTACTTTTTCACCCTGTGACACATTCACTATCATTCTACTCAAACCCTTGTGGCTTGTAACTCCTCACACAAAGTTGGGAATTGTTTCCATGGGCTAAAATCGAAGGCACAGGTGTGTGTGACTCTGTGCCAAGGTCTCTGAGCCCCTGCCAGGGTCTGGAGCCCTCCAGGGCAGCCAGAGCCATGTCCTGGGCCCTGACAATGCTACACAAAGTTTGTAGCTTTCTATTGCACACACCCGCAGAAGCGAACGAGCCACGCCATCAATTTGTGACTTAGTACGCCAATGTTTTGGAAACGAAAAAGCAACCACTTAAAAGACAGTAGTGCAGCATTATGAATTGGAAAATAATGCAACCTGTAAAATTTCCAAGTGTAAAATGAAGCAGTTGTTATTAAACCAGAAATCCGTCTAGTCACGCCTCCACTGAAATGATGTCTAAAAATGGAAGAAAAGCTTTTCCCAACATTATCGTGTAATAGTCATGCTCCAACTCATGTGATAAAATACCAAGTGATAGAGCGAATATTCATAGAATAGGCAGTTATTTAACGTGAAGTTTTGTTCAGGGTGGGGATCATGTCCTTAATAGCTTATTTGAGTTCTTAAAAAAAAAAAAAGGAACAACTGTTTTTTCTTCATTCTGTTTAAGTATTGTGGTGTTTGTGAGGGTCCCCAAGACAAATGGAGAGATGAGGAATCTGACTCCAAGTTCTCAGAAGGCTGATATATTATATTATATTATATTATATTATATTATATTATATTATATTATATTATATTATATTATATTATATTATATTATATTATATTATATTATATTATATTATATTATATTATATTATATTATATTATATTATATTACATTACATTACATTACATTACATTACATTACATTACATTACATTACATTACATTACATTACATTACATTACATTATATATTGGTATACTAAAACTATACTAAAGAGAGGGGATAGCACAGAAAGCTTAACAAGAATGATAATGAAAGCTCCTGACTGACCCCTCAGAGTCTGACACAGCTGGCTTTGATTGGTCATTAAATTAAAACAATTCACACGGAACCAATCGAACATTCACCTGTTGGTAAACAATGCCCAAGCCACATTCCAAAGCAGCAAACACAGGAGCAGCAATCAGATAATTATTGTTTTCATTCCCCTCTGAGGCTTCTCAGCTTCCCAGGAGAAAATCCTGGGCAAAGAGGATTTTTCAGAAAATATTATGGTGACACAGTATTCCAAGACAAGTGCAATCACCTGGCACTTTTCCTTTAGGGATGTGATTGCTCATTAAATGTTGTCATCTCTGTTTTTTATGAGTTGTATTTTTTACATTGAATCAACATGTATGCATCTGAATCTGTCACTTGGCCTTGCCCTGATACTCAAAGCCTATTTTAATGCAAACATTCCTCTGCTTTAGCAGAGGAAAAACAATGTATTTATTTATTTATTTATTTGTCATCAGTTTAGTAAATATAGTGACTTCTATTTCCTTTTAAATAAACACATAAGAGAGCAAAAATTGGGATCAATGGTCTTCAGATTTTCCTTCTCCTACCTTGAAGCCTTGAAGCACAGAGAATATTTTTGTTATCTTTCACTTGTGTCCACTGTCGTGTCTGGATGGTGAGACGTTTTCCACCCAGGAGAAACTCAAGGCATTCATTGCTTTTCTTGGGTAGGGCAGATACCCAAGGGCTGTTCATGCAGTTTACAGCTTCTCTCCAGAGCTGTTCAATCATCAAGCAATGAAAAATGTCACTTGAATATCAGAAGCAAGAGAACAGTCAATTTTCTTGTTGAAATTGTGTTAAATAATTACAGTAATAAACCTTGTGCTGACTGCTTTAAGTTCTTCATTCTATTGAATCTCAGAAAGAGGGGAAAATGTACTTAAATGTGCTTTAAACCATGAACACAAATATTCTGTTGAATAAGAAAAGTAACATTCCTCATCTTTTCATGTACAAATGCAAAGCCTCTTTGTCGCGACCCGCCCCAGATGAACGAGTTACGCGGTGATTTTAGGGTGCAAAAATAACCACTACTGGCACAGAGGATTTTACAGCATTCCAAAATCAACCACTTTTGTTTATTAGATCACAACAGAAAGGGTATTGGTATTGAAGGGGTCCCGGGAAGAAGAAGAAAAGATAAGGAGAAAGAAAGGAAAAGGAGATATAGGTTTGGGGGGGTTATAGCTACCGGGACGTGGTGCTTGCTTTATCGGAGAGTCCAGCTGTCCGTCGAAAGCTCGCCAGATCACGCCCGGGGAGATCTCGAAATCACAGCTGAAGCTGGTCTCTAGTTATACCCCTTTTCGTTGGGGGAAGGGGATAATTACAACTGCGTCGATAGCTAGGACATGTAGTCTAAGTTCTCAGCATTAAATGAGAGCCATTGTTTTCATAGCTCAGTAGTCGCGCCTGTGCTTGAGTTGAGCAACTTTTTCTCCCCCGCTCCCACTGTGCACACCCCCTCCGAACCGGGAGGGGTTTGAGTCCCGGCCTTCGGGCAAGGGGGTGCAAGGGGGGTCCTCTGCACAGGATCATGTCCTTGATGAAGGGACTTGCACCTCTGGTTGTATCACGATGGTGAGGAGCAGGCAAGGGGGGGAGGTCTTCCAGAAGAGGGGCGCTTCCCGGATCTCAAGCCAGCTGGGCCAGGAGGTGGGGAGAAAGTCCAGTCCATTGTTCAGAGAAGGGCAGAACGGCCTCGTAATTCAGTGTGGCGTGCTATGCAAACAGTCAAATGGTGTACTGAGAAGCACACGATTTTTCCCTCCACCAGTCCAGCGGTCACAGTGGTCTCCCAAGGCAAGCGTGAGGCAGAAAAATGGAGGGGTATTTTCAGATAGACTCTCACACGACCCCATGGCTCACGATTGTCTTGAGGGATCATCAACAGTCCGTGGTGTCGTTGTCAAATCTTCAGGACTCGCTGCACGTTGGTAGCATAACCCGGGAAAAAGAGAGATGTCAGGAAAGAGGAGTGGGGGTTTAAGAAAGAGAGAGAGAGAGGGTAAGGAAAAAGAAGGAATAAGAGAGAAAGGGGAAAAGGGGAACAATAAACAAACATGATTAATATTGATTGTTATAGTAATTTTTTCACAAATGGTTGATTAACAATTTAAAAAAAAATAATCATTAATTAATTAAGACAATATCAATTTTATAACAATTTCAAAGAATATTTAAAACAAATCATAAATAATCAAAAACAACAATCATATTGTAAATCATAACTTTTAAAAATTATTCTATAAAACAATTCACTAAAGATTAAAAGATAATTTTCACAAGATCTTATTCAGGAAATTAAGAATTACTGTAAGGCACATATCATTAATTCATAATTGCTTTGTATCAAATGCTTTGGGGATATCTATGGTGTAGAAGGTTTCAGCTAAGCCGTGTGCATTGATCATGAATGTGAGTTTCTTTAGTTTTTTCATCATGTTCCAATTTAAAACGAATAGAGCTGCTGACAAGATAAAACCAAGTATAATTAGAATCAAAAGAACAATAATGGGATGACACATGATGTTCAGGACACCTGTGGCAGTGGGAGACCACCCAAAGAGGGTATCCCACCACCGGTGCTCAGCATCTTGCTTTACCCTTTCTATGACCCGGTGTATTTGTCTCACGTTATGATGAACAGCTACCAGAGTCCTCTGTCCACTTTCCTTGATCTTTTTGAGGATTTCAATCAGGTCCTGATGAAGCAGTAGTTGTCTCACCAGGGTTAGGTTCATTCCAATAGGGGTTGGCATTAGCTTGTGGATCAGTGTGTAGTTAGATTGCAGCAGATAATGTGAAGTAACTGGAACATCATAAGAAAAATCACATCCTGTAATCTTAGTAAAGTTACAAGCACAGAAGTTTGAATGATTTGAGGTATATACTACAACATCTTCTACAAGTACAAAATCACAATTAGTTCTAAAGCATGCACTTATATTTCCAAATCTTTCCCTCTCGTTTTGAAGAGGCATCTGTGAACCAGCATTTTGCTGCTAATTCAGACGAGAAGGGTGGTGCCACTTTTATTACTGAGGCAGGTTTGTCCTGGCTGCTGTTCAGGCTTTCAGTGTCTTGAATTGTCAGGAATTTTTGCAGCACCTTCTGTCACAGGGTAAGTATTACAGTAGTACTCAATTTGAGCATACCATTTCTTACTGACGATTTCTGGGCTATACCATCAGGTGGAGGTGTCCCATTAGTGACAGATTTAATTACTTTGAAGGGACCTCTCAATATGATAGCTTGCTCCCATGTGTGATTTTTTTCTGCTTCAATGAGAGCTAAGCTAACAACAAACAAGCCCTTTTCCCATACAGTGTATCTTTTCTCAGCATCTTTAAAACCACGGGAAAAGAAGCTAACAGGCCTGGTTGGACCCTCAGGGCCTCGCTGCCAGATGTGTATTGACAGTCCTGAGGTGGCAAACCCCCATTCTACTTGAAAAGGGTCTGTAGGATGGATTGGCCCCAGTGCCTGATGTGCAGTAGCTTCAAAAATCAGTAGTTGTAATGCTTCTTCCTGAGAAGGAGTCCATTCCCATTTTACTCCTTTCCTCAGTAAATTGTAAAGAGGCCTAGCAATAATTGAGAAGTCAGGGATATGTTTCCTCCAGAATACCAGCAATCCTAGGGCTTGCTGGAGGTCTTTTCTGTTTTCAGGCATTTTCATCTGTTCTAAAGAGGTTAAAGTGTCTGGTGGGATACATGTGCTTCCCGATCGCCACCAAATTCCCAGAAACTTTACTTCCTGAGAAGGTTTTTGGATTTTCTCCGGGGGAATTTTTAAGTCTAGGCTTTCCAGATGTGAGATTATATTTTGCTGGTGTTCCCCACCTCCTCAATTTCTTCTCCTCCTACCAGAATGTCATCAATGTATTGATAAACATCTACAGTGTCAGGTTTGGGTATTTTTCTAGTTCCTTAGCTAGTGCGTAGTGAGCCAAGGTTGGGGAGTGTTTGTAACCTTGTGGGAGTCTAGTGAATGTGTACTGCTGTCCCTCCCACGTGAATGCAAAGCGATCCATGTCTTCTGGCTGTATTGGTATCATAAAAAACATGTCTTTGATATCTATTGTTGCCATGACTGGGTGAGCTTTTTCTTGTATTGATGTTATAAGTTCAGCTAAATTTGGTACTGCTGCTGTCAAAGGGTCAGTGTTGGCATTGAGCCTGCGATAGTCAACTGTGAGTCTCCACTTACCGTTGGGTTTTCGGACTGGCCACACGGGTGAGTTATATGGGGAATGTGTGTTAATTATTATTCCTTGCTCACGCAAATCTTGAATAACTGGTTTGATCCCTTCCTTAGCTCCAGAGGGCAAGGGATATTGTTTCACATTAATTTGTTTGCTATGAGGCAGTGCTGGTGCGATTTCGAGTAGCCTGACGTTAAGTGGCGGAGTGCCAAATGACCACACAAAACCATCAGTGTCTTCCCACTGTCTTCCTGCGAGGACATCCATTCCTAGTAAATTATTCGGAATGTCCCCGATTACCATTTTGACAAGCAATTGATTTTCATCTCCAGGGAGTATTATTTTGACTAAAGCAACCTTCATAGGTTCTACAGTTCCTAATGCATTAAGGACGCAGCATTGCCTTTTGGTTGGAGTAATTCCACACATCTGGGCATCTTTATTTGTCAGTGCGGAGATTTGGGCTCCAGTATCAACTATGTATGTTATTAGAGCTCTTTTGGGGCCCGTTATTGCTGTAATTAATATGTCTCCTGATTTATTTTTAGTGAGCATTCGTAGGTGAACCCAACCTCCGTCCCTTCGCTCACTTGTAAGTGACGGAGTTATAAGTTTCCCGAATGCTTTGTCAGTGTAGATTCACTGTTTTTGACTTGGGATGCGGGTGGGTGGGAAGTTATGTTGCTGAGGCTCTGTGACAAAAGTTGTGAGAGAATGGCTTCTGGCTTGCTGTCAGCGCTTTGAGAGAGAGACGCAGCCAGGGTTCCACTGCCCAAATTCTGTGAAAGAAGTTGGGAGAGGGTTAATTTTGGTTCATTGTATGTGTTCTGCGGAATAGACTGAGATGCAGTTTCACCACCTAGATTTTGTGAAAGAAGCTGTGAAATGGTTAACTTTGGCTCATTGCCTGTGTTCTGTGAAAGGGATTGTGAAGTGTTGTATGCATTGGAAGGAGTGTAACTGGTTTTCTGGGGAGGTGGGGGAAGAGCTATGGGTGCGCTGGGCTCTGCGGGGGAGTTTGGTTTTCTAAGATGCCAGTTGCTTACAACTTTCTGCAATTTTTCAAATGGTAAGCCATCCATGATATCTCGGGGTATGCCCTTTTTGATCCCCAGCAGCCACCAGCGTTGTCTATTAGTAACTGGTTTCCCTGATTCTATATTTTCAGGGTTGGTAGTTCCCATAAGCCGGACACCTTTTGTTTTTTCTGGTTTTTCCTCCAGGCTTTTTACAGGCCCATATTGTCTACAGTAATTAATTAGATCTACTGCGACTTCACCCAGGTCCAGACTTTACGATTATTGGCAGATGAATCAGAATGTGATGGTGAAACAGGTGTCGAGACAGAGTCAGTAGACCCTGAGTGATCAGTGCTATTATTGTTATTATTAAGAAATCTATCTAGTCTCTCCACAGGGCTTAAGGCCATTATGGTTTTTTTTGTATAGTGATGGCTGTGGATTTCAATGTTTCTGGGAGTCCACGAATTAAAGGAGTCATTATTTCGGGCTTCACAGGCAATTGCATGGGGGATTCAAAACCAGGAATTAATTTTTTTTCTCATGTATCATTTGCAGGCATGCGGTTTTTTTGTACACTTTCTAGGATCTGATCAGGGGTAGTGGGGATTGCTAGAGGGTCACCTCTTTCTAAGGGATTTATTCCCCAGCCCAAAAGGCTGCACGTTGTGTTAGAGACCAGGAGTCTCGCTTATCTCCTGTTGTTAGAAAAACACCATGTCCCCAGTATCCACTGGCTTCTTGTTCAGTTAATTTAATTTGGTCTCCGCCAGTGAGAGATACTCTAAACACATATTCTGTTTCTGATTCATGAGGAAGGCGCCCGAATTCTTTTTCAATTTGGCTAATTCGGGTGGCGCTGAATGGCGTTTGTTTTGTTGTGATGCTTGGATCTACATCTTCATCATGAATATAGTTATATTCAGTTTTAATAAAAGGTCTCAGACGGGGACAACAATTTTCTCCACAGGTTTTAACTGTTTCACATTCTTTGTGAGGATAGATTTGTTTTACTGCTTCTAGTTCTTTGTGTGGATATTTCTGTTTAATGTGGGGTGTTTCTTCCTCCTCTGTAGAGGGGTTGTGTTTGGGTGTATTTTTGATGTGTTGTTCTCTGAGGGCAGCTCGCAGCATATATATTTCATTTCTATCTTCATTTAACTGTTTTTGTAAGATGTCAACAAGATTTTGCAGGGATTCTATTATCGTTATTTCCTCACTTCTCCGCTTAAAGCGGTTTTCTATGTCTGCTGTGAGGCATGCTCCCAGAACTGAGCAAAGAATGTTCTTTTTTCTGCCCACTTTGAATTTTGATTCATGTTGCAGAGAACATATTCTATCTACTATATTTTCCAAGTTAAACCAATTGTTCTCTGCCCAAGTTTCTCCACCAGGTGATGGTTTTGCATTGTGTTTAGCAAGCAGCGTGTAAAAGTCAGCCTTTGCTTTAGGGTTGAGTGGTTCGCTCATGTTTTGTGTAAGGGACTAAAACTATACCAGGGAGTGGTTTGTAAACTCAAGCCATCCAATCACACAGACTCTCAGTGTCCCTGTTCGTTCCCTGGATAGTTGAGGAGACGGGTTTTGTCTGGAAGGCACTGCTTAGTTGCAATCAAGGCCGCCTCCTCCTTTCCAGACATGCACACACACACACGCAAGTGTTTTCTTTGTGAGGGGACCAGAACCTAGAACAGGGGAAAAGCCACTCAGCCCTCGCTGAGCTGCCCCTCACTCCCCTGTGTAGGCGAAGGGACAAGGTCAGCCTAGGAGGCCCTGCGTAATTGCAATCAAGATTGTCCCTTCCGTCCTAGGCAGTTCAAAAAACACACAAATACAACAACACAACAAACAACAATTCTTTTGTGAGGGGATCAACACTACTACAGGGAAACCACAATTACACGACCTCTCGTCGTGCTCCCCTCTTTCCCTGAGCAGTCGAAGGGGCTGTTCTGTTTGGGAGGCCCTGCTTAGTTTCTTCAAGAAGCCCCTTCTCTCCCAAACAGTCCTAGAGACACACAAAATACATAACAATAACAGTCACCTCTGCTTTGCACCGAAAAACCTTTTTGTGTCGATTCTGGAGCCAAAAAATGCTCAATAGAGCGTGAGACTTGCTCGTTGGGCGGGTGTAGTTTGCGAGAGACTCGAATCACATCCCTTTCGGGGTAGACTCTTTCTCCCCTATTACAGACTACACAGACCCTGCAAAAAATCTCACTGGCTACCAGAATCCTGCCGACTACGCCAATTATGTCGCGACCCGCCCCAGATGAACGAGTTACGCGGTGATTTTAAGGTGCAAAAATAACCACTACTGGCACAGAGGATTTTACAGCATTCCAAAATCAACCACTTTTGTTTATTAGATCACAACAGAAAGGGTATTGGTATTGAAGGGGTCCCGGGAAGAAGAAGAAAAGATAAGGAGAAAGAAAGGAAAAGGAGATATAGGTTTGGGGGGGTTATAGCTACCGGGACGTGGTGCTTGCTTTATCGGAGAGTCCAGCTGTCCGTCGAAAGCTCGCCAGATCACGCCCGGGGAGATCTCGAAATCACAGCTGAAGCTGGTCTCTAGTTATACCCCTTTTCGTTGGGGGAAGGGGATAATTACAACTGCGTCGATAGCTAGGACATGTAGTCTAAGTTCTTAGCATTAAATGAGAGCCATTGTTTTCATAGCTCAGTAGTCGCGCCTGTGCTTGAGTTGAGCAACTTTTTCTCCCCCGCTCCCACTGTGCACACCCCCTCCGAAACCGGGAGAGGGTTTGAGTCCCGGTCTTCGGGCAAGGGGGTGCAAGGGGGGTCCTCTGCACAGGATCATGTCCTTGATGAAGGGACTTGCACCTCTGGTTGTATCACGATGATGAGGAGCAGGCAAGGGGGAGGAGGTCTTCCAGAAGAGGGGCGCTTCCCGGATCTCAAGCCAGCTGGGCCAGGAGGTGGGGAGAAAGTCCAGTCCATTGTTCAGAGAAGGGCAGAACGGCCTCGGAATTCAGTGTGGCGTGCTATGCAAACAGTCAAATGGTGTACTGAGAAGCACACGATTTTTCCCTCCACCAGTCCAGCGGTCACAGTGGTCTCCCAAGGCAAGCGTGAGGCAGAAAAATGGAGGGGTATTTTCGGATAGACTCTCACACTCTTCCTTCTTTAAACTTTCCTGATCCATCCTATGAACGAATTGCTTTTCAATACCCTGGGGTGAAGCCACACATTCCTTCTGAGCAGGAAATATTCCTGTGTCCTTGTAGCTGGCGGGTTCCCACAGGGCTCTCAGAGCCTGCAATGCAGCTTGGAAATGCGTGTTCTGAACCAGCAAACTTTAGGGATAATTGATATATTCATTCTCTGTGAATAAGGCACTTGTTGTTTGTGCCATAGCAGCACCAGCAGAGCACCAGCCCTTGACTTCCTCCCACCCCTCTGGATAGATACCAACCTGTAGGCAACGTCCAGATGGCATGAAATGTTTTTTCTTTGGAATTGGTATGTGAGGAAGTTCAGCAAACAGCTTGTTCTGCTCCCCAGCTAAAAACCATATGGAAGATGGGGAACAAAAGGGGGCGTAGGACAAAGAGAAAGTCCTAAATGGCCACTGCTTCTTTTTGCTGTCTTTCCACAGCAAAAGACACAATAGGTTTTCATGGTCAGAAATTACATGAGTAGCAGAAGAACCTTATATTTAGAAGGTTTGAAGTTACTGATAATTTTTTAAAAATATTTAAGAGTCCTCTCAAAATGGTCTTGAAACCTTTTTGTCATTTCAGACATTCTGAGAACCTGGGGCAGGCAAACAATTGCAGACAACTGCAATTCCATAACATTTTCAAAAATAACCCAAGAGAGCAACTTTTATCTGACTGGCAAAACCAACTTCACAGAGGAAGATTATTCCCTTTTCAGACTTGTATTTTGATGGAAGTACCAGGCCACAATGCTGTGAAGGAGCATGATGACAGAAAACTTGTGTCTTTAATTATCTGTGCGAAGAAATTGAATTCCTTTGGTTGACTTGCAATTAAACAAGTTCTACTCTCCTCTGTTAGGTTTGTGAAGAATTCCTTTGGTTTCAGTGGATGCAATCGTGATCTTTTGAAGTATCTGAAAGGGTACTTTCAGGAGTCCTGACAGGAGTAGCTTTGCTGGGGAGGTGCAAGTTATTTTAAAACGGAAATTATCTGAAACTCTGTCTATGTTTTAGTCCAAAGTTTTGGCTGCACCTTGTATAGATGTCCACAGTGTAATCTGGCTACTGAAAACACTGCAGATGCTGTGCCTGGGCTTTCATTTCAGGATATAGACCTCAGGAACCAGGCAGGAGCAAATTATGTTATTATCCACATAAATACCTGGTTCAAAGCTGGTCTACCTACATCAACAGAAGTTCTGATCATGTTTTATACTACAAAGTAGACATAATCTTTCAAAGCAATTATCTAGAAGAGCCAGTCCTTATATTTACTCCTGGAAAATCAATTGCTATGACTTCTGTGCATGCAAGTAGTCTTAAAATTTATTCTGTCCTCCAAGCAGGGAGCTTTTGTTTAACTCTTGTCCTATGTTCTGCCTGGTTTATTGTAAGCTCTAGGTTTTTAAGTTTCTGTGAGTTGTCAGAATTTTCACAGACTTCGTGAGGTTTAGTCTTCCTGACCCATGGCCTTAGTGCTAGGATATTTAAAGAGATCTGGAAGGTCAAATTTTTTTTCCTGTTGTAAGTAAGAAACAGAGAGAACCCAGTATGCTCTGAACAGTACCTGGAGTTCAGAGGTTAGCCAGTGACAAGAACATCAAGTCTGTGTTCTCAAGAAAAAGAGACAAGTCATGTATTGTCTCAGGTTGGGAACAGAGCTTATTTTGTCCTAGTGCAACCACTCTCCTGAGGAAATATGTTAATACACATTCATCTAACATTCTCAAACACCAGCATCTATCTTGTGCCACGTAGGAGTTTCTGAACATGAGTTCATCTCAGATCCTTTTAGTAAAATACCCTGGGCTGGAGTGATTACTGTAAATATGCTTTCTACATAAAGAAACACCTTTCCAAATGTTCTCAGGATAAGATTTGTGCTTTCAATGAGAAGGAATGAGAGGAATTCAGGAAAATTCAGATCTAATCCAACTTTGCCATTAGGCAGTGAAATGAGTTTGGTCAAGTCACTTCATCTTCCTGCACCTCAGTGTCTGTGTGTATGAACTAGGGGTCTAGAGCAATCCACGTGAGGCCCTGTTAGCCAAGAAATTCTGCTCCTTTTCCTTGTAGAGGTAGAACATCTCCTCTCCATCTTCTCAGAATATTTGGAAGTTCTTCCTAAGGCTCCACGTTCAGCAATTAAAGATAAGTAAGTGACTTTTAAGTACAAACCATTTTATTGTGTTAATAATGGCAGTCTTGCACATACAGTATTTTAGTACAATTTTGTCCCTGCTTTTGAATTTTAAAGCTTCAGGATATCATAATGGCTTATGGTTTTGAGCAGAGATAGAATAACTATGTTTTTGCCTTCTCTTTTTCATTCACGAGTTTTTCTGTGGTTTAATTTGTGAATGCTTGGGCAACTGTTGGTCATCATGCACTCACACTTTCTTTTCCCTTCCTATCTCACAGTCCTTGGGCTGGATTAATATTTTTATATCCATTTATATATTATGCATGGTTGGATGGAAGTGTGCATCCAGTTGTGCACATCTGTACGTGCCTGTTACATCAGCTATGCACTGGTGGCCATCGGTCATAAAACCTTGGGAGTGAAAGCCCACAAGCTCCAAGGGGAGGCAGTTCTGGAGTATAAATCAGGGTGATTTAGATGTCAGGGGTTCCTTGCCTGTGCTGGGATGAAGCCTTAAATCTGAAGTCTGTTGACTGCAGGAGATCACTAGTCAAGGCTTATTTGTCCTTTATTGACATTTAAGAATGCTTCACTTCCCCTGCATATGAGAACCAGGCCAATACAGTATAAGACACTTTACTTGCCTGTACACTTAGAAAAAAATAAAAATATTCTGTCTTTTCCAGGATTTTAAATAATAAATACATAGCAAAGCTATTGTACATCTCAATGTTCTGCCACTAGAGAGCACCAAAATGTTTGGTTGTAGTGGACTGATTGCATTACCTTCCCTCTCCTTAAAATAGCGTTCTTTTATGTTGTACAAGTCTCTTCTAAAATGTCTGCATTGTCCCATTTTTAATATACATGTCCAATGAGAAAATATCTACTTCTAGGTATATCATATCAAAGGGTATAATTCAGACTTTAGTCTTGCAATAGTTAAACCCCATTCCTTTCACAGTTCTTCCCACAAAAGCCAAATGAATTTGCTAATTCTGCCAACAGACATTTTGAGCACTTGACTTTGTGGTAATCGATTTTATTGAGCAAGTGTAAAGTGGAAAACACAAATTATGATTAGAGACAGAATTCTGACTGTTTCTTCTAGTTAGAATTGCAATTAATGTGATTGTAGCAGCGTTTGAGTCGAGAGATGAAAATCTGATCCTGACTTGCTGCCAAAAATGGGAGGTGCTCATGAAAAAGACATGAAGGTTGGGATTGGCAGATTTCAGATACAGACTTCCTTCCTTGCTTGCTTCTCTGTGTTGCAGTGGTATCACTGCAACCTGAACTTGAATGCAAATGCTGGTTCGGCTGTGCTCGAAAACAAGAGAACGTTTAAGAAAATGAAATTTTGTTTCTGCTTTTAGGAATAGAAAAGTTTCCATGATAAAGCCAGGATTTTATTCGCTGTGCTGGGGGAAGGAATATCTTTAGGTGTGGGGAGCGTACTTACCATTGAAAAGGAGTCGCAGCTTTTCTGCACTGTTCAGAAAGGTTCTCCAGACCCTCATCCCATGGGGATCTGAGCTCTGTTCCCAGGTTTGCCTTGGTGGCCTCAGCATTGCAGTCTCCATTCTGTCACTTCCTGGCACACAACAACTGGGGTAAGCTGAGCCCCTGAGGGTCTCTTTCTTAGCAAGTAACCTAAGCCAAAGGATCTCAGGAATGCCTTTGTCTAGTAGAAGATCCACGAGAGAGTAGATTGAGAATCCAAAAAAAAAAAAAAAAGTGTGATAATGATATGGAATGTGGTTGTTGTCCCAGACTGAATTGTGGAACTTTAGTGATACTGAGTCTCTGAAGAAATGTACATGTTAAATGTTCTGGACTGGAATGGCCACTAGAGTGGCAAAAAAGAGATGCATGGGTTCTGCTGTCATAGCCAATAACCAGTATGTATAATTTAAAACATTAGGCTTTGAGTATTGTGGAAATAAAGACTTTATTAGTCTGCCAAGAATACTGATTTCTGGAATTTAATTTCACCTTGGTACTCTTAAATGTACATCCACAAATAAGTAAGGAATAATATTTCAGTGCATTAACAGTCCAAGCAATAGAGAACTCTTCTTCTGCACAACACATTATTATGTGTTTTAAACATACAGCTACCTTTCTAATTGCAAATATATCAGTAAGATACTCTTTTTCCTGAAAAAAATCCCAACTCTGTAAATGCTGATCAATCCTGTGCTAAAAATGCTCATTTTAACATTTCAGGACCTAATTTACCTGTGAAAGGCCTACTGAGATTTTAGTAAAATCAAGTTACCTAAATACATAAAGGTCCAATATAATTGGTGGTGGTTGCACACACACCCAATAGATGATCACATTGGATATTAGAATACCAAGCCTTGCTACTGAGAAAATAAATATCTTTCTTAAAGCCCATAAAAGGAGGAACAAAAAATACAACAACAATCACAAGCTTGTTGTACAAATCATGAGGATCTGCAAGACTTGGTATTAATTTCAATAGGTTTGATTCAACCAAGAATCAGTCCAGAAAATAAAGAACAAAATATTCCAAAACACCTGAGCATAAAAAATAAAGTCAAATAGTCAAATACATCTGCCTTAGCTAATCTCTTAACTATAATTTTTGTGTAAGTGTCTCCTTAGGTCTCATTCAATAGCCAGAGTCTTCTTGTGTTCTTAAATTTAAGCACTTGGTGAAATACTGCAATGAACAATCACAACCTGGTGAATGTGGGCAATGCCTCATCCAGAACCACCCAGAGCTCAGAAAAAGCTCAAATTCTCACATGCCAATTACTTATTAGAAGGAAAAAAACAGTTTTGGCTGTTCTTCTGGTGATACCATGGAAGCAAATCAGAGAATCGTTTGAGTGGGAAAAGAACTTAAAGATCATCATATATCCAACATTTAACTGAGAACTGCCAAGCCCACTGCTAAGCCATGTCCTCAGGGCCAATATTTTAAATAGCTCCAGGGATTCCATCACTGCCCTGGGCTCTTTGGGTGAAAAACTTCTTCCCAACATTCAATCCACGCCTCCTCTGGTGCACCTTGAGGCCGTTTCCTCTTGTCCTGTTTTTTGCTGCCTGGGAGAAGGGGCGACCTTGCTACAATCTCCTTTCAGGATTTGTGGGGACAGAGGGTCCCCCCAAGCCTCCTTTTTTTCTGCAGGTGGAGCACCCCAGCTCCCTTAGCTGCTCCTCACCAGACTCGTGCTTCAGAGCTTTTACCAGTTTCATTGCCTTTCTCTAGACACTCATAGTTCTCCAAGGTGACTGAATGAAATTGTTTTCAGAATTACATTTTAGTAGTACTGTTAAAAATGAAACTAATATTTCTATGTGATCAGAACGATACACTTTTTGGTTCTTTTATTTTTTTATGCCACTGATTTACTGCATGTGTTTACATTGGAATAGAGATTTGAAGGATCATTTTCATTTATGTTTTAAAGCAAATTATCCAACTGCTTCTCCCCAAATCGTATTTTTCCTGGCTGTGTTTAACTCACACTGCATCTGTGGCAATAAATATCAAATGAAAGAAAGAAAAAAAAAAAAGGTGAAGGCAACTCCATTGTAGTAATTAGATTACTCTGGAAATAAAGCAGTGGATCACTAAAATCTAATTTGGAAGTGATGAAGTGCATGTGATTGCCAAGTAATTATTTCTGCACAGTTGTTGTCCATGGGGAGAACAGAATTATTGGACACTACACAATGTTAATGATGCCATGGTTTGACAACCTCATGAACATGCAGAAACAGTGGTCTTTCGAGGACATTTTCTGACAATTTGTATTCATCCAAAAGTCTGCATTAATATGGGCACCAAATCAGTCTGAGTTAGCAGAGCCTGTTGTTTATTTTTTGCAGAATAAAACCTGAACATGGCCTTATGATCAGAATTTAACTTTCCATGTTGACTCACTTGCAGAAGATGAAGAGGTGTTGGGGGAGACATAATAAAAGAGAAATTATGCAGTTATGGAAGTATGGAACATTTAAATTTTGCTTGTAATATTATCTGAAGTTTTTCTGGGCAATGGGAAATGTCAGGATTGCAACCTGACTATGACTATTAAATGGGATTATATTGTAACCAATCATATTTTCACTCTATTTCACACCTGCATTTCAGATCCAATTTTTACTAATCTAAAAGAATGAATTTTTCTTCATCAAGAATCGCAATAACTCATTGCTGACTATCAGAAGAAATGGCAAATTAAAGAGAAAAGATTACATATAAACATACTAACCCTATACCAAGGGTCTTGATTCCATAAAGTATGTAACAGTATCAGAAATACAAATTTCGTCCTTATTTAAAAAATCATAACTTGTTTTACACAGTTGTTTGTTTGCAAGCCCTGCTCATACATAATGAGCTGAGTATCCAGAGCTTCCAGCAAAGTCCTGCCTCTAGCTGGAAAGGAGCTCATGGTGAGGGTGAAGCAGAATACCTTTTTAATGTGAAGAATCAAACATGCTCTGTTCTGGAACAGTGCATTGTTGATGCTGCTTGAGAAGGAATTAATTTTTATGACATTATTCTTATTTGGAGGCAATAGCCCTGTAAGAATCTCTTGATATGTGAAAATTATGCAATATAGACACTGCCTCTTATTTGGTCAAGACAGCTAAGAGGAGCAGCGATTTTTTTCAGAATTCCTTCAGAGTCCAAAAGTATTTCAGCTGTTTTCATTATCGCTCAAATTATAAAGGAAAAGGTCATTGCTGATCATTCAGGTCGCTGGGATGATTTTTAAATCCCATAACAGGGAGCAGCATGGCACTTCACAGTAAGAGCTAGGACCTTCTTTTACTGAGTTGTGTGCTTTAGTATCCCACAGTACTTAAACCTTACTGGATAGCCCAAATGCCATACAAGTGATTCCATTCTGCTCCACATCCCACAGATCTCGGTTGAAATTCAGTTCTGCGAGTGCATGCCTAAAAAATTGCATGCAAATCTTGCTAGCTGCAACTTCAAATATTGCTAAGAAAATGAAAATTTTAATCTCTGAATCTATCTCCTCCCACTGACTTCAGCAAAGCAGGATCAGGGGAAAAAAATTACAAATTATATTTGATTAGTCAATCTCAATAGCACTGTAGCTGTCCCCAGTGTCCAGCTGCAATGGAACCACAACACAAATAGTGGGGCAGCATTCTACTGGGATTTGCTCACCTTCTACCAGTCTTAACTCACAGAACCACAGAAAAGCTGAGTTGGTCAGGGACCTCTGGAGTCCATTTGATAGTAAAAGATTTTAAAATCATAGAAAATTTGGGGAGTTAGAAAGAAAGTTAGGCTCAGTAGGCCCTGGGAAATGTTAGGCCTTGTGTTTGCTAGATCATGTGAAACTGCAGCTGTGTAATCAGGATATGATAAATGATATGATTATTAGATGTGATGATTACTTAATTCTCAGAATCTCTGCTGGTCACAGTGACCCTGAGATGGGTTAGAAAGTCTCTTTTCCCAGCCCGGCAGTCAAAGAAGGAGTCAGGACTCTTCAGTTCTCATTCTCAAAGTTTTTTTTAATTGTTTCTTATCTATACATTTTTTTCTCTGGCCTGCCAAGGTCCATTCAGCAGGTCAGTGGCACACTGGCCACCTCAGGGCGGTGTTATCTTTTTATACTAAAAACTACTTGTTTATTTACCATAACTTCCCAATACCTATCACCTATGTTAGACAGTGAGCTCCTACCTTAAACCCATCCACAAGTGCCAGCATCACGCAGAACATGGAGGCTAGGAAGAAGAAAGAGGAAGGACAGGGCACACCCAAATTCCTCCATCTTGGGACCCCAAATCCCCATTCTAAAACCTCAAAAACCTATTTTTCACTCCATGACAAACTAACTATTATTCTACTTAAACTCTCTTTGACTTGTAATTCTTCATATAAAGGTGGCCATTTGCTCCATGGGTCAAGATCAAAGGCACAGGGATCTTGGGCTCTGTGCCAAGGTCTCTGGGCCCCCTGGTAGGGGCTGGAGCCATCCAGGACAGCCAGAGGAATTTCCTGGGTTCTGACACTTAATAATTAGATCTAATTATTGTTTAATCATAAGAAGAATCATGAGAAACTATATTAGAGGTTTGAGGGGATCACAAGAAATCCATGCCTGGATGGAATCAATGTATACAATAGAACAATGTAGGTTTAATAATTAATATGTAAGTTATTTAATGGTAGAATATAAAACATGTTCAGCTTGAAACCATGGCAGAGTCAGATTTGGGTCTGCAGCCCTGACACCCAGAGCTCTCCAATAAAAGTACCTGCTTATAATCATTCCTTGATTATGTGTTCCTGAAGGCTGACAGTATGGTCCACTTCCACTTCTCAAGTGGGGTCATCCAGAGCAAACTGGCCAGGATTTTGGCATGTGAATATCTCCAAAGTGGGAGACTTCCATGACCACTCCAGCCAACTTGTTCCAGTGCTCAGTCCTTCCACTCACACTCTAAGTTACAGTTACATTACTTGTTTTATGGGTTCATAGGGATCAATCGCCAAATTACCCAGTATTGTCACCGTCATATTTCTGAAAAATCCCTTGCCCAGGATTTCTCTCCTGGGAAGCTGAGAAGCCTCAGAGAAAAAGGAAAACAATTCTTATCTCATTTGCTTCTCCTGCGTTTTGCTGCTTTGGAATGTGGTTGGAGATTGTTTATCCAACATGTGAATTGTCCTAACTTAATGACCAATCAGGGCCAAGCTGTGTCGGGACTCTGGAAGCTGTCACGAGTTTTCCTTATTATCTTGTTAAGCCTTCTGTAAGTATCCTTTCTCTATTCTTGTATGGTTTTAGTATAGCATTCTATAATATAATATCATAAAATAATAAATTAGCCTTCTGGGAACATGGAGTCAGATTCATCTTTCCTCCCCATGATGGAGGACCCTGAAAATACCACACAGTATCTACTTCAAATGAATGCAAAATTGTCTCTAGAAATTGTAAAAACAAACAAACAAATTGAAACACTACTGCTGCTACCGCCACCACCAAAATTGATGTCAAAGTCCCCATTTTCTCATTCTACTTTATCAATCTTAGAACAAAAACACTACCTGGTTAGGGTGAGCCCTACTTCTGCAAATACTAATCCATGCTGTAAACTAGGTTTCCATGTGGAAAAATTAAAAACACATACTCTTCTAATAGTTCTTTTTTCTAAGTTATTATAAACTAATGGCTGCTCTGCTTTTGCTTTAGAAGAGTTGGAAATTATACTGCTGTGGTGGTGATGAATCTCTTTGGAGTAACCTTTGCATGTTCCAATGGGATTTGAGGCTCCTCTGTTTAAGACTTGACTCATTGATGAGATTAGAGACAACTTTGTGGAAGTGCTTCATGCCTGTCCCCACTTCTTCATCAATGATTTTAACTACTCAGCAGGTAGATTATAAATATTATAAGGTGTTATCTAGAAAACACCTCTGGTGAATTAATAGAGACTTCCTAAACTTCATTCCTATAGAAAGTACTGACTCAAAAGTAGCATCCTACCACTTGTAGCCATTCCATGGTTTTATCAGTGGGCAAAATTCACCTGTAAAGTGCACAAAGTTTTCCTGGTACTGTGGCAGGAAACGTTCCTGTATTTTTGTTTTCCAAATTAGTGACTTTTTGTAGAAGTGTTACTGTATTTTTTTACTCTAAGTGGTAGATTCATAGACCCTGGTGCTCATTTGTAGTCTAATCTCATGGAAATGTTCTATCAGCAAATTTACTTATCTGGGTTTTGCTCCAGGTGGGGGAGTCACCTCCACCCTTTTGGATGACAGTGAAATGTGATTCCAAAAGCTTTTTCTGGCAGGCTTGGAAAAAATATTCTGATTTAAAAGCCACAAAGTAAAGTAGAGATTAGTAGTAATAAGAGTAGGAATTCAGATTGAGATTGACTAATCAAATATAATTTGTAATTTTTTTCCCTGATCCTGCTTTGCTGAAGTCAGTGGGAGGAGATGGATTCAGAGCTTAAAATTTTCATTTTCTAAGCAATATTTGAAGTTGCAGCTAGCAAGATTTGCATGCAATTTTTTATGCATGCACTCGCAGAACTGAATTTCAACCGAGATCTGTGAGATGTGGAGCAGAATGGAATCACTTGTATTGCATTTGGGCTATCCAGTAAGGTTTAAGTACTGTGGGATACTAAAGCACACAACTCAGTAAAAGAAGGTCGTAGCTCTTACTGTGAAGTGCCATGCTGCTCCCTGTTATGGGATTTAAGAATCATCCCAGCGACCTGAATGATCAGCAAGGGTAGAACTTTTTCCTTTAGAATTCGAGCTATAATGAAAACAGCTGAAATACTTTTGGATTCTGAAGGAATTCTGAAAAAAATCGCTGCTCCCCTTAGCTGTCTTGACCAAATAAGAGGCAGTGTCTATATTGCATAATTTTCACGTATCAAGAGATTCTTACAGAAATGTTGTGTGGGGGGAATAAATTTCTTTCACTACATCTTCCCATGCTTTGTCTCTTGCTGGACGCTTAATGTTTAATGATTCCAGTCTGTGGCCAGGCAGTTGCTGGCCCCAGGAAAAATCTGGGGTAATTAATGCTCTGGCTACCAGATTTTTGGAAGTTGCAGTCAGCTGTCACAGGTTGGAAGCACATCTTGCTTCACCCTGCATACTACCAGTGAGGAAATGAGAACTTCTGAGTTGATTCGTTTCCAAATGGAGTGTATATCCTCATACATAGGAATAGAATGAATTGATTCTCCAAAACTAGGCGGTGTGAATGCTATTTAAATGACATGCCTCATCTAATTTCTCCTGTGGCTAGGAAAAAAAAAAAAAAAACCAAAAATCCAAAGAGTCTTGTAAATTAAAACCATTTTGACTTCAATGCGTGAGTGGCTGGGACCAGATCCCTGTCATGCCTATCTGCTGTCACTGAGAAAATAAGTTGGAAAGATATCATGCTTTGCTGCTGGCATAACTGCTCTGAGGATTAAGTCAGTGAGTAAAAAATGTGTGAGAAACAGAGAAATGTAACCTGAGTGCGTACCTAAGATTTGTTACCTAATTGCTGGCATAAGTGAGAAAACAAAACCTTAGCCCTGGAAATGAGAGTTTTAGATGAAGTTCTGCAAGATATCCCTATGAAATATATGTGCTGCTTTTCTCTTATGACAGATATTGAGGAGGTTAAAAATATTTTTCAGTTAATATTGTCTCATTTGCTTATAGAAGAAATATCTAACAAAACAGCCTTCAAAGCCATTGTCCAAAATGAGGTACACCAGCATATTCCAACTCTCCTTTTCAGCTGAGGAAGGTAATTGGAAGCATATTTTAAATTAAAATATTTGTAAAAATAAATTATTTCATTCTATCCTTCTATATCTGAGTTTAATCCTGAACGGAAGATTTTTAACTGGCTTCAGTATGCTTTCTATCAGGACTGGGATTGTTTAAGTCAAGTCTCAAAGCATCTGAGGAACTCGTCAGAGATGCTGCCTTCTCTCTTCCACCTGCTTGTCCTCTCTCCTGTAATCCTTTCAGGGAAGGGTGGTTCTTTCCCTGCATCTTGTGGAGCCTTCACTATTTGCAGGAGTTACTTCAACTAATAAAAAGTAATCACTATTTTCAGTTTCATATGGCAAAGTCAAATTCTCATGAATAAGTAAACTAATAAAAACACAGAATTTAAAGTGTTTGGTGTCAGCTTTTTCTCTTTCCACTCAGGATATAGAAAGAAACAAAGGCCAGGACTATATATTTTGGGAAATCTCAGCCTTGGCATGATAGAAGTGGTCCCACACAATATTTAGTCTGCCTTCCTCAACATAACCTCACAAGTGGAAAGTCCTGCTTTGGGATAATGGCAGCCACGTAGTAATTGCAGTGTTTAATTCAGTCTGCTTTGGAGAACCTGAATCTGCTTTGAGATCCTTCCCCAGCCCAGGTACCTACATATCTCCATGGATTAAACTGGGCTCAAAAGGTTTTACATGTAGAAAAGAGAGATTCTGGGGTCACAAAGAATTTCTGAATCATTTGTTGGCAAATTTCTTACCTCATCTCAAAGCTGTGAGAATGAGGACAACTTTAGTGTCATCATTTCCCCTGCTGTGAAGAAATGCTGCTAACAGTGCTGGGGAGGAATCCACACCTTTGTTTGCTGTAAATGATATGGTGGTGACTCAGGAAATGCTCCTATTTTGAACATCTGCAAATATTCATTAAATGTATCTTTGAACATCTGCAAACATTCATTAAATCTATCTTTGTAAGAATAGCACAATTTACCAAATGATCAATAAAAATACCGTGAGAGTCCATTTTCCACCATCACCCTATCAAAGCTACAAAGGACCTCCAGTGCTTGCCAAGTTATTTAAATGGATTTCTTCTTTGTTTCTGTGATTCCTATAATATAAATGTATTTTAAACTGAAAAAGCTAGACTGAGTGTTCTAACACTGCAAATTGACTTGTGTTTTATAGAATTACATTTACAGGCCTGCTATGCTTCTGAACTGTACATTCTCAAGCCAGTTATAAGACAGTAATGGGTTAAATTAATCAGGCTGTATAAATGTGAGCTGAACATATGGTCAGGCCCTCTGAGAGTTTTAAAAAGCAAATGTCTGCTAAAACAAGTAAAGTCCAGCTTTTTGTGAGTATGTTGTCAGCATGAAAAGAGTCCTCCTCTTTGGCACAATGAAAAAAAAAAGGGGAACATCTGCAATTATTTCACTTCTCTAGCTGCACACAATGAAATGGGAGGAAAATTGATGTTTGAGTAGGGACAAAAAGGCAGACAGGTGGAAAATCCATTTTGGGAAACTGGTGTGAAAAGTTGTGAGAGGGAAGAAATATTTAATGGCTGGACTTGTAATAGGAAAGAGAACAGCTCTAAAATGCAGGTCCTCAAACTGCTGCAGGAGTTTTCATTTTTAAGCAAATTATTTTTGGTTTTACCCCTCATTGCAACACGCCAGACTAATGAAATGAATTTGCAAAAACCCCCAGTCTTTTAAAATGAAACATTTGTCTTAAGATCCTTACCAGTTTGGGGACTGCAAGTTTTAGAACTGATGAAAGATATCGGATTTTTTCGTGCTATTTGACAGATGATAAAATAAATGCTTCAACCGTGACATCTGTATGATCTCTGAGTAAAAGATATTTTTATCTCTTTCATTTTAAAGAAGTACTTTCAAGCAAAAAGATGCTAGTGTGGAAACTTCTTTTATTCAAAAGAATTTTTAACCCCAAAGTTTTTATGTTATCTTACAAACAGCCTCTATTGTTCTGCAAATCTATTTGACAAAGAAAAATTTTTTTCTGATGTCCTTGAGACGCTGCTCTCATCGGACATGAATTGAAAATTAGCTGGAGTTGATAGTGATTGAAGACTCCAGAAGTCATAGGTCTCCTAAACAACAGGCAAGGAAGTCTATTTCTCCCTATTGGATTTTCATCTACAAGCAAAAACGACGACATTTCATCTCTGGCTTGCCAGTTTGGATGGAGCCTGGAACAAAGAAGCCAAGGACACCAGGGCCTGTGGAGAGCACAGGATCCTCTCAGGGCCTTTCCTGCCTCTTCCCTGTCCCCTCCCAGCCATGGCTGAGGCAGCAGGACAGGAAAATCCGTCCATGGAAGAACACGTTTTGTATTGTGCCTGACAAATAAAGGTTCGTTGACCCTCCTCATCGAATTAGTGTCTTTGTAAGACGAATCAGAGCTAAATAATGTAAACAAAAGCGTTTTGATGCCTATAGGTAATGCTTAATGGTATTATTTCTTTTTCCTACCATGAGAAGTTTACTGAAAGTATTGACTTTAACTCAATGGCAAAGCTTATATGTGCCTGATTATGTCCAGGATTTCTCTCTCTTTTCAAGACTATTGAAAGAATTAATTGATCTTTGAAATCTTTAATATCCATGTTTAATCCTTTTCAACTGCACCAAAACAGTGTTTTAGGAACCAGTGAAGCCAATTTATATTTTGCAATTAAAAGTTTAAAAGCCTTTTCCCTGCAAAGTTACTGTATATGTATATATAATATTTATTTTTTTTTTTTTATGGAGGCATGCATCAGTTTTCAAATTCCACATATATCACTGAAACAAATCCTTGCATTATCTTATGATAAATTCAGAGCTTTCATGTAGCATATGTAAGAATGTTCATAACCTGGATCCAGCTACATTAAGGCAGCACAGGAACCTCAGAGGCAGAAGTGGCATTTATTAGTGGCACATAGAATGTATGTTTCTATTGAAATTAGCCAT
Organism: Emberiza elegans; assembly: GCA_024865655.1. Lineage (NCBI taxonomy): Eukaryota > Metazoa > Chordata > Aves > Passeriformes > Fringillidae > Emberiza > Emberiza elegans. The sequence goes on from JALJVW010000011.1 coordinate 5,430,615, forward strand.
GAGATAGTGTTTTTAAATTACCATTGATCCGCTCGTGTCCGCGGTAGTTACTAAGGTGACACAGCAGGAGCACGGAATATCCTGAAAAATCACTTGTTGCTAATCGTCACAGAAGGGCGAACCTGCAAAGCAACCTCTTAAAAACCTAGAGAGAGTCAGAAAGAGCCATCCTGTCATACAGGAGGTGCAGAGGGACCATACAACTCCCTGAGCTGCAAATATGACTGTGGTAAATTGGCACTCGCTTTTACTCATATGCCACGGCAACACCAATTGAAAATCTTTAAGGACAAACATAAAATTCTTCCTTTTGTAATGAATCTTCCTGAAATCAGGGCCTTGTTCTACATTTCGTCCTACTAACTGCCAATATTTAGCCTTCCAAGCATAAAAAAGTGTATTACTTACAACATCATTAACTAGCTGCAAGAAAACATTAAAATTAATAGGATAGTGGTGACAAAGGAGTAAAATTTTCACCCCCACTGTCCAAAAAGCATTCAGAGTATTAAATGACATATTCAGGTTGTCTTTTGAAAAAAGCTTTGTGAAACAAACACAATGGCTTGTCATTTCTGCCTGCAGACAGCTAATACCTATGTTAAAATGTGCACAGTGAGTCTCGCTTTCCACTACTGAGATTTCAAAGCCCATCCTGATTTGCTGCTGTTTACACAGGGAAATGAAAGAATGGATTGGTTGCTTCCTTGCCTGGGTTTCTGCACCTTGCCTGGCTGCCTGCCGTGAGCAGGCAAAGCTCTGGAGCAAGCAGCAGACCCGGGAGCAGCAGGGGCGGTGAGGAGAGAGGCTCTGGGACCAATTAAAATGCCAGGCTTTTCCATGCTGCTTTCCAGAGCATCTGTGCATGATTCCACATAAATTTAGGGAATTAAGGATCAGGCAAAGGTAAACATTTCCATGCTTTGCTTAGCATTGCATTGAAATGAGGGTATGAGATATGGCAAGACCGTTCAGACTGAAGCTGTATTTACAGTCTCCAGATTATTTATTTACATCCAATTCCTTTGTTATTGCAGGTATGTCATAACTATGGGCTGTTTGAGTTACTGTTTGGGTGCAGACTGTATTTGGAGGTTTAAATCAAACCACGCTAGCTATTGTGAAATACCATGAGAAAAAAATACATTATCTTAGCAAAGAGATGGGTTTTTTTACACATCATATCCTCTTAGAGACACACAAACACCTCCCATGACAGTGAGACATGGGAGCAGATGTCCCAGGGAAGGGATGGGACACTGCCACTGGCTTGGGGAAAGCACTGCCAGTATGAATGAGCAATTGGGACTGAGAGAAGGCAACACAGAAACAGATTTAGAATTAACAAAGGATGAAATGCCATGCAGAAATGATGGAGACAGCATTCTAGTTAAATCCAAAAGGGTTATATGTGAAAAGTACAAAAAAAAAAAGCATTTCAGGGACACAAAAATGTTTGCCTTGAAATGTTACCTAGTGAAGACTGTGTCTGTGGGTCTCTTATGTTACCAGATTCTGACATCTATCTCAGAATAACATCATGCTTTAAATACTTTCAATATTCCTTTAAAGCATTAACTCCATCAGTCACTTTTCTAGCCTCCTTCAAAATTTCAGCTGAAAGAGTTTTACCACCATTTTACAACCAGCGACTATAAACCATAAAGGTTCCTGACTGAATTTGACCTGCTGAAGTAAGTTTGATGAGAATGTAGCAGTTCATGTTGCTCAGAAAAATGTGTGACACGGTGCAAGTTGTGTTATTCTAGATAATGAACCGTGTTGTTCATTTTGTGAGACGGATTGAAAGGAGAGAGATGTCTGAAGCCTGGGTACTGACTGCAGCAGCTGACAGTTTTCTGCTGCAAGAACCCAGAAAAGAAATGTTGTTCTGAGAGGAGGAAGAGCGATTTTTCCCAGATTGTGGTGGTTATTTTTGTACCGCTGCTGCCTTCTCAAGGCTACATAGATCACATCTAACACCAGCCAACTTCTGCTGCTTGAGAAAGGTGGTGTCTTTTTTTCCTTAAATACAGATTTATGGCCTTTTGGAATCTGAAATAGTTCTTTACAGCAATTCTTTTTTTTTTTGTTTTTTTAAATATATGATTATATCAACTAATGTTTTCCCAGTAGTCCAGCTGTATGGAATTGCCAGCCATTGATATGTTCAGCCCTATCACCAGGATTTCCAGCTGCAAACCTGCTGTACAACATTAGGGAATTCGAAGGAAGGTAATACCTTTTGTTTTAGAGTCTGAAATAGATAATAGCAGCAGGTTTGTCAAGATCCATTACCTCAGCTTCATGATGAGCTTGCAATGTCCTTTTACCTTACTTTTAGTTCTTAATCATTTAGTGCTAATTTAAAACCTGCCAAGAGCATAGGAACAAATTGCCTAATCTTTCAGAGGAACACATATAATTACTTTGCATATATATAATGTTACACAATATCATGTAAAGTATAATATATATATATACACTATATATATAATACATATTATATCAACAGTTTTATATATATAATACATATTATACATATATATATATATATATTATATCAACAGTTGTATTGATGATGGTTTCACAGGATGGGTGAAAATAGGCAAACGTTAGCCCTGTGCGATCGTATTACAAATGCAGACTTCAAAAATGTTGAAGTGCTTCATCTGTCTGCCTTGCTTTGGGTTAAGTTATATGGATTTAATCCAGGAATCACCACAGAGAAAAAAAATCTTTGGAATGCTTAATGGATTGCTAAATCCAGCTCCTTTTTTCTTTCAATATTGAAGCTGTGGCCCTTGCAGATGACTGCCCCAGTAGCATTTGTTTTTTCCCTTCCTTTTTGGAGAAGAAAACCAATTATTGTGCCTTTAGAGAGTGTTCAGAATCTCCTCAGGTTGGCATCTTTTCTGAGATAAAAGATAATATAATTTTTTATTCCATCCTTCCATTAATCCAAAGACTAGTTGAGAAAACAGATTTTGTTCCACCCTCTTCTTCCAGGATAAAGTCTTGATTCATGTCAGAAGGCAAAGCTGGAAAAAAGGGCACTGAATATTCTGCAGCTTCTTTAGAACCAGCTCACCATCTGCTGCTCTGTTAGGTTTTGGTAATAAAAACAATTTCCTAAGCCTAGTAGACTCTTACACATATCCTAATCTATTTATAAAACCAACACCTTCATGTGTACTCAGTGAAGTCTGCAGTTGCTGTAGAGCAGTTTTACATAATTCTTTAGTTGAGTATGATTAAAACAGAATTTTTCCTCCAAATGCTGGGTAAAAATTGCCTAGAGCAGCATCATTATGCATGTTAACAGTAATTAACACATTGAATTAGCACCTTGGAGAATGCAGAGTGGGCACCTCCCTTTTTCTGCAAACACAACTGTTGTCTTAATGTTTTACAAAATGAGCACTTTTGTTTTCAAAAAAGTATAAAGGTATATTTCAAACATCTTCTATTTGATATCTAAAGTAGATTTCTACATCTTAAGAAGGCAAATTACAATTCCAAATTGCAGAGTATGCATTTAATTATAGACCGAATTAATACCATTCACGATGCTTCTATTGCTTTTATAATTGCCATAAATTAAAAAAAAAATATTTTCTAATCCCTTTTACAGGAACAGTGCGAGATTTGACATTCCTTTTGCACAAAACATGCCCGTAATGAGGGAAATCTGGGGATGTTGGGCAAGCACAGGGGTGATCCTGGTGTCTGCTGGTTTGCCATGTGTGCCTGGCAGGGGACGTGGTCCCTGCCCTGGTCCTTCTGCATCCTTGGCTGGCTCTGCCTTTTGGGATGAGGGATGTTGGAGCTGCCAGGGTTTCTGCAGGCCTGAGGCCAATGGCAGCCCCAAAGAGCACACGTGAAATAGATACTCCTGGCTCGTTGGTGGCGGGCCGGCCGGCTTGGAAAAGGACATTTGAACATGAGCTGAGACCGCTCCTCAGGCATACACATTGTAATGAAAATACCCTGAAACAAAAATCTGACCTTTTTTTTTTAAGGGGGAGAGCACACCCGAACACAGAAAAGGGAAAAGGGTATCTGTTAGTCTAAAATATACATTTGACCATCACAATTGGACCCTTCTGCTTTTGCAGTGCTCCGGTGATGCCAAAGGCCTCTGCACCCCACCACAGGAGCCTTTTCCTGGCTGGAGGTGATCCTCAGGTGGCACTGAGCTTTCTTCAGCTGTACCAGAGAATCCAAGTTCTCCCAGTACAGCTTTCAAACTGCCTTAACAATCTAGGAAAGAGAAAAAAAATCATACATTCTTGAATGTTCGGAGGAAAAAAGCATACATTTGTTTTTCAGAGCACATTGCTCAGTTTAACACATGCAGTTCTCAATAAAAGCAGTGGTGCACCTGGCCAAAAACCTTAGCAGCTCTTTGAAAATTTGCCTCTAATGTGAATAACCATAAAGTGTCTTTAAGTGCAGACGAGTCTGCTTCTACTGCACCAGCAATTGTAAAAATAAAATGTCTCCCACTGCTGCCAATGCATTACCCTGAAAGATTACTACAACACATGTGCTCACAAATGCAGCACAGTCTAAACTTGGCTTGCTGCAGCAAACCACAGTAACCCTTTCCAAGAAATGCTTCAATGGTGTTGGCCTTAAAGGTTGTTCGTGCTCTTGGCAGGTGACCCGAATAACAGAATGCCATGAGCACGCCAGGTCTGTGCTCGTGAGCAAGTGTGGTTCTGCTTTCTGCGGTGCCTCTGTGCCTCTCCCAGCACAGCATCTCCTCCTGCCACGCGTGACTGCTCTGGGCACTGCCTGGGCCACCATTCCCCACAGATCCGTGTTTGCCAGGGAAAACTGTGCTTGTGCTCTCCACAATCCAAAGCTGTGAATGTGGACGCAAGAAGGAAAAATTGTACATTCCCTCTCATTGTTTTAAAGTTCACATACACAGTCACAACACAATCACAGGAAAAATTGTACATTCCTTCTCATTGTTTTAAAGTTCACACACAATCACACACACACAATCACAGGAAAAATTGTACATTCCTTGTCATTGTTTTAAAGCTCATACACAATAACACAATCACAGGAAAAATTGTATTCCTTCTCATTGCTTTAAAGCTCACGCACAATAACACACACACACAATCACAGGAAAAATTGTACATTCCTTCTCATTGTTTTAAAGTTCACACACAATCACACGCACAATCACAAGAAAAATTGTACATTCCTTCTTATTGTTTTAAAGTTCACACACAATCACAGGAAAAATTGTACATTCCTTATCATTGTTTTAAAGCTCACGCACAGTCACACACACAATCACAGGATAAATTGTACATTCCTTCTCATTGTTTTAAAGCTCACACACAATCACAGAACCACTGGTTTGGAAGAGACCTTCAAGACCATTGAGTCCTGCCCAGCCCCAACAACTTACCCCTGGCACCCAGTGCCCCATCCAGGCTTTGTTTAAACACATTCATGGATGGTGACTCCACCACCTCCCTGGGCAGCCATTCCAGAACTCCATCAAACTTTCTATAAACAACTTTTTCCTGATATTCAACCTGTATTTCCCTTAGTGCAGCTGGAGGCTGTGTGCTCTGGTTGTGTCAGTGCTGCTGGAGACAGAGCCCAGCCCCAGCTGAGCACAGGCACCTCTCAGGAGCTGTAGAGAGTGATAAGGTCACCTCTGAGTCTCCTTTTCTCCAGGCTGAGCACCCCCAGCTCCCTCAGTTGTTCCTCACAAAGTGCCCGAGGGCACCATAAACACAACATTTTGAGTGAGCAGCTTCTCTGTTGGAACATGTCTAATAGGAGGAGGAAAAAAGAGTTTTCCATTCTTTATCAAAGAACTTTCAAAACTCTATTATTTCTTTGTACTTGAACAAAACACATTTTGGTTTGGTTTTTTGCTTGGTTGTTACTGAAATGAGAGAACTTGATGCAATCTGGGAGAGAAATACAAACAGCAGAGCACCGCTGCATTTCTTCACTGCTGATGTCGGATTGTTTCAGGGTGATCCAGATCCTAAGCTTGAGTAATTAATAATGTATCATCACAGCAGTTCAGCAGTGTTCCTCTGTATTCCAAGAAAAGTTCCTGAATGGATTTTCACTGTATATTTTGGTTTTAGATTGTTCCTTTACTTTTTTTCACCCGGCTATCATTAGCAGGAGAGCAGATTTTGCCCTCAGAAAGAGCATTTAAGGCAATCATTGCAGCACTTGGCCTGGTATTTTTGTTCTGAAGGGCTGTTTCAAGCACATCTGTTTAAATTATTGTTATTTTAGACTGTTACTTTTAAAATGTATTTTTTCTGAATTGATTTCACTTCCTGTGAATTCAGTTCACTTCCTGTGAGCCATCTCCTGCTAGTAGTCACCACATACAGATCCTACCTACAAGAGTTGTTTATTGTTTCTGTATTATTCTCATTGAGCACATTACTAAATTGATAGAATAAATTTGATATATGGCATGTAAGAATCTGTTATTAGTGGCATAGAAGAGCTAATTAAAGAATTTTTTTCCCTCAGATGACCATCTTCTTCTAAAATGGAGAAATAACAGACAATACCAAATAAGGAGCATCTATCCCATTTCTGGAGGAGTGAAGGAGTAGATGAAAATCATGCCACTAAAAATATGTTTACTTTTTATGAATCATAAATTAGCCAGCCCATCAGTTGCAAGCAGCAGATGAACAATCAACCACGATCTGGCATAATCTCACCTGGTAGGATTCAGAATGAGGATTTATGAATCAGCATTTCATTGTCTTGCAGAATTTGTTAAATTTTTGAGCACCACAGCATTCATTCCACATAAGTCAAAATACATGTAGCTATGTCATGAACGATTTTTATTTTCCATCTCTGCTTGATTGATGTGAAAATGCATCTCCTTTTTAGAGTTCTTCAAACAGTTCCAAGGTATGCCTAAAGTTCAGGCATCTCTTACCTTGTCTAACTTCAGATATAAAACATAACAATTTTGTAATTTCTCTGCTAAAGAAAACTGGGAGCAGCAGTTTTTCAAGCACTGCCTGTGCTCTTGGTTGTAGTGCTGGGTTTCACCATGGCAATGCACAGAGCTCTCAGGGGACAGCCAGGATTTTACTTACAGGTATTTAATTTCAATCTCCTTATTTTTGTTTCTGGGGTCCTAAAGGAATGAAGCCACCCATATATTCCAAGTTTTACACATAAACAAGCATTTACAGAATTGGAGCTTTCCATAACTCTGCTGTATAAAGTTTGTAATAAGCTCAAACCATGTGATTTGTTTCAGGACATTCCTGGTTTCATATTCCATTTCCTTAGCTCTTTTCTCACCTGTGTTTGTTTGTTTGTTTGTTTGTTTTTAATCCTGTTGGGTTACATTGGTCAAGAAATATTGAATTTTAATTCAAGGGGTTTAAAAATGCATTTTCTTCCCAACATAGCATCATTATACTCATGCTAAAATTTCATAGCAAAGAACAGTGATATCTACCTCAAGAGTGGACAAAATAGATAATCAAAACTATATAATTTCTCTGACATCATACAGAATATTAAATCAACTGTTATGTATGTAATTAATTACTATTTCATGAACTGGAAGAAGTTCCCAGTTGAGACCCTGGCTCTATTTAGCCTGCTGTTACACAGAAAAAAAACTCCAGGGTTTTCAATCCCCAAAAATGTTTCAGTTTCATTATCCTGAAAAGTAAAATGATAGAACTTTTTTTGTGCACCTGACAGATACAGGCCAGAAATCTTCTTTACTATGAAAAGAAAAAAGAAATCCATTTGAGAACTGCTAAAATAAATAATTAAGCATTGACATTAATTCCCAATTTAAAATGCCCTCTGAAATAGTTTAGAAAAGACACTAATTATAATTTAAGTTCATTGAAATGAAAACTCGGGTTTTAGAAACCATTTTTCATGTATAGATTTTGGATTTTTTGCAAAAAGAGGCAAAATAATTGTTCTATTTCGCGGAGAAAGCTGAGGTTGAGAGGAAGGAAATCACTTAAAGATAGAAGCCAAGCCACTGGCAAGGTCAAAAAGAATAGATTCTTGCATCAATACCCTATTCATAAAATCACATTAATTAATATTTTTCCTGGAGAATAATGACTGTGTAGTCAGGTGCCTTTTCCTGGCTTCATTCGGATAGGAATTGAGAACACACATGAGGGTGTACCAGGGCAGACCGAGATGTTTACTACTTATACATGAAAATGGCAGAATGATATACCAGGGCACAAAGGGGCCCACTGCCAGTTCCAGGAGGATCTCTCCTCCTTTCAACTGGAATCTGTGTGTTCAAACTGGGAAAAAGGCCCGAGCCTCCATCCCAGCCGTTCTGTGGCTGCAGCTCAGGCTGAGCCCATCACTCCCGCTGTAGGAGGATGGGGTGAATGGGCACTGCTCTTTTTGCTCTTGGCTCTTTTTCCACAGGGATAATCAAAAGTTCTGGGTGATCCAGGGAGGACGGGTATTCCAGAGCCGCTGTGGCAAGCCTCAGTGAGGGCAAGAAGCTCTTGGTGCCCTCTAATCACTGTGTGTAGGCAGTGACAGGCCCACCCCAATTTTTGTACATGGTTTCTTCCTCGCTAGAACCAAGTGTCACCTAATCTATTGTGTTATTTTTTGTCACGGACATATTTTCTGAAAAATCCTTTTGCCAGGATCTTTTTCTCCTGAGAAGCTTCAGCTCCTCCATGTTTTGCTGCTTTGGAATGTGATTTGGAGAATTGTTTACCCAGCAGGTGAATTGTTTTTACTTGATGACCAATGACAGCCACCCGTGTCGAGGCTGTGAGCAGCCACAAGATTTTATTATTCACTCCTTTCCTTTCTTTTCTTTTCTAGCCTTCTGATGTCTCCTTTCCCTTTTTTTTTAGTATAGTTTTAATATATAATTTTCTTTCAATATAATATGTATCATAAAATAATAAATCAGCCTTCTGAAACATGGAGTCAAGATTCTCATCTCTTCCCTCATCCTGGGACCCCTGCAAACACCACCTCAATTTTTCATATAGTGTTCATAAAAAGCATAAGATCTTGTGTCAGAGTGACAAAATGCATGTATGGCTTCTGAATTTTCACATTTCTTGACTCCTGCAGGCAGCATCTGGTGATTTGAGTCCCAAAACATTTAGTAATTTTACTTTCATGTCACCGTTGCATCTTTTTGTGACACCTTAGAGAAAATCTGTACCACATGTTATACTTTCAAATTATACATATTAGTTATCATTGTACTTTAAAAATGAATCATAGAATAGTTTGGGGTGGAAGAGATCTTAGAGATCACCTAGTTCCAACCCCTCCTTGACAAGGACAAGGACACTGTCCACTATCCCGGGTTGCTCTGGTCCAACCTGGTCTTGAACACTTCCAGGGATCCACACCCACAACTTCTATGGGCAAAGTGTGACCCTTACGGGGAGGATTTCTTACTTCTAACCTAAACCTGCCTTCCCTCAGTTTGAAGCCATTCCCCCTTGTCCATGTCCCTGTGAGAAGTCCCTCTCCAGCTCTCTTTTAACCTTTTAGGGACTGAGAGGCTTCTGAGGTCTCCCCAGAGCCCTCTCAAGGCTGAGCAGCCCCAGCTCTCTCAGTTTGTTTTCATGGGAGAAAAGATCCATCCATATGGACTTGCTCCAACAGATACACGCTTGCAAGCAAAGAAAAAAAGATGGCATAGAATATTAACATGCTGAGGACGATTTTCTGTTCCATTTCAAGAGCCATTCCCTTCCTCCAGTCCTCTCCCCATCCGTCCCTCTCCACAGGTACTTTCCTCCTCACACTCGGACCCATAAGTAGTGCTAAGGCCCTCTTGTCCCTTTCTTTAGGATATTTGTTTCTTCTCTGATGCATGAGAGCTGACATGAGCGCTTGCCAAGCTGATCTGCCCTTTTCTGGTGAACAATAACGTGAGGCCAATCTTTAGGAGCCCGTGAGCTTGTTTACACTGCGCTCACTGCAGTCTGCCATTCCTGCTTATAGAAGAGAAAATGTGCTTCTGGTTGGCAAACCTGCAAACTAAAATGCAAAGCTTACACATCCACTGATGGTTGAGTTCTAGCAGGTAATACCTTCAGAATCTGAAATCTTTTTTATAAGCTTCTGCTGTAGTTATCAGACAGAGATTGAGAGTAAACAGCTAAAAGTAATGCTTTGGACCAAAGATCTCTTATTATAGTGTTTTCTAATTATTTTGTGGAGCCCTTTGTAAGAATAATGATATTAATGGATATTAATTGCACTAGCGACCTTTTCTGATATGCTAGTCATGCAAAAGAACTATAAATTCCTAGAGAATGAGTCAATGGCAGCTCCCACAGACTGTCTGAGGCAGGAAAGGCAGGGGGAACCACAGAAAATTTGCCTTCTATTTCAGTTTTATTTTACCATCCCAAATCAAGCTCATAAGGAAGTGTGAAAAGTTACTCACACTCTACCCTCTTTAGTCTCACAAAGACTCCTCTGACTAATTCTGAGAGCATGCTTCCGTGACAATCAACGATTTTAGACGACTGAGTACCGTGCACACCACCAAACTTGGGCTGATCACCTCTTTGCATGGAGCTGGGAGGTATTTTGTGTTCAGCACTTCCCCAGCCACGCTGCAATGTGTGCTTAGAACAAACAGGCCAAAGGCAGCACAAATCTGTCTGCAAAGTCCTTGACCACCCATTTGACATCAGCATATATCCAGGTAAAACTGTGAAATTCAAGTTATGCAGATCTACCTGAGGAATAGGAATGATTTCTTTCGATCAATAGATGTAGTTACCCCTAATAGTCTCAGAAATGGTTTATTTTTCAATGTGGTGCTTTCAGATGATCATAGCAAGAGTGCTCCAAACAGTGTGTACCATCAAATAATGCGCACACCTACGTATCTGTAAACAAATTTGCTGCAAAAAGGTATTTATGCACCAGTTCTCCTGTGTGCTCCTGAAAGACAGACCCTTGTGCCCTTGTGTAGGTTCTGTATCTATTGCCTAAATCTGTCGAGTTACTCACCATGAGTCATATCCTGACTGCAAAATGTTACAAAAGGCAACTGCAAAAGAAAAAAGGGCTGCACCAGGGTAGAGCACATCTAATCCCAGAGACCCGCCATATACCAACTGCTTGCCACACAGTTTTCATAAAATTTAATTTGGTGGCAACACAACGCAAGCAGGTTATGTGCCATGGGATCTGCACTGCGAAACCTTAGAACAGGATAGGTTAGTTGTAATTTTATCTTCTCTCTGATGATTATGACACATTTCACCTGAGACAGCTTGCAAGTGATTCCCTGAGACTTCTTTTCTAGCCTTCTGATGTCTCCTTTCCCTTTTTTTTTAGTATAGTTTTAATATATAATTTTCTTTCAATATAATATGTATCATAAAATAATAAATCAGCCTTCTGAAACATGGAGTCAAGATTCTCATCTCTTCCCTCATCCTGGGACCCCTGCAAACACCACCTCAATTTTTCATATAGTGTTCATAAAAAGCATAAGATCTTGTGTCAGAGTGACAAAATGCATGTATGGCTTCTGAATTTTCACATTTCTTGACTCCTGCAGGCAGCATCTGGTGATTTGAGTCCCAAAACATTTAGTAATTTTACTTTCATGTCACCGTTGCATCTTTTTGTGACACCTTAGAGAAAATCTGTACCACATGTTGTACTTTCAAATTATACATATTAGTTATCATTGTGCTTTAAAAACGAATCATAGAATAGTTTGGGGTGGACGAGATCTTAGAGATCACCTAGTTCCAACCCCTCCTTGACAAGGACAAGGACACTGTCCACTATCCCCAGGTTGCTCTGGTCCAACCTGGTCTTGAACACTTCCAGGGATCCACATCCACAACTTCTATGGGCAAAGTGTGACCCTTACGGGGAGGATTTCTTACTTCTACCCTAAACCTGCCTTCCCTCAGTTTGAAGCCATTGCCCCTTGTCCATGTCCCTGTGAGAAGTCCCTCTCCAGCTCTCTTTTAACCTTTTAGGGACTGAGAGGCTTCTGAGGTCTCCCCAGAGCCCTCGCAAGGCTGAGCAGCCCCAGCTCTCTCAGCTTGTTTTCATGGGAGAAAGGATCCATCCATGTGGACGTGCTCCAACAGATACATGCTTGCAAACAAAGAAAAAAAGATGGCATAGAATATTAACATGCTGAGGACGATTTTCTGTTCCATTTCAAGAGCCATTCCCTTCCTCCAGTCCTCTCCCCGTCAGTCCCTCTCCACAGGTACTTCCCTCCTCACGCTCGGACCCATAAGTAGTGCTAAGGCCCTCTTGTCCCTTGCTTTAGGATATTTGTTTCTTCTCTGATGCATGAGAGCTTGCCAAGCTGATCTGCCCTTTTCTGGTGAACAATAACACGAGGCCAATCTTTAGGAGCCCGTGAGCTTGTTTACACTGCGCTCACTGCAGTCTGCCATTCCTGCTTATAGAAGAGAAAATGTGCTTCTGGTTGGCAAACCTGCAAACTAAAATGCAAAGCTTACACATCCACTGATGGTTGAGTTCTAGCAGGTAATACCTTCAGAATCTGAAATCTTTTTTATAAGCTTCTGCTGTAGTTATCAGACAGAGATTGAGAGTAAACAGCTAAAAGTAATGCTTTGGACCAAAGATCTCTTATTATAGTGTTTTCTAATTATTTTGTGGAGCCCTTTGTAAGAATAATGATATTAATGGATATTAATTGCACTAGCGACCTTTTCTGATATGCTAGTCATGCAAAAGAACTATAAATTCCTAGAGAATGAGTCAATGGCAGCTCCCACAGACTGTCTGAGGCAGGAAAGGCAGGGGGAACCACAGAAAATTTGCCTTCTATTTCAGTTTTATTTTACCATCCCAAATCAAGCTCATAAGGAAGTGTGAAAAGTTACTCACACTCTCTACCCTCTTTAGTCTCACAAAGACTCCTCTGACTAATTCTGAGAGCATGCTTCCGTGACAATCAACGATTTTAGACGACTGAGTACCGTGCACACCACCAAACTTGGGCTGATCACCTCTTTGCATGGAGCTGGGAGGTATTTTGTGTTCAGCACTTCCCCAGCCACGCTGCAATGTGTGCTTAGAACAAACAGGCCAAAGGCAGCACAAATCTGTCTGCAAAGTCCTTGACCACCCATTTGACATCAGCATATATCCAGGTAAAACTGTGAAATTCAAGTTATGCAGATCTACCTGAGGAATAGGAATGATTTCTTTCGATCAATAGATGTAGTTACCCCTAATAGTCTCAGAAATTGTTTATTTTTCAATGGGGTGCTTTCAGATGATCATAGCAAGAGTGCTCCAAACAGTGTGTACCATCAAATAATGCGCACACCTACGTGTCTGTAAACAAATTTGCTGCAAAAAGGTATTTATGCACCAGTTCTCCTGTGTGCTCCTGAAAGACAGACCCTTGTGCCCTTGTGTAGGTTCTGTATCTATTGCCTAAATCTGTCGAGTTACTCACCATGAGTCATATCCTGACTGCAAAATGTTACAAAAGGCAACTGCAAAAGGAAAAAGGGCTGCACCAGGGTAGAGCACATCTAATCCCAGAGACCCGCCATATACCAACTGCTTGCCACACAGTTTTCATAAAATTTAATTTGGTGGCAACACAACGCAAGCAGGTTATGTGCCATGGGATCTGCACTGCGAAACCTTAGAACAGGATAGGTTAGTTGTAATTTTATCTTCTCTCTGATGATTATGACACATTTCACCTGAGACAGCTTGCAAGTGATTCCCTGAGACAACGTGTGGGTGGGATGTGACTTTGGTAAAGCTGCATATCTGACAGTAACAAATGTACATCTTTAAATTAAGTTGTTGGCCTGTCATTCATCACATTGATTCTACTCTTTCAGCTAAAAGTTGTGTCTGTCCTTTGGGAGAGAATTCAAGGAAGAAACGCCGTTCACGCTAGGGTTGCTCCTAACAACATTTATTTGGCTGTACTGAAGCCCTGAGATTAACACACTCATTTTAGGTGGGTTTTTATGTTTCAGTTATAAATGCCCACTGAATACCTTGTGATGTACTTAAAAGTAAATCGTGGGAGAAGGAAAATGCCACTCTGTAACTGATAATGTTATTATGGCAAACTGTTGAGTCAAGTGCAGAGCAGGCTGCATTGATCATGATTGGAAATTACAGCCATTCTCACTTTATTGTGTAGCATGAATGTCAGAGTAACTGAAGTGTTTCAGTGACTGAAGGGGAAAAGACGTGAGCTACCTGATGGATGCACCTTTTTTAGCTGCATTCATTTACTTAGTTGGAGGAATGTGCTTCTTTGGAAGGTGTCACTGTAGTGCATCCATTTGGAAGTCAGCATGTTATAAATAAAGCTGGTTATTAGGAAAATTATTAATAAGTGATGCTTTCCTTCCTGCTCTTCTTCCACTGAAAATAAAAATCATTGGCAAAGTAATAAAAGCTTTTTACATATGGAAAAATAAATAAACCCCCCCCAACTACTTGAATGTTTACCTGCCTTTTCCAAAGACTTACTATTATGTCTCCTAGTTTCAAATAATTAATTATTTTTAATCTATGACTCAATGTTAAAGTGTGTGAGGACTTCTTTATCATTTGAGAATTTTATTTTTATTTTTATTTTTATTTTTATTTTTATTTTTATTTTTAATTTTTTTTATTTTTATAGTTTCAGTTTTTTATTTCTATTTTTATTTTATTCTATTTCTATTTCTATTTCTATTTCTATTTCTATTTCTATTTCTATTTCTATTTCTATTTCTATTTCTATTTCTATTTCTATTTCTATTTCTATTTCTATTTCTATTTCTATTTCTATTTCTATTTTATTACTATTTTTATTTTTGAGACATTTCTTTCTAATAAACCAGCAAGTCAATTAACTGTACAGGTCTAGGCTTACTGTACAGGGGAATAATACATGATTCTGCAACAGAAGTTTTGCCTACGACTGTCTAATGTGCTTTCAGTCTGAGAAATCTGTGTTTTCTAGCAGTTTGCCTGTCAGCATTGCATCATATTCAGATGAAAGGAGGATTTTCAAATATATTTAAAGAGCTTCATCTCTTCATAAATCTTATTTATTTTGGAGGAGCAATGAAGGAGAAAGGCTTTGGTTTGTTTGTGCCCAAGCTGTGCTCTGTGTTGCCTACACTGATGAAGAAAGGATGGCAGGGTGGGATGGGGCTGTTTTGCTTTGAAGAGAGAAGGAGTCTTAAGGAGTATATATTGTTGCTTGGTTACAGCCCTTGCTTTTCATCTCTCCTAGGGATAAGTTGTGATGTTACAGAAGACAAAAAAAGGTGGTTTTTTTTTCACAGAAAACTCTTTACATCCAGAGGTCTAGATGGGGTTCTTAAGAGCTCCTTCTCTTTGGCATGTATGCACTGAGATGCATTTCATTGTTTTCCTCTGCTGCTGTACCTCTGTGTAAGGATGGCAGATGTCTGCTCTGAGTACCCTCTTGTACATATGTGCAGCCATCATTTCAATCTGCTGCCAGCATTCAGTGAATTCACATATTATGGTCCAAAAAATTGTCCTGCACGACTGCTGAAGCCAATACACACCTGTGCTCCCTGCACTAAACAGCTGTGATATTTATAACCTTGTTTTGGTATGAAGCACACAAGAGGGAAGCCAGCCTTTAGAAAGACATATTAAAAAATTATAATCTAATAAATTGTAAATAAAAATCAGTGGCAAATCTTTTCTTTATTAAATGAAATTAAATTTGTTCGTGTGCCTCCTCGGTCTTACAGAGAGACGCTAACTTTGGGAAATGTGTCAGTGATGTTCCTCTGCAAACAACTCCTGCCCATTTTACTGAATCCAACTTTCTTTTGCGCTCTTTTAATATCCTCTCCATCTAGTTAAAGAGCAGGCACCTCCTTACATCTAATGAGAGGTTCTGGACATGACGTTATCTATATTCAGAAGATGGTCTGGGCACAGTGTGGTGTGTGACATTAGGAAGCCTGGACCTGCTCCCTGTAAGAGCAATTATACATAAAGGTGGTTGTAAACTCAGCCTACAAAATCACAAAGTCACAGAATGTTGTTTTGGAAAAAGACAATTTGCAAAGTTGTAAATCCTCTAGGTCAGCTCGTTCTACAGCAGGAGCCTGGTCAGTTGGATTTTAATATCTGCAGCATTGAAAGCTCCACAATCTTCCAGAGAAACCTCTTACACTGTTTGACCACTCAGGTACCATAATCAGGTTTTACTTCATTGTAAATTGTGTTTCCTGTGGTTTTATTTCTTTCCATTGCCTCTTCTCTCATGCCTGGTGTCCTGGTTTAGGGTAAACTTGGGATGAAACCCCCAAAGGGTCCCTCTAGAATTCAAATTAAACTCTTCCCCCCCCCACCAGTTTGGGACACATAAATTTCCTCCAAGAAAAGTGGGAAAAGCTATTTATTTAACAAGCGAAGTGTTCAAAAACATGGACAGTGAATGATATTAAACAATGGAAGCTCCTGTTGTTCTGAAGAGGTGCCAAATTCAGGCAGTCCTTTTCAGGGGCTGTGGCTCAGCTCACTCTGTCTCTTCCCAGTCCCTCCTGTGCTGGAAATGCTGCATCCCAGGCCCCAGCATGAGCTCCAGGTGTTTTTTTGGGTTTTGGTCCAGAGCAGGTTCAAACAGCTCCAAGGAAAAGAAAAGCCCCATTCCAGGGAACTTTTCTGCCTCGGCTAGCTAAAAAACCAACTAAAAGCCAAGGAGAGCTTTCTCCTGCTCCCTGTCCGTGCTGCAGGCACAGCCCGTGAGACACACAGAGAGCTGAAGCTCTTAGCTCTGGGTTTTGAATATAGACACCTCAGACATTCCACTGCTTCTCCTTCTGTCCCCATCCCACTCTTAGATCTGGTTTTAAAAGCACAGAATTCAATATCCAGCATGGGCAGGACAGAAAATTGGGGATACAAGCATCACAAAGCCACCCTAGGACACCTGGGCACTACCAAGACGTGCCTGGCTCCATCTCTTCTCCCCTCTGCACCACCCAGCGCTCCATCTGCTGATGAGCTATCCAAGAGCCTTCCCCAGCCCAAAACACCCAGCCTGTCTCAGCTTTCCCCACGTGAGAGGTGCTCCAAGCCCTCAGCCATGTCTGTGGCCCTTCACTGGGTTTTCTCCTGTTGTGGCCACCTCTCCTTTGTGCTGGGGAGCCCAAGCTGGAGCCAGCGCTGCCGTTGTGTCCTGTGAATGCTGAGCAGCAGGAAGGAATCCCCACCCCTGACCTGCTGGCAGCACTCTTTGCAATGCAGTCTTAGAATGAATGTGTCATTTTAGCTCATTAAAAATATTTTACTAAGCTAAAAAGGAAAATACGTTAAACTTCTGACTATTCCTGCAAATAAATGTTACATTTTTTATTCTCGAATCCTACTAACAAACTAAAAAAAAGCTACTAAAAGTGAAATCCTAATTAAAAAACCAATCCTACTAAAAAACAAAAACAAAAATCTACTGACTATTCCCGCAAACAAATGTTACATTTTTTTTATTCCCGAATCCTACACTTGCTTGTCTTATACTTTTCCCCATGCCATTTTTTTTAAGAAGATGATTATGACTCTGTGTTTTTGCAGCCAAGTTGTTGGTGCTGATGGATTTGGAGGGTTTTATTACCAGGCAGAGGTATCCAAGTATGTGTCATCTCTTAAACAAGTCCTGGTTTTCGACTGACACATGTCACAGAATAGAAGGGTTTTTTTCTCCTTGCCTCCAGAACAGACACTCATTGCACCCATTTCATAATGCTTTGCAATTCATCATTTGCTTTTCTCATGAAATCCCAATGAGTTAGTTTTTTACTTATTGGCTAAACTATTTGAAACTCAATTTATTTTGGCAGCTTCTGATCACAGGCTGTTGTTGCTGTGATGTATGGCAAGGCATGAAGCTGAGGCCACGACAAGAGAAAATGGCAGAACAAAGCAGATGAGATTCTGGTTTTGCATATGTAAGTAACAAAATATGACTGAGTTTGTGAGGCCAGGATCTCACCCTAAGTCATTTTTCCATGTTCCCCTTCCTAAATCTCAAATTTCCTGAAATTCCCGAAGAATTGGAAATTTACCATGAGACATAGAAAGCTGCGGATTGTTGGATGTGGATTACACCTCGACCACAAGAGCCCTCTAAAACAGATAAGAACTGTGCCCACCTCCATATGTTCATGCAGTTAACTCCCAAATCAGAGAAACTAAGGGGTTTTTTTTCCCTTTTTTTCCCTTTTTCTCTCCTATCTGCCATCTCTTTACATGCAATGGGCAGTGTTGATAGCTCCCCAGAACACAATGTGTCAGAGGGTGTTGCTGAAAAACTCAAAGGCAAATATAAATTAATAAAACAGATGAAAGTATGTTTTCCAAGGTCTGGCAGGCAGAGAGATAATTACTTTTGGATTTAGGAGGTATAGAAATCTTTAGCAGCAAAAATTTAAGGAAAGAAATCCTTAGAGAGTTCTGCCAAATGTTAAAATAATCATCTCTTAAATAAAGGTTTATTTGCTTTCCTTCATTGAGCATTGTAAATTCCAGATGCTGCCAAAGCTTTGACTGTTTGATTCATTAAATTGATCACTTTGTTTTCTTATAGAAAACTGTGCTCTATACAAATTACACAGTGGAAACGCAAACTGCATTAGTGAGACACTGGTAGGTTAAACCTTCCCACACCTTCTCACATCTTAGAGTTCTTTCACGAAATTTTCTGGGATTTCAAAAATATACCTCCTTTAGCATATGTGGCAGAACTGCAATATTTTAGCAGTTTGTTCCAATGTAGAAAGAAACTGGAATAACCATAGATGTCTTACAGGCCCTTTGGTCATACCTCTGCTCTTCCTAAACACAGGCACTACTAAGTGCACGTGGTCTGTGTCTTCCTGTCTCATCCTCCTCCCCACTACCTCACAAAAATAAAAAGCACCTGTGCTCCAAATCCTATCATTCTTAAGTGGCAACATCTCCTGAATGTTTAGCTGTAGCCAAAACATTCCTGTTTTCCAGTGTCTAAGGGGTTTTATTTTCCCAATTAGAATTCTGAGCTGTTGGTAGTAAGCAAACTTTTTAGGTAGAATTATGACAATAAAAGCACCTGAAAATAACATTTTCTATGGAATAATTTGGATGGTCTTCTACTGAATAATTTTGATTAAACACTTCCTTCAAACCTACTTACAGGAAAATTTAATATATGGGCCTAACATTTTCCTTTACTAGATCTTCTCATAAACTAATCATTCTGTTTCATTTTGATTGCTTTTTTAGTGTTAGATTACTAATTTAATGCACAATATTTAGAATCAAAAATGAAAACTACAGAGAGCAATTTCAGGTGGAATTATACTAATATTAAAATTTCCCATATGCATTTCTAAGCCTTTCTGTAGTTTACAGCGTGTTTTTTGAAATGTGGCAGGGAATTAATCTTGCAATGTGCTGAATTTTGATTTCCCAGTGGAAATCAACTAGGAATGGTCAAGGCTACGAGCTGTGTAAAATTATCCTTTGCACATGGGAATGCTCAGGGCTGGTTCTGTGTGAAGGCAAAGGAACCATTTGGCAGTGGCAGCAGATAGCTGAGGAAAACAAAATGCTGAGAGATCTGGAAAGCTAGGCTAGCCCTTTGGAAAGAAAAAGATTCCCCCCCAAATATGATTTGCCATCTTCACTTTTGCATTCCCAAAGGAAGAGTGAACGCAGCTCTGCACCTCTGTCTTTCCTACTGTCCCTTCTGCATAGCAGAATCACCTGGGCTGCATCCCTGCATCTCTCATAGCTGAGCACCAAGTGCTAGCAAGCAAGACAAATTTCAGACATTTCTGATTAAAAGGCATTTTTTCTGAATGACTGTGGTTGACTTTTCTATTTTTACCTCTAGACATCAGTCTCTTAGTAATGGAAAAGGGAAGAGGATCTGTAAATCCAGCTATCAGAATGGCAAGGAGTTCTGCGTGCCTGTGGCAAGAAGTTGCCCCAGACTGAAGCTGACTTTTAACCACTCTCAATTACTCTATTCTGGCAATTCACAGGAGAGCTAGAATGTGTGTTTCAGACCTTGGATATTGGGGTTCAGCTTTCTTGCAGACCCTGTACAGTTATCATTGACTCACAGCAGAAAAAGGAAATTGTTTGCATTTACAAGGTTAGTATCTATTGTAGTTTAACTGAGTGGGGGGCTTGTCTCAATAACTCTACTACTCCCATAATATACAGATGTTATCTTGAGGTTATGTCAACTTAAAGACAGTCTGTTTACTAAGCACTGTAACATGCTGTATCTTTAAAATTAGACAACATTTATGTACATAAAGCGTGCCCTTAGTTATTATCAGCAAATAAACCCTTAGTAATGAGGTTTCAGATCTATTGGCTCAGTGCTGGCAGTAACTCTCTGCGGAACTGACTCCAGCCCATTAAGGCAGGCTGCTCCTGCTCCCGTGGTTGTTAATTTGACGGGACTGTGTCACATTAAGTAGAACAAACATGTTTTCACCCGCTCAGCCATCCAGAACCGACATGGCTGTTACTCTAACAACTGCATATTGATTGGAGGCACTCACCCTTTCTGACCCAGGGCTGGTACATGAAAACAGAGCCAGCGCTGATTAAGAAATTGCATGTGTTTGTGCACATGTGTGCAGTGTTAATGGTCCACATAAATTTCAGGCCTTTTGAATTCGCGTCATGTTAATGCTCTGAGCATGAGATCTGTCACTCATTTCCTGCAGAAGCTGTGAAGCCTCATTTATCTTTAATTATTTATTTGTCTGCATCCTTGTACCCATCTGGTCAGACCATGCTTTCAGGGTCCACTGCCCCATATTGAAAAATTTGTTTATTAGCTGTAGCTCTAATAAAACTGTCTCAGGAAATGATGGAGTTGAACTGTTGGGATTTGCTTCTGGTTTTGAGCTCATGTATGGCATAATTTAATAGATAGTAGTGTGCTACTTTTGTGTATTCTTGATACAGAGATTATCATCAGCTGGTCATTTCTGTAGAGAGCTAAGAAACAGAGGAACTAAAGGGGCCAAAAAGAAAAAGAAAAAGAAAAAGAAAAAGAAAAAGAAAAAGAAAAAGAAAAAGAAAAAGAAAAAGAAAAAGAAAAAGAAAAAGAAAAAGAAAAAGGGGGGTTTTGCATCTATTAATGAAAGCAGACTACCTTACAATAGAAATGTTTGACATACTGCACTTCCTTCCTGTAAATTCTGCTGTGTTGATTACATTGAGTACACACTTGGACGCGTGCAGGGTCTAATTTGCAGCACAGAGAGGAGGAAATGGGGTGAGTGCTCTAACATCCCATGCTGCTCAGCTGTGGCGAGCCAAAATGGAAGGAATTCTCCGCTTGCCTTGCCACCAGGAGAGTCACGGACGAACAGGTAATTCTCCTGGGTTCCGTGGAGTCGCGCGCTCTCACCTCCTGCAAACCTTCCTCAGGACTTTGTCATGATTTATTTTTCATTTATATTTTTTATATTTATTTTTCATTTATATTTATATTTTCATTTATATTCTCCTCCATTCTTTTCCTGCTCCCTCTCAGGTATTAAGGCCTTCACCAGCTGCACCATATGAGTCGGTAGAATTGTGCTGCGCCTTCTGAGCTTTGCTGTTTCTAAGAACAGTACCAAGAGCTGATCATGAGTTTTACTTATGAAGGTAAGTACCACACATTGTCTTATAGTCAAAGGTGAAGTTGGGCCACTCAAAGTGAAAAATTACAGATTTAGGCACTTTTAACATGGTCATAAAGGAATAACCACAAGGGTTAGATATCTGTCATGTATTTTCTGCAAAAATGCATCATATATAATATATACTTTCCACTATTTAATGTGGGATTTTTTCTAGACTAGAATAAATATTTATAAAAATACAGATACTATAAAATATATTTATGAAAGAATTTAAATAGTTTTAAAAGTCTGTATTTTTACAACTTAAATACTTAATTTTCAATGTAAGATACTTAAGGAAACAATGTAATATTATGGAAAAAATTTGGAAATGAAAATTTTTTTTAATTATTGGTTTCAAGTTATAGCAAACAGAAAGTAAAATTGCATTTCTCTTGCTTTTCTCTCCTTCCTAAAGCAGGAACAAGCAATGCAATAGTGAAGAATACAACATGGAAGTTTATCTGAAACTAGAGAAGAATTTTATGGACATGATTCATTAACATAAAATATAAATATATTACAAGAAAAATTGGGAAGAGAAAATGGCATAGCTAAGTAATAAATGAGAGGTCCCAAACAGCAAAAGATAATGTTCATCAAAAAGAAAAAATCATATTATGTATAAAAACATTTCTCTCTACAATTTTAGTGAAATACTTCTACAATGAAAGAACATATTAAAAATTATCAGGTTTATGGGAACAGTTTTTCAAAAGGGTCTGTTTTGGTATTGAAAGTGCTGTTTTTTATCCACATCGTTATAATTTCAAGTATAACTGGAAAAATCAGAGGAAATATTGCTTGAAAATCCTTCAACAAGAGTATGTGGCGTAATGAAACCTAATGTTTGTTTACTGTGGCTCCTCATTTGTGAAGCAAACAATCTCAGGAAGATGTTTTGATACTCTGCTTTGTGGAGATCATTGGAATTCAGCTGAGTGGACGCAGTGATGGAAAGTGATTCTGGCACGGCTGCGTTCGAAGGGAATTAAAGATTCATGGAAGCTCTGCAGAGGGATGTAAAAAGGGAAGAACATCAGAATACACAATTAGTCATAGGGAATCATTCTGCTGTGATTTTAAAGTGATCAATGCATGGCTTTTTCATATTATTAAGCTATAAATTATTTTATATTATTTCCCCAGAAAATCAGACTCTTCATTACAGAACAGTAGTGCTGCAGGATATTATATAAATGTAATCATGTATATTACAAAACCATCCATCACACTGTGATAAGCAATTAGTGTTCAATTTCAGCTAGTCAATATTACTCTTCTAATTTTGTTATATGTTGAATTCTAATGAATGTTTCATTTGGAAATGTTAGAGGTGTGCTTTACAGAATTGAGCTTTATTGGCACAAAATCTTTCTGATTCTTAACATGATTTGTATAATCACAGAGTGAATAGGGGTGGAAGGGACCACAGTGGTTCCTCTGGTCTAACCTCTCTGCTCAAGCAGGGTCATCCCATGGCACAGGATTGCAACCCAGGGGTCCTTGGATATCTTCAGTGAGGGAGACTCCACAACTTTCGTACAATCTCTTCTGGTGTATGCTCATCCACATCATAAATTTCTTCCTCATATTCAGGTGGAGTTTCCTGTGCATCCCTTTCTGCCCATCGCCTGGAGTTTCCTGTGCATCCCTTTCTGCCCATCGCCTCTCCTCTCATTGCCTGGCACCCGTGGGCAGGTGGAGCCTGCTCCATGCTCTGACACCGCCCTGCACAGGCTGGCAGCTCCCCCTCAGTCCCATCTCTCTTCTGGAGGCGGAACAGGCCCAGCTCCCTCAGCTTTGCCCCGAAGGGAGATGCTCCATCCCTCCCTCACCCCTGTCACTGCCCACGGGCACCGCTGCAGGGGCTCCCCTGTGCTGAGAGCCCAGCACGGGACACAGCCCTGCAAGGTGTTGGGAAGGGTGAACGCTTGACAAGGAAGTCTCACAGGTATGGATGCTTGGCAAAAGACCTTTGAATGTAGAGTCACATCTGTGAGAGCCTGGATGAGGGATGTGGGACTCCAGGGGCTCTCCAAAATGCAGTTTATTCCATCCAAGAGGTCACAGCAGCCCAGGGTGGTGGGGGACAGAGCTGTGCCCACAGCTGTCAGCTCCAGCTGCAGGCAGGCCTGGAGACCCTTTGGTTTTGGTTACAATGCATTCTATACTTTTCTTTTGGTTACAATGCATTCTATACTTTTCTTTGCTGAGCATTTTAATGCAGTAGAACCAATCTCTACCTTAACTATTATCTCTAGCCTATCATAACTGCTGTAATTACCATATTCATGTCACTGTTCTCCAATCACTAACAGTACATTACAGTTTAAGCTAGAAGTTGTTTCTCAGTTTTCTTGCAGTGGAAAATTCTGAGACCTTTTTCCTACTTACAACATTTGCTGCCTTGTTTGCCTGTGCTGTCTTCCTGCTTGGTAAAAACATCTTGTTGTTTGGGGTGGGTTTATCCTTTGCTCTAAGCCATAAAACCCCTTCTAACTAACACACCCTTTGCCTCCTTGGTTATCCAGTGAGACTGGCTCAGCAATTCTTTCCTTCTATATCAAAACTTGCTTCCATCTCTATTCCTTCTTCAGATTCTACATTCAAAAATCTTTCTGCTAAGCATCCATATCTGTGAGACTTTCTTCTCAAACTTTTATCCTTCCCAACACATGTGTTCTTTACAACTGTACCAAACTATCAATGTTTTCATTATCAAAAGGGTCAAAGGGTGTGAAACTAATGTCTGGCTTCAAGGAAAATAAATTATTGTTGAGGAAGCTACTTGAACCAGCCCTGATTTTAACTGCTCTGTATCAGCCTGATTCAATCAACGCTGGATGGGACTACCAATAACATTAGTGGGTTTGATTGAATTGCAATGCTTCAAACAATTGTGAAATATCTTTTGAGTAATAAAACGTTCTGCTTTTTCTCCTCTGCTTCATTTTAGTTTCATCTGTTTAAAAGGAAAATATTTTTTCTATATCAAATTAAGAGAAACAAGTCTGCAAATTCATTAAATCTGGTTGAGTGATAAGGAAAAACAACTGGGAACTGGTATTAGATGGGTATTTTGATGTTTGGGTATGGGTCTCTACCCACTTTTATAGTAGAACAAGACTTGAAAACTAATAAAACTATTATAAAACTAATAATTCTTTACTCACTGATTTTTTTTTTAAAAAAAATGCAGAAAAGGATAAGAATCTGATTTATTTTTGTTTCAGATGTGCTTTTAAATTTTCTTTTGTTTTCTTTATAACTAGGATGAGCACAGGCTTGTGTCTTTCTGTCAATGTTCTTCCTGAAATTCTTACACTAAATGCACAAAGGCCTTTTTTCCTGTATGCTATGATCAGCAGTGTGACTAGAATGAGAACAAACCTGCCACACTAAAATATTTTTGATCATGCTCAGGAATCCCAGTAGGCATTTTAGGTTTCTGTATCCTTTACTTGCAATGAATAGGAATGAAGATGTCTATCTCATCAACCCAAATATATTTCCAATCTGATTCATCCTGCAAAGGAGATTAGAGCACCTTAATGCTCTGCTGCTGCTTTTCCTTCAGTGGAGAGAAGTAGTTGATAAAATAGATGTTAAAATCCTCATTACCTAGAATCTAATAGTAGTCAGCAATTTAAATAAGAGTGTTCAAATATGATATAGGTAGTACTTGTGCCAACTCTCACTGCACATGGTTTAGGGTTTCACTACTTTCTTTAAAATGCCAGTATTGAGATAAAATGCAGGATTTAATTTTGAAGCTTACAGTGTAATCCACTGTATTTATTGAAGCTAAATTTGTTCCAATCAATGCTCATTGGTTTTGGGTGCTCTTTGAAGAACAGAATTTCTGCTTTAACCCCAGACAGATTCAAGCATATCATCAAAATTAACTTTTAGATAACTTGAAGCTTGAATCTACGCTATCAAAAGTGCATCTATTTCCCCACTTTTTACATGGCAACATTGTTGTTAGGGGTTTCTTTTAACAGCTGGGCCCCTGAATTCATAATCACTGCTGAGAATATCTACCTGAACAACTCCTCTAAAATGTGTGGAGTTCTTTTCCTAGTGAATGGTCTCATTTTCAGTCAGTGATGAAGCGCAATTCACCTAAGGAAAATAAAACCCCCTTATATCGTCCATGGTTGTGTTGCACAAATTAACAATTTTTTCCCCAAGACACAGCACTACTTTTTAATATAAACATTAGGCACATACCTAATTTGTTATGGTTTTTTAAAATATTCACAGAAATTGCTATTCTGCAGCTCATGAGCTGTTCCATGAAGAGTTCTGTTGGAAAGAAAAAAGACTTAGTATGCAACAAAGAGGGTTCTGTCTTTTTAACTAGTTGGTTAGGCTTTTGTCGTTGTTGCTGTGTGAGAAGTGCTGTGAAGCCTTATGTCCTGTAAAATACCAATAAAGGATTTTGAAAGTCTGTGTTGCTTTAAGAGACACAACTCAGGATCCTAATGGGTGCTCCTGCAAAAGCTCCCTGCCTTTAGCCATTGATGAATTCTTTGTAAACGAGAGCTGTGCTCAGTCAGGCTTTTGGGCTGTTAAAATTCACAATGTGATGGTACACATAACGCTCTGTGTTGAACTGAGTGTGGAGTGAATTAAAATTATTAACAAGTCTCCCCTCTGAAGAGCATTAGCTAGGCAATAAATCAACAAGGGATACCACAGCCTGATGAAACTCTTACAGCCCACAGTTATTACAACACATGGGGCACTGTCAGAGGACTTTAATCTTCCTCATGAAGAATAATTTATTACGGCAGCATCCTCTGAACTTCCCTTGTTGATATAAAAATTATTTGGATGAAGCATTTGGCAAAGCAATATTAGCATTGCTAAGGAGGTTGCATGTTTTCATTCCTTTCATTAATACACATCAATACCTTCAGTAGCAAATACAATTATCTGATCTTGAACCAAAAATATGGTGAAAGCAAAAGTCCTGTATTTGAGGCAATTTGACAAGAAACGCTTTTCCTTTTAATTTTAATGATGAGCGAGAAAATGTGTGTACATGAGTTAGTATAAAATTATTTATTTGGCTTTAATGACCGCTCCAGTTATCCCACTTGAAATCATGCTCAAAATCATGCAAAACATGCTTCTGCAGGGCAGAATACTTCCAAGCTTGGGCAGAAGATGTGGAAGTGGGAGTCCGATGGTGCTTTGACACAGGGGTGTTTCTCTGGGAGCGGGTGGAAAGCATTTAGCTGTAGCAGATATCATTGCCCTGAGTGAGGGGAGAGAATGATGCATCTGACTCCATCTTATCAGAAGGAGAGAATGATGCATCTGATATTCCATCTTATCAGAAGGCTAATTAATTTATTCATTATATTGTATTGTATTGTATTATATTTATATTATATTATATTATATTATATTATATTATATTATATTATATTATATTATATTATATTATATTATATTATATTATATTTATATTATATTATATTATATTATATTATATTATATTATATTATATTATATTATTATATTATATTATATTATATTATATTATATTATATTATATTATATTATATTATATTATATTATATTATATTATATTATATTATATTATATTATATTATATTATATTATATTATATTATATTATATTATATTATATTATATTATATTATATTATATTATATTATTATATTATATTATATTATATTATATTATATTATATTATATTATATTATATTATATTATATATATATATTATATTATATTATATTATATTATATTATATTATATTATATTATATTATATTATATTATATCATATCATATTATATTCTATATTATATTATATATTATATTATATTATATTATATTATATTATATTATATTATATTTATATTATATTATATTATATTATATTATATCATATTATATTATATCATATCATATCATATCATATCATATCATATCATATCATATCATATCATATCATATCATATCATATTATATATTATATTATATCATATTATATCATATCATATTATATTATATAATATTGTATTATATTGTATTGTATTGTATTATATTGTATTATATTGTATGACTCTACTAAAGAAAGAGAAAGGACGCAGACAGAAGTCTAGAAAAGAATGAATAATAAAAACCCACGACTGACCAGAGTCCTGACACAGCTGGACTGGGATTGATCATTAAGTTAAAACAATTCACATGCTGGGTAAACAATTCTCCAAATCGCATTCCAAAGCAGCAAAACAGGGAGGAGCTGAAGCTTCCCAGCTCCCCAGGAGAAGAAATCCTGGTGAAGGGATTTTTCATAAATTATCACGGTGGCAGAAACGGGTGGCTCAGTGCAGGTTCCTTACAGACACGCACAGAGATGCTCTTTGCCTGGGGCTGGGAGTGGCATTGATCTGTCGGGCCACAGAGCATGTGGGTCACTGTATTTGCTCAGTCTGGGCTGCAGGAATTGACTGCTTGGACGAGGAGAACAAGGCAGCTGAGAGCGCTGTGCCAAGAATTGCTCCTGGAGCCTGAGCAGCCAGGTTTCAAAGAGCATAAAAATGCCTCGGACTGATACCTGCCCTGTATTATTTCCACATGGTGCCTCTGCTGAAGGGAAAAAACAGAATATCTGCTAGGCCTTTGGACAAGGCTGGGGGAGAAAACTGGCTCAGAAATCTTTGCCACCTTTTTCAGAATCAGATGAAAAGCTGAACTGCACTTCCTAAGTGGGCTGGCCAAGCTCAGATGTGATGAGGTATTAAGTAAAACAAGCTCAATGTAGGCAACTGAGAAATTATTTTCGTAATCTGAATATGCAGTCTTTGATTGTACTGGGCTTTTTGCTTTGGTTTTTGGTTTTCTGGGGAGGGGTACGGGTGGGGCATACCACATTTGCTCCAAAACGTGTACAGAAAATCAGATGGAAATTTTTTATCTCCTATATAACTTATAATTCCACAACTGAGTGGATTGGCGTGAAGATTTTTGTCCTTTTTCCCCCTCTGTTCCAGTTCTGTATAATCTTTTGAGTATAAGGAAATGCCAATATTTTCTGTCCTGAAAATATTGAAGAGCCATGTATTGAAGAGCCTCTTTCCCCAGTTCCATGCCTAGAGGGTATTTGTTATGTGGCCCAACACAGACAGGCACCAGCATGCAGTGCATGGATACCAGGGCATGCAACAGCAAACACGCAATTATTTTCATTAATACATTAATACAGTCTCAGTCAATGATGCTGTGAGCACCTGTTCTGTCCAGGAATGTGGCATTTCAGGACCCTGAAGGCCAGATAGGTTGGAAGGGCTTCCAGGGAAGAAGGAATTGGAGATCAGTGTTGAACTACACTGGTGAGCCAGATCCAACACACAACCATAGGAAAGACATCCATATATTGCCAAATTTACTCATCAATGCTGTACTCCTCATTTAATATACAAATATCTGTCTGAGCGGTAATTTTTGTTCTTTTTTTCTCAAGTGGTCAGCTTCTAACAGTTTTGTTTTCTTAAATAATTATTTGAATAACCAAATGTCTCCTGCAACACCCAATTCTGTCTACAAAGGCACGTATTTTTCAAATTCACAAGGAACTTTTTAGAGCTTCTGCTTGCATAGACCATTGGAATTCTTGGCTCCTACTCTCTTAAACAGACCCAGTTGGGCATAACCAGAGAAGAAATAGTGTGTGGATACTCAATCAGATTTTTTAACATGATGGCCAGGATATGCTTAACAGAAATACCAGAAACCTGTAAAGGAGTTACAGCTATTCCTGGTAGCAACAGTAAAACTTCAAAAAGCCTTTCGTCTACCCTTGTCCTATAATTTCATCTTCTCTTTCTCCTTTGTGTATATTTCTCAGACAAAATGCTAAAATCATTCCAGACATGTGTCTTCCATTAACTTGTTGAACTCAAGAAACTTACAACACTCCATTAAAATGATTTCCCCTCTCCCTAAGATGCCCTGTCACAAATCACAGAGCAACTGTAAGCATTACTCGCTTATTCCTGAAAACACTGTACTCCTGAACAAAACACTGAAAATCCCTTTCCGAAAAGAGAAGTTTAATTCTGAACTGCAGCTCAGAGGCATTGCAGGCTTCTGCTCTAAATTATCTCAGATGAGTTTGATAGCCTGGAGTTGTGTTAGTAGAGACTGATTGAAACATTAGTTGGGTTTAATCCTGCTGCTTGGGAAAAAGGAATATAAATTGCAGGCACAATGGTAGTCCTGAATGAGATGATCAATACATAAGGTCTCCCAGAAATCTGAGGTATTACATTTTACATTAAATTATTCAGTAGAATCTGTGCCCAAATTAATATGATCCATATCAGAAGGGAATGATTAATGTTTTTATGAAATTTTACTTGAGCAAGTTTAAGTTCATTTTTCAAAACCATGATCACAGTTGCTATTTTTATATGGCTCCTCGAAAGTATTTCCCCAGAATGAATCGCATGAATTTTCTTTTGTGTGAATGGAATAGAACCTTCTAGTTAAAAAATGATGAACAGTAATTAGGACATAAATTATTTAAAGGTCTTGTAGTTTAAGCAGACGCAAAGACTGGCAGGCAATTAAATTCATGGCAAACTCCGGGGGATACTGGTGGAAACAGGTGGAAGCAAGTATTTTATGAGATCTTAGGACACGCTTAGGGCCTCAGGAGATGGTGACATGCGGATGAAAACTGGCATTTTTTAGCCTAATGCTGGCTTAACAAGATGTGTAGGAAACCTTATTACCCTGGTGTGAATGTCCCCTGTGGGCCAGGCAGGCTCCACGAGCGGAGCTCCAGATGGGAACAGGCATCCCCCCTCTCCCAGCTTCCTCTGGCTTCCCTCCCTCGGTGTGCACAAATATCTGTGCTGGGCGATGGCTCCACAGCTCCTGTGAAACCCAGTGCAGCAGGGAGCATCCTGAAAAACGAGCAAGGCTTGCCAGCATCAGTTTAGAGAAGGGGAGAGAATTTAGAGGAGGGGATGCTCCGGCTCTGATGCTTTGTACCTACACTGCCCACATAAAAGCAGGAAACTTAGGATAAGGAAATATTGCCAAAGTCTCTCTGCCTAATCAAAAAACAAGACTGATTTTAAAATTTTAGACAACAAAAATATTGTTTAATATTCATTTTTATATCATTTTTTATATTATCTTTTTATGTTATCTTTTTATGTTAGAACCATCTATTATTTAAAATCTCATTAAAATTATTTTATACTAACTTATATTTCTTTTAAATAAATGTTGAACCACAAATCTCTTTTTATTAGCTGTATGAACATGCGGTGTGTACAAATCTATACATTTTTCTTCTCCTTACATATGTTCTGCATTTGCAGGAAGTAGCATGAAATCATAGGTGTGGTCAAACAAGCTGCGTTAATAAATGTATACATATTTAATATTTTCTTCATACATTGAGGCAAAGGTTTCCTTAAGCTGCCTGCCTTTATTTGTGTGAGCAAGATGAAGATGTGCGAGAACTGACTGCAAGATACCATGGATACAAGATACAATGATTCTCTCCAGATTGCTAAGTCTGTCTTGTTATTTTAAAACATTTCAAGATATCATCACTTGGTGGGTTTGTTTGTTTGTTTGTTTGTTTGTTTTCTGATCCTGGGCCTGCCAAACAAAAAGTATAACACAGATCTTGCAACTACCTTATGTGACAGCACTTTTGAAAGCATTATCAAGACTCTGCTGAATGTATTAATGCCTTAATGGTTTTTGGGTTTGTTTTTTTTTTTCATTCTCCCAGGAGAGTGGAAATTGCAGCTCAATAATACAGGTTTTTAATTACTTCTTAGCACACCAGCCCAGTGAGGTTGTAGACCAAAGATGGTTGTTCTTTTCTGAGCAGGTGGAACACTCTGGACGCTACACAGAAGACTGAAAATTCAGCCTGTAGAAAAGGGAGACTTCAGCACTTATTCCTGTGCAATTTAGGGAAAACGTATCTAAAATTGAGAATTTCTTAAATGAAAATCCTGGGAAAACAAATGTTTCCACACAGTGTGTAAGAAAAGCTACAAACTTTCAGATCAGAAGTGCCAAAACAGGTTGCTTTATTCTTGACGCCTCTTTTGACTTTCCACTAAGTGATATTTCAATGAAAGCAGAGTATTCCAGCTTTTGGCAGAGAATGGCATTGCTAGGCAAAATAATAATTTTCTTTTTCCTAAAAGACAGCTTTATTTCTATTTGGTTTAGTTTTCCTTGCTAAAAAATTCTTTCTCCATCATGTCCGGACTCTGCTGTTGGAAGCAAGCTGAAAAACCTTTGGGTCTGACTCCACAGAAAGGCTCTGTGCCAGGTGTCTTCAAAGGACTGCATTAATTTCCCTGTATTTATCAGTTTCTCTGGGTCTGGATTGAAGGCACTTGAGTCCAAACAGGAACTACTGTCTCAAGTGTTTGTTGTTTCATATCAGTAAAACAGTCTCACTGCTGTCAGTTCTGCAGCTTTTCATTAGAAGGCACAAAATGGCCAACAATCTCTTGTTCCAAGGGCTTTTAAGACTAAACTATCCAATTAAGAGCTGACACCTGGTTTATTTTCCCTTTTAACCCAATCACTGATCCCAAGAGCTGCAATGGGGACTTTGCTGCCCAATTACAAAATGCCACCCAAACCCATGGAGAAGGAGGAAGAAGAAGCATGAAGAAGAAATGGATGACACCCTGTGTCCTCCATCTTGCTGCCATCCACAACGTACTAAAAATCCCAAACCCTCAATTTCTCACCCAGTGACACACCCACACTGCTCTCTATAATCTATTTCACACTTCTGTGGATTCCAGCCTATCTTGAAGTCTGCCACTGTCAAAGCTTTTACCATTCCCAGCATTTCTCCAGCTTGCTGCATATCAGACATCCACCCTGGGAGGCAGAGGAGATAATCCATCACAGGCTCCGGACTCAGCTCTGGGAACACCCAAACTGGGTGAGGTTCAGGTCTCATCTCAGGGTGGCCAAGAAGAGGTGGAACCCTAATGAAAGTGGTATGGCCTGAGCACATCCACCTTGGGAAACTGCAAGAGGCAGCACTGAGGTTTGTGCTGGTGTTCGCGGGGGTCCCAGGACGAGGGAAGAGATGAGAATCTTGACTCCATGTTTCAGAAGGCTGATTTATTATTTTATTATATATATTATAGTAAAAGAAAATTATATATTAAAACTTAATAAGGAATAGAAGAAAAGATTTCATCAGAAGGCTTGCAAGGAATAGAAAGGAATGATAACAAAAGCTCGTGACTCTCAGAGTCCGAGCCAGCTGACTGTGATTGGCCATTAATTAGAAACAGCCACCATGGACCAATCACAGATGTGCCTGTTGCATTCCACAGCAGCAGATAATCATTGTTTTTCTTTTCCTCTGAGGCTTCTCAGCTTCTCAGGAGAACAATCCTGGCAAAGGGATTTTTCAGAAAATATCGTGGCGACAGAGGTTCATTTGAACACCTTCTTTTGAACTGTCAGCATTGCAGTGCAAGTGGAACCATGCTTGGCAGTTTTGCTGAAAAACAAGCCTTCTAATCCAGGCAGTTCTGTGAGAGTCCCCATCTTCTATGGAAAACAACATGCCAGTTTCAAGTCCCCATACATCTGGAAGAAAGCTGGACAAAATAATGCAATGACATTGTTATGGCCCAGAAAGTTAAAAATGAGAAGTCTCATCACAGGCAAACAGCTGATTAACTAATATTTGACACACAAAAATTTTTATTTTTTTCCCTGTATACACTTCATTTTTCACGCTTGACTAATGCTTTGCGAATGCTAAAGATTAAATGTTAAATTCTGGATTCTCTGATTCTGTATGCTCAAACATTGTGCTAAAATATAATGATCCTTAATTTGGTGAGGGTTCTCAAAAGTAGTAATCCTTCATTTAGCAGAACTTCCCTGGTTAATTTCCAAAAGGCCTCTCCATCTTTGGAGCCAAAGCTGTACTTGGCCCCTGTGAGAACTTTGCTGTGTTGCATAGAACATACTAATACCATACATGTCATTGAACTATGTTATCGCCCAAATAAATTTAAAGTAATTTTCTTTATGTTTTGAGGTACTTAAACAAAGATAAAATCAATGAGGACAAGTAGAAGGGTGGATTTAGGCACGATGTTATGCAGAGTACACATGGAATTGTGCAATTTCATGATGCAAAATAATACTGTAAGCTATTAGGGCACTGTTTCCTGTTTATAATCTCCATCTGATTTCTGTACTGCAGAAACAGACTTAAAAGCTCCAGCACCTCCTAAAGAATTTATTATTTTTAGGTCTTTGAAAGCTTTGTGATCTTTAAATCCAGCCAGATTTCTTTAACTAAACCTGGTTGTGTGTAACTGTTAGTAACAGTGAACTATTTTAAATACCTAAAAAAAGCTTTTAGTTTGCATTACAGCTTAGCACAGCATGCACAACACATAGCTGAGCAAAAGTAGTTTTACCACTCATGAAAACAGTCCTAAATTTGACAGGAATTTCAATGATGAAGTCAGTAGATTTACCAGCACTTTTATTTCTTTGCTGTAAAATGAAAATGCAGCTAAATACGCAGATAAATAATGCTTACTACTGCTGGGGAAACAATTTCCTTTTCAGCTTTTTATACATTGCCATAAATCTCAAGGTACAGTTTTCAGAGTTGCACAGGGTATTTGACTATATCCTTCTTATTTAAATTGCAA
The DNA here is from genome assembly GCA_024865655.1 of Emberiza elegans. NCBI lineage: Eukaryota > Metazoa > Chordata > Aves > Passeriformes > Fringillidae > Emberiza > Emberiza elegans. The sequence goes on from JALJVW010000011.1 coordinate 5,465,066, forward strand.
ATGAACATATAAATGCCAAAGGCCTGGATTTTTAAAGCACCTTGAGGGACTGCTAATCTTATTCATGATTCTTTTTCCCATTCAGGGAAGAAAATATTTGAAGTTAGGATACTAGCAGTCGTAGTGTCCAGAAATATCACAATCTTGAAAGTATTTTTCTCTGTGTAAGACAGAAAAACATCATAAAAGTACATACTAGTGACTAAAAAGCCTCATTTATAAATTAAACAGTGGTCACTACATTGCTAAAGCTACTACAGCCTGTGATTAGGATCCCTCTACACTAAGAATTGCACATACACTGTAGAATAAACCATACCCCAAGAAAGCATAAAATCCCAGAAATGGAACACGAATGAAAGCATTGCCATGATGAGCTCACGTATGGGAGACTGAATGAACTGCTGTGCAGGCTCCTCAAGCACCACGTATTAAAGATACTTGTTATGGCTCCATCCTTTGGGAGATTTACTTCATTTGGGATTTTAAGTGCCATGTAAAAAAAAAAAATTATTTTAAAAATAATGAGCCATTTTATTTCTATTTAATAGGAATCCAGTAAGTTTAACATCTTCACTGTTCAACAGAAAGCCATTTTATATTCAGTTCCACTTAGAGACTGCAGTGGCAAGGGTTCCTTGGGTCTCATAATGCCAGCCTGGCAGATCCTAACTTGCTTTGCCAGTGTGTGGGAATCACAAAGTTTCCTGGGACTGGCACACCACAAAAGAAGTCAGGCTTAGTGATGATGTGCAGTGCAAAGGCAGAAGTACTGACCAAGGAGCTGTAAAATGCCAAGAGGAAATCATGATGAGAAAGACAGAGCTGGAACTCATGTCATTTCTGGGAATTAAAAAGCTGACAGGCACACTGATCCATTGCTTCCCTCAGTTCAGTCCCAAAACCTCCATGGGAATCAAGCATTGCAGCTTTTTCTTTTCTGACTTGAGGCCAATCTTCTTTCAGAACACGTCCTCAGAGGTTAATCTAATAACTCAGTAGTACAACTAATGTAGGCTACAGACTTGAATTCCTGTCCTTCCTTCCTTCCTTCCTTCCTTCCTTCCTTCCTTCCTTCCTTCCTTCCTTCCTTCCTTCCTTCCTTCCTTCCTTCCTTCCTTCCTTCCTTCCTTCCTTCCTTCCTTCCTTCCTTCCTTCCCTTCCTTCCTTCCTTCCTTCCTTCCTTCCTTCCTTCCTTCCTTCCTTCCTTCCTTCCCTTCCTTCCTTCCTTCCTTCCTTCCTTCCTTCCTTCCTTCCTTCCTTCCTTCCTTCCTTCCTTCCTTCCTTCCTTCCTTCCTTCCTTCCTTCCTTCCTTCCTTCCTTCCTTCCTTCCTTCCTTCCTTCCTTCCTTCCTTCCTTCCTTCCTTCCTTCCTTCCTTCCTTCCTTCCTTCCTTCCTTCCTTCCTTCCTTCCTTCCTTCCTTCCTTCCTTCCTTCCTTCCTTCCTTCCTTCCTTCCTTCCTTCCTTCCTGCCTTCCTTCCTTCCTTCCTTCCTTCCTTCCTTCCTTCCTTCCTTCCTTCCTTCCTTCCTTCCTTCCCTCCCCTCCCCCTCCCTCCTCCCTCCCTCCCTCCTTCCTTTTCCCTCTCTTTGCTTCCCATTTCTCATTCCCCTTTCTGTTTCTCTCTCCCTCCCTCCCCTCATTCTGGTTTTAGCCACCAGCCAGTAAAACCCTGTGCAATATTCCATTGTCAGCCTTTGCCGCCCCAAGCTGTGCCGAACAATTAAAAATTCATGGAGGTCTGCAAGGGACAAGGCAGGTTTGAGACAAGGGGAGAGCCTACACTCCAGCGAGAGCATTAAGTCAGGAAGGGTGAGATTTGCTTCTCCTTTCCAATCAATAAGTAATATAAGAATTTAATTATTTATTGAAGTAGATATTAGGAACCTGATCTCTCTTCTCCATGCGACGCTGACCTGTTACTATTTCTGGCTCTCATTTCTGGAGTGAATAATTTATGTCTATAAACTGCCTGTGAGACTTTGAGTTTATTTATGTGGTAAGTGCCACACATAAGGGGAGGATGGTTCCACATTCATGTACACTATGATGGGCTCTGAGATCAGCACTACCATTAGGAGCATGGCATTGGAATCATAATATAGACATGCATGCTATGTCCAGTGCTCAGCAAAGGTCAAAAAGAAAATCAAACATTTGAAATGACTTGAATAGGAAAAGGTAATGAAAGAAAACAGCCTTAAACCACTGAATACATCCATGGTTCAGTACCAGAAATGTCATGGACAGTTATGGTCCTCTGACCTCACAAAATATATACTGGAACTAGAAAACCTTCAGAGACAAGGAATTCTAAAGAATAGAATTACTCATGTAGACAATGATCTTCAACATGGAAATTAGGGCAGCTAAAACAAGACAGAAGTCTTCAAAATCTTGTGTAGGATAGTGAACTGTCATTTGTCTTATCCAACACAAGAAAATCAGGACCATCATATTAGGGTGGGAAAGGCTGACAAAAACCAACCAAACAAAAAACCCCAAACAAACAAAAAAATCCCAAATCATTAAAAGAAAGAAGGAAGTTATGGCTGTATTAGGCCTGTGAAATTGTTTGCTTTAGGGCATCCTGGATGACAAAATATATTTTGCCAAGAGGAGACTAACAAGCATTTGGGAGGGAGATTAATTGATGATTACTAAGTAGACAAATACCAGCAGGCTTTGGGAATTTTCCAGGCTGAAAATTGTTGGAAGCTAGAAGAGCATGAACATGGGAATTACTGCAAATTCCTGCCTTCTTTGAACTCTTCCACAGGAGCTCGCTCTTCTTCACTGTTGGAGCAAACCAGTAATATGTAGTCTGACAAGAACAGCAATTCCTGTCCTCTGTGATCCTTCCTTGTGCATGGATCTGCTTCAGCACTAAAGATGGAAGAACTGAAATAAAATATCCTCATACAGAAAAGAAAGGGCAGATTTCTTGCATCAGACTTCAATGACCTTCAGAACATGCACACGAACACACAAGAAGCCTGTATAACTCTATGGAGCTCAGTTTCAATCTTTCAAATCTCAGAATAATTCTTTAGCCATTGTCCAGCAGTTTGTTGCTGAAAATTCTGTGGAATAAATGACATAATTTTGTTACCTGATAATTGTGTAGCCTAAAAGCCAACAGCAGTAAAACTTTCTGGTGTACACCCATGAATTTGTTGAAATATGTGTGGGTCAAATGATTCATCTTGATCCTCACAGGCGTTTTTCATACTCTTGAAACTCAGAAGATGCACTTGGTTATTTAGAGATTAAAACATTTTTTTCGCCACCAGAAAACATATGGGCAAGAAAGAGAACAGATACTGTTGTACCTGCCAGTCTGAGTCAGCAGTTATGGAAAGCTGCCTGCTGTTACCATACTTGGTGTGGACCTGAGATCCAAATAAAGACGCGCACGTTGCGTCCAAAGCACAAGCAGACCCAGTTTTAATAACCACTTGGTCAGAAACATTTGGAGCAAGCCCTATTCAGTCTGAAGATTAATTCCTAGGAATTCTGCCTTAGAAATTCACTGTAAAAGAAAACCAAAGACTATAATTTCTTCAGCAGAATCCAGCTTACTAAAGAAACTAATAATGGGATCTTACTGTGGATGTGATGTTGAGAAGCCTGCATTAAGAATATTTCCCAAAAATATCTTTTCCTTTTAGAAGTAATCTCACATGTTGCAAGGACTGGAGATAAACTTGTGAATCCAGATGTGTACTGTGTTGCTATTCAAACACATTGCATACCCACTTCCATTACATGATCAAGCTTCATCTTAAAAATATTAAGGTTTCTTCCCCTCAACAACCATACAGAAAGTTGTTTTAGGATCTTGTTGGTCAGATAGTTGGACAATTGATTATCTAACTTCTATTAATATAAACTAGTTTATACTTTAATCCTTATCTTACACTGTTTCAGGTTTCAGACACTTCCCAGATTTGCGTTGCTGCTAAAGGATATTGAGATAAGATAGATTTTCAGATTTCTACAATGATAGAATATGTTCCTAAACAACAGTAAGTGATGAATGTAGGATCCCATTAACCCTCATTTTTAACATTAATATTTAACCACTTTCTCCCTACAGTCTTCAGTACCTTAATGTTCACTGTGGCTGATTTGAAAATCTCCTTCCGTTATTTATAATCTTTGGAATCTTCATGGAGATTCCAAGATATATCTCTGCAGTGATCTGACTGATATAAATTTTTCCATTCTTTTAAGAATTAGTTTTTCTCTAGGTGTGAACCAGTTGTTGTCAACGTACAGAATCAACACACAATTTAACAAAAAGTATTTTAAACTTACTGACATGACTTCTGGTTTGTTTTTTTGTCACTTTCCCACTAGCTTACTGTTTAATCATAACTATAATTTTTATTCTGGTAAGTTGTGTCTGTCTATCATTCGAAGAGCTGGAATGAAACACTGATTATATCTGACATGCCAGTAGCATTTTCCCTTTGTCAGTGTTGTTGTTCTTATTGGAGGACCTCATCTTTGTTATACTCTCAGGTTTTTGATCAACTTATGTATTCTAATATCCTCAAAATTATCCTTGAACATCTCATTGCAGTAGTAAGTAGTTTGTGTTTTCTTCATCAAAGTCATTCTATTCAATTTCTTTCACAATCTTCTTTGTGGTAAAGAAAGAAAGGGGCAATCCTCCAGTGGTGTTTTTCAAGAGCAGAGGTGGTTTTTCCCATTGCAAGCTGGCAGGGACGTTATGCAGTGCTTCAGGAGGTGTTGTTTTCATGGACAATGCCCTGGTGGCACACACCAGAGGAGCCATGGCAGCAGCAGAGCCAGCTGAGGTGGGAGCATGTTTTTAGTGGATGAAACACAAGAACTTGCCAAAACTGTGAGAATGTCACCCACAAGAGAACTTGCTGCCAGCTTCTTCTCTTTTCTAATTTTTTCTCTTTCTCTTTCATTGTATTTGACATTTTCCCGAGAGTCCGTTTTGTAACTCCAAGTACCTTATGGCAATGAACAGGAGAAATGGGGTCTGCTCTGATATGGAAAATGGACAAAGAAGATAGACCAAAAATGTTTCAAATACTGGAAAAAGCATTTGTTAAGTGCTTATGACCCTCTTTGTTTTCCTTTTGTGGTTAGAAGCTGAAGCTCTCCATTCCTTGCACGGTTGTTTGTACACAGAATAAAATACTGTAAATTTCTATCCTTAATTAGAGTTGCTTCATTTTTCTCTCCCAACCTTTGCTTGAAAAAGAATATCAGCCTTGGCTCTTTGTCTGTAGAGAGCAGCAGAAGGCTGCCTAGAGGCCTTTGGTGCTCCACGTGCTCTGAGCCCTGCAAGAGCTCAGTACCTGTGTGATAAATAGGTATGATTCGTGCTGATAAAATTGAAAGAGTGATCAATATTGGTACCATAATTAATATTTGGGAATAGGTAAAATGGTTAAAAGTTGTAATGTTAAAAGAAGAGAGGGAGAGGAGGGACTCCACCCCCCCCCCCACTCCAGCAGATGTTCAAAAGGACAGGGCCTACCATACAAGAATTACTATTTGGGAATAATAAAAATAGTTAAAAGTTGTAATACCAAAAGAAGAGAGGGAGAGGAGGGGCTCCACCCCCCCCCGGCAGATGTTCACAAGGACAGGAGGAAGAAACTGAAGATACAGATGCTAAAAATGAACAAGAACCTGGTTGGGTCCCAGAAAAATGCTAATTATAAGGGATTTATTGCTTCGATATGTAGATTCAGCGATATGTGCTTTTGGCATACATTGTACTGGCTTGGTGCGCATGTGTAACCCAAAGGTGAATTAAAGGACATCGAGGAAGAGGAGAGGCCTTCATCAGTGACGACTCCCAAAGACCGGTGCGACCACCGAACTGAGTGGTGGCGCATGCGCAGTAAAGGTGTTCATGAGGGCGGAGATAGGTAGATGATGAACCAGAACTGGGAGAATATGGCATTGACACATGGCATATAAGGGGGGAATCTTCACTTGGCAAGCTCGTACGTGAGGTGGCACGGGTCCAAGAGCCCTGCACTCCGTACCCCGCGGTTATCCTTTGCTTATGCGCTATTGTTAGAACCAAATTATCCCTTCTTTATATATTTTCTAAATTATTTAATTAAAATTACTGCTACCTCAAATATTGTTTAGAGTGTTTTTATGAGGAGATAATTGGGCAAACATAACACCTGCATTAGTGGAACAGGACCTGTGGGGACATGGGTGAATATGTGGCCTCCTTCATCTTCTCTCCCAGCTATTTCCACATATGTAAGCCAGTATTTAATGAAGCATTTTTTATTTGGTCTGTCTTATCATGTCCTTCCCTGGTCCCACACCAGGCATTTTCTCAGATCAGCTCAAATGAGAAGTTTAGAGAGAGTTTTCTAATAAAAGATTGCTTCACAGGTGAAGACAAGAGCTCTGTTCTCAGATGGTGAAGCAAGGGCTACCCCTTAGGTTGAAATGCTGTATTTTGTTTGAATAATTGGGAGAATTTCTTCACACATGTTTAGGTTGCCACTGAAGACTAAAAGACCTTAGCTAATTAAAGTTATTACTTCCACGTTTGAAAAAAAGTCCAGAATTTCCAAATCAGATTAATTCTGCTGTTTCTTTGTGACTGAATGAGTTTCATTTAACCCATGCAGAAACCTTCTTACCATATCTGTTAAGTGCTTTCAGGCCTATTTTACAAAGGAAATAATTGGCATTTTTTGTTACATTTATTTTCAAGGTACGTGCAACACTGTTTGCACTGCTAAAGAAAAAAAATTCTGTCCTAAAGTTTTAAAATCTAATTGATCATTTCTGCCCATTGAACTAGTTATGTGCAAATGTGTTTTCACTGTTACAGTTGTACAGCTTGATAAGTCTTCCCATGATTTTTTTCTCTGCTAACACTTTCACACCTGATGGAATTAAAGATGCACAGTGCAAGGACACTTATCTAAAAATTATTATCTGTTAATTGTGTGCATCCATGCATGCCTCTTTAAGGAAAAGCTGTGTATCTCTGCAAGAGTTTCTGACTCTCGTGTGAGCAGGAATTACCATGGTAACTGCTTGGATGCATTTTTTATTGTACAGCACAATGGGAAGGTAAGAAAAGCTGTGAAAGTTGGTGGCAACACAAGTCACTGCTGCCCTTGGTTTGTGCAGCAAAGACCTTTCATCGCTCACTGTGATAAAAGCATTGCTGTTGTCCTAGGATAGAATGTTCCTGTTTTATACATGAAATCCAAGTAGGCATATCTTATTGCAAAATTAATTTGATTTCTTGTATATTTGTGATTTATGGCTCCGAGAAACGCATTTGCTTGCATTTAGGAAAGAGAAAGTGAAGAGGTCCTCTGCTCATTAGTCTCAAGGATAAACTATTAGGATTTCTGTAGTCTTCTTTAACATGTGTATAGAAATGAATATATATCTCAAAAAAGGAATTCACAGAATCCAATCCCTTAAGGGAAATATATATTTCATGTTTAATGCTCTTTAAGAAATATGAACGCAGAAAATTCACTAAAATTGCATTTTCTTACAGAGGATTACCATGACTGCTAAAGCATTTTTCTTTGAAGTGCTACATTTTGGGAGGCGTAGAACCTGAAATACAGATGTCGATTTTTAGGAGATAATAGCTGTATGTGCCCCTAATAGTAGAATTTGAATATCTTGTCAGGGTTGTTTTGTGGGAGTGCTACCAGGACAGAGCAATGTGAAAAACCACCTCTGCTCTTGAAAAACACCACTGCAGGTTTGCCCCTTTCTTTCTTTACCACAAAGAAGATTGTGAAAGAAATTGAATAGAATGACTTTGATGAAGAAAACACAAACTATTTACTATTGCAATGAGATGTTCAAGGATAATTTTGAGGATGTTAGAATACATAAGTTGATCAAAAATCTGAGAGTATAACAAAGATGAGGTCCTCCAATAAGAACAAGCCTGTGCATGTCATCTCATTCACTGGCAGTTGTTCTGATCCCTCAAGGAGCATTTGTTACTCACCCACCGCATATCTGCAGAGCTAAGAAGCTCAAAGAGGGTTATTGAGTGAAATCTTGTTTCTTGCAATTCACTGCTGAAAGAAGAACAATAGAAATATCATAAGTGGAAAACCAAATCTGTGCCTTAGAAGGGAGGCTCCAACATGGGGCTAGAGAAATAATTTTCCCCATCAAATGGTTATTTAGAACTGGTTTTAAGTCCTGTGAATTGCTGGACGTGTTCAGCACTCACAGCCTGATGTTACAGGAGTCCCAGTTACAGAAATGAGTGCAGAGAATCCATTTCCCTGCAGCTCAGCCACAGCCTTCAGACTCTGATGGGTCAAGTGCTCCATGAGAATCAATAATTAAATTGGGCTGAAAGGAATCAAACTTCAATCCAATTAATCCAAATATGGGCCTACTTTTAGTTCTTCACCAAAACCATAGTTCTGCAGTACATTAGTGCTAGAACCTGGGAACGGTTTCTAGCTCTGCCTACCACATAAATGTGTCCTGGTCCTTTCAGTCTGTAGTTTTCTGAACTTAGATTTTCCAGCCTATAGGAGAGCATAATGAGCTCTTTTCTCCGTGAAAATATCTTTGAGGTGACTCAGGGAACATCTGAACAATCAGCAGCTTTGATGACACCATGAAAATATTTTAGATCAGCTGCATGGCAGCCACATCTTTGTTCTCTGCTCTTCCCCAGACAAGTGAATCAGCCACTCTGCATGGTCACAGAACTGAGAACAGCCATTTCATGGGACAGCAGCTTGCATTATGGAAGAGATGCCCAAGGAACATCTTCTAAAAGCAGCATAAAGAAGTATGAACTACTTACATTTTTCTCAAATATTCCTTTGAATATTTGAGAAAAATGTTGAGGAAAAAAAATATGATAAATGCTGCTTTCACGGTTGTTTTGTCGTAGTAGAATTTAAATTTCATGGGTTCCACCGTTGCCACAGATCTGAAGCTCGAACCATTGCCTCCATGTAAATTCTAAACAGGCAGAGGGCAAAGAAAATGAAAAAAACAAAATATTTCATCTTGCCTGAGTTTTGACAAAGAATTCTGATATTAAAAGCAAACTAGCTTTTTCTCCCAGCCTTTCCCCTTGCCAATATCCCAGTCTGCCACCTGCTAGATTGAAAAGCCCCACAAAGCTGCATAATTTCCCAATGCTGAGCCATGACTCCTTGTATAAGACAATAATCAACTGATTTTTCTCATCAGTTAGTTCCACTAATGAAATTATCCATCTTGACAGTGCTCCCTGGAAGTGCACAGTGACTGCCTCTGCTCAGGGGATCTCTGCTCTGTATTTATTTCTAGGAATTTCTTTTTTCCAAACTTGCACTGGATTTTAGTTGGAGAAAAAGATTTTACTATTAGTCTGTTCATATATATCTTCTCCTCCCACTTAAGAATTGTTAGAGACAGTGGCCTAAAAGGAGGTTTTTGAGCATTAAATTAAATACCCTATGTGCTAATGCTCTAAAGGGAAAAAGGAAGTTGCATGTGTCTGATGTTTTCTACAGTATTGATCCCTCTCAGTGCTGCAGATCCTCTTGGGGGGTTCAGAGTGATAAAAGCATGCTTCCCTGGATGGAAATGGTTTTACTGAATATTAGAAAACGCTGCCAAAAAAAACCCCAAAAAAACCAACCAAACCAAAAATGTACTAAAATAACTGTTTAAATAGTGATGATTTTTTTAGGACTTTGAATACTTGAAAAAGCAGAACTTAAAATAGCTTTAGATTTCTTAGCAATGTTGTCCTTCTGTACAACATCCTTATTTCATGTGCAAAATAAGCCCAACATGTATCGACTGATCCTTAAAAAACCTTATCATACATGTACAGAAAGATATGCACACTGACATTCCAGAAGCGTGTCTACCTCATCTATTTCCTAAATGTCAAGTGCTTAATTAAAGCATTCTTTTAAGAACATTTCCACAATATATTTATTGTGCATCTGGCATCTTTAAAAGGAAAAAAAAGTGAGGAAATCTCATATTGTGTGAGATCTTAGCAGACTTTGCCTTGTACAGCGTCAGGGGAATAAATCCTTACACAGTACGTTACTGCCACTAATAATTACGTGATAGCGGCCACTAAATTTACAAAATAAAATTCTGTGTGTTGTAATCCTGAAGGGGCTCAATCCGAGCCCAGAGGCATTCAGCTTTCCTCATCTGTTGCTGAAGGAACCGTGTTCTGCCAAGCTAGGTGAGAAACGCGCTGCTGTGCGCGTGTTCTTCAGCAGATGGTGAAACGATAGACATGTTTCCCGGTGGTCTCACAGCATATCCTATTTCCCAGTCCTGACAGTGGCTCCCAGCAGTTTCCACAGGTTCTCTGAGCAGTATCTGGTGTGGCTGGAGTGATTGTGTGAATCTCTTTGCAGACTGTCCGTACAGTAGAACTAGTTGGCTAATTGTGACGCTTTTCAGTATTTGTTCCTGAAAATAAAAGATTGCAGCAAAAAATTAGGATTTTATAGCAGTGCAGGCTTTGGGTAGGAAGAATATAGAAATATATATAGCATATAGAATATAGAAAAAATAATTTATGAACAATGGAAATTAATTTGGTCCAAATGCTTTCCTCTGTATGTAATTAACCTACTTCTAATACAAAATATTCTCAGAATATTAACAGAATGTTTTGGGTTGGAAGGGACACACCAGGATCATCAAGTCCAACTTTGAAGTGAATGGCTCCTACTGAACTCACTTTATTGTACTAATTGTTATTAGTACTAATTGTTATTAGTACGATACTCTGACCAACTGAGCTCATCTCAGGTCATGACATATCACAAACTACTGACATTTTTTTATTATTATGTTTCATAACCTTTCTAAAGATTGCTAAATGCTATTTCAGGCCTAACGACTATATAATAAATACGTAATCTTGTTTTTACATATTTTCAATCTGGAAGTTTTGGAATAAGAACAAAAGGAAATCACTTTTTTTTGGGTGGTATTCAACCACCTCAAGGAAAACATCATCTCCTTTTCCTGGTTACTTGCTAACAATCCTCTGCCTCAGCCAGAACACATTTGTCAATTAATGGGAGGAGTTGGTTTTTCTTCATCTACGTGAACTCTTTTCTGTGTAATCACTTAGCCAATCATCTTTATGAGAACACCAGTGCTGCATTAAAGAGCACCCAACCAAAAATAAAACAGTGATGTACATGTAACAGATTAGCTATGCCATAAAGATGGCCAAGATGCATTTTGGAGATGCATGTCTCAAGCTAATAACCTTTCATATCTCCCCATTTCATCCGTATTTTGTGCTCTGGTCTGCCTCCACTGGGAGCAGTGCTCATATTCCAAACCGTGGGGCAGATGCTGGACTCTTCCCTTTGTTATGATTTTATTTTTTTAAAAGGCAGTTTGCCATAAAACGTGCCACATATTTTGGAATTCCCATGTGAAGGGAGAGATGAGTAGCAGACACGTGGTTTGAAGACACAGCTTTTGTAAGGAACCCTTAGCTCTCCCTCACTGCTCCAGTGATTAATTCTTTCTCCTCCACAGCCAGATTTGTTATATGAGCAGAGCATATGACTAGGGGGACAGAGAAAAAGTCACGTGTGCATGCTTAACTTTGGTGGTGAACATAAAAAAAAAATATTGCTGTTTATTTGCAAGGCTTTTTTGTGCCAGAGTCCTGACAGAAATATTTTGAAATGGAGAAAAGGGAGAAAGATTTGGTTTTCTGATACAAGCAGATACAGGTGTTCATGAGAGAATAAAAATGAAACTCAACCCACTTGCCATGTTTGATGGTGAATTCTGTTCAAAATTCTCAGTCAGGCAAATCTTTCTCTTCTGAAAATCCCAAAAGTAATGAATTTTACTGAAAGGAAAATCTTAATAGTTGCCATGTCAAGCTCCCATCATAGAAGAAGAGAATGGCTTGGGTTGAAATGTCATCTATTTCCAGCCCCCCTTCTCTGGTTCTTAGTGTATGGAATTCTGTATCCAATCGGCTTGACCAGGAGTGGGGAGATTGGCAACCTTCAGGAATCAGAGATAAAGGATATGAGGCACATGTCCGAGCGTGAAAAGTGGGAATAGCCAGAAGAACACATCCAGACTTTGGAGAGTTTGGCACATCGTGTTGCCAGCTCTCCTTTGATGTTATCAAATATAGTAACCACACTGCTATGTTTTGTACACGCACAAAATGGAGCTGGTAGCCAAATTCTCTCTTTAAAAACAGGTGTTTGGAAAAAGAGATATTATTAACTTAAGATGGGCAGGCAACTCAGAAATACCAGAGAAAGATAGACAACATAATTCATGGTCCTGCAAACATTTCATTCTTTATCTGAACAAAGGACAACACCTTCAAACTCTATACTTCACCACTAGATTGGTCGCTGTGAGATAGAAAAATATTTTTATACTCTCAGTTACTATTTATTTTATATTCAGTATTTTTCTCAGTATTTGGATGTCAAACTGCTCTTTGTCAGTTGTACAGTATGCACAATTTTCCCCCTTTGCTCAGAACCATCCATAATTCATTGCTTGGATTTGTCTAACTGTATCTCTCATGAATTTACAAATAAGTGAAATTTCTTATACTCTAGTGGCTCCTTGTGGAGTTGCCTTTTTCAGACTAAACTGCACATGATCCACTGTTTATTTAAGGGGTTTTTCTTCTACATTTGCTATAATGCATATAGAGGTTTTGATTCTTAAGTAAATAGCTAGGAAAAATGACCCAAATATTTGAAGACAGAAAATATTAAAATGTCATCTATTTCCAGCCCCCCTGTTATGGTTCTTAGTGTATGGAATTCTGTATCCAATCAGCTTGACCAGGAGTGGGGAGATTGGCAACCTTCAGGAATCAGAGATAAAGGATATGAGGCACATGTCCGAGCGTGAAAAGTGGGAATAGCCAGAAGAACACATCCAGACTTTGGAGAGTTTGGCACATCGTGTTGCCAGCTCTTCTTTGAGGTTATCAAATATAGTAACCACACTGCTATGTTTTGTACACGCAGAAAATGGAGCTAGTAGCCAAATTCTCTCTTTAAAAACAGGTGTTTGGAAAAAGAGATATTATTAACTTAAGATGGGCAGGCAACTCAGAAATACCAGAGAAACATAGACAACATAATTCATGGTCCTGCAAACATTTCGTTCTTTATCTGAACAAAGGGCAACACCTTCAAACTCTATACTTCACCACTAGATTGGTCGCTGTGAGATAGAAAAATATTTTTATACTCTCAGTTACTATTTATTTTATATTCAGTATTTTTCTCAGTATTTGGATGTCAAACTGCTCTTTGTCAGTTGTACAGTATGCACAATTTTCCCCCTTTGCTCAGAACCATCCATAATTCATTGCTTGGATTTGTCTAACTGTATCTCTCATGAATTTACAAATAAGTGAAATTTCTTATACTCTAGTGGCTCCTTGTGGAGTTGCCTTTTTCAGACTAAACTGCACATGATCCACTGTTTATTTAAGGGGTTTTTCTTCTACATTTGCTATAATGCATATAGAGGTTTTGATTCTTAAGTAAATAGCTAGGAAAAATGACCCAAATATTTGAAGACAGAAGTTCTTTATGAAGTAGTTCAGCAGTTTCACGATGTGCACTCTCAAACTGATTTGTCACTTGGAGTTTTGCCTGACTTTTTATTCATTGTGTGTTAACTCATTAAAAAATGGGCATAAATGAAATCTTCCAATATTTAAATTACAGATGTATGGAGCACTTACACTTATTAACCTGGCCTGAGTCACCTGAATAGAGTAGAGCTGTTCTATCAAAGTTGCATGATTATCTCTTTGCAACCCTGCTGCTTTGTTTCTATCAACATATCCCCATCCCCTTTTGCCTGTTTCTGCAACATACAAAAACTAAAAATATTCTGTCACAGAATAGAAAGAATACCTTTCAGAAATGGATAATTACTCATTTAGAGAGTCAAATCAATATGCATTACTTAAAACCTTAAAATTTTTGAAAGTAATGAAGTATTTGGGCTCCAGAGTCGCATGTACAGTCATCACATTTGTCTACTGAAGTTTTGAAAAAAGATGCTCCACTTCACTGTACTCGAGGGCACAAACATTTATCTGTGAGCAGAGTTCCAGCTGCTGAATTCTCCCCATGTAAAAGATTCCATGGGGATGTCGATCACTGTGGCTGCTCTTACCAACCCCAGGAAGGACTGGCACATGGACAGATTAGAGGCAAACATTTTGCTGTGCAAATGGTTCTCTGGATTAAGGAATCGAATGAAGCTGAGATAATAGATCTGGGCTGGTGATTGCCCTTTCCAGATGTGGTCTGTTGGGCAGTGAGTCAAGGAGCACAAGTTGGGAACTGGGCACTGCTGCTCTCATAAAGATCATTGGCTAATTGATTACACAGAAAACAGTTCTTGCAGATGAAGAAAAACCAACTTGTTCCATTAATTGACAAATGTGTTTTGGCTGAGGCAGAGGATTGTCAGCAAATTACTAGGAAAAGGGGATGATGTTTTCCTTGAGGTGGTTGAATGCCACCCCAATTAAATTATTTCCTTTTGTTCTTATTCCAAAATTTCCAGACTGAAAATTAACAAGGCATTAAAAGAACAGAAGCAAAACTCCTTATACATATTAAATAACTTTACTTCTTATTTCTGGCATGATAGAGAAAATGCAGCCTGATTCTGGTCATAGGGTGCATCTGATTGATGGCAATAGAGCATTTGTAACTGCAGCTGATATGGGGGCTATGTTCTAAACTTAAGTAGTTTAATTAATCACAAATTGCTCTTAAACATCACAATTAAAGTTCTCAAATTAGTGCCCTATAAGTTAATTATAATTTTTGTGTTTTGATCTTGTTTTCTATTAAATATGCAGTCAAGGCCCTCCTGGAACATAGGTGCTGAGGAAATGCAGGTCAATGTCTGAAGCACTAGGACACTGCAGTGGTGAGTGCTACTGAACTGCAGTCAAGGAAAATAATCATTCTGTCTTCAAATTAGGATTTAAATGGGCTGAGGACACTGAACAAGGAGAAGAAAGCATATTCGTTCGTTTATGCTATTGCTTTGTGTACTGAGTGACATGGAGATGTCATGAAAAACTATATTAATTCATTGTGCGCTTTTTCATAATATATATATGTGGAAAAGAAGCCAGTCAAGGTTGTACATGCAAATTTTAATTCTGATGTTTCCTGACTGCTAGGACTTGCCTTTGCAGTCTTCAATCTTCACACACACACACACACAAATATAAACGTAAAAAAAAAAATTATAAACCAGAATTTCAGTTTGAGGTCTGAGCATCATCTGGGGCCAGCAGAAGACAGGAGGAGTTAGAAGGTGGGTTTATTCTTCTGTCTATGGACTTTAACCTCCTTTAAAGCCTCAAAGGAAAAGGAAGAGATTTTCTGTTCTTTAGGCTATAATAAATTCAACAACACTAAGTAGTGAGGTGAATGCTACTGCAAAGCACAAAAGGTGAGTTTACCTAGAACTGATAGAGTTTTTGAAATTAAAATTAGAACTTCTATTTCATGTAGGCATTTTTATTTCTTCCATTTAACACATAAATTATGTCACATTTTTTGTGCTGTATCAAAGGGAGGATTAGCTAAAATATGTTGCTTTTAGAATCAATTAGGTCAGAAAAGACTTCTGAGATCACCAAGTTCAGCCTGTTACCAAACACCGCCGTGTCATTCCACTGGGAATTCCATGGAGTGGAATGGGATGTCATTTCCAATATGGAAATGGAATGAGGTGTCATTCCATGTCATTCCATTTCCATATTTCCGCACAGAAATAAGCTCCACATCCAGTCTTTTCTTAAACACCTCCAGGGACTGTGAAGGTGGGATTGGTAAAAGAGGATCCTCCTGAAAGTTGATGTAAAGTCTAGGATTGCTTACTTGGTAATGTGGATTGTTTCAGGTTAGCTCAAAACATGAGGTCAAACCTTAATGGCAAAGTGTGCCTGTATTTTCTCAGTAAAGCATTTTATCTACTGCAAATATCATACGAGCATATTGCAAAATTTGCCCCAAACTGTGCTGTAAAGTTGTTGCTGACAATCTCTGCTCTTTCTACAGATAAAGACTGAGGAGAATGACATTTGCAAACCAAAGTGTCCAGTCATAAATGCCTTATTAGGAATATGGTGCTGATTTTTTGTCCTACATTCTATAAATCACAAGAAAAAGAGAGGATTAATTAAATTTGTTTCTTCTTACTGCAACAAAGATAAAAAGTACTTTTGGGATTAACTGTAAACTTGTTCTTGTTAGTGCCCAAAAGCAGACAATAATTCATCTCTATTTCTTCCTGTACTTTGTTATTAATCACAAATGAATGGCCACGCACACCAAATGAAGTGATGGGCTGCAGTATTTTTCCTCAGGAGGTCCACATAATTTCATTTTAGGTGTCACCAGGTGGCTCCTGCACTGTCTATTCAGGCAACAGAGGCAAAGCCACACAGTGTCACACCAGGCTTCAAGCAACTCTGTAAACACTTTGTGTTCATACAAACTGTAATGTATGCTCATCAAAAAAGGTTTTTAAAGAAATTTTAATTCCTAATAAAAATTACATGGACCTTTTATTTTGGAAGTGAATGAAGTTGCCCAAAAATGTTTGAATATGTGACGGGTTTATGCCCTGTTATTAAGATAGTTAACTTTCAAAATCAGCAATAGAATTTTGCTAATTGATTTTATTATCTTCTCCTGATGTTTGGTTTTGCAGCCTGTTTTGATATTGACCTTTAAATCTCTCCCCTTGATCACCTGGAGTATTCTTTTCTGTCGTGTTCTTTCTCACACCTTCCTTTTTCTGCATTTCTTTGTGAGATGTTTGTGAGATTATTCCAGGAGGAATCACATGGGATGTGATTTCATTGTAAAGGAAGGGGAGCCAAAGCTGCTTGAAATGAAAGAAGCAATTCCACAGGGAATGGTTAAGCCATGCCACCAACATCCTGCTGTTAAAAAACTTGTATATGATTCACTGATTTATTTTTATGACATAATTGAAAGTGATAGATTTTTAAGATTAAATTAATCAATAACAAAATAATAAAGTAACCATTTCCAAGCAGGGCCTTCTGGTCACTTGTTAGTCAAACCAGGAGGCTTTTTTCTGACATTTCTCTGGGCTGTTGAATTGCTTATGGGATTGTCTTTCTTGCATGACTTTCCTTTTTACTACTGACAGAAATTTAGGTGAGCCTTAAGGCATATAACTGATGCTGGAACCAAAACATCTGGAGCATCTGCCATTTGGGCTCCATGGCAGGTGGAGATGGATACATTCCTCGGTGAGCAAGAGCCATACCTTGCCCTCTTTTGCTCTGTGTCACACGATTTCTGTTTTCTCTGCTTCAATCACTCTCACCAACCCATGCTAAGTAAGGAGTAGAGGCAGGAGATGGCAGAAGATGAGTTCAGTGGCAGAAGGATTTGAACATTCCTTGGGACATCAGAGACTGATAGCCGGGGCTCTGGGTTCACTACCACAGCCCGGGGGTGCTCTCAAGCCGACCCCTTCACTGTGACGTCCTGTAAAAATAAATCTTCCATTCTAACAGGCAACTAACAAATTCCAGGAGCTGTGAGTTTGAGGAAAATACATAGCAAGGGCCTTCTCTCAATTTCTTCTCTGTTAAAAGGGAACACAGAGTGAGTTCCAGTGAGCTCTCCTCCCTGTGGAGGCTCTCCTAGCTGGTGGCAACAGCTCCAGAGCAGAATTTCAGAGCTTGCCCCGGGCCTGTTTGAGCAGTGCTCAGTGTGACAGGGGCAATCCTGAGGAACCTGGGTTATCTTCATTGTAGTGACATCAAAGCACATTGCCTCCACAGGGAGCAGAACTGGTATTTTGGCAGAGGAATAGAGCTTGATTCTCTAGTCATAGTCTGTGCACTGAAGTATCAGTGATACTGATCTTAAATCAGTGCCAATAGTTAAATGTTAGATAGTTATTTTTAAATATTTTTTTAAATTTAACATTATGATAAATGCACTAAATAAAATAAATACACATGTTTTATTTAACATTAGAAATGCTGCTATTTCAACACAAATTATTTCTGTTAAGCAGTTTTTGTGTCCTCTCAAATTAAATTAATGCACAGGAACAAATAAGCCACCGGTGGCCCAAAGGATTCTATTCTAAGTAAAAGGTGGAGTATTTACATTTGGTAACATGAACAGTAAATTACTGTTGCATAAGGCTGGCATTGTATGAGCAAGTTTCTAGGCTAATAAAAATATTGTAAGGCAAGAAAATAGATCTACTAGAAAGTTCTTTTCAGAAAAGTACCTTTTCTCTTTACTCACATAAAATACATAGACACACAAAAATGTCCTTTAAAATAATTCGCCTAAAAATTAAATTCAGATTTCTTAGATTTTCATTTCTGTCTTTTTCAAAACTGAACGTCTTCACTATATAAAAATGAGAGAGAAGTGTCTTTGATGGGGTAAGTATGATTGAGATAGATGGAAAAAAAATCGAATGCATGTTTTCTCCAGCACGTATTTAGAAAGGACATTTAATGTATATAATTTTTAAATGTATTTCATTTTCAGGTTATTTTAAATGAGCCAACACACAATATATACATATATATATATATACACACATTATATGTATTACACCTCACATGTATCACAGTTCATTGGGTATTTCTCCGTGCAGGGTAAACTGTTTGTGCTTTATTGGCTCTATGATCAGACATAATTCCACAGAAAAACACAACTGAGAAGAAAGTTGACCTTAACCTTTACTCGATTCAGTTTTAATTCCACAAAGCGACATTTAAAAAAGAAAAACATTGGAATTTTGTGGATTAAAAATGAAAAGAGTTTTGTTGATTGTTCTGATGTTTTCCTTGAAGAAAATTATCATGTTCTCCTCACAAACTCTTTCAGTGCAGGCCCATTGGTGGCATCTAGCCAGCGTTGGCACACTCAATGGACTATACAATAAAAACTCTAATTAACGAATTAAAACCTCTAAAAACTGTAATTAAATGGCAACATTCCAATCTTAACAATGCAATACCTTTTTTTTTTTTTTTAATATATGCTTTCTCATCATTCATTTTCTGCTTGCAAGCATCACTTTTGAGGAGGGTGCAAGATGCTGAGGGCAGGTAAGGCCTGTGAGTGTCCCTGGCACAGAAATGTGTCACACACACAGAATGTGGCAGCTTCTGACCCCACCTTGGCCTCAGGAGAGAGTGACCAGGTATTTAGGACTTTGTAGTCAGCTTTTTTCTCCTCACTGTCCCTTCCATTTCAAGCCATTCTAGGATTCTCTGTAAAAAAAGTGAGGAATTTTGCCAGCTCTTCTGTAAGATTTTCCTCAAGTTTCCTACAATGCTTTATTTCCTGTAATTTCTAGCTTACCCATGTATTTTATGTCTGATTTTAAGTCTGTTTCAAGTTTATTCTTTACCTACTTTCTTATAGGTAAGAGCCTGTCACAGGTTAAACTGTTGCTAAAAATGTAATTTTGTATTGTTTTCTAACCTCTCACCTGTGGTGTTCGAAAGAAACTGTTCCACCTGAACCAAAAATTGCAAGGATTGTATGTTTGTAATGTTAAAATTTTACCAAGGAGACGTTTGCCAACAATCCTTTTGAACATTAATTCCCAAACATGGCAGATTTTGTGCAAGCAATTCACTCAGTACAATTAAGCACACAGGCTTCTCTAGTGGCTCATAAGTAAACAGAAAATACATTTCATTTTTGCTGTGCTTGGGGTTACAGCAGAGGGAAGAGACATCAAGCAAAGCTAAAACAGCAGCATAAGACACACTAGCTGGACAGAGGGGACATCCAGAGATAGATAATTAAAATATCTGATTGCAGTTCTAGGTCCTCTGATTATTTACTCTTAAACCTCCCAGCACAACGCAAATCATTAATGCGAAAGACACAGACAAATTTCAAGTAAGTACAAAAGCAGCTGCTGTTGAGGAGTTAATCTGGACTTGTACCAGCCTTTAAACTGCTTCACAGCTTATCATGGGAGGAACAAAGCATTTCATCTCTCAGAGGCAGCAACTGGGACTGTGATGTTATCTTTCTTACCCTACAGCTTTGAACTGTGACATTTATTCTGACTTTCACCCTCATTCCTATTCCTAGCTTCACGCTGAAAGAGAATTTAATTCATATTTGCGGATATTCTTTTGTAACTTTTATTCAACCTTTACCTTGAGGCTTTCTTTTTCCCCTTAGGCAAGGTTTTTTTTACAATTTGATCAATTGAATTTCATGATCACTTTTGAAAGTAAAGAACACTTTATGACAGCTTTATCTCTGCAACAAAGAGTATGTGTTAACAGAAGGGATCCCACTGAGGGAGATTCAAATATTTTAAGATTTGTCTATTTGACTGATACTGTCTATATGGAATCATTTGAGGACATGAAGATGAACATCTGAGGTGTTATTCCAGCCCAGCTAAATGCAAAGTTTCCTAACAATTTAAATGGAGCCTGGACTCCACCCCTTCCTTTTACTCACCTCGTTGAAAAGGTAACCAAGCAATAAACAAAAATGTGAGGAACAATTCCTTTTGGTTTTTTTCCAACATAGTAAGTGAGCAGGGAGCACCAGCTGGGGAGCAAACAGAAATTGGTGACCAGACCAAACCACGAAGGGACTGTGCCCATGGTGTGACTGACAAACAGAGGGGATCCAAGGTTCTGAGAGCAAACAGAAATTGGTGACCAGACCAAACCATGAAGGGACTGTGCCCATGGTCTGATTGACAAACAGAGGGGATCCAAGGTTCTGAGAGCAAACAGAAATTGGTGACCAGACCAAACCATGAAGGGACTGTGCCCATGCTCTGATTGACAAACAGAGGGGATCCAAGGTTCTGAGAGCAAACAGACATTGGTGACCAGACCAAACCATGAAGGGACTGTGACCGTGGTCTGATTGACAAACAGAGGGGATCCAAGGTTCTGAGAGCAAACAGAAATTGGTGACCAGACCAAGCCACGAAGGGACTGTGCCCATGGTGTGACTGACAAACAGAGGGGATCCAAGGTTCTGAGAGCAAACAGAAATTGGTGACCAGACCAAACCATGAAGGGACTGTGCCCATGGTCTGACTGACAAACAGAGGGGATCCAAGGTTCTGAGAGCAAACAGAAATTGGTGACCAGACCAAGCCACGAAGGGACTGTGCCCATGGTCTGATTGACAAACAGAGGGGATCCAAGGTTCTGAGAGCAAACAGAAATTGGTGGCCAGACCAAGCCACGAAGGGACTGTGCCCATGGTGTGACTGACAAACAGAGGGGATCCAAGGTTCTGAGAGCAAACAGAAATTGGTGACCAGACCAAACCATGAAGGGACTGTGCCCGTGGTGTGACTGACAAACAGAGGGGATCCAAGGTTCTGAGAGCAAACAGAAATTGGTGACCAGACCAAGCCATGAAGGGACTGTGCCCATGGTGTGATTGACAAACAGAGGGGATCCAAGGTTCTGAGGCTTCCAAAAGGGGAGCATACGCCACACGTGTGCAACAGGCCTGCAGAGCAAGCCTTTGAGCCTCTGCAGAAGGGAAACCTCTGAGCAGAAACATCACAGCTCAGAAGAGGCTGAAGAGGTAGATTTTAGCAATGCTGCTTTATAAAAAATGAAGTAGCAAGGGGAAAACATAAACCTATTTACTGAGAGGAAATAGAAGGGCTTTAGATGAAGGGTCGTGTCCCCTCAACTCTCCTTTTTCCTAAAGCAGACAGAGCTGCTGATGCTTGTCTTTGAAGAACCCAATTATTTTCTCCATTTCCCCCATCTTCCTTCTCTGTAATGTTCCTGATAATTCATTTTCACATGAATAGGAGTCTGTGAACAAGTAAAAACCTTAGGGCCTATCGTGCTCCTTCCTCCTCCCAAAGGAATGGAGTCTTCTGCTCTGCCATTGAAAGAGGAAGGGAAGGAGACAAAGCAGAAGTAGAGAGCTAAAATAACAATGTGGAGATTCCTTGGGTCATGTAGTCCTCACTGAGGTGTAGCTGGCAGAACTGTGCAGTGTCTAATGCCTGGATTAAAGTCTCTCCTTTGTTCTGCATAATTCAAAGGTCTCGAGCTAAGGAAAAATCCCTACCTATATTTAATGGAAGGAAATTACCTGTCAGATTCTGAAAATTAAGAAGAATTGATTTTTATTTCGTTTGTATTTTCTGAGCTGTCCATGTACCACAAGAAATACAACAGTAATTTTGAAGCCCCTACTTATCCTACTTGTGCTACTTTTGAATCTTTCAGGTGGAAAGCCCTGGGCCTGTTACTGCTCTGGTCAGTGTTCTGAACCCTTTTGCTCAGTTTGATGTTTCTGCATTATTCTACTTGGTGAAAGAAGATCATTGAAAAGTAAAAATTTTATTAGAAAAATACTTACTATTTAATATAGGATTTCTTAAAGTTACTGATTGCTGTGGGGTTTACCTAAAAATGGATGGAAAGTAGCATGTTTCAGTTAAGGAGCCTTGCTGGATAATCAAGAAAAGGAAAAATTGTCAGTTCCAGAACTTGCTCTGCAGTCACTATAGTTGTAGTCATCTACATTAAAACACATCTAAAAATCACAAGAAACTCTAGTGGTCCTTTTTATATAAAAGGATAAATAGAGCATTTTATTAACACTTTTTGCAGCAACAAAAGTGACACAGTCCACATCTTTTTCATTAAACACAGCAAAAGCTATGGTCACGTTTTACATCACTTTGAGGCACAAAGCAAAATACTTCTTTTCTTAAGGTCAAGGTATGATTTGCATTAAAAAAAAGGAGAAAAAACAATCCTCAAGTTGTATATTGCGGTAGCAGGGTTTCCAATCACTAGCACAATACAATGAACAGACCAAGAATCCAGAATGGATTATTACATACAATAATATTCATTTGATTGAATTAAGAAATGGATCATCGTTGTCATTTTAGAGTATTAAGAAGTGGTCTGGTGTTGCTAACGTCAGTTGGTTCGGTTTGGTTCAATCCCAACAACCCCAAGTATATACAACAAGCTAAATGTAGGTTAATATATCATCTAGAAGGTTATGCACTTCATAATGCATTGCACTTATTGCTTGGTACACTAATGTTGCAGTCACTGTTGAGTTATGCTCAAAGGACAAGCGTGGCGCTTGTTGGCTTCTTTCAACCCAACACTAGTTATTTACCACTTTGGTTTATTGTGAGATTTTATGTTACTCATGTTCAGTGTCCATTATTATTATTATTAGGTTTGATTGAAAAACAAATACATCTCTTATTTCAGGGATTTCTAAAATAACAACATTTTCTATAATTACAGTATCTTCAATAAACATATCTATGTATACAACTGTGGCACAATGTGTAAAAATATGAAAGCTATTAAGGGAAGAATAAGGGTTAAATTATTCTCTGTTTCTTCTATTGGTTTCAAAATATCCTGCAAAACAAATGCATCCTTTTTACAGGGCTATTTGCTCATAGTAAACTTCTCTTTGGAATTTTGTAAAAGACTATATTCTTTTCTATGTTATATTGGGGTATTTTTTCTCTTTCTAAAGACACCAGTACAAATTCAGAATATACTGCAAAGAATAGAATAATAAAGCTTGCATTTTGATAAAGGGATTTACCAGTCTGCCTGAAAAGTCAGACTCAATATTTTATATTGTTTTTATATTAGTCGATAAATTGCAGGGAAGGACATGACAATGGCTATAATTCAATGAGATTCTGTAAAGGACAGAAATAAGGATTTGTGCCCAAAACATTCAGTATAAAACTCCTAAATAATTCCTTTATTTATCACAGAGTAGCCTGCAGCATGTAATCACCATAAACATACAGTTTGCCCTATTTGTTCTTTAGGCTTGATGCAATTACCAGTAAGGGAACTGGATCAATCCTCATCAACACCTAGGACTCAACCCTTCTTCTTGGAGAAAGATCTTGTCCTAGACTAAACACACAACTCCTACATTGCACTGAGTAAATGTGTGTCTTTAACACAGCCTCAATACAGTGTAACAAATATATAAGTGCATTTTTAATGATCAAGTAATTTTGGCTTCTAAAAAGAGCATTAGATGTGCCAACTTGGTTGCTTAGTTGTGCTTTAATCTGTAATTATGAGTTTTAGCTCTTGTATACTGTAAATTATCTACTTGCCTCTATAGTTTTGACCAGTAAACCCTTAAAACTCTAATGTTTATAGAACAAATATAACTTAATGAAAGTGATAACATCACAACTCATACAGATTGCACTTTGATGTATTTTTTTTTACAGTAAGACCTTCCTGTTTGATATGTGTTTACATGTTTATACCACATTTTATTTCTGTGTGCAAACAATCACAATGAATTTAATCACAAACACTACAAAATATACCAAATATTTAGGTTTGTTATGAATAATCTCTTTCCTTGTAGTTGTATGAGTCTTGTACTTCCTCTTGTACAAATTCCTCTTTTTTCTCCCAGCCATTAGGCCAGCCACCATTGACCTGGGTCGTAGCACCGTAAGACTTGGTGGTACCATAATTTACATAATTCTGAGTAATGTCCCCTGTCTCCTCAGCAAGTTCATCTTCATGAATAAAGCCACATTTCTCTTCACTTGTCTGTTCAGGGTCTGCCCAGGGCTGTTTCTCTCCTGAAGCAAATATGCCATAGAAGATCACACCTCCATAGTGCACCAAAGCAGCAATGAGGAAGACATACTGCCATTCTTCACGTGTCTGCAAAGGAGAAATTAAAGGAGAAATGAGGAAAACATACTGCCATTCTTCACGTGTCTGCAAAGGAGAAATTAAAGCAGAAATGAGGAAGTCATACTGTCGTTCTTCACGTGTCTGCAAAGGAGAAATTAAAGCAGAAATGAGGAAGACATACTGCCATTCTTCACGTGTCTGCAAAGGAGGAATTAAAGGAGAAATGAGGAAGGCATACTGCCATTCTTCACGTGTCTGCAAAGAAGGAATTAAAGGAGAAATGAGGAAGACATACTGCCGTTCTTCACGTGTCTGCAAAGAAGAAATTTGCCCAGTCAGAGTAGCACATAGATTTACCTAATTCTTCTGAGCTGCAAGATTTGAATCAGGGATTGAGGTTGTGATAGCACAGCTGAAACATTCACGTGTCCATTTCAAAAATATTTATATCCATCTTTCTTTGAAAGATTTATCAGCCCACAAAACCATCAACCTAATGGCCATACGGTGAAGCCTGCCTCAAATTTGCATCCCTGGATGCAAGTCCCAGACTCCAGTAAGGATATCCTGGTGAGTTGTATTATAGAGAAAGGTCTTTCTCTTGAAACCAGTTGTATCAAACTGGAAGATTTGAAAATGGTATTTCCATTTACCTTGTTCTTTGTCATTGCTCCAACAATTATAGGGCAAACCATTCCAGACAAGGTCCCGACTCCATTAGAAATGCCCATTAAAATGCTAGCATACCTTGGGGCAATGTCTAAGTGGTTGACATTGAATCCTGCAACAGAAAGGTCAGTGAGTGTTCACACCAAGAGCAGAGCAGTACTTCAGTTGAGAAAAGTGGCATGACATTTTTACTGTTACATATTTGGGCTGCTTAATTGCATTTCTTTATCCCTAAAAGACTTAGAATGCTTAAATACTCCTAGAGAGACTCTGGGTTTTCATTTTCTTTTATGTAAATATTTTAAAGGGATACCAGGTTAATTTTCTCCCAAAACTGCAGTTTAAGAAAACCCCAAAACCTCCCAGCAGTGTCTGTGTGGAGTTGAGAATCCACAAGATATTTAGGCAGGGAAAGAATTTGTATTTCACAGTCCCTTCCATGACCATTTCTTGCTGAAAATTACATGTCTTATCTTCCAGTATGTAACATGTTCTCTTCCTATTGCCCACATTTTTCTTTTTGTCACATAGACCAGCAGAAGGGAGTTATTTTCTATTATTCAGTCTTCAATTGGAGAAAAAACAGTATCTATAACTGAATTACTAATTAATTTTGAAAAATATTTACTTGTTCTCTTGCATTTTCGGCAGCACGATTCTGTTGAAAATATATGCAGTAACTATTTAAATAATCTAAAGAGACAGAGATAATTGTTCCCAAAATAAGTACTTAAATAAGTGAAAACAGAGCCCAAACTTTTGGATACAGATAGTGTAATGGAAAGGGCAGGCAGTGTGATATGGTCAGCTTGGGGAAAGTGCAACACGCTTCCCAAATTGTGCAAAACAAGAATGCTACCTTGCAGCATGCGTGACATTAAGGACGGATCTGATTAGAGGAGATTTTAGATGTTTGGCACAAAATGAAAGGGAGCCTGTTTGAGACATAAGGAGCCAGCACGGGGGAGGATACGAAAATCCCAGTGGGAAAACAAGGGGAGGCCAGGTGACTTGTGCTTGGGAAGGGGAAAGGCAAAGGGTTGATGAATCAGCAGGAAAGGGGAATAGCTGAGCTTTAATTCAGAAAAGAAATCCTAGTAGTTAGGCCTCAAAATAATATAATACTAATGGGCCCCAAATTAATAAAATAATACAGTATTAACAAAGAAATAGCCAGTATTCAGTGGAAAAAAAAAAAAATACTTATATTTAAACAAAGATGTGTAAATTTAGGGTATTATGTAATACCAGTCAATTTGTCTTCTATGTTTGATTTCAAGAAAAATCTGTAATGTACATTAGCATCTTAATGAGAAGAGGGTCTAATTTGCTGCAATGAACATGGAAAAGATCGAATTATCTGAACAGCAATAATCTAATATAAAATCTGTAATACCAAATGTACATTCCTTTATAATGATCATAAATAATGTCCTTTGGGAATTCCAGAGTGAGTGGGCTTTTTAATTACTATCCATGAATGAAAGCAAAGATGGATGTTTTGTCTCCTAAGATAAAATAGTTTAGTGTTAATAGTGATAGAATCTTACCAGATATGGCAAATCCACTAAAGCCTACAGCAAGCACTAAGAATGAAATAGCCACTCCTTTGCTGTGCGAATATCCCACCACGAGAAGAAGAGTTGCTTCCATACCAAAACCTGGTGAAATATTAAATAAAAGCAGACATTGAGTTCCATTCCCTCTCAAACACTGCAGGCCTTAGAATGCCATGATATTTCATAGGAACACAAATAAAACACTACCTCAGAGTGGGATACAGGCAGGTATTTCTTTCATCTCTAAAAAACACGTGTTCTTCCTTTCTCAAATAATACTTATTTTTACTCTTTATAAGCTAATTTATTGCCACTTTCTGTCATTTGTAAGACGAAAATAAATACTTGTGATGCGGGTAGGTCATTCCAGTCAGCTCTCATGGGAACCCTGCTTGTGAATTTTCCAGCCCTTCCCACAGCTAATGTGGCTTTGACACCTCAGAAGTCAAGGATGAATTCTCAGGTGCTTGTCTGGACTCTCTCAGTGCAGAGGGCATTCAGATGAGGAGCTAAGGCTGAGTAAGTGGCTAAGAGTAGGCAAATTCCCCTCCAAAACCTCGTCTGCTTCTTTAATAGTCTAAATGGTTTTCCAAATACCAAACAGCTCAATGGAAATGGCCATACTTTTATTTAGGAACCACATCTGCATTGCATAAAAAATGCAGAAAGTGTTGCCTCCTGAGAACATACAACTGTGCAGTTTGTCTCTTTATTCTACACAGAACACAATGTGAACATCAAATCCCTTCAAGAAACTTTTAAATAAAATAGAAGGACTTACCTCCACAGTTCATTATCTTTCTCACATTAGTCGTTGAAACAATCTGCCTGCTTCTTAGAAAGTCAGCAATTTGTCCCCCAATAGGAACAATAATTGTCATCACTAAATGTGGCACAGCAGATAAGATACCCACCTAAAATTAGAATTAGGATTAGCAAAGTACAAACCATAAGAAAATTTTGATTCTTCATTTTCTGAAGCATTCAGCAGCTAATTAATTATTTCTTTTCGATGTCACACTCTGCATTAAAACTTAAAGTCTTGGGTTATGAAATGAACAAAACTAGTGATCTGAAGATTTTATTGTATTTTATTTTATTTTATGAAGTACAGTGAGAATTTTTAAGAACTTCTGATGCCATGACACTTGTCCTTTATAGATTGTTCTCATAGTTTGTATTTAAGCTAAAGCTTTTCCCCCCTAACATATAGTCCCTGTGTCAGAATTTTCAGAAAATTCACTCTCAAAGGTGCATCAGGGACAGAGTGTGATGGGTCTGCTGACACATTTCTATTACCAAGCATGATCTGATTTGGAGCACTTAACTTGCAAGGTAACCCCAAATAAATAATCTCTAAATTTTTCCCTGTCCCATCCTTTGTCACTTATTCATGCTGGTCAAGGAAACAGGAACTGGGATGCGTAAGATTTAAGACGTAAATCCGTGATAAAGACGTGCAACACTTTTCTTTCCTATTCTTAATAAACCCTACAATACTTAATTGTAGTACTTAATTATAGTAATACTGCAATACTTCTTAATAAATGCTGCAAATACTAGCTCTGATATTTACTTAGTTAAGATAGAAGCTTCACATTCTCTTTACGTACCTTGCTTATTTCAAATCCAAACACTTCCTCAAAGTAAGCAGGCTGGCTAATTAGCAGCAAGTAAAAAGTCCAGCTTCTACAGAAGTTTGCAACTATTATTGCATAGACTGGCATAGATGTAAAAAATTTCCTCCATGGTGTTTTGTATTTCTGAAACACAGAAAAGGGGATCCAGTTACCATTTGGCCATTACCAACTCTCCATCTTCCCTTTCCTTCCCCTTTTCTTTAGCTGTGGTCCAACAAGCACAGCTATGCACAGCAAATAAATGTTACCACAAAATGCACAAATGGAGAAATTCAGTGATACTTAATTGCATCACAACACTCACATACAAGTGCTTTTATCTCAGTCATATAAATATGTACATAAACATAAGACCGAAATAATAGTGGGTTTAAATAATAATGTCTTTAAAAGACAATGTTGCTGTATGTTAGGAAACAGATTCGACACTAACTACATGATTTCTTTCAGCTTTACTGCAAACAGGTATTTTAGCAATTAATTCCAGTATTCTACCCTTCTTTTTTTTTAATCAAGCCTCAGCTAAAACTGCTTGGTCAATATATTTTTTGTTTGTATTATTGCATTTTTAAAATAAATTGCAGAAAAAAAAAAAGAAAGAAAGACAGATGGACAATCCTGCTGAGTCCCAGCACCTGTCCGCAAGCCCAGGCTTCCACCCATCTGTGTTGATTCAAACACAGAATCCATACCCAGAAAGTGCTTGAAAATCACTTCAGCAAAAATTCAGGCTGAATTCAGTCTGCTATTGATTTGAATACTAGCTTTTCTTCAAAAAAACCCAACCTATAGATAGATATGTGCAACACCTTGTATATCTATTAAATTACACTTAAGCGAGAGGTAAGGATTAAGTGGCTTAATTAATGAGAAGCCAGCCAGAAAATCTAACTTGACGGTATGGGAAGAATTTCAGCTTAAATATTTCAGAAGCAACTAAACTATTGATACAAGATAATAATTTTGGAAAAAAAAAGTTGTATCATTAAAAAGCCACAGTGGAAAATAGAAATTGTACAGTCCAAATTAGAATTGTATGGACATCCTTCTGTAACTGATTTCACATCAGATTTTCAAAAGCATGAGCCCTACTGAATGCAGTTGAGTGGCAACTGAGACAGGCCCTCAATAGCATCTAAAAATTTCAGCTATCAAAAAATGATTCTGTAACATTTTCAGTTCCTTATTTAATACTAAACCAAGTTTTTACTTATTCAAAGATTGTTAATTCCTGAGTTCAACCAAGAACCACTGTTCCAACCAAATAGGAAATATAATGAGGGTCTACTGGGAATGGAAGTTGTAAAAATTTAAGCAGATTAAGTGAGGCTTAAACAATTTTTTTTATTATTTTCCTGAGTGAGTGAGCAAACATGGCAGTAGTTTCTTAAAAACTTTTCAGCAGTTACAGAAATAAGATGGTTATTAGCTAGCACAATTGGAATGTTAAGCGGGTGGAAAATTCAGAGTTCCTACATGGTTTTTAGGTCATACATGGTTCTTGAGAACTAAACCAGTTCAGAACTCAGATTATGAGAGGCTTGATAACACGTCTCCAGCAAAATGAGAAATAATGGGAATTGTTCTTAATTGTTCCCTGCAATGATGGGAAATGTTCTTGTGGATCTCAAAGCATGCTCCATTGCAACTTGCAGTTTTTCTGGCAGACAAACATAAAATAATAAAGATGGGCATTTTCTGGTGTTCTGGGGACCTCAAGAGTGCTTTTCCTGCAGTTTGCTTTTAGGTAAGCGGAAAACCTTCCAGAAATTACTATATAGGAAGGAAAGTGGCTTTTTCAGCTCAAGATATAAGCAAAGTCTAAATAAAGGTACAGTTTCAAATGTAGCTGTACCTCTTTTTTATAATGTGGGGTAGACAAAGAGGCATAAATTCCATGAGTTATCTGCCAGAAGAACTGTGCCCTCTTAGTGCAAAAGCAGAATCCACCCAGAAATCCACCAGCAGATTTAAGATCTTCCCACCCCCCAGGAACACATTTGTTCAAATTGTTCAAAATGCACTTTTCAAGCTTAAGGTGAGCGTTTGATTTTTTTGCTGTCGTCTTTTTTTTGGTTGCAGGGATGTTTATTTTTCTTACTATCTCATTGGAAACCAGTGTGGGTAATGTTCTTACTTCCATTGCACCTAGGAGGTTGGCACTCTCTCCAATGCTTTCTTCTATGTACCTCCTTTCTTCATCTGTGATTGTAGGGTGCTTTGCAGGACTCTCATATGAAACCAAAAGCCAAAACATGTACCAGACTATACCAAAGCTCCCTTTGGAACAGAAAGAAAGACTTTAAAAAGAAATGCACAACAAAGCAGCAAGCGAGGAAGAAAAATCTGTGAAGAATTACAACAAATTTAAATGGCAATTTCTGTCAGTGCCTCCTCACTGAGTTCTCTCAGTAGAGATAACTCTACAACAGAGTTTGGGCCTGTGAATAATACTTGTGCAAAATGCATGCAGAACTACAGCACAGTGAAGTAGTCTTTGCTTTGCTTACAGAATTATGTCACTGTAAGTGGATATTCAGTGATCTTAACTTCAATTGGTACAATGAAAAAGCTTCCATTTCATTTCACCAAGCTGTAAATGAAGACCCATCCAGCTTTAAGATGCTGATGTTTGATTACTGCACTAATTATTTTTACCTGCAGAATAGAAAAGTCTGACAAACTTCTTCAGCTTAGCAATGCACTTCCTAAGTAGTTTATTAAATTTCTATTATGCTTCCATTTAATTCACATAAATGCAGAATGAACTCCCTTGGGACATTCTTTTCTGTCATTGTAGGTTAACATAACTGCTGTGAATAAAGTTCTGTAGGTCTTCAGATAAAAATCAGGACAACTTATTTAGGGCAGGTACTTTAAATCTGCAGTTTTATCGGCGTGAGAGATGTTAATGTGAGCAGAGATATTACAGATCTGCCCAGAAGTTTGCAATGCTTGTGCTAAAAGTAATGGAGGTTTCAAGGTGAGCTAACTTTTCTTATCTCGCTTTCTTACATACTCTTTAAATTCTGTTCTCTTGTTGCTCTATTCTCTAGACTGTATTTTTAGATTAAAAGTCCCACTTCTCTGGGTTTTTTTGTCCTGTTACATTTTTAGAAAGGGTAGAGGAAGGTGCTACAATCCTGGAGGGAGAGGAGCAGAAATGCATACCATACACATAGAACACAGAAGACCACCCAGTGTATTGCACTAGAATCCCAGCTAAAGGCATTGCAATCACAGCTCCTGCATAGGAACCTACAAAACAAGACACGTGGGTGAGCAGGGGGGAAAAAATCAGCTTCAGAACATTCATGCACCAGAAATAGAGGGAAGACAGAAAGACAGAGGTACTCACCACAAAAGGAGGTGGTTGCTAACCTACTCCTCTCTAATGGGGGGGCCCACTTGCTCCAAATGCCGTGGCAGGCAGGGTAGGTGACCCCCTGAGAAATGGGGGTGCCACAGGTTAGCTAAAGCTGGTCAGGCACTCACTGAATCGTCTTTGCATGAGCTTTTGGCTTTAATTGCTACCAACAAGAGGCTGAGAATGCTTTGCGCCTTTATAGCAAAATCTGAGCCCAGCCGCAGAAAAACGTCAATATCTGTTCAAGCTGGGTTTTGTGTACGACTCCAAATCATTACAGAGACCGTATGAAACAAATATAAAGCACGTTTCCTCTTCAAATCATTAAAGAGACAGTATGAAACAAATATAAAACACGTTTCCCTTTGTTCCCCCTCCCCCTTCCAGGAAAGAATTCCAAATCATTAAAGAGCATTAGTGCACAAGAATCAAAGCAAGGATGACAACATAGATTCTCTGAAGTCTTTCTAATGCAGGACCCATTCATCCAACCATTATTTTCTTTACCTAACATTTAAAGCAAAATTTAGAAAATACTGATTAAAGTGACACTGCTCTAAAACTAGAAAATAAGATCTAGAACTGCATAGAGATATACTCTGAAGAGAAGTTTTTTCACTGTCTTTAATGAACCTACTTGAGCATATAAAGTAAGTATTTGAATGATATTATTTGACTTGATTTTAAACCAGCTACCTTTTATGTCTCTTTTCAAAACCAGCCTTTAACTTAGCAATAGAAAAATTAAACCTGTAGTGTTGAAATTTTTAAAGATGTTATATGAAATGTACACTGATTGCTGATTAAGATGTACAAATGTACAAAATTTTGTGGTTATTTGTGGTATATGCAAATTATGGTATATGCATATACAACATATATATTTTTAATATAGGTTATATAAAATAACCTATAGAAAGGGAAAAGGGAATGGGAAGGGGGAAGGGGAAGGGAAAGGGAAAGGGAAAGGGAAAGGGAAAGGGAAAGGGAAAGGGAAAGGGAAAGGGAAAGGGAAAGGGAAAGGGAAAAGGGAAAGGGAAAGGGAAAGGGAAAGGGAAAGGGAAAGGGAAAGGGAAAGGGAAAGGGGAAAGGGAAAGGGAAAGGGAAAGGGAAAGGGAAAGGGAAAGGGAAAGGGAAAGGGAAAGGGAAAGGGAAAGGGAAAGGGAAAGGGAAAGGGAAAGGGAAAGGGAAAGGGAATGGGGAATGAGGAATGGGGAAAGGGAAAAGGAAAGGGAAAGGGAAAGGGAAAGGGAAAGGGAAAGGGGAAAGGGCAAAGGCTCAATTTTTTTTTCCCTCTTTTAAATTATGGTAAATATCTTATTCATTCCAACAAAAGCATGGCATGCTCAAGACTTAAAATATAACCTTAGGTTTTTGTTAAATATTTGTTCAGTGATGCTGACCAACAAGTAACTGTTGAGAATAACACCAGCATAAGCCTTCTGCAGTGTAGGAGTTCAGTGAAACATCAGTGCTAAATGCATATCTCACTGGCTTCTCATTTTGCCATGACATTTTATAGCTGAAGGAAAACCAAACAGCAATAATTCATACATTGAAATCCTTTATACTCCTCATCAGCAATAAATTTAAAACCGTTTCTATCTTCCTTGCAGAGCTACAGCTGCCAGTTGAAGGCTGACAAACACCATGCCAGTCACCAGTTTTGCAGGTTTCCATACCTCCACAAGGCCCTGCAGGATCCTCACGAAGATGACACATCCATAGTGCACCCTGGCTGCGGAGGGGATCAGCATGTTGAGGGAAGATGTCAGCAGAATAGCAGCACCAAACACTCTGCAAAGGCAGCACAAGGGGGAAAGGGAGTGAATTCAGGGCTCTCCCAGCTGGTTTGTTCTGCAGACATGTGCTCGTGTACCAATGTAGGTGTTCCCTACGTGTGTTCTTTGTATGGGGAATATACTGACTGCTTCCATCTAGTGTTTTGTAACATGGATGTGTTCATCTATTTAGCATCATTTCCTAATGAAATGTATCTTATGCAATCACAGGTATAGATATTATACTGTTCTTTATATGGGGAATATACTGACTGCTTCCATCTAGTGTTTTGTAACATGGATGTGTTCATCTATTTAGCATCATTTCCTAATGAAATGTATCTTATGCAATCACAGGTATAGATATTATACTGTTCTTTATATGGGGAATATACTGACTGCTTCCATCTAGTGTTTTGTAACATGGATGTGTTCATCTATTGAGCATCATTTCCTAAGGAAATACATCTTATGCAATCACAGGTATAGATATTATACTGTTCTTTATATGGGGAATATACTGACTGCACTGGAAAAATGTCTGCTTCCATCCAGTGTAATAATCTGATTTGTAAGACCCAGAGCAAACGTGGATGTGTTCATCTATTTAGCATTATATTTCCTAAG
This sequence comes from Emberiza elegans, assembly GCA_024865655.1. NCBI lineage: Eukaryota > Metazoa > Chordata > Aves > Passeriformes > Fringillidae > Emberiza > Emberiza elegans. The sequence goes on from JALJVW010000011.1 coordinate 5,499,467, forward strand.
GAAATACATCTTATGCAATCACAGGTATAGATATTAATTTCTCTATACACACACACTTTAATTTTCACACTAATTTCAACCAAATCTGATTGAATTCTCCTTCCAAAGTTAGAATTTGTCTCCAAAGGGGGTGCTGAAACAGATGGTCAGTGAAAGAGATTCTCATGTGCTTTAATTGTAAGTGACACCATACATTTACTCCTTATAATCAGAAGAGAATTCACCTTCATACAGGCCAAAAGCATGGGGAAGAGTTTTAGAGCTGGGGTTTTCTTAGACACAAGGGATGATCAATCTGGAAGCATGTATCTGTAGAAACCAGATAATTCTTACTGCTGTTTTTTCAGAGGCTACTCATTGAAAATGTCTCATTTTGCTTCCACAGCGCCCTAATTTGAAATAAAGCACATTACAAATTCTAAATAAATGCATGAAGTGGTGACTCATTTTCAATTCCACTAATTTGATTGAATTTTTATTTGATTTGATTAATATCCTCCCCTTGTAGGAGGAAACCTTTTCCCCAGCATTCTTGTGTCTTTTTTTTTTATCTAAAGCTGCATAATGCAAATATAAATCTGATGACATATGACATCACAGCATCTGATGTGGAACTGATTTGACAGAAACCTCTGACCTCCACTCGTGTTCTTCAGAAACTGGTACAGTGCCACAAGTCACTGAGAAACAGACCTCGGGCTAAAGATGCAGGATGAAAATGCTCCTCGAAGACACAATATTCCACATGCTCTGTTTAGAATCACGGTCTGAAACCAACCTTCAAACAGCAAACTGAGCGTATGCCACTTTTGTCTGACCCGTATTAAAGGGCATGGTAAGGAGTCTTTAGGGCTAAAGAACCCTAAATCTCCTCGTTGTGCTCCCTTTGATCCCCATCTCGAGTTAAACAACATTTACCTGTCTGTCCAGCATATTTCTGGCTCTGCTTGCCAGCACGATCCATACATTTGCTGGGACTCACTGGGCACCTGATTGTGTTGCCCTGTGAGGACTATTTTCACCTAAATTGTCTCCTACTCTTGATTTCTGAAAGTGTAATTTCCACTCCGAAGCTACATCGCACTTCATTTCCTTACAACTTAACATCTCCTTTTGTTCACATAAACTCCAGTGGTGCCTTGGCCTGGTGAAATCACGTGAAGAGAGAATGTTGAAAAACGCCATCTCTCCACAAGGATGAGATTTACAAAATTGTTGCAGTTGTAACTGTCCCTTCAAGGAAATTCCCTCTGGTTTTTTAATCCTGTATCTGAAATCGGCTTCTACTTGCGCACAGCTGAAAGCTGATTTCCCCAGAATTGCCTCTGTCCTCATGTTTACCAAAGATCATTCCTTGAGTCTGCTCCTTCTCAAGACAAAGGAAAATGTACCTGAAGGAATGATCAGAGACAAGCTTCTTCCAGCCTGAAATCTGCCTGCATTTAGGCCCACAAGCACTGGGGAATATTCAGTTACACCAGGGCGTGGATGGTGAAATCATCCTGCAGCATCCCTTGTGAGCCAACCCTCTCTCTGAACTATGCTTTAAAAGAATGATTTCCTCTCCCTCCCCAAAAAATCTAAGGATTTGAAAGTAGAATAAGTTAGAGTTAAATTATGATTCTTGCAAGAAATGGCTTTTTTATGCTTTCTGTGAGTCCCTATTAAAAGTGATGTCATGCATGGCTATTTTAGTGAGTCCATTTCCTCTCTAACTCTTAATCAAGAGCAAATAAATCTTCCTACATTTGCTTTGTATCTCTCAGCCCACAATCATAAATATCAGAAGCATTTCTCCTTTGGGCTCTTTAATCTTCTTAGGTTTATTTCCATAAATACTAAGTTCTACCTAACAAAATATTGTGATATAGTGCTGCTTTTTGTAAAACCTTACTGTTTTATTGCTTTAAATATCTCACTTAGCAATATTTATTATTATTTAGATCAAAATAAAACTTACTTTGAGCTACAGTCAATCAAAATATATTGGAATGCAGCTCACATTTGAATATATTTAGTTGGGAAATGGAACATTCTGATTGTTCCTTGGGCATTTTTAAACTATTTTGCTGACTCACACATCAAACCCTCAAATTGTGCAATCCTTTTTTTTTTCCCCTTACATTTCTTCTGTCTATTAAGCTAGTGATTTATGACCCTTTATGTTTTAAGTTCTGCACCCTGCTCAATTTTCCTACAACGCTAACTCCAGCAGTGGGTTGGAAAGTTTAGATTTCTGATGTTGCCGCGGCAAATTAAATGTGTGTGTGGTTCCACTGTCATTTCCAGCTTGTTTAGGAGTGTTTGCTCCTCTCCACACCCCGCTGCAGTTTTGTACAATTCTGTACGTTTTTGTACAATTCTGTACAGTTTTGTACAATTTTGTATAATTTTGTACAATTCTGTACATTTTTGTACAATTCTGTCCATTTTTGTACCAGTACCACTTTGCCCTCTTGCTGTTCTGGTGTCACACTGGGGGAAGAGCTGTGGCCCTTCTGAACACACCAGTTTAAAGCTGCTGTGCCCTTGGTGCCTCTCCAGTTGTGTTGGCACAGATGGGCTCTGGGGTCCCTGGGCTGAGCTCAGCCTTGGCAATCCAGGGGCTGCACTTCCATCCGGAGGTATCCTTGAAAATCCATTTCGTTCTGGGCACACTCCAAACCCCACAAAAGGTTTTAGTGCCCTGGCACAAGGTAAGAGCTTTACCAGATTGAGGGTAAACTCTGGGAAAAGGGGTTTATAGCACAGAGATGGAGCAGGTGAGCCCAATGGCACTGCCATAATCCTTGGCCCTTGCATTAGGATGGAATTAAAATGTCCTGACGTGTCTTCAGCAGCCCCTAGCCTTGCAAAAAAACTTCCTTTCTGACTCAAAATCAGCAACTGTGCAACTACATCTGGAGGAAAATAAACCTATACAGAAGAAGACAATAAATACAGTAGTAGTGTGTCAAGGAGAGGGGAAAAACCCCAATAAATTCTGGTCCTCATAAGTGACCAGAAGCAGCCCTGAAACAAAAAATTATGCTTTATTTATCTATTTTTTTCTATTTCTAGACTGAGTAGACTCAGCCCCAAAATCAGAATCTCACACTGATCTCCAGTGTTTTGCTGACCCTGGCCTCAAAGGTCGTGAACTGTGACTTAATCCTCCTGCAATGTAAGGAGTAATAACAGCAAAATTGTATTTGAATGAGAGACATTTGGGGTAGGAGAAGAGAAAGGAAATTACTCTGACAGCTCGGGAGAAGTGCTTAGAATGGAATGAGGTTGCAAGGGGAATGAATCTGTTTGGGTTCCAAGTCAATGGGCTCGTTTTTCTCTTTTAAACAAAATAATTGTATTTATAGATTTCTAATCTCCGCATCTGCGCAGCAGCGCTATTGTCATCCACCTTTGTCAGGGAATTCACATTCCATGAGCATGCTGCAGTGTTACAGACACTCTGCAGCGTTTTACAGATGTGGTTACACAGCTGGAAGAGGAGTCAGCTCCAGGAGGGAGCTGAGCACAGAGCACAGGACGGCATATCCAGTTACACACAGCACAGCTGAAAGTGAGGAGTCCTCATCAGAGGCATCCTTTCGCCCCAGGGACTGGGAATGAAAATTGCTGCAAAGGATTCATGAAACATAAAACTAGAGGCCCCTTTAGGTGTCTATGTGGTGGAATCAATTCCTCATCTGAGCCTCCTCTAGTTTTATTTATGTCAATTTTTAATACATTTGATAAATTCCACGATTATTGATGTCTCTGTTCTCTGGATAGTAACAAAGCACTGGAGATCAATGTCAGATTCTGATTTTTGGGACTGAGTCTACTCAGTCTAGAAATAGAAATAGAAATAATAGAAATAGAAATAGAAATAGAAATAGAAATAGAAATAGAAATAGAAATAGAAATAGAAATAGAAATAGAAATAGAAATAGAAATAGAAATAGAAATAGAAATAGAAATAGAAATAGAAATAGAAATAGAAATAGAAATAGAAATAGAAATAGAAATAGAAATAATCTTTCCTAAAGCATATGAAGTGCCTTAATTAATTTGTCCTTTAAAAAAGATTGAAAAGTAACTCTGTATATTTAAAATGCATTTTTATACATGTATTTAAACAAGAAAAGGCTGTAGCTGTAAGATGTGTAAATATTTGCTGTATCAGTGAATTATTACCATAATTTCATTAGAATTCAAAATCAATAAAGAACAGTAAGTCTTGGTCACTTACAACTACAAAACACCATTGCATGTATTTAAACAGATTTGCATTGAGAAGTACAAAAGTATAGAAAGTATTCAATGGCTTCCATTGAAAAATTAATTCATAGAAATTAATTCAGGACAGTAACTGAATAGTTTTTCCCTCCAAAGTGTCACTGGTCATCATTTCATGGAATTTCATGGAAAATTAATTCAGGACTGTAGCTTAATAGTTTTTCCCTCCAAAGTGTCACTGGTCATCATTTCATGGAAGATCTACTGAATAGGAAAGTTTGATTATTTTGTTAGTTTTCTAGGGAATCATAGGGTGTGGGTGGGTGTGTGGGGATGTGTGTGAAAGCATTTTGCACCACTACAATAAATTAAATTCAAAATATTATAAATTGGTTTATTCTGACTGTAAACGGGAACCTATGGAAAATGTAACCCGTGGTGGTTTCTGAAAAACCTCAGGTTTGACAATTTCACATGAATATTGATCATATTCTAGAGGACATTATTTTCATTGGATGAAACACGTGTATTGATCAAATACTTGATTTGTAAACAGTGATAGAACATTTTCCCTAGTCATAGTTACAAATTCATTAGGTAAATTAATTAGGTAAATTCATTAGGTAAATTTGTTAGGCAAATAGGGTGGAAAACAAAGGCGATTGAAAACACAAGCTTTCTTCTGAGGTTTTCCCAACCTAGTTTAAAGACCAGATGAAAACAACCTGCCATTATAAAATAAATGACATTTATTTGGATTATTTGGATTATTTGGATATAGTTGGTGAGTTGGTGAGTTGGTTTGCCATTTCCTTACAGATACACACGAAATATGCTGAAGAAAGACTCGTTTTATGAAGCACATATAAAAACCTAGGCTGGGTTTTGACTCTCCTTTGCTGCTCTTTATGAGCAGTGCTTGTTTGGGAGAGTCCTTGTGCAGCAGCAGCTCTCCCATCACACAATGGGACTTTTTAGACGATTCTGTCAGCTCAAGCTTTCTAAATTGCATTCTTGTGCTTCGACTTCACCCACTGCCTCCCACCTGTGGCACACCTGCTCCTGCAAAGGGCAGCAGCACCACACAGACGTGGCTCTGCTGTATTTTCATGCAATCCAAACAATATTTTGCCTGAGAGGAACCGCAAGGCTCAGTGCTGCATTAAATGCTTCGTTTTGTCCAGTGAAACACAAAGTCGAGAAAGAAGCAAGGCAGGACCTGACTGGAATGCCTGTGGGCTTACAGCAGCTTTTCAGAATCTTTTCTTCTGGCAATGACAATTTGTGATCAACCCCTTACCTTAGATTTTTCTTTGAATATACAGAAATTTCAGGGCCTATCTGACACTTAACATTTCCCTCCTTGCAAAACACATTTCTACCTGTATCAGGTGTGATGATCAGGGCCTTCTAAGACTTTTATACAGAACATGTGCATTTTTGACCTGAATTTGCTATGATTTGATCTGCCAGGTTGGAAGATTAAAAAAATCCCAAAATATTAATGAGACTTTCAGCAAAGCAGAGGATTCAAGGGACTGGATCAAGCACTGATGTGAAATGCCATGCAAAGATTAAATCCATGTGCATCAGCGAGCCAGAAGAAGAAATCCTTTACATTTCTGCCTTCTTCAAACCCCACTGATGCCCCTGACTCGTACCAAAACCACAAACATTTTCAGGCTGTGCCTTCCACTGCTTGCTTGTAGACCTGGTTTTTGATGTGTCAATGTGTATTTTATAAAAACCTGGGCACTGCTGGGTGACAGCATCATGGGAATGGATGCTAAATGTAAAAGAACCCTGGGTCACTAAATTCAAATTGTTGCTCTTACCAGCAAGTGCATTACATTGTCCTTTCAGAAACAGATCAGTTTCCATATGAGAAGCTACAAGCATTTGTCCCACTTAGTAGTTTTTCTTTTCCAACTTTTTACTTCATATATCCAGTATATATCTTCTGTATATAGAAGACATATATATCCTTCCATATATAGAAGACATATATATATATAAATAGATATATGTATGTCTTTTATATATATATATAAAAATAGATATATATATGTCTTATATATATTTTTTATATATAAATATGTATATATATAAATATATATACGTATATATAAAAGACATATATCCAGTACACGTCTTCTACCCATGTTGTTTTATTTTAATGGTTTTAATCTCTTCACTTTCCACAACCTCAGTCCTATTTTCTCTCTTTTGCACCACTAAGCACATCAGATCCTCTAGACCTTGTCTTGCTTTTTTTCCTTCATTCCTGTGCTCACTCTGCCAATGCTCTCTCTTTCCTGTCTGAATCCAGCTGGGGAATCTCTCAACCTGTGGTTTTGGTTTACAACTCATTATATCTATGTATGTTTAGAAAAAGCTCTCACTCATTCCTTCTAGCTCATTAGCTTTGGGACAGCTTGCTCTTTAAATATGAAATCTGCTAAATAATGTTTCAAACCTGGACGGTCTCATTCAAATCACCTTACCAACATGCTGTGGTTCAGCTGTCCCTGCTGATTTAGAAATATATAACACACTTATCACAGCAATCATCTGTAGGTTTAATTTTGAAATGTTTTGTGTTGTTTGGGAGGATAACTACTACGTGTTGGACTCAAAAGCTGGACATCTGTGCTGATTTTTAGGCTGTTTTCTGATTTATGGGGCACAGGTTATGGCTGATTGTATCAGAACTGCTCAGAGCAAAGGCAGATTCCTTCAGAGCACAATGACAGTGACATTAGTGGCTTTATGCAACTAATCTAAATAACATTTTGTTGCATCAAACCCAGCGTACAAATTGTTTTGGACTGAAGTAACAAAGCAAATAGAGGTGATTAAGGATACCTCTTGCACAGAGTGTGTGTAATTAATGCTCAGAAGCATCCCTGTGATTTATTTCAGAGACAGTTTTTTATTATTATTATTATTATTTTATTATTATTATTATTATTATTTTATTATTTATTTATTTATTTATTTATTTATTTATTTATTTATTTATTTATTTATTAGATACCACTGTTGATGCAGCAAGGATTTGTGGAAACTCAGGACTAGAAGAGAACCGGGGGCGAAGTTATTTGACCGCATTGACGTATCTGGATGATATAATCCTAATAAATAGGAAATTTCTTAATCAGCTGGTTCTGAAAGGGTGTCCTGACATGGGGGTTGGAATTGGGTGATCTTTAAGGCCTCTTCCAAGCCAAACCATTCCAGGGTTTTCTGAAAGCAGCTGGTGTAATTTTATGAAAACTGTGGAGTGGATTTTGTACAAATAAGGATTTCAAAGGAATTTCATCAGTGGAGGAAGGAATGTTAAAAATAAGCTCAAATTTCAAACATAACCCTACTCCTGTAGTTATATCTCAGCAAGGAGGGCTAAACTCAGAAAATTTTGGATTTAATCCTGAAAAATTTAGTCAAGGATAAATGTGGTTCTCTGCATTTTGTGTGGGGAGGATTACTTCCCTTCTGTATTTAATTAGTTCCAAAATTCCACATTTGCCAATGCAGTGTTTTACAGCTGTTTCTCAGCACCAGAGAAAATAACATTTTAGCCTCTAAGAGTCTTGCATGAGATGCCTTGAAAGCTAAAAGTTAAGCGCCTTTAATGATGGTTTATGTGCTTGCAGTGTAGGTAAACATAAACTGTGCTCTTACTGACTCTGAAAAGATTATTTTTGCTTGATAACAACGTGATTTATTTTTCTTTTTTTTTTCTTCAGCTGTTCCACACGCATTTTCTGCTGTTCTTTATATTCATCTCCTTGACTGCAAACTGTGAGTAGCCACTCATTTGGAAGACTCACACCACCTGTATTGACTTTTTAAAAATTATATACCTATCATCTCACTTGGTCATTTCCTTTTTAACCTAAATACTCCTGATAACATTTGTCTTGGTCTAGTTGTCTTTTTCAGTCTGTAATCAATCTGATAACCCTGTGGTAATCACATATCCTCTGAACAGAGAGAGACAGAGCTGTCCCAGGATTTTCCTGGGAAGCTGGGAGAAAGCTCAGAGAAATAATTATAAAAACAATTATTATATCTCCTTCTGTAACTGTTGTTTATAGATATGATTCTCTGGTGGTGTTTGCAGGGGTCCCAGGTCAAGGGAAGAGCTGAGAATCTTGACTCCATGTTTCAGAAGGCTGATTTATTATTTTTTATATATATTCTATTAAAAGAAAATGATATATTAAAACTATACTAAAGAAAGAGAAAGGAGACATCAGAAAGCTAGCAAAGAAAGGAATTGAATGGGAATAAAATCTTGTGACTGACCAGAGTCCCAACACAGTTGACTGTGATTGGCCATCCATTAGAAACAACCACACATGGACCAATCCCAGATCCGCCTGTTGCACCCCACAGCAGCAGATAATTATTGTTTTTCTTTTCCTCTGAGGCCTCTCAGCTTCTCAGGAGAACAATCCTGGCAAAGGGATTTTTCAGAAAACATGTCTGTGACATGGTTCTGCAGAGTGTGCTATTCACAGCTCACCACTGGTGGGAGAGAAGATTCCTAAAGGCCAATGAGGTCCTACATCCACCACTGTTTCTATAAAACTGCACATTTCTAATAATAAAGTGCCTTTTCATGCCTGCTGGTGATGGAGCCTCTGTGTCACCTTTGGCTGGCCCCATACCCCTTTGGTGACAATAACCCTGCTTTTGTTAACTTTTACTTGTGTTTATGTGTTTCAAATCAACTAAGTAGAACTGAAGCTATCACGGGGAGACACTTTAGCTATTCTGTGGCACTGATGTCTAGTACAGGCTCTTTCCTGATGACTCTGTTGACCCCTCTCCTGTAAACATCTCCCTGTGAAATGCTCTGACAATTTATATTTTCCTAAATAATAGACAGAATGCAGAGTTCTATTCTGAATTGGGCCTTTAATTTGCATAAAACAGCACAGGGCTAACAAAACTGGGATTGTGCCATGAATGTTGGAGCTGTAGATGCACTCAGCCACCCAAAAAACCAGAGAGAATAATCTGCCTTTGCCATCAGAGATGAACACTTGCTCCCGAGCAGCAGTCCCAGGCTGGACATGCTTCATAGGAGAATTGCTTAAAACTGAACTTCTTTAAAAGCAGTCTGTGGCCAGAAGCCATAGCAGAACAGCTTTATTTGTCTTTCTTAAATCAAGATAAAGCAGGTTATTTTCATTCCTATGTGTGTACGGGAGGAGGGGCATGTGTCTGTGTGCTCCTCACACTAAATCCTATTACGAGCCCTTCATGGAGCATTAATATGTAAGAGCCGACCTCCCGCCACCTAATCCAGTTTAATAAGGGCTCGGATACATTATTAATTTTTGTCACACATCTGAGGCCCCCTTTTATCGAGCGAAACCCCCACCCCAATCCCTTGTTGCATCATTAGATTGCGAGAACAGCTTCATCACTCGTGACAGAGACATGGAGGGGCCCTGCAGCATATGGCAGAGGGAGAAGCAGCACCAGCACCAGTGTCCCCAGTCCCTTGCTGCAGAAACTGGGGCTCATGGGGAGCCTGCAATGGTGGCAGAGCCATCCTGGGGGCTTTGTGCAGTTTTGGCTGCTTTGCCTGGGAGCAGATGAGCCCCGCAGCGGCGCCAGGGCCTGCGAGGATCCCGGGCTGGGGATTGGGGCTGGATGTGGGAGCTGGGGCTGGCCAGGGCAGCCCGGGGGTTCCTCACAGTGCAGGGTCAGCCCAAGGGCTCACAGGCTCAGAAGCTGGCACTGGTTTAACCAGGCGCCGCTCCCCTGCTCGGGCTGTGAATTAATGGCTGTTTGCAAATCAGAGAGCGCGCAACACGCCTGCCTGCCTAAAGAATAGAACAATTTCTCTTTTTAAAACAGGGTAATATAAATGTGGACTTCTGGACACCTTTCTACTTGTATTTCTAAACCAATATCTAACCTTAAATTTTTGTGCTTGCTGTAATTGAGGCAGAGTTAGGGAGATTCTGATTTCACCGCCACGCTAGTGAGAGCGTCAGTGAAAATCTGTGGGGCCCTGAGACAGGAGGCACTGGCAGTGCTCTGAAATATCATTCATTTTATTCACACAAATAATCCCATCAGATTACTTGCTGGGAAGAAGGATTTAGCCTTTTAATAGCAAGAAGAAGAATGGCACTTGAGAAACAAAGATTAATTTGAAGTGAAACGTTAATTTGCATAATTTCATTCAGATTAGAATGACAATGATTAAAAGTTCAGCATAGATGAGAGATAATTACATTGTAGAGAAATGTAGTTTAGTCATGTAGTTACATTTTTTTAATGTGAATACCGCCAGGATTTAAGCTTTGACAGATAATAGGGAATATATGTCATTACCACAGGTGATTTTAATTTTTGAAAAATTTCTGCCCTTTGGGTCTCTTTGTGTCAGAAGGTTCTCATGTTTGAGTACACACAAATGAGCTAAAATGGTTACTCAGCTTCATTTTATAAAAAATAGCCTGTGATTATTGCAGATTTACTTTTGAAAAAATCCTTGGCACTCGCAGTCAAAACTGATATTTCTATTTTAAATATGTAACTGCATTGGGAATTGACTCTCTATTGCATGATCTAACAGTGCCCTATTAATTTCAAGGAATCTTTCCTGATTTACAGCAAATCTTTAAACAGTTCACTCAGGAAATCAGTGAGGAAATACTGCCCCAGCATCTCAGTGCTGCTTTTGGTAGGGCAAGGGGTTGGTTATAGATTTCCAACATAAAGGATATTTAAAGGGTGGATCAGAAATTTGAAATATAATGATATTCAAATTATCTTGAGATGAGGTGATGGAACTGAGTACAGTTTCACACCTTCCCATATGTGTGTGACAGCACAGCAGATAATTTATTCACAGACAGCTGCAACAGCACGAATGTGAAATAGGGAATATTAGTTTCAATTTATTAAATTTCTAGATTATAAGCAAAACATGTGCTTACTTATGGGACAAAGTAGCCCTAAAATTCACTATGGCAACAGCCCTTAACACTTGTTTATCCCTTGTATTTTGCATGGGATGGGATGGGATGGGATGGGATGGGATGGGATGGGATGGGATGGGATGGGATGGGATGGGATGGGATGGGAAGGGAAGGGAAGGGGAAGGGAAGAAGGAAAGGGAAGGGAAGGGAAGGGAAGGGAAGGGAAGGAAGGGAAGGAAGGAAGGAAGGAAGGGAAGAGAAGAGAAGGGAAGGGAAGGAAGAGAAGGAAGGAAGGGAAGGAAGGGAAGAAGGAAGGGAAGGAAGGAAGGGAAGGGAAAGGAAGAAGAAGAGGAAGGGAAGAGGAAGGGAAGAGGAAGAGGAAGAGAAGAGGAAGGAGAAGAGAGAAGAGGAAGAGAAGAGAGAGAAGAGAAGAGAAGAGAAGAGAAGAGAAGAGAAGAGAGAGAAGAGAAGAGAAGAGAAGAAGAGAAGAGAAGAGAAGAGAAGAGAAGAGAAGAGAAGAGAAGAGAAGAGAAGAGAAGAGAAGAGAAGAGAAGAGAAGAGAAGAGAAGAGAAGAGAAGAGAAGAGAAGAGAAGAGAAGAGAAGAGAAGAGAAGAGAAGAGAAGAGAAGAGAAGAGAAGAGAAGAGAAGAGAAGAGAAGAGAAGAGAAGAGAAGAGAAGAGAGAAAGAAGGTGCTCATCACCCCTCGTGGGGCAGGCACCCCAGGTAACCTGGGCTCCCCACGGGATGCTGCATGGGCAGTGAGGTGCCTGGGAATGATAAAATACACCTGGAGTGCTTCCACGGGGATAACACCTGACTAGATAAAACACACCTACCTTAACTGGAGTAGTCCTCAGTTATTGTCATCAATGTAAATGTTTGTGAAGAAGAGAAAAATCTGATTCGGTGTGAAACTTGTGTGCTTCTACCACTGATTTTCCTGGCAGTGTCCCCGCCATTGTCTTGCAAATCTCTGTAGTTGCATCACTTTACATCTCAATTGGTTCAAATGGCTTTTCTGGTGTTGTTTGGGTGAATGAAGAGAGCTTTTGATTCTCTGGGTCAGATTCTGCAGCCTTTTCTCAACCAAAACTCCAATTAATCCTTAATCCCCTAATTACAGACTGTGCAAAGATGCGAAAATGATTAAAGAGGGAAGAAAAGGTAAATAATCCTTTAAATGGCCGTTAATGGCTATTTGAAAGAGTCTTTTAGCTTTCCCAAGCATTATCTCGTAAACAGAAAGACAACGGGCACCCCGGTTTAAAAACTACATGTATTTGTTTTTAAGGGTAGGATGCTGGCGTTTCCTCAGTTACAGGGCGTCTGTCTGTTTGTGAATACTCGTTTCTATTGTCGGTCTGTCTAAAAGCTATTTTTATATATATATATATATTTATTTATTTATTTATTTATATATTTATATATTTATTTATTTATATATTTATATATTTTTATATTTTTATATTTTATATATATTTATATACTTATATATTTATATATTTTTATATATTTATATATTTATATATTTTTATATATATTTTATATTTTTATATATATTTATATATTATGTTTTTATATATATTTATATATTTTTATATTTTTATATATATTTATATATTTATATATTTATATATAAATATATTTATATATTTATATATAAATATTTTTCTATTTTTATATTTTTATTTATTTATTTATTTATTTATGAGACCATGTTTTGCTTTAGCCACACTCTCTCCTTCCCCTCAGCCTCGAGCGCACACAAACCCCCCTGTTCACCAGGCCGAGCCGCCTTCGTGCTGCCCGCTCCTGAGAGGAATTAAAGCTGCCCACGGCCGAGCTCAGCATCCATTCGTGCTCAGGGCCGGGCGGGTTTGCAGAGCGGCGCTAGGACCTCTGCTGCCTCTGCGAGCCGTGAGCCCGTGGCACTCAGCGCGGATGTGAAAGCCCCGTGTGTCTCCAATGCCCAGTGGATCTAATTAACAGGTAGGATCGCGCCCTGGGTGCTTGAGAAAATGCCAGACACCATAGAAACGGGTCCTTAAGTCCCCGGACCATCTGCACTTTCTTTTCATTGTGGAAGTCTCATTTAAGCATGTTTTTTCGAGCATTCTAAATGCATTTGTGCTTTAATGAAAAATTCCCGCTGACGGTTTTCCTTTTCGTTGAAAGGAAAATCATAAAATTCTTTAATTCAGTCCCAGGAGAAAAAAAAAAAAAAAAAACCCCATCAAAACAACCTCTCAAGCTTGGATGAAATAACGAATCTTTGAATTTGCCTCTGAATACGTGCTGTTTGAATATCGTTGCCACAACCTCCTTAAGTGACTTTATAAAGGAAAAGGAACCAACGCGAGCCGGGGGGCGGCTGGAAGGAGCATGGAGCACTATTGATGGAATGAGCAATATCGATGAAATGAGCAATATTGATAAAGTGTGAAGCACGACACCGTCCCAGCGGAGCTCCCGCGGATGTCCTTCCCTCCCTAAGCCGAGCCTTTGCGGGGTTAATTTGGGGTGCGGGCTCAGCCCCTTTAGGCACCGTTACCTGTTCGCTGCCAGCCGCGATGAGATGTACCCTCCGGGGATCTGCGTGATGATGTACCCCCAGAAAAAAGAGCCGTGGATCATGCCGACCGTTTCAGGATCCCAGTTAAACTTCGCTTTCTTCCCATGCGAGCCAGCGGGACAGGAGGAGAGACAGACAAGAGGAAGCTGTAATTGCGGCCCTCGGGAGCTTTCACCCGCCCCGCCTTGGCTGGACCAGACCAGGACAGCGATGGGCACGGCTGGGCACGGCTGGGCATGGCTGGGCACGGCTGGGCATGGCTGGGCATGGCTGGGCACGGCTGGGCATGGCTGGGCTCGGATGGGCACGGATGGGCTCGGATGCGCACGGATGGGCTCGGATGGGCACGGATGGGCACGGATGGGCTCGGATGCGCACGGCCAGCACCCACCTCCTGCCGGCCCTGAGGGATTTGGGTGTTTTAAGCCTCACCCGCGTTCGCCGCATGTTTCTCACCACTTTGTAACTCGCTTTACCCCGGCTCTGATGGTTCAGCGCCTTTTGCCAAAGCCAATTCGCCCCGGTGTTTTCAAAGGCTCCTGCTAAACCTGCCCGCCCAGCGGATGCCCCCGCTGCCTGCCCCTCATTCGATGCCCTCCTTCTCCCATGCCCTAGGGTTATTTCAGGAGATAGCTGCGGTTTTTCAAGGCTGTGTGGGACAGGCGCGGCGTGGGGCGAATTGTCAACGCAATTATAGCGCAGACTGGGGCTGGGCAGTGAAATGGGGAAGTAGGAATAATCAGGAGAAATTGTTTGTGCGTCAGGAACGGGATTTCCGTCCTCGGAGGGGCAGGGAGGGAGCGGGGAGCGCCGGGCTCGGGCGGGGAAGGGCCGCAGAACCAGCCCGAGCCCGTCGCACCCGGGCTCGGGAGTTTGCGCCGGGCAGGACGCGGGATTTTCGAGGGAAAAGTCCCCACCTCTTTTATAATTTTTCCTCCTCGGTGTATGGTGCTGTTATTGACCATGTCCACGATGGCCACCCCCAGGTTGCAGCGGATGCCGAAGGAGATGCAGAAGCCCAGTCCGCTCATGATGGCGATGATGTACCGCCGGGGCAGCCCGAAGCAGGTGCAGTCGCACAGCGGCGCTTTCTTCTCGGGCACTTCCATGGGCTTCCCATCTTCCGTCAGCTCGATGGTGTCCCCGGGCTTCTGCCTCTTCTCTAGGACTCTGCCCGACACAAGAAGGGAAAGTCAAGGCCCGGCCGCCTGAAGGCGCGGCAATCGCGGGGAGCTGGAGGCTTAAAATCCACCGTTCCCCTCGCTTGGAGATAGATTGGCGGATTTATCCCTCGCTTCCCATTCACCTTCAGCTGCTCCTTAGCAGTGACCTGTGGGAGTGAGGATTAGTCATCCCCAGCTCCCCCCGGGCCTCCGCAGCGGCCCAGGGAGGAGCTCTGGCTGGGAGCTGCTCATCTATCATTAAACACTTCTGCTGGAATATGTAGGGCGCACCGAGCAGGCATCATCTGTGACCACTGCAGAGGCGCCATGTTGGGCAGCCAGGGGCACAGGCACAGAAAAAAAGGAGATTTTGGTGCCTCCCGGAGGTTTTGGTGCCTCCCGGAGGTTTTGGTGCCTCCTCGCTGCGCCAGGAACGCCAAAGGGGGGATGTGGGTGCGCGCCTCGCCCCAGGTCTGCGAACAAAAGAAATGTTAAGGGAGAAAGACGGGAGGGAGGAGCGAGGAGGAGAGGGCGATGTTGCTGTTTATTTTAGATTTGCAAAATGGCTGTCAGTGGAAAAAAAACCAAAAAACCCCAAAAAAACCCCCAGGACAGAGAGCTGGCATCGCCGGAGAAGGCTTCCCCAAAGATTTCCCCAAAGATTTCCCCAAAGATTTCCCCAAAAATCTGCACGCTGGGTGCGTGTGAGCGCTCAGCAGGTTTCACCTTCCCAGAGCAGCCCTGCCCTCGCTCCCTCGGTTTTGCTTGGAAATTGTGTCTCCTAGAGAACAATCTGAAGGAATCCCAACATCGTTTGCAGCTATTTCCAATCAGCTGGAAAAACACCACGAAAGGTGATTTAGAACACTCAGATTTTTAATTTTTTAAAAAATCTTTTTAAATGCTGTGTGGGTAGCAGGAAAAATCAGGTTTATAGAGCAGGTTTCCCACACTGAACCCCTCAATCTTCTTCTGAAATCACTGAGATATTCAAAAACAAGGAAAGCTAACTATTTTTGTCGTCTTGAGAAGCAAATAGGTGACACTCCGGACTCTACAACCTCTGCCTCCCAACTCTGCTGTAAAGTGTTTTCTCACTCGGAGGAGCATCTCTTTCAGGTTAACTCATCCGGCTGATAGGGCAGTGACAATTAGCAGAAAAAGGCTTAAAAGGTTATCTGTGTTCGGGGAAAATACAGGGATTTTCTCCAAAAACTCCTCAGCTGAAATTCTCCTGATTTTTTCTTTTTTTTTGGGCGTGTTATTTCCATGCTTAAAGACCGCGGCATTAAGAAATGTGTTAAAGTTGTGAATAAAATAAACTACCGCGGGTTTCTGTTCAAAATTCGTTCGTGTGGATAAAGGGCAGGAGTGTTTTCTCCCTGAATGGGCGTCTTGTCTTCGGAAACAGACTGGAAATCAATGTGTAAGAGGCAAGAAATTGGTTTAGATTCTAAGAAAAATAAACAAAGTACTTAATTGCCGTGAGCTGAAAAAGATTAGCAAATCACGCGTTTATTAGTCGAGGTGTGAATTCAAACGGAGTTTTGCTGGAAAATACAAACACCGTTTCACTGCTCATCATTCACTGTGCAAGTAGTAAGGATAATAGTTTTATTTAAATGTTGTAGACTCTATAAGAACGAAAAAAAATGTGTATTTCCTAAATCATATTTTGAACAGTTATTCTGGATTATCCTTTTTTATTATTATTAATTTCCCACTATCGAAAAATGACTTAAATATAGCCAAAACCCGTAGGAAATTAATTGCATTGCTGATGGCTTTAATTTTGCTTTTGGCTTTCCTCAGTGGTACGCTTCCTGCGAAAATGGAAGCCTTAATTTTGTCCGTATCACTTCGCAGACATGTCCCCTTCCCTTAAAATGGCAGCAGGAGTTGTGACTCATGCTGTGGAGCAGCCTGGTGTCTGTGCCCAGCACTGCCGCATAGGTATGGAAAAAAGATTTTTACGTGACCTACCCTGGGCAGACAAATCCGCAGTTCCCTTAGGGCTGCAATTGGGAAAAAAAAAAAAAACCCACAAAAAAAACCCAAACCCCAAAGCAAAAGAACCAACCAAACATAAAAAAACCCAAACTAAAGCAAAACAAAACAAAAAACCCGAACGAAAAACCAAAAACCGAACCAAACTAACCGAACGCCCCAAGCCAAATATTTCGGGGTAATTTCTAGCAGACGGAACAATCGAAAATTGTTGGAATTTCGCAGGCTATTCTCAAACGTTGTGGAGGTCACTAAAGTCACCAGATGGGATGGAGAGCGATTTGTGAACTTTGGTGCATGCACTTCATAGGTATGCAAGAATCTGGGTTTATTTGTCCGTGTCCACAGGGCTCGACGACGATAGAAATGTTCTTTACACACGTAAATGTACAGGAGTGATGCTTTTGAGTTTAGCAATTGCAGCCGTATGTAATTTATAGGACAAGCAGATGCTTCTAAAGGCAGATGGATAAATAATTAAACACATTCCTCTATATGTTTCTGCTTCAGGAGAAAAAAAAGAAAATCGTTCGGATATCAATTATTTATACATCTCCATGTTTTCCTTCATCTGACGACGAATTACACAAAGGACCAGACTGATCAAAACCAGAATTTTTAAAAAATATATTTGTTAAGGGCAGGGGGCAAGATTCTGTGGGTGCATCGGGAAATTAAGATGGAACAAAAACACAGGTTGCTGCTGTCTCCTGATTAGGATTTCAAGATGGGATCCCGTTTTTGTGGAAGAAAGGTGGGGTAATCTTCTGCTGCATCTTTACTGACACCATCTACGAGTCAGGTAGGGAAGTTACGAGGGTGCCATATTGAGCAGCTTCAGCACTAGTTTCCAGCATCTAGATTATATCCAGCAGAATCAGAACGGCTCCCAGCCCTGCCACCGCTAACCTCAACGCATTCCACCTCCTGCAGCCACGGGCGCTTACGGAAAGCTTCCAAATTTTCCTGGGAAAGTAGAATCCTATAAGAGATATCGTTCTTACCTGTAGAGTTGACCAAGCGATTTTCCAGCAAAATTCTTCAGTCCCTCCTTGCCGGGAGTCAAAATCCTTTGTTTTACCGACTCCATTCCTTTGGGGATGCTCGCCGGATAACGCTCTGCTCTGGATACGGCGCCGCTACGAGCAACGATGGTTCATATTGGTTTAACCCCTTAACTTTTCGTCCTCATTCAATGGCTGTCGGTTCACCTGCGGCTCCAGGCAGAGCGAGAGGAGAGTGCGCGTGTGTGTGTGAGTGAGCGAGGTGGAGACGGCGTGCGGAGCCGGGGGGGGAGGGCGAGCAGCGCGCCTGTGTGCGGCAGCGGCAGGGGCGGCGGGGAGGGCGCGCCGCGGGCGGCCCCGGGGCTTCCTCCGCCGCGGAGCTGCCGGGCACGGTCAGCAGCTCTCCCGGGCCTGGCGGGGCTGGCCAGCGGCGGGCGGAGGCTGAGCCATGCCCGGCACGGAGCGTTCGAGGCGGTGCGGGCGCTGCGTGCGCCCGGCGGGGGCGGGGTGCGCTCGCCGCCCTGGGCAGGCGCTGCCAACTCCCCGGAGCCGCGGCCGGGATGCGCCGAGCGGAGCGGAGCCGCGCCGGGCCCGCCGCCCCCTCCGTCCGTCCGTCCGTCCCTCCGTCCGTCCGTCCGTCTGTCCCTCCGTCCGTCTGTCCGTCCGTCCGTCCGTCCGTCCGCAGCGCTGCCCCCGGCGCGCCCGCGGCTCCGCTCCCCGGGCGCTCCGGCCCTTCAGCACCGCGGACAGCGCCGCGCCCCGCCCGCCCCGCTCCGCCGCCGCTCCTCGGCAGCGCCGCGTAAAACCCCGCGTAAAACCCCGCGTAAAACCCCGCGTAAAACCCCGCGTAAAACCCTGAGTAAAACCCTGGGTAAAACCCCGCGTACAGCCCCGCTGCTCCTCGGACAGCCCCGCGTAAAAGCCCGCGCACAGCCCCGAGTACAACTCCGAGTACAGCCGCGCACAGCCCCGCTCCGCGCCTGGGACAGCGCCGGGCGCGGGCAGAACGAGGCCTTGCGCAGGCAGCCCCGCTCGTGGGCACGGCGGGCGCTGCCGCAATAACGCCGCTGCGGGGCCATAAACAGATAGCGCAGATAACAGCCGCTGTCGGCTCGGACAGGTACACGGATAGGCTCGTATAGGTATGTAGGGATAGGTTTATATAGGTATAGGTATAGGTTCATATAGATATAGGTTCATACAGATATAGGTATAGGTTTATATAGGTATAGGTTCATACAGATATAGGTATAGGTTTATATAGGTATAGGTTTACATGGGTATGTAGATACAGGTATAGGTTAATACAGATATAGGTATAGGTTCTTATAGATATAGGTACAGGTTCCTATAGGTATAGGTTTATATGGGTCTATAGATACAGGTATAGGTTTATACAGGTGTATAGGGTTTAGGGTTATAAAGGTGTATAGGTATAGGTTTATACAGGCATATAGATGCAGGTATAGGTTTATATAGATTTAGGTTTATATAGACATAGGTATAGGTTTATATAGGTATAGGTTTATATAGGTATATATATAGGTATAGGTTTATATACCTATATAAACCTATATACCTATAGGTTTATGTTTATATAGGCATACAGATATAAGTATAGGTTGATATAGATATTGGTATAGGTTTATATAGGTGTATAGGGTTATATAGGTTTATATAGGTGTATATAGGGTTATATAGGGTATAGGTTTATATAGGTGTATAGGGTTATATAGGTGTATAGGTATAGGTTTGTATAGGTGGATAGGGTTATATAGGTGTATAGGTATAGGTTTATATAGGTATATAGACACAGGTATTGGTTTATATAGATTTATATAGGTATATGTTTATAGGTTAGGTATATAGATATAGACTTATATAGGATATATATTGGTTTATATATAGATTCATATAGGTATATAGATACAGGTATAGGTTTATACAGGTGTATAGGGTTATATAGGTGTATAGGTATAGGTTTATATAGGTATATAGATACAGGTCTAGGTTTATAAAGGTATATAGATATAGATTTATATAGGTATATAGGTATAGGTTTATATAGGTGTATAGATATAGACTTATATAGGTATATAGGTATTGGTTTATATAGATATTGGTATAGGTTTATATAGGTATATAGATACAGGTATGGATTTATATAGATATTGGTATACATTTATACAGGTATATAGATACAGGTATAGGGTTTAGAGGTGACTTATATAGGTATTATATAGTTTATATAGATATTGGTATAGGTTTATATAGGTATATAGATACAGGTATAGGTTTATATAGGTATATAGATACAGGTATTTATTTATATAGATATTATATAGGGTTTATATAGACTTATATAGATATTGGTTTATTTAGATATTGGTATAGGTATATAGATACAGGTATTTATTTATATAGATATTGGTATAGGTTTATACAGGTATATAGAAACAGGTATAGGTTTATATAGGTATATAGATACAGGTATTTATTTATATAGATATTGATATAGGTTTATACAGGTATATAGAAAAAGGTATAGGTTTATATAGGTATACAGATACAGGTTTACATGGGCATATTTGCCTCTCTACCCACGTTTACTCACGCAGCTTCTTTTAGGTCATGTTAGGCATCCATCAGTGGCTGCTTTCTGGAAAGCAATTTAATATTTTCCACCTCTCTTTTGGCCCTCTGTTCTCATGCCTCTGGGTAGGCCACTGTAACACTCAGTCTTGGTTTGTGGTGTTCACAGCACTGGAATCAACTGAGCATATTCTGAAGAGCATTATTTTTCCTTTCAGAATCTAATAATAATAAACTTTTATCTCTTTGAAGAAAACGGAAGATGCAAAAATCGGTATTTCTAAGTCGTAGCCATTCTATTTCTCTTATTTCATTTTAAAGTTTCTGTAATGGGCTACTTCAAAAAAAAATTAAAACTTGTGTTTTAAGCAAGTCCTTCTAATATTATTAAGCTCCTTCACTTGCCCAGTGGGTAACTAAATGCAAACTGCATTTTCAAAGGAAGACTCCCTGATGAAAACATATGTTGTAGCTGTGATATCCGAAAGGGAGCTGCTCTTTGGGTTTGTGGAAATATTTCTTTCAGATGTTGCCCTCTGCTGGAGGGTGAATGACGTTTTACAGCGCCAAAGCACATTTATGCAACATCAATTATTCTAATATTGAAATTCCCATGACGACTGATCCACGTAGAATTTTATAATTCCTTTCAAAATTTTAAAAGAATTACGAAGTAATAGAATAGAAAACAAATTACAAATAAACCATATGAAATGGAAACGTGGCTAATTAGCATCACAGCACAGCCCTGATTTCTGCGTCGCAGCAGCCACGGGATGTGGTTTGCAGCATTGCCACGGCCATTGCAAGCCTGGAAGGTTTTTCCCAGAACAGGAGAAGGGAAAAGCTGCACAGTTACATAAGCACCTCTTCCCAGTGCCTCATGGCTCCACTGTGCCATTGCAGATGCTCAAAGGAAACCCAGATTAATAGATTTTTCTGAGAGGCAGCAGGAACAGAATACCGTTTTGCAGGGATGCATTAAATGGGATTGGATTCTGTAATTCAAGCCCTTCAGAAAGGTACAGAGTCCTTTTCTGAGCTGGAATGTGAGGCTCTAAACCCCTTGGGCTTTGTTTATTTGCGCTGTGCAAGGAGCTCTGGCCCCTTTTTTTAGAAAGCTCATCCCTGGCATGGCTCTGATGCTATGGCTACTAAGTAGCAGCAATAAGTATTAGCAAAATAACAGCTTTTAATAAATAAATGATGACTGATTTGAGCAAGAGAAATAATTTATCATGTCACGCCAAAATGGAAAAGAGAAGTCCAGATGGCACATTCCTGGTTGTTTCTCTTGGTAGAGGAGAATCAGACAGTCCTTAATGGTGTAAAATATGTAAAACAGCAAGCAACCCTGATACACTGAAATCCTACAGTGACTGGGCTCTGCTGCTGAAGCTGTCCGAAAAAGAGATTTTTGTCCATCAGGTGGTGCATCCAGATATTACTGAGTCATGTCCTGATCAACCCCAGCTGGTTTGGCTTCACATGAGAGCAGTGAGCTAATCTCATTGGCTCTACAAAACTTGTACAGTCTTCTCAGCTTTTTAAACATAAGATATTAAATATTTAACCCTGGTAGAATAAGCCATTTCTAGAAGAAAAATGAACCAAAATTGTTACTGGTGGTTATTTTTATGACAAACACCTGTCCTAGACAGACCCCTCACAAAAGTGCACTCAGACTTCAGGGAGATCACCATGAGCTCCTTCCACTGGTGTCAGTGCTAAAGGGAAATAGGAGATTGTGCAGAATATATAGAAAAAGGAAAAGGAAAAGGAAAAGGAAAAGGAAAAGGAAAAGGAAAAGGAAAAGGAAAAGGAAAAGGAAAAGGAAAAGGAAAAGGAAAAGGAAAAGGAAAAGGAAAAGGAAAAGGAAAAGGAAAAGGAAAAAAAGGAAAAGGAAAAGGAAAAAAGAAAAAGAAAAAGGAAAAGGAAAAGGAAAAGGAAAAGGAAAAGGAAAAGGAAAAGGAAAAGGAAAAGGAAAAAGAAAAAAGAAAAGGAAAAGGAAAAGAAAAAAAAAGGAAAAGGAAAAAGAAAAGAAAAAGAAAAGAAAAGAAAAAAAAAAAAGAAAAAAAAAGAAAAGAAAAAGAAAAGGAAAAAGAAAAGGAAAAGGAAAAGGAAAAGAAAAGAAAAAGGAAAAGAAAAGGAAAAATAAAAAAAAAGAAAAAGAAAAAGAAAAAGAAAAAGAAAAAGAAAAAGAAAAAGGAAGAGAAAAAGGAAAATAAAAATAAAAATAAAAAGAAAAAGAAAAAGGAAAAGAAAAAGGAAAAGGAAAAGGAAGAGAAAAAGGAAAATAAAAATAAAAATAAAAAGGAAAAGAAAAAAAGGAAAAGGAAAAGGAAAAGGAAAAGGAAAAGAAAAAGGAAAAGAAAAAGAAAAAGGAAAAGAAAAATTATATATACATATATATGAATAGGAAGTTATGTTCTAGTCCAGGTGGTCACTGCTGAATGTTCCCATATTGACCGGGAGGAAAGAGATTCAGCCCAAAGTTGCTGAGTAAAACCTGGGCTCTGAAATGCCTCTAACAATATCTGGGGGATGACGTGGTGCCATCCAAGGGGCTGCAGATGTCTGTGTTTTGCACACAGAACAGAAAACTTCTTGTTTCATCTGAAATCCTGCAATTAAATCCTATCGTTTTCTTCCTGTCCTTGGATTTTCTCGAACTCTTGCTCATGTGAAGGCTAAAGGATTGAATGTTTACCTTTTTATTTCTATAAATAGATATTTTTTGCAAATTTTGAACCGAATTATTTCAAGAATTCAATCTCTTTCAGTGGTGAAGAATTACAGATGTGGTTCTTAGCTCGTTTTTTCTTATTGCTATGTATCTAATCTCAAAATTCTCTACAATAACCCTTAGAATAGTGCCTAAATATTGTATAGCTCTCTTAGAAAAGTTCAAAGTCAATACTCCAATATAAATCCCTTCTCTTTCAGTTTTAGTCTTTCTGAAGAAAACTACACAGTAAGCTAAAATTTTCATCATGGTACCTACCAGTCATCTAAACCCGGTAATTATTTAAATTCTATTTTTGACCTTATCTTTGCTGTTGATTCCCTGCAAAATGAATTTTCTCTTTCCCAAGTGTCATGCAAGCAGAATTTATGAATGGACATACATTTCATGGTTCGTTTTGAAAAATAAACAAAGATGTGTTACTTTAACTTAGTGTGATCATACATCCAAAGTCTAAGACATTTTGTTCTTCCTGTTGACAGAAAGGTGACAGAATGCTGCTCTCAATAACACAGTGTCACCTTCAGGAAAAAAAATAATGTGCTCAAAATCTTAGTTATGCCATTAAACCCCTATGTGTAATACAGGGTACTGAGGATACCATAAACATGCCTCAAAAATGTGAATTATGATCTAATTATTACTCCTGTTTACACTAGCTGTCCACTAAATCCAATGGGATCTGATGTCACCTAAAGAACAAAGCAATTTTTTCTCTTCTTTGGGACTATGGAACTGCAGAATCACACAGCAATGCCAAAATAATCATCATGCTTGCCAGGCCACCAGAAAGGAGGTTTCCTGGAAGAAGCAAGAGCTTTGTAAACTCTTTTTTAGTAAACTGTTTATTGAAAAAAAAAAATTCTATCATTAAAAGAAAAGATGAAATAAAATCTTGTGCCAAATCTTGACTTAGGAGGCAGAAAAACGTGTCCAAAAGATTGGTTTAAATCAGGAATTTTCTCATTCTCCCTGCAAATTTGCGAGGATCACTTCCTGAACAACTTTGGTGGGATTTCTCTTACTCTCCTGAGTCAGGATGATTCACTGCTGGACAATCCCTTGAAAACCTGCACAATACATCATTTGAGGATTTAGAAAAATCTGCACAATACATCATTTGAGGATTTAGATGTAGCATCCATGAGCTGACTTCTTAAAGATGTGTCGATGCTGAATTTTGCATGCCGAGCTGTAAAGATCCCTTGAATCCAAGTTAAAACCACGTGGAGCTGGGTGGAAAACACTTTATAGATAATTTTGCCTATTGGAGGCCTGTCCAGGCACCAGAAATGAAAAGTGCTAGGGTACAAGAGTTTCACACATTTTCCAGGGCAGTTTCTAGTTTTAAACCACACTGGAGGCAATATCTACACTAACATATATTATTAAATACTCTAAAGATATGCTACAAACTCCAGGGTTTTGTTTGGTTTTTTTAATTTAGGAAAATGTTGTTCCTAAGCATATAAATTCTTAGTGTTCATTCTCACGGTGCCTAATTATCAGGTACTCCAGCTCATGTTGAAGCTGTTCCTTCAGCCCTCTAGTGGTAAAAGGACCCGATAAATGCCTGGAATTGCAGCCAGTTTTTGTGCTCCACTGGTATGGCAGATTTCACCGTGGAAAAAATAAAAATCACTAGATGATTTGCAGATACTACATAGGACTACTCCACGGCCGGAAATTTTTTCTGTTCTGTTACAAAAAGATTCATTTATTTCCTCCATCCTGCCTTTCCTGTCTGAAGCCTAGTTCATTTTTAGTACCAGCAGATAGATTGTTAAAAAACACACCAACAAAGTGATAAAAATCCACCCAGCAGCAAATGCCTTTTAAATCATGAAAGCAATGATAAATTTCTTTTTGTTTGTTTGTTTTTTTTTTTTGGTATATCTGTGGAGAAATTTAACAGCATTGAATACATTTCTCTTAAAAGCAAATGGCGACGCTTATGTTCTTCCTACATATTACAGGAACATCTGTTCCTCTGGATTCCAGTGCTGCTCCATGAGCGCCGTGCCGAGGATCCCAGAGGGCTGGGAGCCATCTGTCATGGAGCACAGACAGAAATGCACCCACCTCTGGGGCTGGGGCACAGCTCCCCCCGTGCCCAGGGCAGCCACGCAACTCTTGGGCAGTGGGATGCAATTTCCCATCCCAAAATTCAGCCAAGGATTTGTGGTTGCGGCACATCGCCCTGTCCTTTATTGCCACGAGGGTTAATGGTAAACATCATTAATCTGTCATTGAGTTGTTATTCCAGGATAACCATCACTGGGATGGTTTAGCAGCTTTTGTGCAAAAGTCAGTTTGGTCTTAGTGGCAGTCGGGTCTCTGTTCTCTGCATGAGAAACCCTGTGAGATATGTAGAAACTGAAGACTGTTATGGTGGCTTTTTATTGCAAGGAGAAGCAGATTTTACAAGGCTGGAATAGTCCTTCATTTTCTGCTGACTTGTCTCTCACCATTATTTTAAATGTATTAAGAAAAGTTTGGGGAGGGAATTCCATTGATTCAGATCACAAGTTGCCCTGATCTGAACAGGGCTTAAATCTACTGTATGCTTTCATCTGCCAGAACACTTAAAGAGATACCAAAAGCAGCATCAGATGCATCATTTGATCAAGAAACTATTCCTGGTGGGGGAAAGCAACCCAGGAAAACTCACAACAGATATTTGGGAAATAACTGCACTTAGTACAACAGCAAACTGATGTCTGAGGTGGTGGAGCAGGTTCTGGACCCCCATGTTGGGTCTGAGACTGATATTGCAACCCAGATTTGTCACTCAGCTTTAATGTGCCTCAATTCTTCTGAGGTTTTTCTTTTTTGGGATAAATACTGATTTTTCAATAGACTGACACGAAATACAGTAAATGCTGTGTAGGAGGACTGCATGTAGATTCTTTTACATATAGAGATGTTTCCCTAAGGAGAAAGACATATGTGTTAGAATCTATACCCAGAGAAACAACTCACTAGTGGACAATTGTGCATTTTCACATGCTAAGCCATGTGAAGCCATAAGCTAAGCTAAGCCACAGCTTTTCTCTGTAGAAGGATATCGAGACAATGAGCAGAGCTCATTGTAGCAGAAAGAAAATAAGGATGGGTTTAGCTGATGCTTGGGGTTAGTGGAGTCTGTAGAAAGTAATTGTCATTCTTTCCCAAGAAAGAAACCTGAGGGAGACTTTCATCCACCCCATATTTTCTTCTTTGGTTTCATTTCTTGACAAGCTGACAACCACGGCACAAATTCAAGGCTGAATGTAATTCATTTATTCTCTTGAATTTTCTTGGAATTAGCATAAAATGATTGTCTCCTGCATGGATCCAAAAGAGGAGAACATGAAATCTGTGCAGATTTCTCATGTCATACACTTGCATCTGCATTAGTCAACACTAACCCATGTTAACAGCGCTAGCATGTCTTCAAATGTCTAATACTGTATTAAAAACACTCCCATCATTGTGTTCATAATATAAAATCAGAAATTAGCGCAGAAACATAGGATCATGGAATCATTAAGGCTGGAAAAGACCTCTAAGGTAATTGAGCCCAGCTGTTAATGAATGCATCTGAATAAGGCTCCTGTCCTCAGTAACCCTGGTCAGCATCCGTGAGATCTCAGTCCTCCCCTGCATGTTCCCCAATGCTTTCTTGTCAGCAAACTTAGATTCTGTCATGTCATCAACATGCCTTTTCCTTCTTCCTTGTTTTGCCTCTTTTATTTTCCTTTGGAATACTGCTTTTGGTAAATTATTTTTTTAAAATTGTAGGGAGCTTGTAATGCTGGTGTATTCATATTTCTGCCAAATGGGACCAAAATGGGTTCAAAAGTGATTGTGAAAGGAAATGAACACACACACACACACAAAAAGAAATGTAAGTCTCATTTTGTCAGAAAACAGGGCTGAACCCACCAGTGTTAGATGCTGTTGTGCTGATCTCATGTTTCATTAATTGCAGAAGCTGTCTTTGATATTGCTGCATCTTTTCAGGGACAATGAGCGTGTCTTCTCTGAACCACAAGGTCTTACCTCTTCATAAATACTTCAGAAGAGCCAGACACCTTCTTTGGAGAGCATGGCCGTGGGTTTGAAGGGAGAAATGTCCAAGTGTTCCTGTTCTTAAGGGAAAACCAAAGACTGTAAAAGGTTTTAAGGGAATCAAAAGATGTAAATGCTATTCTTGTGGAAACGTGGAATATTTAAGGTGTTCCTTCTCCCCCAGAAATGTTAGAGCAGCACACAAATTAAGAGGACAGGAAAATATCTGCTTTATTTTGGGGCACTGCTAATGACCTCAGTGGTGGTTGCATTGAGGGAGGGAGGGAAGATGAGGATGTCACACAGACAGATTACTTCAGGCCAAAGCACTCAACCCATCCATTTAAAAATACCTGGGATCTCTAAATGTGGCTAAAAATATCAAGTTCTCGATTCAGACATCTTTTCTAAACGTCAGCATTGAGCTCAGATTTCATACACATTCCATTTTATAATCTGGTGTTTAAGTGTAAATATTTTACATCTATTTTTTTCCTCTTGTTTGTTATAAATAAATCATCACAGCTCTGGTAGATCGACTCACTGATTCCCCTGGAGAAAGTCTGCTGATTTTGGTGTGACTCAGTCTCTGTGTGACCAGTTTAGACATTTTTAGCTATTCCAGTGTTTCTTCTGTGGGGGAGGTGAATTTTAATTACCTGTTCTGGGCCCTGTTTGCAAGCCTTGGAAGTTCAAGCAGTTGAAGAGACTTGTGCTGAACCTTCACCCCTCACCAGGCTCAGGGTTTGCTTGTCTGCCTCTTAAGCTGCTGTTTTCATCCAGGACAGGCACTTCTGGCTTTTGGTTTTCTTTCCAACAGCCCTCATCTCAATAGCTGACATCCGCTGGGCCTTTACCGCGGACTTGTATTGAGTGACGTCTGATTATTGCAACTCATTCTGCAGCTGAGTCACTTTGTGACTCCCCTTGGGCCAAAGATTTGCTGTTGCTTCCCTTTGGTACCCACGGGGCCCTCGTTTATGGGCAGTTCTCCCCTGGCTTTCTCTTTCCAGAGCTGGAGGAGCGCTCAGCAGCAGCTCCGGCGCTGTCCCTGCGTGCTCTGGGGAGCGATCAGAATTTCCATCAGTTCTGTCTCTGTCTGCCTGGTGTGTGATCCGGGGATCCCGCTCTGTTTGCCAAAGCCAAATACTAAAGTGCAGATAGAAAGCCCTGACAAGACAATGCTATTTGTTCTGTTCCAGTGCTGCAGGAACTTCTCAATCTATCGGAGCCATAGCAGCTGGAAGGAGGAAAGAGCCAAATGCCAGAGTCTCTGCTCGGGCTGTGCTCCTGCCCAGGAGAGCAAGAGGCGTATCTGTGCATCATATCCAGAGGAATATGCAAAGGAATAATGTGCAAAGGAATTCGGGGTCTGCCCATCTGCATGGAACTAATTTAAATGTGCCCATGGCATTCTACCAGCTGAGGAAGATCCCACAGAATTTTCACATCCTCTGTGCTCTCCTTTCAGAAGCAATGCCAGCTCCTCAAAAAATTGTCTCACCATTTGTTTGTTCTGAGGCCTTGTGGAGGAATTTCTTAGATGTTAAGCCTGCTTTATCCATGAAAAACATCCATCATGCCACAGCCAAGCAAAGATCAAGATGAGATGTGAATAAATATGTCAGAAAAGGGAGGCTGCAAGCGCAGCTTTGTTGCTGTTTGCCAGATGTCCAGAGCTCACACCCCAGGGGCTGCAGCCAGGTAATTAATGTCTGCAACACCCAAGTTGCTACATGTATTTGTTTGTTTTCTTGTTCTCTCACATAATATTTTCCTGTGTTTCCACACTGTATGTCTTACTTTGTGCATAATTTCAATAAAATCACTGTTGTTATTTCAGAAAAAAGAACCCAAATTTTATTACAGCGGTTTGAATGGTTTTTTGTACACATTGGTTTTTTTTCTCCTTATCATGATAGACTGAATTTTAGGTACTAGTTTTCCCTAGTTCTGTTTTGTTTTGATGTGTCTAGTAATTGGTCTGAGACTGCCAATTCATCCACAATTCACACCTACCATGATGTTATATATTCCTCTTTTTTTTGGTGGATATGTTCTGGCTTCTGAAGTGTTGAACACATCAGAAGAATTACAAAGGCTGGATTTAGTGCCTTTACAACAACAGGTTTAATGGTTTTTGGCTTTTTGTTAGGAATAATCATGTAATAATTGTGGTGTTTGTGAGGGTCCCCAGGACGAGGTGAGAGATGAGAATCTGACTCCATGTTCTCAGAAGGCTGATTTATAATGTTATATTATATTTATATTATTTTATTATATTATATTATATTATATTATATTATATTATATTATAATATTTATATTATATTATATTATATTATATTATATTATATTATATTATATTATATTATATTATATTATATTATATTATATTATATTATATTATATTATATTAATGCTATACTAAAACTATACTAGAGAAAGGAGACATCCGAAGGTTTTAACAAGAGTGAATGGTCATGACTACTCAGCGAAAAAGCAATTCACATGTTTGGATAAGCAACCTGCAGCCCACATTCCAGAGCAGCAAAGCATGGAGGGGCTGAGGCTTCTCGTCTTGCCAGGAGAAGAAATCCTGGCCAAGGGATTTTTCAGAAAATATCATGGTGACAAACAATCTAAGCTATGAAATAAATGCATATCCCCAAACTGAATGGGGATGGAATGCAAGTCATCCCAAAAAATCCATTCTGTCAGTCATGTCCTCTTCACTTCCAAATCCTTTTTTACTATGAGGCCTCACTGGCTTATGAAAACACCTTTCCCTGGAGGAATCCTATCTTAAATAAAAGTCTCCACTGAATGCATGTGTTAAATCAGTCTCATGTCACTGAGTCACTCCTGGTGCATTGAGATGTTCTGCTGCTTTCACAGATGCATTTCCCTGGCAGGATTCCCTTCTCCTTCCATTTGTGACAAGAATATGAATCTCTCTCCGATCAGTGTGTGCTGCACCATCAGGGCACGCCATAAATCATTGGGAGGGATTTGGCAGCTGCTCAGCATCGACCGGAGCGCTGCACCCGGCTCGGCCTTTTCCCATCGCACGGGCACCTTTCCCTCACTCGTGTCCTGTACCTCGCGGAGTGCTCTCCAAAAGGCTTCAGAAATCCACTGCTTGTCTTTCCAGAGCTGCCCTGTGCTCTCTGAATAGATTTCAAATTAATCTCCTAATAGATTTCAAATTAATCTCCTAATAGATTTCAAATTATTCTCCTAATAGATTTCAAAATGATCCTCATTAATCCTGCTTCACTGGAAGG
Organism: Emberiza elegans; assembly: GCA_024865655.1. NCBI lineage: Eukaryota > Metazoa > Chordata > Aves > Passeriformes > Fringillidae > Emberiza > Emberiza elegans. The sequence goes on from JALJVW010000011.1 coordinate 5,530,060, forward strand.
ATGGGTGACCAGCCCCAAAGCCTGAAGGGGATGGAAAACGTGAGCAGTGAGGGAGAGAGAGGAGGATCCTCTCTTAAATCTCTCTGAGGCACAGAGGCGCTCAGGGAGTACAACAAACCAGCCAAGGTTCCCTTATTGAACCCAATCTCAAGGAATGGGACTTTAAACACAACAGGACTTTCTCCTGAGCGCCAGAAATCTCACAAATCATTCCTGTTCAGGAATTCCTCTCCCATACCACAGGCAGGTCGTCAGCCTGGGAGCAGACCCTCACCGAGCTTTTCCGAGGGGGCTGGAGGCAATTTCTGTTTCACATCTGTATTACTGCGTTTCCAAAATGCTCCATGCTCCACCCTCCCCCTTTCCCTGCAGCAGGGTAAAAAGCAGTTTACAGATCCCAGCACTGGAGGAATGTCCCTTTCCCAGCACGAGTGGAAGGGCAGATGTCCATGCCAGCTCCATCACCTCCTCCTCTCTGCTTTTCGGTCGTCCATTCCTTGCTGTTCCACAAAAGGTTATAGGGACAGAAATAGGACAACATAGTGTTCAAAATTAATGTCATTCCAAACAGTTGGTAATAGTGCTAAACTTTGGGCCCTGTTCTAATACCCTTAATTAATCCTTGTTCAAAGTGTAATTCCATTTTTTGTTAGTAGCCGCTCTTTTGTTAGCACACAAATCAGGTTCAGAAATTCTTTGTGCATCAGGTGGGAAGACTGAGCAAACTGAGCATGAGCGGTAACTTTTTCTTCTTGATAGTATTAAAATACCTGATACTACTCAGGATTTGTATTTATTGATTAGTCTGAGTTTAATTCTTCAGGTAATCTGAATAGGTTATATTATATATATTATTATTATTATTATGTTCACAATATAATTTTCATATATATATTATTGCTATTATTATTATGTTCACAATATATTATTAATATTAATATTAATATTATGCTCACAATATAATCTGTCTGATACTGGGGTCGCACAACAACTCACATGCATCTGAATGTGGTAACTGGCCACTCAGTCTTGCAGAATAAGATGAAAGACTGAGAATTGCAGGAAGCAGTCATCTTTTTGTCTTTGACGGTAATAAAAATAATTTAAAATAATAAAAAAAATTAAAAGATAAAAATCAAATAAAAATATAAAATAATAAAAATAAAACAATATTTAAAAATAATAAAATATTAAAAATAATTAAAATTTCAATTATTAATATTTTAAAATATTTCCCAAACATATTTAATAACCATTTAGAAAATTTTTAATTATTCAGAGTTTTTTCAGTTAAAAAGCTGATACAGATATAAAAAGTTGATATAGATATTTGTTTATATCTGTATCAACTTTTTCAGTTAAAAAGCTGATATAGATATAAAAAGTTGACATAGATATTTGTTTTTAATGAAAAATTCTACTCTAGAAAAATTTTGTTAAAATAACAGCGATCTGATGTCACTCTCTTATGCTAAACAACATCAATCCTTTTTCAGGCTAGAGGCCTAATTATGAAGTTTCAGAGTGACTGAATTTTGTGCATTTCTGTGCCAAATATGCACCAAACAATTGCATTTATTGCAGAATGGAGAAGCTTGTCAATGCAGCCTCATGGGAGTTGTGTTTGTTCTCTCCACAGCAGGAACTGATGGTCCCTTGCTCAGCGTTTGCCCCATCCCCATCAGACTCCTCAGGCCTGGGAAGAGCCTTCAGAGCTCTCAGAGCCCAGGACATTGCTCTGGATGCCCTGGGTGACTCCAGACCCTGGCAGGGGCTCAGAGACCTTGGCACGGAGTCACAAACACCTGTGCCTTTGATTTTAGCCCATGGAAACAATTGCCAACTTTGTGTGAGGAGTTACAACCCACAAGGGTTTGAGTAGAATGACAGTGAATGTGTCACAGGGTGAAAAAGTAGAATTTTGGGGATTTAGAATGGGGGTTCAAGAGGCAAGATGGAGGAATCTGGGCGTGTCCTGTCCTTCTTCTCCTTGTTCTTGTCCTCCATCTCCTGCTGTGATGGTGGCACTGCTGGATTGGTTTAGGGTAGAGACAGACTGTCTGACATAGGTGATGGATATTGGAAAATTATTGTAAATAAAGTACACATAGTTCTCAGTATAAAAAGCCAACACCACCCCAAGGACTGTGCCACAACCCGACCTGGACAGACCTCAGCAGGTCAGAGAAGGAATGGAACAGATAAGAGAAAATAAACAACCTTAGAACCAAAGCCAAGGAATCTCAGCTTCTTCTTCAGTTGCAGGGCTGGGCAAAACAGACTTTCTAACACCTCGGGTTCACCTCCACAGCAGAGACCTCGACACCTTGCTGCCAGCACTGTCCTTGTGCCCAGGAATGGGCTCAGTGCCTGAAGTGACAGATGTGCCAGGCAGGGATGGGTGCTGTGTGCACAGGACAGAACGGGGCTGCTCTGTGCACCAGGACGTGTCTGGGTGCTCTGGGTGCACATTTGAAGCAGAGTTTGCACAGCACTGAAAATGAAGGATTGCTTTGCAGGTAATTTCTTCCAGGTGCAAAAGCGAAGAAAATCCTGCTTTTCCCCTCTCAAGAGAATGAACCTTTCAGGTGCCCCCTTCCATTAGCTGCTAACGCCTGGCTCTCTGCTCCTAGGCAGGGACACCTGCTGACGGACTGGCGTTTACATTTAAAGGCCTCTTCTGTACACCTGAATATTAAAAATTTCTCTACAAGTGCTGGCTTCAAGCCTGTCTGGTGCCTCAGCTTTTCTGTCTTCTCCAGTTCTTATACCTCTGTTTATTCACCTTCCTCCTTATGAAGATAAACTAATTAATAAAGACTTCATAGTTCCTTCCTATTTTCAGTGCCCTCCACGTGTTCAGCACACAACCCCAGCTAAAGTGTGAAGCAGGCTCTTTTTCTGCTTTGATTTCCTCTGCCCATGCCACCTCCCTCAGTTCCAATCACCAACTAGATCATCATCTTTTTACCAGTGCCACAGGAGTACTTGTAGTGGATGAAAAAGTTGGGTGCTGGTACCTGGTGACTCAATATGTGGTGGCATCTTTGGATTAAAACACGAGTCACTGGGACAGGTGGGCTGCAGCCACAGAATTGTTTGCTTTTTCCACCTGAATGCAAACAAAAACCCAATGAAAAAGCGTTTATTGCTTACCATAAAACACACAGGATCATTCTCCCTCACTCCAAAGTATGAGACTTTTTTGCCATTGCCTCCTGTGCTGCTTCTGAGAAAGCCAAAAAGCTGTCATTGACACTGAGGAAAGCAATCCTGTGTGAAAGGGGAAAATAGAGAATCCTTCCTGATTGCAATGCATTAGTGGCTCGCTTAGAGCAGCAGGAGCTCTAGACACCTCAAAATTAACAGATTGCTATAACTATATATAAATCTCTTGGCCTACCTATTTCATCTGTTTGTTTTTTTTCCCTGGATCTTTGTTACAGAGATGTTGAAATCTTGGCCACATCTGAAAATAATGGTGCACTTTACATTGGAAGAGATGGAGACAGAACTTTGGCTGAAGAATAATGCACAGGTGCCCCCACCAGAGAACAGGCTTACCTGCAGCATTCCTGTTTGTTAGCACTAGCAGTGGGCTCCTGTCAGCAGAAATGAACATTTGAGATAACCTGACAGCAAAACTGCCTGCTGTGAAGAGGTGACAAGGCAGGGAACGTGGCCTTCCTGTGAGTTTTCCCTGCTAAAGCCTTCTGTCTGGAGTACTTCTACTCCTTTTTGAAAAACCTATTAAAAGAGCCATTGAGCAAGCAGTCCTGGAACATTCCAGTGCTGTTTGTATGACATTTCACCAAGCACTAGCTGAGAAAAACAAGCAAAAGCCACCAGCACGGGGGATGTGAGGATCCAGGAGCCGTCTGAGCCAGAGCTTTTGTACCTGTGCAACTTTTCCTGGCTGAGGATGACAGACCCACAGCATCAAGTGTTTCCAACACTGTGGTTAGGGAAGAGCCAACATAACAACCAGGCTCATTTACTGAATGCCTCCCGGTGACAGAGGCAGCTGCAATGGCCTCTGCATCCTTCAGCACCAAAACTGAAATGCTGAACAGCATTGGATGCCTTGAACACCCAGGGGCCAAGCAAGGTCAGTCAGTGATCTAAATACAAACGTTTCTGACAAGCTAACGGCGCTGGTTTGTTGAGGAGTCAAAAAGAATAATTAAAAAAAAAAAAAATCCTACCCTTATCAAATGGTTCAGACTGAGTCATTTCTGCCTGAGAAAGCATAGTCACTAATTATTGCAGGGGAATGTGCGTATGCACCTTCCAAAAATTGATATGGCTGCTGAATTTCACATCCTACTCATCATCTCCCAGCAGATTTCTCAGTACTTGCTTAAAAAACCCTTCCTGAGTTGCATCTGAATGATGTAAGTGTTGTGCTAAGACAATGATTATTTAAAAACAGAATGAGATCTAATTTAGCTGCTCCTTTTTAAGCATGCCAAGGCAAAAATTGTTACGACCACCCTTAAGAAGGCAGACGGGCAAGAAAAAGTAGCTGTGGCTTAATGAGCTTGCACAGTAATTCATACAACTCTGGAAATAATTTTGTTATCCTTCATAGGGCAATGATCATCCTTTTTCTCCCTTTACTTCTCTCCATCTGTTTAGGGAAGGGAGGTTTTTTAACGAGTCCTTTGTGAGGGCTCTCTTAGCCCTCTCTGGACAAAACCTCTTGCACATCAGATGTTGGTGACCCCTCCCCTGTGCCTCCCAGCAGTGTCTCCTAAACATTTAAGACAGTATTTCCAGAAACACTGGTTTTTTTAAATTAATTTTGAACATTTTGAGGAATATTAGACAAAATTTTATTTGTTTCCCAGCCCACACATCTCCAACAAATTGCAGACTTCAGATGCTGGCATATTGTTTCTCCCACATCTTGCTGTTCTTTCCCACTAATCCACTGATTATGGAATGGGTTACTTATTTTTCTACTCCTGTAAGACAGCATATTTTGCACCATTTGAGATGCAAATGTTGGAAAAATGTCTTCTATTTCAGTGCTCCCTATAATTTTTTTCTTTGTATAGAATAAACATGGAGTTATTTTTCAGAAATACTCTTTAAGCTGGATAAACCATATAGATGCCTTACCTATTTTTCTGGTTCAGGAAGTAGAACCACTGAATTGTGGTGCACAAGTTAAATGAAGGAATTACGACTTCTGAAGAGTAATTACAATTTCTGATCATGTGGAGAGCCAGGTTTGTACCAGAATTTGTGGATGTCTTCTCACAAGCTGCCATGCTTATATTATATTATAAAATATACTTGACTTTGGCTGACATTGTACCCCCAATTAAAATTTAAATTTAAATTATCCATTACTACAGGCCTTGGTGGAGGCAAGGTTTAGCCTCCAAGAGCAAAGCTGGAATGGACCTGAAAACTCACAACTTAATATATAAATGTCCCCTATATCCTGCATATCAACAGCACCTTCCTTCATCTTTTTTTTTTCTCTCCCTCCTCTCTTTCTTTTGCTACCATTTTCTTCTCCTTTTAATGTTTTTTCCTTTTCATACTTAATTAAGTACCCTAGCGAGCACAGTAGTGGTACCATATTGTATAATTACTCCTTGCTTGTTTTGGTCTTTTTTCTTCTCTCCTTTTTTAATACAGAGAAGATTCTTTTATTCATCTTATACCTTTCTTTAATTTGCTCTTAGTTTGTGACCCTGTTCCCAGAATCCTGACAAGGTGCTACAACAGGAGAGGTGACGTGCTGAGATAAAAACATCCATTGAGAGCAAGTCAGGCACTTCAAGCCAGATTCCCTGAGATTTAATCCAAAGCCCTTCACTGGTCACAGAAGTGACTTTTAAGATTAAAATATGTACTGTAAGACTTGCCCAGTGCCTTGGGAAAGCTTCAGCCCTGCCATCCTTCCCAGGATATGTACTAAAGCTATTTAAAGTGCATGCATGTGAACCGCTTGTGCTGCCTGTGGAAACTGCATGTGGGACTGAGAACTTGAGAAGGCACCTCAGGTCCTGGCACTGCAGGAACAAAAACTGTATCCAGAAAAGGCAGGGAAAAGCAGCCTGGCTGAAAATGGATCTGCATGAACACAACAGACATTGGGAGTTGCAGAAATGTGTATCAATATTCTCTTCCAGGAGGTGCTCCAGGTTCTTCACTTCCAGTACTTCGGCTCCTCGCTCAGTGCTTGGAATGTTCACACACAAGTTGACAGCACATTAAAAATGAACACAGCTTTATTTGCTAGATTTAGATCTTATTAAATGTGCACATTAAATGTTAACAGAATGTTTAAAAAATTTATTCTGACATTAGTGTATCATATATATCAGCAACATACATAGCGGACAAAACCACTCAGATTATACAACAGTCCAAGTCAAACAAGTGGTACATGTAGAATAGTCAGAAACTCCATCTATTTTCACTCCATTCTGTAGTCAGAAACTCCATCTATTTTCACTCCATTCTCTTGCCTCAAACTGACAGCACTACATAAAAAGTAAAAAGCACAGTAAAAAATTTTGAGAAAATATACAATAGTGTCTCATAGTAGCACTCTTCTTTTGCAGTCCTTTGCTTAGAACATACCACGCTAAACCTTCCCAAGGTAAACAACCCAAATTGTAATCGCAAAAAAAAAAAAAATCCCTGATTGTATCACACCTGAAAGGTCAATTTTGCTTTGTGTAACTAATTCTAACGAGGCAATCTATTGTTGCTTAAATTACAGTAATGGCAACACAAAACTTTATTCACTTTGGTTAAAGGACACTTTTAGATACGGAATCACATAAAAATAAATTATTCTGGCAGTAAGAATCAGCACATCTCCAAACTGACCAGGCCTTCCTTACTTTTCTCACTTTTTAAGAACACCTCAGGAAACTTATGTGAACCATTATAAACCCAACCATACTGATACCTTTAGGCAAAATACTGCTTAATGGCAAGTAATGGCAAACTATTATGTAAAAAGGCATCAAGACTAATTTTTTTTATGTGATATTAGCTTTTAGTATGACAACAGATTATCTTATTAACAGTTTCTGTATACAAATAAGTAATGCTACAAAGTGTAATGACTTGTTTTTAAGATACATATTTCTTTCTAAATAAGCTGAACTCAGGGTTTTTTCCACTTTCTATTGCATGATACAAGATATACAAAACATCTGTACTGCATTAAATAGCAAGGGATCTTAAAAAATAAGTTTGTAAGAAGCACAAAGTAGGAGTCAAAACAATCAATTCAAATTCAGGGTCTGCTTATCAATGCTGTATCCCAAGCACATGTATTTCCTTATTTTCCTCCCTCTTGCTCTTAAATAGCATTGTTTATTCCCAACACACCTATTTTGCTGATATGTTTTAAGGGTAGTATATTAAGACACTTTATTACTTGAAGAAACTAATCTCCCATAAGCAGAAATAGCGCATCTAACGCTGAATTTCCAAATCTGTTTTCAGCTTCAGTCAGGTTGTACATTTTGCACAGAAATATCCTTTTGCATCTCATCACCTTTTGAAGCATCTGTCTGCACTGCAAACAGTAACAAACTCCCAACATCTAAATTAAGCAGTTTAATTAACAGTATATGTGCAAGATGCAGCACAGTGCTTTCATTGTGCAAATTGTGGTGTTTGATATGTGATCACGACTGATGGCTGATACTCTTCTTTGGCTTACACATTAAGCAGCAGAGCTAATTTATTTACACATGCATTCCTCCAACAGATCCATCACTTCAAATATATATGAATATTCAAGAACATGATCAGTTCATCATGAACACAAATTGCCAACATGCTTGACTGACCAAGCAACCGTAGAGGATGAAGGTGAATAACTTACAGTAACGAGAAATGTACATCGGCATCAGCTCCTGACTGGCAGCCAAACTGTGATGTGTGCTCGAGGTAGGCACTTAATCCTTCTGCTAACAACAACAGCTCCACTCAGGACACGGATTTAAAACCCTTACAACACTAAGGTTACTCACCAAGTACTCCGAGACACAGGTGAGGTTTGCTAAAACCAAACTCCCTAAGTTGCGGTAGCAGTAAACAGTACATCACTCACTGACATGGAATACAAATCTCAATTTTTGTGTGTATACTTGCAAGGAAGTATAACTTTCAAAGTGCAAATAGAGCAAAATTTTCGAATCTTGTCTACCTTGTGTATCCAGCATGAGAGAACTCAACAATGCGGCGTTACAAGAGTCTGCAGTCCAGGCATGAACTGCCCTCCAACAGTCCACGTGGCACTGAACAGAGGTGTGCCAAGGCAGGTGCGCTTTCCTACCACTGAACAGCTCTGTCTGCAGGCTCCCAGCACGCTAAAGCACATTTTGGAAAGAGGCACTGCCCTGCAGACATCATTGTCACACCTCTTGCCAAATGCAAAGAAACAAGGCACCGAGCATGGAAGCGTTGATATGTTTTAAATATACAGCAAAATCACAAAAATGCCTACCTGCTTCAAACTAGAAAATGAGGGCACATTCTTAAACAGCTGGAAGCTACTTTGCACAATAGTTATTACATATTTATAAACTCAGTGACTTTGTAGAAAAGCCTCCTAACAAAAAAGAAAAGAAAAAAAATCCTTCCCAAAGATCCAAAAGGAGAAAAAAAAAACCCCCAACAGAACAACCCCCAAGCCTCAGGACACTATGTATAAGGAAAATAACAGCATAAACATACATTATTTGGCATGCTTAAAATCTTTTGGATAAAAATCCAAGACCAAACCATTCAGGTAAACCAACTGGTAGGGTGGTGCAGCTCCCAATCCAGTGCCATGGAGTGCAGGCCCACTCCATAGTGTGGACTGAGGACAGACACACAGCTTTAGCCCTTTGCTGGCATTCATTGAGAATCCAAACAAAGAAATAAATAAACAAGCAGCTTTGGCCAAAAAAAAAAAAAAAGTCAAACATAATCTTCCAATGACAGTTTTTGAGAATGAGAAATTAAATAACTGTTGTTCTCCAAATCATACACATATTTTCAAAACCCACTGCAATTAGGTGATTCCCCAATATCTGCATTTAGACAGTAAACTCTTCCATAAATTGTATCTTTAGGAAAATAAATTATGGCTTTTTTTCCCCTTCACTATTTTTTATTCCCTTCACTATTGTATTAACTGAATTTTGTTCCTATAAATAATTCCAAGTGGAATTAAGCCAATATATCTTTAAAAATGAACTCCTTCTATAAAATGGATAGAAGTTCAAACCAATGCTTTGTAAGACATAGTGAATATTAAAAAAGCCCCAAACCTTAATCCTTGTATCAGGAGTGTTCTATTTAAATTACCACATAATAAAAATAATAATTTTCAGCATTTTCCACAGCAGTGGTCCTCTGTGGTATCCTTTTCAGCCAGCTGGGATACAGCCTGGAACGTTGCAATTTGCAACAGGGAGAGGGCTTGGTGGTAAATGACCTTAACACGTCCTGTGAGCCCTTTGAGGTTAACAGTCCCTATACCAGGAGTCCAAATTCTAGGATTACAGGATTACATTTACTATTCAAAGTCATGGGTAAATAAAAACCAGTGCTGAAATCATAGAGTTCAGTAGATTTCCTAAACTTTGAAAGCTCAGTAAAACTTTTAAAGAAAACTCGAAAATCTTTGGACTGAAAGAGAAGAGTTGAACTCTCCAACAGCTTTCAACATGATGCATCCTGAGCAAACCACAGATAAAAAAAGCTAGAAGAAGCTAAATCCCAAATCAGCTGGGTTTTGGTTACATTGCTCTGGAAAGCTCCATTCTCCCTTCCGTGGCGATGAACTCTTTCTCTGTGGCTCGTTTGTCACCTTGGCACAGTCTCTCCTTCAGTTTTTCAAGTTCATACTCATGTAGGATTTTTTGTGTTAAATACTTCTCACGTTTTATTTTGGCTTTCACATCTGCAGGAACATCAGGGATCATCCATGCTACAAAGAATTTGACGATGAATACAACGTGCTAAAAAAAAAAACCAAAAAAACCACTCATTACCAAAGGAAGCACCTCTTGCTTAATCTGACACCAAATAGGCCACTTTTGTTCACAATAAAACACATCTCATTTGGCTGTCCTGGAGCAATACACACCAAATTAATGTGTATCTAAGATGTGCACAAAGATTAAAACCCATCTTCTTATGCAGATATTTTAATTCCAAACCATTAGTGACTTAGCAAACCCAAGAGGAAAGTGTCAGGGCCTGAATCTCAACCATCACTCCTTAACTCCTCTGTGTGGTTTGTCAGAAAGTTCACACAGCTGAGCTGATAACACTTCGCTATTCAGAGCTGATGAAACACAGCAGGAAAAGTGATGAGATTAACACTTGAACTACTTACTCCCTTTTCCCTTCATAACTTGCAAAGCAGTGGCCTAACACGGATGTGCCAGTTATCCAAACTATTGATTTAGTTGTTTTTAACCAATATACATCACTGCAAAATGCTCTCTGGATTTTGAACGCAGTCATCTCACATAAAGCTCCTTAATGAAAGCAAGAGGAGTGGAAGTGCTAGACCTGGAGGCTTTAATCTCTTACACTGACATAAAGACCTTTTTAATTTTTCTGATTCTTTTGATCAACATTTGCAGTCTCCTCAGCCATTTTCACTTTTCCTACTCTGAGGCCAGCTCACTGAAGTTAAAAGGTCCTGTAACAGTAATCTTTTAGGCCACCAGTACTTGGTATTACCAAGGGAACAAATTATCTTACACTCCCAGCAATTCTATTTTCTGTAACATTACTAACTATCTAGACAAATCACAAGGTACCAATGCCAGAAGGAAATTCTGTAGAGAAAATACCTCCATAATAATTATAAAGGCCAGTTTTGCAGCAAGAATGTGCCAGAACTGCATAGTGTGTAAGTACTTCTTCTCATGGTCTGGAGGATATCGATAGTCTCTGTACCTGTAGGAATGACAGACACGCAAAGGTGAAATGTCACATTCAGCCTGGGACAGATTACAAGCTCAGTGACACTTACAAGCAAGTACAGCTGTCACTTAAGGAACCTTTTCTTGTTTTAAATGGTCTGTTTCCTTTGGCAGAAAAAGGTTGCCTCTCAATTTGTTTCTATCTTGTGTTTTGCTCGAACACCCTCGCACACACATCACCAGAGCAGGGATGAGGATGTGAGATGTGAAATTTGGTCCACAGGTTACTTGTTTTTCAGGCAATGCTCAAATAATACAGGACAGGGTGATGGGATGGATCACAGGCTAATGGACACCGAATAATTGTGACACATATGATTCAGATTGTGGCCTGGACAGAGGCAGGTTCATGAAAGGACAGAGTGCATGTTCTACACCACCAAACAAATGCAGCTGTTTCCAATAGTGCTGGGGTGGTTGGTTTGGGGGTTTTTTGTTTGCTTTGAGATTTTTTCATCCAATCAATACTTTTATTTTACCATTTCCAAAGTTCTTTTGCAATTATTCTAGAATCTCCAATGCCAGCAAGAAAGGACTACTTTTTAAATGAAAGAAGGATAGGTCAATCATTTTGCTTGATTTGGTTCAATCAAGCAAAATAAGGACTGATTTTAAATACCATATGTCATTTTCAGCTTTGGGTTCTAAACATCTCCTTTATTCTGCTTTCTTGTCCACTTATTCAGCCTAAAAATCTTTGAACATATAGGCTGAAGCTTGCAACTTTAGGAACATAAATCTCCTTCCTCACTCAAAAATCAATAGTGTAATTAAGTAAACAAAAAATCCAATGAAGAAAAAGCAAAATGCAAGTTAGCAATGAGACTTTTAGTGGTGATTGTTTTTGTTACTGGCTTGATCTCTTACCACCTCAACCATTACCTTATCAATAGTCTAAATATTACTTCTCACACCTTAGAATGATGAGAATGACATAATTTATTTTCTAATGGACAACTTAGATCTTATTTCATTTTTTATGCTGCATTCTATACAAAGTGACACCAACCTGCATATGACAAAGTTTTCTGGATTCTCTTTAGGTTCATTTCTCTCAGGAAAATCTGAGATTAGAAACACTGACAAGCTGTTGTTTATGTATCCAGACATGGGTGAGTCTTCATTTTCAGAATAAGCATAGTAGTAAACTAAACGAGGAATCATATCTGATGTGAATGCAACAATGAAAGCCTGAAAAGAAATTGGAAAAAGAAATAAGGAAAGTGGCACACAAAATTTGGGAGACGATTTATAAAATATTTGTTGTGACTTTTTGACTCTGGCATTACCCAGAATCTTTTAAGAAAGGGTGAGAAGCATGACTGGGACATTTCACCTTGGTAAAAGATGCTGCCTGCAGCCTCAGCACATTTTTCCTGGAAGCTTGAGATACTTAAGGTGCTGAGGTATTGTGCTACTCTGGCAGTACCTGCAAGTGGGTTTGTTGCCTGAGACACACTAGAAAGAGGCATCTCTGGTGCTCAGTAGGCTGCTTTACAGTATGTTTCCAATGAAATACTGGCACAGCATTTAGTTACCAGTTTATAAAAAATACTTGGAGCCACAGGGGCATCCAGAAGCAGAGCAGAATTCCCACTGAACAGGCCTCGTAGCAACAAGGACAAAAATGCATCTGACCCACAGGATTCATCCACCTTTCCTGTCCCCTCCCACTCTGGGCAATCAGTGTGCTTCATCAGACTAAGCCTCATACTGGCCCATGCCATTCCAAAAGGCTGGAAAACACGGGCAACTGAATGAAAGGATATGGCCAAATAAAACGTGGATGGGGAGCTGCACACTGCCAACACATGGACAAGCCAAACCACTGAAATGGTTTGATGGTATCTTTGTAGGTTATCGTGAAACAGTGTTGATGAAGGAGAAAAAGCATCAGCTGGTTTTTACTTTTCCACATTTTGAGTACATGGAAGATTCAGTGTTGATGTGGCACAGCCCAGTGGTTTTGGTTCTCCAGCTTGAGATTTCCCAGCTAAGGCATCACATACTAAGTAAGTAAGTAAATAAGTATTAACAAACTTACATTGGTGACAACAGACAGGATGGCCATCCCATTGAGGATTTCCTGCCACACTCCTATGCTATGTGCTTTTGCAGCCACAGGTCTTCTGTACTGAGTGGTCAGTTTCCAGGAGTCTACACGAATCTCCAGGATATTATTCATCAGAGCAAGAAGGGGAGCCAGGGGAAAGGATGCCACAAAGAGAGTAATGAATCCAAACTGAATGACTGCAAGAGAGAAAAACAATGTGTCAAAATCTGCCCTTCCAGGTGTATCCTCAGAGTGACGGGGCTCTACCACTAGCAGACAAATGGCAAACTCCTGCCAGGCTGCACAAGTCATCTTCAGCCCTGGCCTGAGCCCAGTGACAATCACCCCAGTGCCAAGACTTCTCCAGTCCCTTCAGGTGCCATTCAGCAGCACCCACAGAAAGGAGCATTTGGATCCTGTGAAATGATGCTGCCAGCAGTGCTGCATACCAATCCTTTCAGGGTGCTGCAGTTCTCACATGAATGGTGTGTAACTGTAGGGGAATTGGGATGTATTCATCCTTCAAATTTCTCAGTTGTTATCAGGCCAGGTTTGTTCTCTTGCAGTTTGTACCATCTTGTTCTTCTTTTACTTATCAACTACACACCTCACAACCTTATCTCCACCTATTGTTACTGATTTGATAAAAACATTCATAAACATTCAATATGCAACAGTTCCACTGGGGAGTGTTGACATTAGTTTAAGAATTGTGAACAGAATATACAAATGATCCTTGTTGTTACCAAAATTAAGTATCTCAGTACAGAATGTGATAATCCTCACTACACAGCCAATACTGCCACTTCGTTTCAAATAAAGAAAATAGAACCTTTTTTCCTGGTTTAGGTAGTATATAAAATAAATTCCCATACACCAGTCATTCACTCTTCCATGATTTCAGTGGCAAATTCTTCACCTCAGATAAGCAACAAAATTCCTGCTGGCTTAGCAGCCCTCAGACAATGCTGGAGCACAGTTCTGATTCTGGAAGAGCAAGGACATGGCTGGCAACAGTGTATTCTGAAGTGTATTGGTTTCACAAGACCACAGCCCTGTAACAAGTTAAAGTGATACTAACACTACCCATCTCTAGAACACTTCAAATTATTTCTGCAGAAATAAAACAATACAAAGGTTCGCTTTTCAACAAAATGTATCCTTGTAACAACCAAATATTAACTTCTTTAACATATCCTTTAGATTTAGCTTGGCCTCAGTTTTGGTTTCAGTTTCTCAGCGTTGTAAACTGCTGTTAGAAGCTGACATGCTCAGGTTACCTTTGAAAATCCATATTCCCTGGCCCACACTCCCTCTGCTGGTCTAACAGAGTGAAGGGAAACACTGAGCAGTGCAAGACTAAAGCTGAAGGGATTCTCCTCCAGCCAGTTCATAGATCTCATGTCTGCAGTACCCATCCTTACAGCACATTTGGCACTCATCCTGTACTTAAAATTTCCACTGACATCAGCTAAGAATATGCTTTGGAACAAGAAAAGAACAGACACAGAGGCAGCTGCCTGCACTGAGAATAATGTTCCCCATTCAAATGAGGAAAACAAGAAGTCTTTGCAGTGTTTCTGTGAAACTCCCAGCAGTTCAAGATGCAAAGACAGCTGTTTTTTAAATTGGGCTGACCTATTTAATGATTCCCAGCAGTTAATCGTCCTGTTATGCAGATGAAAGTGGTGGCATCAACCCACAACAATTAATCGAGAAAATGTTCCTTTGGAAGTGTCGGTACAAGGTGTCCTGTCCTCAATTCCAAATGTGTAATTCTAAACTTACCCATTTCTAAATATTCATAGAACAGGCCTAAGGCTCCAAATGTCTGCAGATCATGGTCTTGCTCCCAGCGACTGTATAAGTTTTCAGGATTATTTCTGGCTTTCCGACGACCCCACCAGTTACAAATCCAGCTGCATATGCAGAAAAACGTTAACAATGAGAGGAGCAGATCAGATTGGCCTGCTTGGTTAGAGCATGGAGTTAATAACACCCAGCTTGTGGGTTTAGTCCCTGTACAGGCCATTCATTTAAGAGCTAGATTTGATCCTTGTGGGTCCCTTTTAACTCAGAATATTCTGAAGTCAGAATCACAGAATCACTGTGTTGGAAGAGACCTTCAAGATCATCCAGTCCAACCCAGCCCCAACACCTCACCCAGTGCCACATCCAGGCCTTTTTAAATACATCCAGGGATGGTGACTCCACCACCTCCCCAGGCAGCCATTCCAGTACTTTATCACCCTTTCTGTAAAAACTGTTCCCTAATATCCAACCTGTATTTCCCTTGGTGCAGGTGAAGGCTATGAGATGGGTGCCTCAGTGTCAGATCCCACATCCCATCAATCCAAAACTCCTCCACACGAGAACATCTTCTCATAGCCCTCCATATAATTCCCATAATGCTTCTAATCCTCAAACCTGAACTAATCTCCAGAATCCCCATATGCAAGTAGAGTTTCAACCAAAACATTAGACCACGACTCTAAAAACAGAAGGAAAACCCTTCTTACCTGCTGAGGAGAGGTAAAACCAGTGAGAGCTGCTAACTCTTGTATCTGAGTATAAAACCTCAGTCTCCTTACTTTCAAAGGATAATTTCAAAGGATAATAGTACTCAGTGCCAGAGAGAACTTACGGAACAATGGCCTCTTGGATGTTCCCCCAGATCTGTTTGCCAGCCATGACTATGGTGAGCTGTGTCGTCAGTTCTATCAAGCAGCCTGCAGGATCACACTGAGGAGACAAACTGAGTGTCAATGGACATGGATAATGGGTATCAGCCAGATAAACTGTATTTTACTACTGTATAAATGCAAGAAAGGAGATCTTGTAAGGACAATACTTATTTTCCACATGGACTGGCAGCTAAGCCACTCTCTCAGGAAGGGCCTTAAGTGTTTCAAGTGTGAGACAAAAAACACACCAAAACACAGCAACCATATGAAGACAGGGTAATTCAGAGATGCTTCAGCAGGATCTGTGTGCAGCACACACCCCTCAGGCAAGGTGAATCTTTTCCACTCAATGAGCTCTCAGCACCAGATTTTTCTTTTTAAAAGAAAGATCTGGTGAGACCCACTGGTATTTCAGGACAACTGGGACCAAGAAAAGGTTTATGATTTTTCACTCCTGTGACTGACAGATTTTCACTGCTGGTGTTGCCCTGACTAGCAACAGCAGGAAGAGGCAGCTAAGGAAGCACCAGCTTTAGCATAGCCAGCTGAGGCCCAGCTCAGTTCAGACCAAGCCTGCAGCTGGAAATTTACGACTGTGCAGACCGAAGGGAACAATTCACCTCAATTAAGAAAATGTTACCTCTTCATTTCGCCAGCGATTAAACATGTATGTGTAGGCACCTGGGTAACCAACAAACTTCCCTTTGAAGAAGGCCACATAGAAGCAGGATGAATAGTAGTTTACAAACTGGAACAAAAACATTTTCATAGTCAGCCTGTTCTCATACTCCATATGAGTTCTGGGGATCTCTGTGAAACCAGAAAACAATAACTTTATGTTCCTTTATTCCCTTTGAAAGGATACAGATTCACAAATATTCATCATGCACAGTGACCTTAAAGGAAAAAGAGAAGAACAACTACAAACACTTCAGCAGATGGAGTTCCTGCTTTCAGACACCTACCCTTACTTTACAAAGCAATGTTTGATGCAGGCAGGCAAAGGAAATTCATATTTAAAACTTCTATAAAATTTAATTTCCCTTTCTTTGTCCATCCATTACTTGTCCATCCCCAAATGTTACACTATTTTAGGAGATCTGAGATGAATCTCAAACAGTAACTTGAAGGATCTCCTGCAGTATGAAGATTTCACTGTTGGCAACACATGATTATTTTTTTTCTTTGTGGTAGAGAAGTATGTTACAATATTTTTCCCCAACATACTGTATGTGCATATCATTAAAATCAGCAGAAGCTGCATGGCCTCTGAAAGACAAGGCTCATAAAGGGCAGAAGAATAGGGGCATCTTGGAGCTACTGTAAATTACCAAAACTTGCTTAGGGTTCTGCTGCCTTTTGCAGGAAGCCCTAAGCATATTATTGTCAAATATCCTGTTAAATGATAACATATATCCAATTCAAGTTGGGAAATAGCATAAGGAAATACACCACAAACATTCAAGTTCCCAATTGGCGAGGACCTGGCGGACGTGTTGAACTCATCTGCCTTATTGTAAAGTTGTTTCATTTAACTGAGTCAACTGTTTCCCAGCTTGGTGTAAGTTTGCATGCCAGCAGAACAAGAGGTATTTACTGGGAACCTGACATCAGAGTGCAGGACAGAGGAGGCAGCTCTCAGGTCAGGCAGTCTGCCTAGCTTGCAGCTCCCTAAAATAGTTTTATTTTCAGTGAGTTGTTAAAATATTGATGTGAGGCACACAATGTTCAGAGCACCAGAGGCAGGTTATACCTGCTTGTCTGAGCACCAGATCATCCCCACACCACTGACCTGGGATGCTCCCCCTGCAACCCACAGACCCAGGCAGTGCTGCCACTTGAGAAACTATTCATCCCCACTTGCAAATCAGCAAAATAACACTGCTGAGACTTCATGCTTACAATTCTTGCTCCTCAAGAAAGAAAGATAAAAAAAATTTATGATTTTCTGTTTGTTTCTGTGTTTGTTAGGGGCAGTTTTAGTTACTAATTGCTCTGTTTCAGTTTGGTCTGATTTGGCCAAGAGAGAGAAGCAATACAGATCACAGAGATGGTCCATGGTAAATGAAAATAAACAAAATGCAACATCCCTTTAAGACTCTGCAAGGAACACTTTGCAACTCTTGACTTGCAAGATCTCACAAAAAACAGATCAACAAACTGTTTTTATAACAAGTGCACAAACTGCAAGCACCTAACTGAAACTGAATATATTCAGCAGTTATTTCTTTCTATTAAACACCTTTAGGGACTTCTACCTCTAAATCATTAAGAACAAATAAAATGAAATATTTAAAAAAATTCTAAGAAGGGCTCTCAGGAATGGTATTTCCAGCATGCAAGCAGAAGTCAAACATAAAATACACTACAAAAGTAGGCTCTCCTTCTGGGCCTCCAGCTCTGCAGTGGGGGTACTGCTTTCAATAGCTCTGCCACAATAACACATCTTGGGCACAGCTTCTTGTCCTGCTCAACCTCTGCCTTCTGTCTTTGAACTCCAAATCTGTACAGCCAGAGCTGAAGGAAACAACATGGAAAATGTACTATCCCATCCCATCTTTTCCCCCGGATTAACAGTCATTATTTAGTCTTAGTCTCATTTAGTCTCATATTTAGTCTCATTATTTAGTCTTTTTTTCTTGTAAAATAGCTGTGATTTATTTTTTCAAATATATTTGCAGGATTTCTAATTGAAATATTGTTAGTTCAAGACAGTCTGATCTTGCTTTGGTGATTCAAGACGATTTTTAAGTATTTTCAGGTCTGTGATTGTCTCTGTAAACTAGCTCTAATATAAACAAGCCCTATATGAGGAGAAACTAGGTTGTGAAAACTACTGAAATGCAGGGAAATGTTCAGTATGGTTGTGGATACTCCTGAGTCATTGCTGCAATGGGAGCCATAGAGCTCCCACTGTGCCTGAGTTGAGAACAACAGCATGGAACACCTTGATGGGGTGAATTTTCAATGATTCCTTCCAAGCTTTGCCTTAAGTCCCCCTGCTTACCCATGTCAGTAATCCAGATGGCTATTCTCTCATAGAAGAAGTTGAGGATCATGATGATGACAAAATTGAGGCAGGAGGCAGTGACAGAGGTCGCCAGCTGCGGGGTGAGCACGCCGCTGATGGGCTGCAGGGTCTGGGTGTTCTCCATGAGGCTGGCGAAGGCGGCGTACACGGCCAGGCGGTACACGATCACAGCTATCATGCTGGCTATGATCAGGGACACCTGCACAAAGGAGGGACAGCTGAAAGGCACCTGCAGCCTGGGACAGCTGTGCACTACAGCTATGTGCATGCAGCTTTAAAAACAAGGTGTAAACCATCGTGCTTTTTATTTTATAAATTTTATTCTTTGTGGGTATGAGTTCAGCACCACTGAAATGCAAAGTTCGCAGGCAAAAATACTTTGTTATATGATATACATTAAAACCAACAAAATTATTTTGTTAACATAAGAAAAGCCAACAATTCAATACAGGTATCTGAGAAAGTGCAGAAAAGTATAGACAGGAGATGGAAAGGACAAGTTAAATTAAACTGCCCGCTCTGAAACTCACTCTGCATTCATTGCTGTGAATACTTTTTTTTGTTTGCCTTACCACAATTCTTTTGGTATGTCTGTAAACATCATATAAGTCACAGAGAAAATTATCCCCATGCTAAAATGTCCAATGAAATTACTAATTAATTTTGGGGTTTCTGTGGTTGAGATGACCCCTGAGGTATTAGAAAGTCTTTTTTCCCAGCCCCAAGACCAAAGAAGAAATTGAGATTTGTCAGTTCTGCTTTTCAAGGTTGTTTATCTTTTCTTATCTGTTCCATTCCTTCTCTGACCTGCTGAGGTCTGTCCAGGTCGGGTTGTGGCACAGTCCCTGCCCTTGGGGTGGTGTTAACTTCTCATACTGAGAACTACCTGTACTTTATTTACAATAATTTTCCAATACCATCACCTATGTTAGACAGTCTGTCTCTACTCTAAACCAATCCAGCAGTGTCACCATCACAGCAGAAGATGGAGGACAAGAAGAAGAAGAAGGAGGACAGGACACACCCAGATTCCTCCATCTTGCCTCTTGAACCCCCATTCTAAATCCCCAAAATTCTACTTTTTCACCCTGTGACACATTCACTGTCATTCTACTCAAACCCTTGTGGCTTGTAACTCCTCACACAAAGTTGGGAATTGTTTCCATGGGCTAAAATCAAAGGCACAGGTGTTTGTGACTGTGTGCCAAGGTCTCTGAGCCCCTGCCAGGGTCTGGAGTCCTCCAGGGCAGCCAGAGGAATGCCCTGGATCCCAACAATTAATGACAGATTTCCAGTGCCCTTTTAAAAAAAAAAATTATCAGAATTGAAGTGCACTTCAAATGACAGCATGAAATCTGCAGAACAGTAATAAAAGCATGTGTTATCATCATGATTGAAACTAATTTGTGTTAATGTGATGATTAGTAATGAACAGCATCTCTGATACATGTCACAACAGTGATTCAAAAAGATGCTCACCCAGAACAACACCGTGGCTCCGGAGATGCAGAATCGCACAGCCTGGCTAGTTAAAGGCAAATAAGGCTCCATCTCCTGAAACAATCAAGTACAGCACAGGTCATGTTATTCCCCATCTCACTCTGACATCAAGCAGCACACAGAGCTCTCACCAGCTCTGTGAAAAGTGCTCATATCCGAGGGAAACCATCCAGAACCCTGCCCCTCTCAAATGGCAGACAGAACATAATTTTGAGTGTGCTGGGGGTGGGGTGGTTGGGGCAGGGCAAAAAGATCAGGACAGAAGCAGCCATAAAACTGCTATGAGACAGTGCCTGGAAAGAATGCTTAAACTTTTGCAAAATCCATCACAAGCTAAAGGAAAAAGACCAACTTCCTGAGATAAGCTGGCCACAACTATTACTGTAATGCTAGGTTAGCAAACAGCTCTGAGTCCACAGAGGAACTCCAGTTTTATAAATTCTTCATGCCGAGATCCCTTCAAACTTGTCATTTGGATGTACCAGTCAGACAGTGCTTTTCTCCACTCCTTCAATTTTATTTGTTTTTTCAGCTGAAGTAATGGCTATGAATGTAACTGCCAAGCTCTGCTGCAGCACCAGGCAAATGGGTCATGCCAGTATCCCCAGACAACACAGGAACAATTTTCAATGCTTACAAAGCTTGTGCAATCAATTTTTTTCCTAAAATATCATAGTACATGTTCTATGAAAGAATCTTCTCTTGGAGAACTAATGCCAGTGGAAGAAGATATAGTGAAAAATAACCTGAATTTGATAAATCTGTGGGACAAGGCACTGTAGAATGCTTAGACTCCTCTTGAACAAAGTGGCACTGAGTACTACAGAAACTGCAATCCCAAATGTAATATAAGCAGTAATGTGCAATGACAGAGATTAAGTTTGAAAGAAATGCTTCATTATTTATGTAGATTACAATTCTATTGAGATCAGCAAACCCAGATTTTAGCTATGATCTAGTCAGTCAGTTTAGCACCATGAACAAGTATGTTAATGACAGCCTCAAGATCAGCAATTTTGGCTTCATTGCACTTAAAACTTTGAATCACGAATAATGATGAAATAATTTTCTGAGTGAAGTAAAACCAGCTGGGGGACACAAAGTCGCTGTCCTGTACCCACATAACTTTATTGGTTCCTGCAGAATTAACTTATTTGAAAGCACTGGCCTTTCATGTTTTCACTACAGGACATACTCTAACAGAAGGAAATTACTATTACCTGTACAGGTTAGCCTATAATTAATTGGGTACTGATAAGGATTACTGATAAACCCTGCAGTAAAAAAGCCTCTGAAAAACCAGAGAGACAGTAAATTGAAATGTCCTAATATAAAGGCTTGTACAGTCATTGAATTTTTATGGCAATTGTTAATGCATACTTAGAAAGTACAGAGGAGAGCAGTATCTCACACTGAGATAAGAGAAGCGTATTACAGTCCATTTCTACTTCCTAAATAAAGTTCACAAAACCCTATCTCATCTAAGGGATTTGGATCAATTTAGAGAGAGAACAATGTCCCTCAGGGCAGCGTACAAGCACACCTAAGCCTTTGGCTGTGCTCTGGCACAGCTGACTCACCTCATCAGGTGCAGGTTTGGCTCCATGCCGTACACAACCAGTGCTCACCAGCCAGCCTGTCCCAATGTGACCACCCCCTCTTGCAGAGCACACAAGGAAGGGGCAGCAGGACAGAGCTCCCCTGCTCTTTTCCCTCAGCTGCAGCACAGCCACCACAGTCTGGCAGGGTTGGGGCCCTGTGCAGCCATGCAGGGGTTATGTCACAGAAAATATGTCACTGTCATGTTTTCTGAAAAGTCCCTTCGCCAGGATTTCTTGCCCTGGGAAGCTGAGAAACCTCAGAGAAAAATGAAAACAATAATGATTTGATTCACTTCTCCTGTGTTTTGTTGCTTTGCAATGTGGTTTGGACACTGTTTGATTGGTTTCTTGTGAATTGTTTTGACTTAATGACCAACCACGGTCCAGTAGTGTCAGGGCTCTAGAAAGCGTCACGAGTTTGTCATTATTACCTTTTAGCCTTTTGTCTGTATCTTTTCTCTATTCTTTAGTATAGTTTAGTATAACATTCTTTTATATAACACAGTATCATAAAATAAATAAATAATTAAATTAACTTTCTAAGAACATGGAGTCAGATTCATTCATTCTTCCCAATGACATGGGACCCAGAAACTACCACAGAAGGGTGGGGGAGGTTTGAGCCTGAGCATACACAGGGATGTAAACCAGCAAATAATACATAACTGGCAGGTGTGTGTTTTCAGTTAGTAGAGCTTAACTAATGAAAACTGATTTACCTGAACCTGTTTTCCTGAGCATGCAGAAAGTAATGCTTCAGCAGAGCTACACTCTTAAAGATAGTGCACTGTTATCAAAGAGCTCTGTGCAAGGTACACAGCACTAGTTACAGCAGCAGAATTAATGCTGTGTATGTGGAGGGGGAAAAACTCCCTCTCATGAGAAATAAGATTAGTATATGTATTTCCTAATGATTAAGGAAACGAGCCCTGAAAGATAAGGCTCCTGTTTTTAGAACACTCTTCCCACATTCTGGCTAAGCTTCTATTTTTTTTCTGAAGACTGTGTTATCTAAGTATACTTAGGACTAGCAACAATAAGCTATTTATATGCAATTTTGTGAAAGGGAAAAGATGACGTAAAAATACATCAAATGGGTGTGGTAGATTTTGTGTTGGAATGCAACCAGCTGAATGTGAAATTTGTCAAATAACTCCTACCTAAAATAAATTTAAATGAAAGCAATTAACATCTAATAATTATATAGAGTGTTTACCAGAGTTAAGTAGCGTCACTAATTGTATCTCAACTACATCCAAGATAAAGGACTTTAGTCACCTTCATCCCTCTGGTGTTCCCCAAACAAAGTGATTGTGTATCAGAAGTTAAACCACAGCTAGACCAACTTATTTTCACTTTAGGTCACAGTGACTGCTTCTTCATATATTGTGTAGGGATAAGAGTGAGTGGTTTTAAAGGCATGAAAGTTTCAGAGACTGCTACCCTGAATTGTGAAAGATGCACTAAAATGACATAAAAGCTATAAACTTTGCCCTTATTTTCCTGATTTAATATATCAATTTCCATGTTACAAAACTTTCAGCATACAACTGGATTTGCACGCACGTCAACACAGCATGTTCATACCTGAGTTACAGGATTTTTCTTCTTTTGGGTACATTTTGCCTCATACTCAGGCCTCAGCTGGAGCTGTTGCTGTTCCTCTTCAAAATCAACCAAATCCCATTCATATTTCAGTCTTGCTTGCCGCCTCTTCCAAAACTCCAAGAAAAGTGTAACTGCAATTTGCAAATGTTAGAACAGAGTCAAGGAAGAAGGGAACAAGTTCATGAACCAAGTTAAACATCTGCACTGGCTTCTTTTCTGTGGTTTATCATTACAGTGTGACTCACTTATTTTTACTGACTACCAACTATAGCTCACAGATAAGCCCACAATATGGATCCAGTGATTTACCAGCTAATTAAATTCCAGAAGTGGATGACAAGGAAGATGCCAAGACAAGATACGGGTATTTCCATGGTTATGGTGACCATGTTCAATTAACTACTCTATGTGTGCAAAGAGCAACATGGAATTAAGCAAAGAACCTGATAATTCAACTAATTACTGTCTATAAACCAGTAACACATAAATACTACAATATTACAGCTTTCAAGTAATATGGTCAAACACTTCTAGTTTTTTTTTATGCTTATTTGATATCATGGTGTCCTTTATGATACTAAATTGTATCCCCATTCTCTGGAAAAATCCCTTCACCCATGACTTTTCTCCTGGGAAGCTGAGAAGCCTCAGAGAAAAAGGAAAACATAATAATTAAAATTAAAATAATGATCTGATTTGCTTCTCCTGTGTTTTGCTTCTTTGGAATGTGTTTGGAGATTGTTTACCCACAAGATTCATTGGATTCTGCTGTGAGTTGTTTTGACTCTTTGACCAATCAGGGCCAAGCTGTGTCAGGGCTCTGGAAAGAGTCAGGAGTTTTCATTATTATCTTTTTAACCTTCTGTAAGTATCTCTTCTGTATTCTTTAGTATAGTTTAGTATAGCATTCTTTAATATTATATAGTATCATAAAATAATAAATTAGCCTTCTGAGACCATGGAGTCAGATTCATCATTCCTCCCTGTCATGGGGGACTCAGCAAATACAACAGCCCAGAAATAAGTTTTGTGCCTTTAAAGCTAGATCCGAGAGCAAAGGGGGGAGAAGGAAAAGAGGTGGAATTTTTCCAGGGCTGTATTAAAAACCCAGAGCTAAGAGCTTCAGCTCTCTGTGTGTCTCACGGGCTGTGCTGCCTGCAGCACGGACAGGGAGCAGGAGAAAGCTCTCCTTGGCTTTTAGTTGTTTTTTAGCTGGCCGAGGCAGAAAAGTTCCCTGGAATGGGGCTTTTCTTTTCCTTGGAGCTGTTTGAACCTGCTCTGGACTGAAAACCCAGGAAAACACCTGGCTCATGCTGGGACCCGGGATGCAGCATTTCCAGCACAGGAGGGACTGGGAAGAGACAGAGTGAGCTGAGCCACAGCCCATAAAAAGGACTGTCTGAATTTGGCACCTCTTCAGAACAACAGGAGCTTCCATTGTTTAATATTATTCCATTTTTATGCTTGTGAATATTTTGTTTGTTAAATAGTTTCTTTTCCAATTTTCTCAAAGGAGATTTATGTCTCCTGAACTGGTGGGGGGGAGAGGCCCCTTGAATTTGTTTTCTAGAGGGACCCCTTTGGAGGTTTCATCCCAAATTTGCTCTAAACCAGGACACATAGTCATTTTAAAGACAGTGAATGTCTGATGATTTTTATACAATCAAGAGTTGGGCTGGCCTAAGAATTTTTTTAAGACATTAGAGGGAATTGATTTCATCTATAAACAGCTATAAAATTTATAATACTATATAACATCTTAAGAGTCCTTAAGAAATTACTTTAAAATGTAAACATTTTGTAATCTGATTGTTCTTATCTGAACTGGGGAAGTTTTATGGCTTAGACAAACACAGGAAACCCTATCTTCTGCAGTTCTGAACTCTTTGGCTGGTACTTCCTGAATGACTAAATCCACGTCATGCAAATGCTAGTTCTTAGAAACCAAGAAAAGTTTAGTAAAACAGTCCTACAACAAAAACCTTATTAGATTTTAAATAATAATTCTATATGAAAGAAGTGAGTGATTAGATCCTCTGATAAAAAATACACAGGTTTTCTATTAGCACACAAGGATCTTTGTGAGTTCATGAAATACCCATATACAACCTGAACATTTAATGATGACATTTCATACAAACAGTATGAAACAAGAGAATTGTATTTAAGGAAATAACTATGCTATCCAGAATTTATAAACCTTCACAGAGTTGAAGAAAAGAATATGTATTAAACACAATGTTCCTAAAAGTCTGAAGAGGTATCAATGGTGTGAAACCATGATTATAGATGTTGTGGTGTTGTGGGTCCCAGGACAAGGTGAGAGATGAGAATTGACTCCAAGTTCTCAGAAGGCTGATTTATTATATTATGGTATTATATTATATTAAAAGAAATTATATACTAAAATTATATTAAAGAAAGAGAAAAGAGGACATCAGAAGGCTAGACAAGAATGATAATAAAAACCCGTGACAGACTCAAGAGAGTCTGACACAGCTGGCTGTGATTGGCCATTAATTAAAAACAATTCACATGCTGGGTAAACAATTCTCCAAATCACATTCCAGAGCAGCAAAACATGGAGAAGCTGAGGCTTCTCATCTTGCCAGGAGAAGAAATCCTGGTGATGGGATTTTTCAGAAAACATCATAGTGACATACAGAGGCCAGAAATCCACCTGTTTCTGGGTCATCAAAACAAACTACAGGGCATGAAGTTCACTGGAGTAGATCCCTATCAATTTCCTCATCCCAAAAGTACAGCTAATGCAGCAGCAGTGATGGACCACCATCCATCCAGTGAAAGGGCACAAAACTCCCTCACTGGGACACTGCTGATGTGAAGGGCTGAGCAGAGAGGACTCTTACATGGGCTGCACAAGGACCCCTCTAAAGGTTATTAAGGAAAGAATCAAATGTTAGCAGTTAAGAGCACACAATGCTTACGATATTCTTATGGTATCTAGATGCCTGCTTGGGTTTTTTTAAGTCTTAATTCCTCTGTAACTTTAAATTATTTCCACTCATTCATCACTTCAGCATCTGAGGCAGGATACTAAGGTGCAGCCATTATTCTCCTTCTTCCCACTTCCAGTGTCCCTCAACAGCTTGGCCAAGATGTCCCTTATTGCTTGACATAAAACTTATCAAATGTACTCACCCCATATACCCATGAAAATGGCAAAAAAAAGAGTTGCCACGTTGTCAAACAAATGGGAATACTGCAAGAGAATAGCCAGGAACAGGTCAGTACCAAGAGAGTTTTCAGGACGGACAAAAAGGAGCAGTGGCTGCAGAACCAGACACAGACCTGGGAGGACTCGCAGGTGGTGTTCAGCCTCCAGTATTCGCAGTCTCGGTCACAAAGTGGGCACATGATGATCTCTCCTCCAATTGCAGGGTCACAGATCTCTTTGCTAAGCAGGAAAACATTGTAAAGTATCTGTTTCCACAGCATCTTAAAACTGTTATATGGAATTTATTTAAAAAAAATAAATACAAGCTTCATGTTTTCAAAGCTCAACATTTGCAGCTTCACAAGAAAGATGCCACATCTTGCCACAGTCACTGGTATTAACCAAGTGGCTGGTCAGGGCAAACCAAGAATGAAGCAGCTGCTACAAGGAGTAGAATTAATAATTCCCTTGATGTGGGCTTTTTGGGTCTACTGGTAATGAATCAGGAGTCTGTCAGGAGCTGTACTGTGCATGCTCTGCTTTCAGGTAAGATATAAAACCATGTTATTTCTCATCAGGTTAGCAATGACATCAAAACACCTTCTCTAAAAGCAGAGAGACCACTTCAGCTTTGATATCTGCAATAAAATTTGATACTTCAATTTAATGACAGTGGGTAAAGTTTAGAATTCTATGATATCCTTCAGTATCCAGAGAAATCTCAATATGTACAACATTACATATCTCAATATGTACAACAGTATTCCCACATGAATTCTTAACCTAGCTAAAACACAAGTCTCAAAACTACATTATTTAACAGGACAGATGAGAATTTTAACTTGTTAGTCATCTTTTATAGTTAAAACTCAAAATTTTATAGAAACCTTTAAACAGAAAACAATAAGCAACAAGAAATTAACCCTCTTTTCCTCTCCACACCCCCAGTCCTTGAATACAATAAATCTTTGGACTTCTGGTACAAGAAATACTATGCTTACTTTAAAAAACCCCACCAAATTGTTGTTGTTAAGACACTGGATCCCTCTGTGGTGGGAGAACACTGCTGATCTGTTTTACTCATGCTTTTGGTTAGTACAAATGATGCCCTACACAAAAAGGTCAGACGGACTCTGCAAGGCAGATTAAATAGACAAGCTTAAGGCAACAATAAACACTCAAACAGTTTTGAGAGATCTAAGGGATACCCTCAGGACTTCAGATATTGCAGCTGCTCCAATGCAGAAAGCTATGGCCAACAAAATATTGCTTTTCACCTACAAGTTGAGTCTTACTAATTGATAGTCACAAGTTCTGCATTAGTGGTCCACCACCTTTACAGCCAATAAAGACAGCTGAAGAACAAATTTGTCTGCTCTGACAAGCTTTAAAAGCTTGTTACCTGTTGAGTAACAATAATTTTTTTTTTTTTGCAAGAATAAAATTTTCACATTGCTTAGCTTTTGCCCAGGAGATTTTCAATGTTATACTTACCTGCTCATATTTTCATCCATTGTAAACAAGCCATAAAGAAAACAGATTAAGCCAACAACTGCTGCAAGGAATAACATCTCGGTGTAAAATCCCAGCCAGGCAAAATAGATGCCAATCTTCTCACCATAGTACTTTCTGAAATAAAAAAAAAAAAAAAAAGGCAAAGCAATTAACAGGAACACAAAGCAAAATAATTTCAAACTGTAGTAGAGCAAACTGGCCAGAGTAAAAGTGAAATGCTTGGCAAAATTCACTTTTAACAGCAGAGTAAATGCCTTGAGGTACTGTGGAAAATGAGGGCTGAAACTGCCCATGAGAAGTTACTCTGTAAGCTGTAAGAACCAGGTGAATGATCAGGAAATCTGGCCTCTCTTGTCCCTTTTTTGCTCCTAGCAGAAACGAACATTAAAATTGCTCTTTTCCCATTTATGCAGAATAGTGTAGGTGAAGATTTACTTTCTGATTTTTCCAAGGAGTTACACAAATGAAACAGCACAACAGTTCTGACCATATGGTTAAAGCAAATGGGTAATCCACAGAAATACAACCACTTGTGTCACAAACACGGAACTGTAACCTGTGAACAAAGCAACATTCTGTTGTATCACATCAAAGAATCAAAGAGATCTTAAGTGAGTTTAAATTTGGGGTTGAAACTAAGAATCAAGCTTCCAAACTGATTTTATCAGTATTTTTTCAAGTATGTGTTGAAATTTTAACATTTGAAATAAACCTTTAACATTTTTTGCAGAGATTGATTAAAAACTCTGAGGTATTCTATGTATGTATTTCTTTAACAGCTGAATTATCTGTAATATACCTAACCCCAGGAGGACTGGCTAGATGGAAAGGGGCTTGATTTAAGATAAAGCATTTTGCCACCCAGTAGAAAGCTCTGTCATGTCCTCCCCAGACAAAGTGCCCAATTAATATCCAGCTCTCATTGGATATTAAAAGAGGCAAAGATTTCCTGATGCCCTCAGTTTTAGCTTTTATATTTTTCAGATTCTGTGCTGCTTTAGTGCGTAGCTCTGAGCTTCATATTAAGCAATGGTAAGTGCTCTTCACAGAGCAGGTAGATAAAATAATCCTTTTCTAGCTAGGGACCAAGGACAGCCCATACAAGTTTCAGGCCCAAGAGCACAAACAACGTGGGCTGAAGAGTGAAAACAAGAAGGATGAGACTTCATAACCTAAAGCTATAATTGGACAATTAACTCCAATATGCAAATAGACCAGAACTTATAAAAGTGAGAGACCTTGTGACTGGTCATGCAATTTGTGACCATTTTGGTGCCTCTTGGGTGTAGCCCTGGCTGGGCTCTTGTGCTGCCCAATATGGATCCATTAAGGCTTTTTAATAAACACCTACTTTAACTCTGTGTAGCCTCTGTCCTAGGTCAGCCTTCTCAAGGCATCATTCCTGGCAGGATCAAGCCAGAAATGAATATACACTGGATTACGTTTTTACAGATGAATGAATATACACTTTTTTACAGCTGAATGAATATATCCTAGCAGGACCAAGCTAGAGATGAATATACACTGTATTACACTTTTTAATAAACACCTAGTTTAACTTTGTGTAACCTCTGTCCTAGGTCAGCCTTCTCAAGGCATCATTCCTAGCAGGACCAAGCTAGAGATGAATACACACTGTATTACACTTTTTAATAAACACCTAGTTTAACTTTGTGTAACCTCTGTCCTAGGTCAGCCTTCTCCTAGCAGGACCAAGCTAGAGATGAATACACATTTTATGACAGTGAAAAGTAAGGGCACACAACAAGCCCAGGCAGTATCTCACCTGATGAGGACCAAAGGCTGCTCCTTGTAGAAGCGCAGGAAGCGGGCCCACTCCATGTAGAGCGTGTACCTCTCGCTGTCACAGTTGGGGTCGCTGGCCTTCTTCCAGTACTGGCACTGCGAGCAAAGCAGAGTAAGGGGAAACCACCTTGTAATATATGTTATGAAATAATTCATGCTATAGAGAGAATGTATTTTATAAAACTGTGAGATCCAAATGAGTCTCTGACCACAAGCAGCCCAAAGGCAGATGTCTACTTGAATTCCCAGATTCCTGAAGGCCGCAGGAGAACAATCTGCAGTTAGCTTATGAATAGACGTGCCCAGTGTAACATCACCGCTATCCCGAGTCATCAGAAGATGCCTAAGAACGATCATTGCCCTGTTGATAACATCAATCAAGATAGCTCAGAAAGATACATCTGAATATGTGACTTCCCTGTATGCAATTAACACCAGCTATCGACCAGGAAACAGTGATTGTCCAGCTCTGCACAGTGAAAAGAATAGTCCTGAATATGCAGAGTTACAAGAGAAACTGGGACTCCTCTGCCTCGGGCATAAATGTATAAAAAATCCCCGCTAGAAGCGGCTCTGGTGAACAGGGAAGGGTCTGATGTGATAGAGGTTGGATCCAGGTTCACCCAGTGCTGATCCCGGGCTCGACGCCGTCTCTTTGGCTGTGGTGGTTCTGAGGACTGGATTTTGGTCGTGCAAAAAGATAAATAAAATCTTTTCACATTTTTGATAATTTGGATCTTGACTGATCATTTATAAGAACCTCATTGTCACTCTTGCATCGAGGATGACACAGGAACAGGTGAGAGGCAGGATTGTAGAAGGAGCAAAGGAGTTTTTTTCAAGAGAACCTCATGGCTGTTAGAGAGTGACATAATAGATTCTATTTGATTGGCTAATGTGAAAAATGTGTATTTCATGACTGGCTTTTCACAACTATTAAAATGAATATTATATGTGTTATGTTAGAAAGTTATGCTGTATTAATTTTCTGAAGTAGTGTGGTAAATATAGTTTTAGGTTTAACATAAGGTTAAAATAGAAACCATGCTGTGTAAGATACGTTTAGCAGCCACAGGACACCTGAATCTTTCAGAGAAAGAGAATTTATTGCTCCATTATCAGAAGAAACGAACTTCTTCCTGCCTCAGCCCTGAAGATGCTGTCAGGATTCAGAGGAAGCAGCTGACACTGACCAGACAGAATCCTGTGTTTGAATGGAATTTATGCATCATGGATGAGGTGTATGAATGTGCAACAGGCTGTTGCTTTTAAGGGTTAATCCTCTGTTAATGTGGGTCCTTTTTCAGGCTTATTTTGCCCAGAAAGAGGTACCCGGATTGTCTAACTCTTTGTTTTTTTTGTCTCATATTGTCCTAATTCAAATTGTCCAAAATTTTTATTACTTTAATTATATTGCTATTTTTATAACCATTTTATTACTATTAAACTTTAAAAATTTCAAAAACAACTGATTGGCGTTTTTCACAGCTAACTAACAAAAACACCTTCCTCATACACCATCCTTGAGAGGACCAGAGAGACAAAGCCTAAGGTACTACTGTGTTGTCTGTGCCATCAAGCATTGCAGGAATGTGATGGAGTAAGTCTCTAAAGAAATGAGTGACTGACACATATTTTAAAAACTCATCCATAGGAAGAAACATTTCAGCACATAAAAGCCAAATAGCAGGGCTGACAGCTATGTCTGTGTGCTATAAAACAGAATCAATTACTGGGACAAATTGAAAGGTTTGAGTGTATTTTCGTATCTCCTGGAACAGCAAATGTCACAGTAGGTAAAAGAGTGCAAACACTGGGAAATGCTCAAGGGAGCAGAAAGCTGAAATACTTACATCATGAAGAGGATATGCAGCTGTGTAGGTGCCATTGTTCAGCAGTCTCTTAATCCCAAATTTTTTCTTCCCTTCTTCTGTTCCGTATGGGCAACGTGTAAGAATATAATTAACCTGAGGTTCAAGAATGACAATTTCAGACCTTTCCTATTCTAAGGCCATTAAATAGAAACCTGTAATAGATGAGCACTGTGTATAATCTGCAGGAACAATATGCAAAAGCAAAAGGTATTTCTTCAGAAGGCCTTATCTCCCTATAAGAATACTGGGGGCACAGCTGCCTTGTAGACATGCAGAAGATCAGTTCCAAGAATTATTCTATATTTCTAAGCAAGCTGCACAGGTACCCAGGACCTCTCTGCATTCACCTCAGTTACCAAGGTTTCTATACCCACTCCTTCCTTACACCAATATTCTGATGGGGCTGTGTAAATCTCCCTATACCCAGAAGCAGCCAAATTCCCATACTTACTATTCTGTTTCTCATGGATGGTGAGAAGAAAGTGCTCTCATCATTAATGAGGTACAGCTCCTGCTTGTCCTTGCTGAACGGTGCTGTGAAATAATCTGGCTCAGGGTGCATCACCTTCTCAGGCAGCCTCAGGGGGAAAAGCACACAGTCCAGGGGGTTCTCCACCATGGAGGGAATGTCATTTTCCCTGATGGGAACTTTAATGTTCAGCACTTCTGCATATGTGATCAGAACCTCCCACGGTGCATGGATCTTCACGAAAAAAATCTTCCCATCTTCAGATTCCTGCTCCAGAAAAGTTAAATCAGACATTAGACCAAACTGTGTTTTATTTAAAGATTGATGGGAATATTTTTCATATAAAATGTATTGCCTTTTGCATATTTTTAAAGGATTTAAAGATGAAATAGGAGGGAATAGGACTTTCTGTGTGTGAATATATATATATATATTTACTGAAAAACTTATTTGAGTGGTTGGCTGTTCATAAAAATAACCTTTGCAGTACTACAAGCTCACAAAGGCTTTTCAAACTATATTCATCTCATACACTGAAGCCTGAAAATTCTCATTACACTGGAAACACAAAGAATAATCTTGTCATAGGCCTCATGTAACATGGGTGTTCTTCTAGTGCTGCTCTGCATTCTCAGTAGAAGTTGGCAATCAGAAGGGTTTTTAGTATTGCTCAATGAATTGCCTACCTAAGGATGTTACAGAGCCTGAACTTCACCTCAGCCTCTGGCATGCTGACTCCAGCAGTCAGAATTGCACATCCTCCAGTTATTACAGCCAACAGTACCACTAATCAAACATCCTCAAGGTCACAGGGGCCTTCCTCACAATTACAACATCCAGTGGGTGTAACTGATTTATTCACTGCCTTCCAAACTTGTTACTCATTGTTAGGTAGAATTAAAATCAGCTGTAGGTACACTTCCCATTTATGCGGATATAAACCAAATCACAGCTATTTTGCCTTCTTGTTATGAAAGCAAAGGCTTTGTTTTTGTTATGAAAGCAAAAAAAAAGCTTCCTCTTGAATCAAAATTATTCTGCTTCCACAATTCTTATCAATGCATCTGGAAAAAGCACTCAAATAAACATATTAACCTTGTTTCCCCTAAATTAGTGACACTCCACTGAAATACATGAATATAATTTATAATTTTTCTCAGCAGAAGAAAGTGGTTTATTGATTTCCAAGTCCTATTCTTTTTAGTCCTAATTTTTCTTTCTTTTTTACCTTCTTGTCTTCTGTTTCTAGCTCCAAACCAGCCTTTTGCAGGTTGCTCTCAAATTCTTTTCTCCTTTCCTGAAGAGAAACAAAGACACTTTAGTAACTGATGCAATTGATCACTCACCATGACTCACTGGGATTCACTTCTCTCAGCTGCCCCATGACAACCCCTAAAGGCTGTGTGACCTTCTCAAAGCAAGCAGACAGAAATCAGTGATACACAGGAGGCCACTTTGTGGTGAGGGCCAGCTCTGGGATGGGAGCCCAGCAGGAAGGGCACTGACCAGCCCCAGGGCACCCAGTGGCTGGGAAAAGGCTTGGTCTGGGCTACCTGGATCATCAGACAAACAATGATGGCTTGGGTCTTGAGCACTTCTGACTTCAGCAGTGTGAAAAATGCATGTATTTCATGATTGGCTTTTTGCAACTATTAAAATGAATATTATATGTGTTGTGTTGGAAAGTAATGCTGTACTAATTCTCTTAAGTAATGTGGTAAATATAGTTTTAGGTTATAAAATAATGTTAAAATAGAAACTATGATATGTAAGATACTTTTTTTAAAAGAAAGGACTCACACTGAGATAGCAGCCACAGGACACCTGAATCTTTCAGAGAAAGAGAATTTATTGCTCCATTATCAGGAGAAATTAACTTCTTCCTGCCTCGAAGGTGCCGTCAGGATTCAGAGGAAGAAGCTGACACTGCCCAGCCAGAATCCTGTGTTTGAATGGAATTTATGCATCATGGATGAGGTGTATGAATATGCAACAGGCTGTTGCTTTAAGGGTTAATCCCCTGTTAACGTGGGTCCTTTTTCGGGCTCGTGCTGCTCACAAAGAGGCACCCAGACTGTGTGTAACTCTTTGTCTTTATTGTCTCATATTGTCCTAATCCAAATTGTCCAAATTATCATTACTCTAATTGTATTACTATTTTGATAACCATTTTATTACTATTAAACTTTTAAAATCTTAAAAACAAGTGATTGGTGTTTTTTCACAAACTGCTGTGTGGGTGTGGTCAAGTTTAGCTCTATTTCCAAGAGAAAGATGAAAAGAAAAACTCAAAGGCATGTGGAAGACTGAGTGCCTCCAGCTTCATCTATTTCTTTTGTATATTTAGTTATACAATTATGCCTGATACAGACATTCAAGTGCTGATTTTGATTACAGACAATTCAAACAGCATTTCACAAACATCACTGATAAGACCAATAAATCACTGCATGTGCTTAGCTTGCATAAAGTCAGCATGGACTTCATGCAGAGATAACAAACCTGCCCATGGCAGAGTGTGGTGGCTGCATCACCTGTGTGAGCTTGATATTCTTCTTGAACTCTTTCTTTTTTGCAAAGTAATTCTTAAGTTGTGTCTTTAGATAAGAACATTTTCTTCCTTTTCTTTTCTGTATAATTTTT
Source organism: Emberiza elegans (assembly GCA_024865655.1). Lineage (NCBI taxonomy): Eukaryota > Metazoa > Chordata > Aves > Passeriformes > Fringillidae > Emberiza > Emberiza elegans. The sequence goes on from JALJVW010000011.1 coordinate 5,564,995, forward strand.
GCTCCTATTGAGAGACTGTATTCATTTCCCTTTAATTATATAAAATTTGCTGAAGACCTGACAGAATAACAATAACTTAAGCCAAATATTGAGCCCTACCCTCTTTAAAATGCACAACCTAGATCAGAAATTTATTTCTAGCTAAACCCTGTCATGCTGTCTAATGTTTCTTCTATTGAAAAGTCTTAAATTACAGTTTTCAAATATACTTAAAAAACCCCAAAACACGATAGTTTTCAGCCAGTTTTCTTTTCCTGCATGTCAGTGAGAAGTAGACTGCCATTTTTGCATTTCAGTTTGCATAACTTACTCAGACAAATGAATGCAGACTGAAGAATACTGTTCATAGCCCTCAGATGTTTTCCTGTGTTAGTGGCCTCTCACTTTTATGTGCCACATCTGATTTTGTCAAATATTACTAGATATTAAATTAGACACTGGACTACATAAACTGGTGAATATGATGACTCCTGAGTTCTAGCACATGCTGGGGGCAAAAGCAATTCCATGCACTGTTTTCTTACAAACCTGCCTAAAAGCAGCCTATGAACATCAGAACTCTGGTTTGCTGACATGATAATCAGATAGAGAAACACAACCAAAAGGTGATTTCAGAAGGTATGTTAAGAGGCTGTAGAAAAGCTGACATTCAAGCCTAGCATCCAAAGCTATATGCCACTCTGGATTACCTTTTCTCCTGACAAAGCACACACTGGTGTGTATTTTTTCTCCAGCCCACACTGGAAGAGAGCCAAGCAAGTCAGCTCAGGGGCTCCTCTGAGGAGACAGAGCCAAAGGGTCTGGCCCCATCCTACTTACCTTTCCTTACAATGCACTGAGTGGGACAAACTGCAGTGCTCTAACAGAAATGATGCTCTTTTACCACCTTGCTCTTCGCCCACAAGCCCCCTCCTGAAACCCATGCAATGTACTATACTTTCCAGTTAATGGGAAAAATATTTTTAAAGGAAATCAATCTGCTGTGGGGGGGGAAAATCCTCCCCCTTTTCTTGTCAAATACTGGATTTCTTCATGTCACCATCAGAGGCTTAAAATGGACAAAATGTATCCTTGGACCGGAGGGGCTGTTTTTAACCTGTACTTAGAATTTTAAGCCTACTGCCCCAAACCTGATAAACTATCCCTGGTGCATGTATTTCTGACTCTACTGTAGTTGCCAATCTGCACTCAAAGAGGCATGAGGGAAGCTCTGTAAGTCATCACATCCACCATATTATGTGGATATCTCACATAATTTGGGATAAGCACAGACTAACTTTATCATCTGACGTGCTGGGCTGTAATGAACCATCCCACTAAGATTAACAAGGCAAGATCCAAAGTCCAGTAGTACTATTATGCCCAAAGCAAATGTAACACTGCATTTGTAGCTAGGGAAGAGAGATAACTTCTATAAACCCAATTGTGATAACAATGCTGGCACAACAACAGGTAACAATGCAGGTCCAGCTCCTGGTGGGTCCCTTCTAACTCAGCATATTCTGTGATTCTTTAACTCTGGGAATTCCTGGCTCTGCACAAGACACTCCAGGAGTCACACTGTGTGCCTAAAGTACTGTGAAAATGCTTCTTGAACTCTGCCAGGCTTGGTGCTGTGACCATTGCCCTTGGGAGCCTGTTCCAGTGCCCAACCACCCTCTGGTAAAAACCCTTTAGTTCCTAATACCCAACCTAAACCTCCCCTGACTCAGGTTCATGCCATTCCTTTGAGTCCTGTCACCCACTGGTCTCAGAGAGAAGAGATTGGTACTTCTCCCTCCTCTTTCCCTCACAAGAAAATTGTACACTGTGATGGGGTTTCCTCTCAGTCTCCTCTTCTCTGTGCTGAACAAACCAAGCGCCCTCAGCTGCCTCTCATGAGGCTTCCCCTCAAGGCCCCTCACCAGCCCCATGGCCTTCTTTTGGACAGTCCCTCAACCTCTTTTTTTATATTGTGGTACCCAAAATGAGACACAGAACTCAAGGTGAGACTGCCTCAGCTCAGAGCAGAGCAGAACAATCCCTCATTGCCTGGCTGGTGATGCCGTCCCTGATGTCCCCAGCACAGGGCTGGCCCTCCTGGCTGTGCCTGATGTCCCCAGCACAGGGCTGGCCCTCCTGGCTGTGCCTGATGTCCCCAGCACAGGGCTGGCCCTCCTGGTTGTGCCTGATGTCCCCAGCACAGGGCTGGCCCTCCTGGTTGTCCCTGATGTCCCCAGCACAGGGCTGGCCCTCCTGGCTGTGCCTGATGTCCCTGATGTCCCCAGCACAGGGCTGGCCCTCCTGGCTATGCCTGATGTCCCTGATGTCCCCAGCACAGGGCTGCCCTCCTGGCTGTCCCTGATGTCCCCAGGACAGGGCTGGCCCTCCTGGCTGTCCCTGATGTCCCCAGCACAGGGCTGGCCCTCCTGGCTGTCCCTGATGTCCCTGATGTCCCCCACAGGGCAGGGTCCCTGATGGCACAGGGCTGCCCTCCTGGCTGTGCCTGATGTCCCTGATGTCCCCAGCACAGGGCTGGCCCTCCTGGCTGGCCTGATGTCCCTGATGTCCCCAGCACCTGGCCCTCCTGGCTGTCCCTGATGTCCCCAGCACAGGGCTGGCCCTCCTGGCTGTCCCTGATGTCCCCTGATGTCCCTGATGTCCCCAGCACAGGGCTGCCCTCCTGGCTGTCCCTGATGTCCCCAGCACAGGGCTGTCCTGGCCCTGATGTCCCTGATGTCCCCAGCACAGGGCTGGCCCTCCTGGCCCTGATGTCCCCAGCCAGGGCTGCCCTCCTCTGATGTCCCTGATGTCCCCAGCACAGGGCTGGCCCTCCTGGCTGTGCCTGATGTCCCCAGCACAGGGCTGGCCCTCCCTCCTGCCTGATGGTCCCTGTCTCCCTGATGTCCCTGATGTCCCCAGCACAGGGCTGCCCTCCTGGCACAGGGCCCTGCTGACCCACTGAACGTTGTTGTGGGTCCCTTCCACAGCAGAATATGCTGTGATTCCTTCTGCAGCTACCAGCCAAACCCCTGCCAAGCTGCCTGGTGTGCTCTGAGTTCAGAGTGAGCCCAGCTCTCAGGCACCCCTGCAGACCTGGGGTGCAGGGCTAACAGCAGCAACAAGCATCTGGCATTTGCTGACCCTGGCTCCCTAATTCTGGCCTGGCCTGACCTCTAAGAAAGCAGAGGTTTCTGTCTGAGGTGATAAAAACTGGGAAAGGAACTCAATGAAATTTCCTTCTGTATCTCTGTACCCCACTGGGGACAGAGGGACTTTGCTTCCAGTCAACAGAGGAGTGGAGTTACTTTGCACAGAGATCTATGAGTCCCAAGGCACTGCAGTTCTTGTGAAGAAATATGCTTATGGACAATAAAGACTATGTCGTGGTCATACATCAATACTTTGTTAGATATTTTGATAAATTCTATTTATTTTTTAACATTCACGTACATTTTAGATGTTGGTGAAATATTTCCATGTGTGCTGGAGGCTCTAAGGATTAATATTGTCTCAAAAAATCATAATCCTAATTTTTGTTCAGAGGCCTTTGTGGTTTGGATTTATTCATGTAGCTTATAGAAGGCAAGCTCAAAACAGCTGAAGGCAAGCTCAAAACAGCATTCCAGCTGAAGCTGGAATGTATCTGGGAATATCAAAAAAGTTAAAAGTTGTTCTGCATGAAACTAAGGGAGAAAATTAACAGACTGTCTCTTACATCTGTATCAGGGATATGTTGAAACACACAAGGACGTTATTTATCCCATTCTTAGAAATGCAGAATAAAGCTGTTTCCTTGAGACCAGGAAACAAAACCCTTTGTCACAGCTGTTATTCTCCTTGCACAAACACTTCTATTCTCAGCTGTTCCATTTTACTGCATCATTGTACTACCACAAAAGAAACATTTCTTTCTATGTTAACTGTACAATAGCAAGCACAGTGTATGCCAGACAAATTCCAGAGGCGGCACTTCATCAAGATTTAAATCTTGTTACCACAAAGACAACAGCACAGTAATTGTATGCTAAGAAGTCTGCGCTAATTTATGGACATACTAATTGCAGAAAGATCTATGGTGACCAGAATTGTAGGGCATATGCAGATGCCCCACAAAATGTGTAAAAAATAATTGGTATCTCCATGACAGTTTGTCCAGTGACCACAGAGTTTATCTACAGGGCCACTGACCTTCCCCCATGAGGCCATAAACTCTTTTGCAAGGAACAGATATACACAGAATTAAATATCCCAAGACTTAATGTGGATGTTTATGCCTTTCAAAAGGCATAGGAAGTGCATTTTTATGCCAAAGAGGAAGGACAATATTAGCTACTAACTCTTGGGCTTTTTCCCATGTGAATCCTTCAGTCAGTAATGACACCCATGGACATGGGCTCTGCTCTGGCAAAGATTCCTACTGCCCCTAATGAGCCATAAATCAATGAGAAGGAAACTGGTGCACACAACATGAGTGAGTGACTGGACTGACCATCTGACTCATTTTCCTTCCCACCTGAACATAACCTAAACAGTATGTTTTTCTTCCCTCATTTTAAACAATTCAAGTATGACCAATGGAAAAGTTTAAGAGTTGCTTTGACAAATTTTGCATGGGTATCTTTCTCCTCTCTACATTGAGTGGCCTTCTCATCCTTATTTTTGAAATGCATTTTGCTTCAGGGGAGAAGAAAGCATCTAGCTAGGAGTACAGCCTAACAAAGAGGGTGAGTTTGAAAAAATATGCTGGCACATAAACCTATGGTATCACAGCTCCCAAATAACCTGGGCTCCCAAGAAAATCTTTGGAATGTGGCTAGCTGAGCAAAGCTGACTGAGATGCTTAATCTGGGAAACGCATCAAACAGATACATGACAAATTTTTGGATTTTTTAATGTAATAACAGTAGGATAGAGGGGCTGTGTTCCACGCTAGATTGTATTTGGATGCGAGGACAGGCAGCAGAAGTTCTTAATGAAAACAGTATTTTCTTCATAAAAGAATGAAAACAACAGGCAATTTTTAACAGCCTAATCTTGTCAGTATTTTTCCAAAGGAAATTTGAATTTTTTATTATGAAATTATGAATTTACCTCAATATGGCAAGATAAAGATTGTAACTGTTCTTTGCTTCAAAGACTAATAGCTTTGATCATGATTTTGTCATAAGCATTGGTGTAATTAGTCTTTTTCAGATACCCTTATCTTTCAGAAAAATATGATTACTTGAGAATGTAATTTTTTAGTGTCTCTCTCCTTTTTAAATTCTTTTGATCATGAATAAACTTTGGAATTATATTTTGGATAGACTAGTTTGTAAATGTAACCTCTCCTGACTCTGAAAGAAGGTAGAGAATACAGAGAAAAAAATAAATTGAAATCCTAATTCTTTAAAAATATTGTGCTTTATATAAAATTTGTTGCCTTGACTGCCTCTCATTATACTGGGATTTTTTATATAGCTGGAATTTATGTCAGCCAAGTGAGACCTCATGTGTCAGCGTGAGCAGGAACAAACAGGTGTCATTAACTCATTCCATCTGACCTATTATTACCATTCAGGGTCTTGCTGGCAAGTTCAAGAATAATCACTAACTGGCACTTTAGAGAAAGCTTGTTTTTGTGCTCTGTTACATAGGAGGGTTCTTATCAAAGCCACTTTAAATATTTTTCCAGAAGAATGAACACACATATGCAGACAGTAGGTCAAACACAGGGGAAAGCTCCAGAAGGACATGCTGTGTTTGTGCTACTCAGAGCATATTTTAAGAAAAGAGCCTCAAAAGTATTAAAGAAAAACTGCATGGAGTCTTGGAGCTAAGAATCTATTTCTCCTCTAACTACAATCAAAGGGTATGAAAAATTAGTCATTGTTCAATATTGTTTGGATGACCTTTGCTTATTTAGAAGAATAATGCTCCTTCATTTGAAAGTATTTACAGGTGCAAGTATTCACAAATATTTCTCCATAGTCTTAGCAAGACTGTTAAATGAAGAAGCAAAATAATTTCGATTACTTTGCTCCATTGTATAATATATTGCTCAGCCTAAGTAATGAAGAGTGATCAATTCAATAAATATAGACACTAGTAAAATTGGATCCTGACCAACAACAGTAAATTACACAGAAATGTTCATACATGGGATTGCCTTTCACACAGCTATATGTGATTTTTTTAGGTAAATTCTATTCCAGATGAGTCTAGTGATCCGACAGGGTTAGTAACTGATATTCATCTTATCATAAATAAAAATTAAGAGGACTTCAAAAAGACAAACTTACCAACTTCTTTTCCCATTCCTTATTAAGATCATCCACATAGGAGAGAACAAAATCAATTCTCCTGACACCATCCCTGAAGAAAATAGAATCTTTGCTTTGATGTCTTTTATCAATCTGCAGAAGATACAGGCATATGAATTAAAAAAAACAAGCACTGCTTTTTCTCTAAAATATCACAGAAGGCAAAGAAGTTCCCCCATATTGCCACAGTTTCTTTACAGCTGAAGATACATCTGGGCAAGTTTTAACAAGGGCAACATCTAGATTAATTTCAAAATTAACCGCATATGTCTGCAAGCATTACATGTAAATAACTGACACAGGAAAATAAATATATATATATGTTAGTGTAGCAATACTTGTGAATACTTGAAGCAGGTAGCAAAATGTAAATTCATGCATTTTTCTCTACATAACAACATTCACTAAATCAACCACCACAGAGACACATGTCCCAGCAATGACCACACATAAAAATAGCTCACAAAAATACAGGTGTAATGTTTCAACACTGAGTATTTACTTTAATGGGAAAAAAAAACTCCTAATAAAAGATATCAACATAATAGGGCAATTAGTATTCCAATTGATCTATTAAAGGTCATATTTTAATTTACCAACATGCCAGAATGTCTTAGTAACAACATCCACCTTTTCCACTATTAGGCCACAGTAATTAATGTTAGGCAAAGAAAAGACTGTAACCCCACTCTCCTCGGGAAGTTATCTCATTAGGTAATATTGTTTATTATCATATCAATATTCAGCTCTATCAAATCACATACAAGACATACAGCAAAGTGCTTTCCATATTAGTAAATATTCTAGTTTAAACGTAACTCTGTGCTGAGGAACGTTGCTGTTACTTTTTCAACCACACCTATCAGTGAAAGTGTATTTGTATAGGGCTGAACTGGGGTTTTATTTTATTAGAGTAGGAACAAACCAGAGTATTATGCCTCTCTCTTTTCCCTCTCACACCATGCAAGGATGCATGTGCTCCTTGAGAAAGCACAGAATATTGATTTGTAGCCGTGGCCCTTGCTCCCAGTTAACAGAATCAGCACACAGTGAAGCATGTTATTACTGCAGCATACAAGCCACTCGCAATAGCACTGATCACTGCTTTACCCTGAGACGCCGCTTCAGGAACAGATTATACTTCCTTCCACTCTGCTGGAACAACCAACAAGCAGTTAGCAGGCCCACTGTTCCTCTCCAAGAACCAACTGCTTCAAGCACATACACCCCAACTACAGAGAGCAAGAAATCCGTGTCCTTTGAAGCTAAGAAAAGCCTCCCAACACCAGAAAAACACAAGCGCCCAAAAATAATATGACTGTCATGTCTTTTTAATTAAAGGCAAAGTGGGCTGGAACCTGGTTGGAAGTAAAAATGTTTTAAGACAATGATTTCTATAATACTACTTGCTATCATTTGCATCCTTCAGTCTTGGGACTGCTGCTGGTCAGAGAGACCCTGAGATGGGTTAGAAAGTCTCTTTTCCCAGCCCGGCGGTCAAGAAGGAGTCAGAGCTCTTCAGTTCTCAGTCTCAAGGTTGTTTATTGTTCCTTATCTATAAAATTCTTTCTCCTGCCCAGCCGAGATCCATTCAACAAGACATCCCAAGGCACTCTGCCTGCCCCAGGGGTGGTGTTATGTCTTTATACTAAAAACTACATATACAATGTTTACAATTACTGTCCAATACCTATCACCTGTGTTAGACAGTGAGCTTCTACTCTAAACCAATCTGTGAGTGCCACCATCACAGCAGAAGGTGGAGGCTAAGAAGAAGAAAGGCTGGACACACACAGATTCCTCCCATCTTGTCCCCTGAACCCCCACTCTAAACCCCAAAAAATCTATTTTTCACCCTGTGATAAATTCATTATCATTCTACTTAAACTTTGGTAATTCTTCATATAAAGTTGGTAATTGTTTTTTCCAAGGGCTAAATCAAAAGGCACAGGGGTCTTGGGCTCTATGCCAAGGTCTCTGAGCCCCCTGGGCAGCCAGAGGAATTTCCTGGGTTCTGACACTTCAGCAGATTTAAAAAAGAGCAGTAAGAAAGTGGTTCTGAGTGTAGAGCAAAGGTACCAAAACAACACCTCATATGCATGCAAGTTACTGTAATGCTCATGTTTGGTTGGACCCACTGGGACATAAAATAACAAACGACAACCATGTAATTCCAGAGCTGAAAAATTACAAGTAATAATATCCACATAATCCATGTGTTTATCTTTCAACAGGCTGAAATGAAATAAAAACAATTGACAATCCTATTGTTCCATAGTGTTGCACAACTTTATGCATCTTCATTAGACACACCAGTAACTGCTGAAATTAGACACTTGAAGCACCCATGTGTTATCCAGAACTCCTGTGCTCCTATCCTAGCCCTTGGGGAGCTACAAAACACTGCTGCAAATCAATGCAGCACAAAAAAAGCTAAAAGAAATTACTTCCTGAAAATGCTACCATCCGTTCTTTGCCTTTCCTCCTCCGCAATTCTGTTAAGGTTTTTTATTGTTTATCTTCTTGAGAAATATTTACAGCAGATCAATTAGAATACTTTGTACGGCTGAAATCAGGACAGCTACCTCAGAAATGTTTTTGCTTTCAAATGCAGTACATCATCTTTCATGATTAAATGGTTCACAAAAACATGGAATGCAAGAACAGAAAAGAAAAAGGATTTTTCTATTCTATTTTGTACTTACAGGTTTAGGTCTTTCTTTGAAAATATAACTGTGACTATATGCACACTGCAAGTTCAGACACTAAGTGAATCAAATTAAAATGGTGCACAGAACCATGCTAACATCTGTATAGAATCAGCAGTACTGTAATTATTCAGCATTACAGTAAGTAAACCCCAAAGTACATTCCAACAACTTCAAATGTTAGCAATTGCCCCAACCACTGATTAAAAAAAGACAGTGACTTCACAAGCACAGAAATTGTTCTAGTGCACTAAATTCATATACAAAAAGAAGAAATAAAACAATAAGCAATACTTACTTCAAAAAAAAGCTCCTGCTGAAGGAGCACCCCAAATTGTTTGGGTTGCATAGTTATAATTAATTATTCAATACAATTGAAGAAGTATTTTATCTTTACTGACATCAAAATTTGGTCGTTTTCTAAGATGTATCAGAATCCTCAGTAATTAAAGGTCTGACTATCAATTTAAGAAGATGCAGTAGTCACTAAAAGCAGTCACAGATCTGCTTTTAGAAGGGGAATACTTATCACTTCTTTCTCAAAGGATGTTCTGGAGAACATCCTTTGAGACATAGGATTATTCATTGTGGATAGTGACAGGCCTGCTTATTAAACCCATAAAGTATTCCTTTGCATTTTGCTCCATTTGGACTTCACAAGGAAAACAAGATCAGTCCTGCACATTCAGGAAGGTTTGTGCATACATGTGAGCCTACAAGCTTAATGTATATAAAAATTTTGTAATTTGCATTGATTCTATCAGTGAATCATTAAACATTTGTACATCTTATTTCTTAACAGCTCTTTCCAGAACTGCATAAATGCAGTCAGTGATCCTCGACAACCTGCAGATATTAAATAAAGGTACACTTCATCACAAAAAATATTCTGAAATGTCTTCCTCCTGCAATACAAGGAACCAAATTAAAACTTTCCAACACAGTACAGATAGCAAGCTGAAACTTTTTAGTAATTAAGTTACACCCAATGAGAACTACAGAAGAGCTGGAGCCCTGAGGCATATGGTGAAAACTCAAGAAGCAACAACCACAAGTCACAACAGGAGAAATTCCTACTGGATGAGAGGCTGTGGTTGAGTGGGAATGGGTACAACAGATTGCCCAGAGTGAGTGCATAATCTCTATCCTCAGAGATAACACAGCCTGATTGAGCTAGACCAGGACTGACCTGCACTGACTGTGCAACCTGATCTATCTTTGAAGCCAGCACTGCCTTGAGGGGGAGGTCAGCCATCCAGAGGTCCCTTCCAATCCATGCTCACTGCAGGATTCTGTGCAATCCCACTACTGCAAACATTCAGCATTTACCAGGGCTTTCAAAACACCGAATAAATCCATCAACTACAAAGCAAGTTACAAACCCCACCTGTTTGAAACACAAGTAATGCCCTCCTGTTATCCTGTAATAGCTTTCCAGACTCATTAGTCTAGTTATCTCTCTAAGAACTGTGACCACTCAGCTTGTGGACAGATGTGCTAATTGAATGCTGTAATGGTCTATCATTAAGAGATAAATTTTCTTTTCATGTGGCATAAGTGCAAAAACAGGATACCTATGGTATTATACCAATAGTTATTCTATATTTGGTGATTTCTCTCCAGACACCCAGCAGAGGCTGGGGTACTGGACCATGTCCAACCAAACAACCCTCCAAGTACCTGGGCTTGCACGCCTCACCTCAGACACAATCCAAAGCCCTGCAGTAGGAAACCCTGACTCAACAGGACAGGTGACAGGAGAGACTGAAACAGGAGTCTCCTTGAGCCAGGTCTCATCAGCTCTTGGAGATCTATTTCACAGCCAAGATAGCTCAGCTACCTCAGAAGGCATAAAATCACCAGGATGGCTTCTGTGGTAGTGCTGGAAACAAAAAGGTTTTAATAAAAGGCAAAACAACAAACTCTTTACAGAGAAAAACTGAGCCAGGTGCAAGAGGCCCTCCTGCCCCTGGTAAAACACCCCACAAAAGCCATTAGTTCCTTTGTTTTCTTCTTTTTCTAGTAAATTGCTCAGGTGTGACTTTTTGGCTCTTGTCCAGTTGGCTATCCTTAAGTTTGAGGTGAAGGCCCCAGATCCTATGGGGTGTCTTTTCACCTAATTGAGGAGAGAAACTTCTGGGCTTATTTCCTTTTTAAGGGGACAGAGGATAATTTTGTCACTCCATCAAAAGAGGACACATTCCTATAAAAGAGACCAAGCAGTCAGCAAGGAAACAAAGCCTAGCTCAAGATGAAGTAAAGCTGTCAGAGCCCATGCTCTGTTCTGCCCAGACTGGTTGGGCACAGTGTATAAATGCTGGCTGGCAGCCCCCAGACACAGATGCACCTAGACTGGCCATTCAGTGAGAAACAAAGCCCAGCTCAGGATGAAGCAAGGCTGTCAGAGCCCAGGGTCTGTTCTGCCCAGACTGGTTGGGCACGGTGTGTAAATGCTGGCTGGCAGCCCCCCAGACACAGGTGCACCTAAACTCACCATTCAGCAATAAACAAAGCCCAGCTCAGGATGAAGCAAGGCTGTCAGAGCCCAGGGTCTGTTCTGCCCAGACTGGCTGGGCACGGTGTGTAAATGCTGGCTGGCAGCCCCCAGACACAGGTGAACCTAAACTCACCATTCAGCACTGCTGCATGCCTGCTGAGGCGTCCTTGGCTCCTCAGGTGCCTCTGGGACCCTTCTCCAGGGCCAAGGCAAACACTCAGGCCCAGGGAGCTGGAGAGGAAAAGCAGCTGCTGGAAGTGGCACAACCAGCAGCCCTGGCACAGAGGAACAGCTGTGGGCTGGGGCTGAGCCACGGGCACCCTGCTAAACGTCCCTGTGGCCTCACTGCCCCTGGCACACTGACAGTGGGCAGTGTGGGCAGCTACCCCGTGTGGGTTAGTGGCATCACACTACCCAAAACACAAATATGCTCTGCAGATTATACCTTAATTATTTCATCCCTTATGTTTTTATGGGACTCCGAGGGATTTCTGTTTCTGGTTATCCATCCAACAGGAAATGTATCCTTGCAGGTCACTTAGCACAGCTCTCACCTTGGCATGGAGCTTCCTCCAAATACACTCTGCTACTAAATATCCCAGCCCTCTCTATGTCCACACCTCAAAGACAGGGAAACTTGTCCTAGAGCAATACATTTCAGATTATTACTCAGTCAGAAAACTGCAAACTCCTTATGTTCAGAAACACCCTTCCCAAATTCAGTGCCTCGGACCTCGAGGTTTCCCAAGGGTCCAATCCCACAGAGCGGGGGCTGCAGGCTCAGACCTGAGCACCCTTCCACTTCTGCTTTTGTAGCTTCTATCTTTTCTGTGGGAAGGTGGTTTAGAGCAGCATTTTCAGTACCAAAGCAGTAACAACACCAAGCAGAGATGGAGGAAGCCATTAGCTTCACTAATTACAGCACAGGGCAGCACCTCTGGCTGTGACTAACAAGAAAGAGTAGATGTTACATTAATACTATGGAATGGTTTTATGATCCCCCATCAGCACATCAAGGAATTACATTATCATAGTTGTACATTACCAGGCAAAAAACCTGTCTGAAACTACAACATGAAATTGATTTGTAACATTTTGCTGGCTTAAAAGATACAGTCTACAAACAAAATATTTATTTTATTAACTGCATACCTTTGATAATCACACAGCAAGTTAGATGTGAAACAGACACTGTAAAACCCCCAAAGAACTACATTAAAACACAACTAGGTAATTTATGAATTAGCAATCTACAGCAGAAAAACTTTCAGAGTACAAAAATGGACGAAAATATAAGGTTTGAAAACTGAATCAAAATATAAGAAAAGTCTCCATAACTGAAAGGGTAGGAAACATTCAATGGCTTAAAAAAAAGTTATGACCTTCACTTAGATCCCCAGTTTGCATGGAATATTTCTATAGTCCTCCTTTTCACTGAATTAAAACATGCTACAGGAAAAACATGGCTTTAAGTGCTGCTACACAAAATATGAATATATATATTTATACATAGATATGAACTTAAACATAACTTTATGCATACACATCTAAATTATATAAATGCATTTCCAAAAGTAAAATGTTCCTGGAAATACATTTAGAGAACATACAAATACATATGTGACTCCCCTGAAAATCCAAAATGGCATATTTCTGGTTCATGCACTCAGTTCCCACTTTACCAGAGACCCTTTCCATGAAGTTCTCGTCATTCTTCTTCCTTGAAGGAATCCACGCAACTGAAGAGCTCACTCTCTTTAAAGCCGTGTATTAACAACACCCTTAACCCCACCCATCCCAATTTCAGTTACACTTCATGCAGGCTGTAAGGTTGCATCCAAAACTATAACCTTTCCCATCCAAAGAAACACAAAATCCCATGTATTTCTTGCAGCTAAAACTTGCAAGCTGCTTCACTCATGTTTCAATTCTGCACCCCATTAAAATCTGAAAGCTGGAAAACATGCATTTCAAAGCAGTTTAAGACACCAAGATATTTGCACTGAAATATAAATGCACATGAAAAGCCTTTCAGTATAAAAGAATACATTAAACAGGAACAGAACCAAGAAAAATAAAAAGTAAGCTAGGGGAGCGTACGTGTTAATGGAAGACACCAGAGCCCAACGTAAGCAAGCAGACAGTTTTAATACACCTCAGCATGTACTTCTTCCATTATTTTAAATGACTTTTTGTACTTTTTCTACACAAAACAATAATGATTCTTTTAAGTTTTCTGATATAGTTGAGAATTTATATAGTTATCTTGTCTGTGAATTTCAGTAAGCGGCTATCCTGAGCCTTTCCTTATTATTTACTACAATAATAAAAGAGGCAACATATTTCAAATGATGTCAGTGTTTGTTTCTTGCTCTTTAAAACATTTTAAAGTATCATGCTGACTCACAGAACCCTCAGGCCATCAAGATAAAAAGGAAACCCACGTTTGTTAATAACACCAGAGTCAGAATACAACCTATATCCCATCAAACCAAAACAATGATAAAAAAGCAAACTTTCCAGTTTTCTCCACCAATCTCAACTTTTCAATTTTGTCTATTATCCTTTTGATTTATTTGAATATATCTCTTAAGTCATCTCTAGGAATAAATGCAAAACCACATTCATTTTTATTAACTAGAAAAAAATTGGCTTTAGAAGGATGGCATCCTTGAAACTGGAAAATTTTCTGGTGAGGGACGTTTTGGCATACTGTAATAGAAGACGCCACACAAATTCATGCAAGGAAGCATGAATACTTCTCACAGCTTACCACTTGATGTTCAGGGATGAGTAAAGTAGTCTCAGTGCTGTTTAGGCCCTGCCAGTGGCATCACGGGAAAAACAACGTTGTTAGCGATGATGCAAAGGCTAATTCAGATTTAAAAGTAAAGGCTAATTCAGAAGAAACAGTGTAGTTCCTGGTGTAAGCTGCTGAAAAGCTCTTCTGAGTGATACATGGATTTTCAGTCAAGATAGTCAGAGTTTAAAGCAACCTCGATTCTGCAGAGCAGGTTGGTCTCTAGCCTACAGTACCAACTTTGACATGGGCCATGATAACTTTTAAACAGTAATAATTACAATTTTTGATAAGAATTAAACAGTATTCCTCATCATTTCCATTAGAAAAAAGTACAGTCTAAACAAGTTGGTACAGATCACCATTTAGGAACTGGTGAAGAATAACTGTTAATAGTACTCTTATTTATTTTGATCCCAAAGAGAGAAAATGTGCACAGCATAGATGACTGGGCATTCAGAACAAACGTGCTGCCCCTTAGGTGGCTATTTTTTAACTACAAACTGAAATTACACAGTGTACACTGAAGGAAAACAAATTCAGTGAGCCAAATCCTTAATCTCACAGTGTAGACAAGGTAAATTGGTACCAGTAATTGCAGTTATACCTAACGAGACTAATGAGACAAGGCACCAGTAATTGCAGTTATACCTAATGAGATAGTGAGAGCTTCCCAGACACCAGTTCTGACCCACACCCAGCGAGGCCCTACCCTGATTTTGGCTGTACAACATCTGGGTGCTCATTGTTTTGCTGTATGTTGGTGTGGAGGCTGCTGCAACACCCTCAGGGCAGATCCACACAGGTGTGACAGGAGCCCAAGAGCAGATCCTCCGCAGGGCACAGCCACCCTACACCCATGGCCATCAGCTCCCTGGGCTCCTGGCCCTCCACTGGGGCCTTTGAGATCAGGTGCTGCTGCTGCAATGAATAATATTGGGCTTCCTCAGTACCTAATTCTGTTAATCAATACCTTACCACACTTTTGTTTTGTCTTGCTTTTGTGTGCTTTGAACACAAACCACAGACAGATTTAAACAGTCCAACCAAGCAGTGCAAGTCCATTATGAAAACGCAATAGGTCTCTGTGGAATTAAATTAACTTTGAATGGAAGCAGAGTATTAACAGCATTTTATCATTATTGCATCATTTACTTGTTTAGAGTTGTAAAATTACAGAAAGTTTATTACTCCAAATGCAAATTTCATAAAGTACTGTTGATTATTTTTTAAATAATGTTTTTTACTTTTATTACAATTTTTCTTGAGAGAAATCACTAAGGTCCATTCCTGTCCTGGTTACACATCAAGTAAAACACACATCTTTACATTCTTTTTGAATGATGCCATGTCTGGGTACTTGCTTATCTAAGTAAGTCAAAAATGTCCTTTTAAGAATGCAGTAAAATAAACAGAAAGATCAATCTGGTTTTTGGCACGGAATCCCCCTGAGAAACAGTGCAAATATAAATAGCTGCACTGTGCTCTTACTGTAAGATAGTCTGAACTGGGTTTAGAGGTCTAATCCTGCTGTCACTGATGCTACTGGAAAAATTTGCACTTTAGGAGAGAACTAAGGGCTGAGACACTTCAGTGGGACGTTTTTCTCCAATTATACACTGCAAATACTTGCCTTGGAGAGTACTGTACAAACTTTAAACCACTGAAAGCACAGCCTTGCTTTTCAATGCTGCCCTGTGGCTCCTGACCCCTCCACTGCACACATTCCCCCCCTCCACTCCGGCACCCTTCCATCTGCTGTTATCCAGCCCCTCCATCCCCTACTCCTCCCAGCCACTGCTCACCACCTTCTCCACGGTCGGATGCAAATCCAGGCTTTAGCCACCTTACTGCCCACACTGCTCCTCTCAGAGACAGAATTTACTACATCCAGTGAAGGCACAAAGCTGCGAGGTGAAGACACACAGCTGGCAAAGGCCTTTGTCCTTTCCTGTGCATTCTGTTAAATGCTTTCCTGTTAGCCACGGGATCTTACCCTGCCCAGTGTAACTGTCAGAAATTAATTAGCTGAAGTCATTAGGATTAACTGTTTTTAAACTGGTGCTCATACCTTCTCCTGCACATTTCAAGCACTCTGATAGGAACACACTGCTTTTTCATGATATGCCAAAGTCTATGTACAGCACAAAGGACCGCCAGTGCTGGTAACACATGACATGCAAAACAAGAATCACCTCAAATAATCCATCCAACTTTGCTGAGATGAAAACTGAGAGGGCTGGCAGTGTGGCAGTAGAGTTGGGCTGGTCCCTCTCACTCTGGAATCCACTCTTTAAAGTCTTTAATGCACTCTAGCTCTCACCAAAACAGCCCTCGTGTGTTTTTGTTAGACTTGGGAGAAATATCTTTTTATTTCTTTCTAGATTTTGAAACCAATTTGGTCCATCTTTGCAATATTAACAATGGTATTTTATGTTTCTCTACTTGAAGATCCACCAGTCTGAATTGAAAAATGAACAAGTATGAAAAGTAATGCACAATGTGATGGTGTTTCTTCAAAAAACAAACCCCAACCAATTAATTTGGAATACCTGCAGCACCTGCTGCTCTGAAGAAAAGACAACCTATGAGTCAAAGCATAATTGTGGTAAAAAGGCATTGCTTTAATAAATTTGCCAATTTGCTTCTGCTAACCTGGCTTGAACAGCTTGTTCACAGATTTTCTCATGATCAAGTGACATTATGGAAAATCCTGATTAATTTTTAGTAAGCATTTTCTTGGTGTGAAATTAATAGAAAGGTGAAAATTCAATGTATAACTGTGCAAAATGAATTCCTCTCTCCTTCCAGGTAGAACAGGGCACAGTTCCTGCAGTCTTACACAGACAGTAGTGTGATCACCTGCCTTCTGTGAGGCACAGTCCACATGCACACCAAGCAAACACCTCTAATTACTTTGTGCTTCTTCACTGGAATAACAAACAGTCCTCTGTATAGACAGACCTCTACAGATGTTGATAAACTACAAACCGGTGCTTCAATTTTGCACAAAAGCTGTACTAATTTTACATTTATCCCATCTGAATGGCCTGAACTTTTACTATTAGAAAATGTAATACAAATTCAAATTTTGAATCTTTCCTCCAATCTTGAAATAACGGAGTGATCTTCATTCCTCTCAGGCACAGGAATTCTGTTTTGTCAGTGCATTTAATCTTCATTTACTTATTAACCTGAACAACTAATTACAATCCCTGAGCAGACACACCATCATATATTTTTCTGCACAAACAGAAAGCACAGAGGAAAAGAAGTTTCTCAGGTTTTATTTCATTCATTTTCCAATTTGCTTGAAAGGACTTTCAGAGGCATTTATGTATTTCTTGGAACAGAACTCCACAAGGACTGATTCAGGTAGATCCTCCACAGGGATTCACTGAAGACAGCTGCCCATCCCTAACAGAAGTGGCTGTCTATGTATTCCTGATTTAACAAGGACATTATCTGAAGCAGTCCCCACTGCAGCACTCATTTGAAAACACCCCCATTATATCATTTTTTCTTCCCTTCTCCAATGTGCTGTTTGTGGAAAACATCTCCTTGCCTCCCTGCATGACAAAGCATCTAGAAATTATTTATGCTATAAGTCTTGGAATATGAAAAGCTGATGAAGTCCAAGTGATCTTATTCTTAAATCTCCCACAGGACCAAAAGGAATAAGAAAAAGGAGACTCAAGAAAAAGCAGTTTAAAAAAACTGGAAAAAATCCAGGGTGAAATAGGCAAGAATGCAAAATCATGAAGGACAAAATGCACCACTGATCGG
This sequence comes from Emberiza elegans, assembly GCA_024865655.1. NCBI lineage: Eukaryota > Metazoa > Chordata > Aves > Passeriformes > Fringillidae > Emberiza > Emberiza elegans. The sequence goes on from JALJVW010000011.1 coordinate 5,583,070, forward strand.
TGCTCCAATGCTTTTTGAGTCCTGGACTTCATCCAGCTTTTGTATATATGCTGGCAGGCTTCACTACAGACTGTTCTTCACTTTGTGTTTTACTTGCATCATTCCTTATATCCACATCACACACTCCTCTGCAGATTACACAAGAAAGAAAGAAAGAAAAAAAACAAACGACCACTGAATTATGGGTGGGTAATGTTTCTGCTCTCCATATTAAATCTAATTTATTTTTTCCCTCCTCTGTTGCTAAATGAACAATAAGGCCTCAGCTTTTCCTCTGTGCTGCTGAACAGAAGCATACTGTTGCAGGTTGTTATGTATTTTCTAAAAGAAAAGACAGTCTGAGCATAATGAAGTAGTGACCCGAATGGAAGTTCATTTAAGTCTTTCCCAATTTTTTTTTTAATTAATTCTATTTCTGTTTTAAAATTACTTGATTTAAATTGGTTTAGGAATTCCAAATGTTCACATATTTTAACTGCAGAAACATTGTTAAGGGACAGGAAAATCAGCAGCCTATCACAGAGGTAAAATCATTTAATAGAGAAATGTGCTAGCTGTCAAGCCAAGAACAAAGCATATTGACCTGAGCTCAGAAGGGCCCTGGGGAAAGGAGGAGAAACCACGCTGGGACAGAAGATCCTGCTGAATTCCTACAGGAATGCATCAAGGATCTTAAAGGCAGCCTAGCAAAGAGCTAAGTGAAAAGAAATTCTTCCAGTTTATACAGAAGACAACTAAAGCTGTGACAACACATGAAGACAAAATATTAGCATTTTATGAAAAAAAATCCCATAAATATTAGGGACTATCTTACTATTGCAAATAATTAATAGAAGAACTTTTAAATATAGACTTAACCTGAATTCTAGGGCATTAATCATCAAGAACTAGGCCTGTCATGGCTGATAAGAGTGTGAAACAGGGCAAGAAGATCAAGAGTAACTCTGTAACTTTGTATCTGGCTAATGCACAGAAAGCAAAAATCAGATAAATGACAATTTGTTGGGGTTCCTTAGGTAGGACAGGGCAAAGAACAGGAAAGTACTAACTCAAATGTAAGCAAACATCAGATAGCCACCTGATCTGCAGAAACAAACTAAGGCCAAACAAGCTGTCTCAGAGAGAACAATGAAAACAACAAAACAAAACCTCCCAGTTATCAACTACTTACTGATATTGCTAATTTGACAATCACAACACTTTGTGATATTTAATGACAAAGTATAAAGAAAAATAATTATGTAAGGGAACATGTAAGTAGAAACCAAGAGAAAAGGCTGCATGAAGTTAGCAAGGAGAGATTTCTGAGAGGATAACCAGATAAATTTTTCCCAGACATGAATGTGCTGAAGATCAAAGCCTCCTCCTTTCCCACCTCTTCAAACAAGATTCAAATCCCAGTTCCCTACACCTATGACACATGTTGCTCTCTTTCTCCCATGTTTCCTGCCTTTTCAAATGTCCTAAGTCATGAGCTGACTTCTTCCCAACTTTGGTGGAATAGGTCACCTCCATCCACTCAGATGTAAGCAGCTCAGAATCAGCTTATCATGGTATGATGGCCTTAGTTCAGTGAAGCATTTGATATGACTATTCACTGAAAACTTTCCTGGGGAAAAAGATGATTACAACTCCTACAAGGGAATCAGAAGGGACTAGGGTGAACATATGAACAGGTTTTAAAATGGAACTGGTAAATTTATTAAAGCATTGGGATGATATGGCCGAATGTTCTGAAAAGACAAAGATCTGTGTAATCTAGGAAGCCCTTCTGAGTTCTGTCTTCATGTGATCCTCTCCAGATTTGGTCCTCAGAAGATGCTGAGGACATGTTTTACTCTTAAGAAGCTCAGCAGAACAGCTGCAGTTTCTCAACACTCAATTCAACAGACAATTTTTGATCAGTGCTCATGGCCAGTATGAGATGACAGAACAGCTGTTTCTTTTCCTATCTAAAACTTCCTGTCTTCCTCTAAGCATGTAACAAGAATAAAGAAATCAGACAGTAGGAATGAATATGAAGTACCAATGTAAAGATGACATCTTTTCAATGACAGTTTCTCAACTGAATACTGGCCACACACTGCTACCTCTTCAAGACAATGTGACCTGTACAAATTAAGGAATGAGGCACCTTGAAAAATGTATAGCTGATGATGCTTAATGAGGTACTCTAGTAACTCAAACCATCATTTGCTTTCTCTTGCTGCACTGTCAGAAGGTTCCTAGAGCTGTGGAACTCTAGGGAGCCTTGACTTCCCCAGCAAGCCAGCAATACAACACACAGCACAAAACAAAGTAGTACCTGGTTTGTGCACAAACAAAATGTTTTTCCAACTGTCAAAACATTTAAAGAGTGTGTGATTCTCATTTCAATGACACAGCAAACACCATTAGGCTCACACTGTTTTCTAGCACTAGTGTGTTACAGCACTAGCACTGGTAACTCTCTTCTGAGACACACTGAGTGTCGTGTCATATCCATGGCTTTGCTCTTTCAAAACAATATAGGAAGGAAATTTTTACATGGATAAAAAGGAGGTAAAAGAAATACTAGTTTTGAAAATGAATTGTCTTTTTCACAACAACACAATTGTCTTTTTCTTCTTCCCTCCTACCAAGTAGTTCATTAATTAACACCATTCATGCTGTACCTTACCTCAGAGCTGCTTGGGATTTCTGATCCTGCTGTTGAAATAGTTTCAGGTCCATTGCATTCTTCCCCTAAGGAACATTGAAAAAGAGATTCACATAAACACATCCCTTTTTAAAAATATTGTTATATATGAAAGTGATGTGGACCTTGAAGGCATGGAACTACAAACAAGCAAGGATGGAAAATAATACTCATAATACATAAAATCTTCAAGAATGGTTCTTTGGAGGAGAAAAAATGCTGCAAGACACAACATACTCAGTCTGCACTACCTTGAGGGTAACCCTGCATTCACAGAAACGTATTTTAACTGTGACAAAAAAAAATCTGTTGTCATCACTTATCTTTCTTGTCTCAAATATCTGCTGGGTCTAAGAGGCTTTCAACTCAGAGCTTTGCTGCCTCGGTCATGGAAGTCCAATTAGCTGTGGAAGTGTTTGCTAGAGATCAAATTAGGGTGTGGTTTTTTGCTAAGGACTCAGTGATGCATAACCTCAAGATTACAAATGCCCATGTAATGGAGGTATGACAACAGGATCAAAAATAGTAATATGAATTTAATTCCTTACCTTCTTGTTCAAAAAACAAACCTCAAAAAAAAAAAAAAAACAGCTCCAAAATAACAACTGATAAAATAAACCAAACAAAAAAACCTGCCTTCATTTTAATGACAGTAGTGAACTCCAACATGACTTTCCCACAAGTACAGTAATTTCACCAAAGACACACTGTCACTGAAATGCTAATGCTAAAGGGAAAATCCTATTCAGTACCTTCATAATAAACTGGATCAAGACACTGGCTGGGTTTGTGCCCCTGAATTTACACTGCCACCAGTTTCCTATGCAGAACAACTCTGAGCCCATCAGCCAGGCTCCTGCTCCAAGGTGGTTTTTGCAAACAACCATCTCTGCTGATCAGGCACACCAGTCTCCTCAATCAGGCAAGTAAATCACCCCACTGGAAAAGGATAAGCAGTTTTGAAAACAGCTGATCAAAATCTGGACTGTGCACTGAAAAACGGCATCTCTTTCTTTCAGAAAAGAGGATTCACCTTACTTCTTTCTCCATTAAGGAAGCATTGCTGAGTATAGCTTAGACTGGACAGATTTACACTGGACCACTGTTAAGACAACCACAGTTACATTATTTCTGCCAATAAAACAAACCTACTTTTTGTTTTTTTTTGTAATCTGCAAATATTTGATGTCAAAATTGCATCCAGGCTGGACAAAAAGTGGTTTTTAAAAAATATATAATAAGCTACTTAAGTACAGCTTGGGAGCATTTTGTTTCCTACAATTTTTTTCTCTTTCAAAGTTCACTTACAGAAAATGGTTTCTGTAATTTTTAACTATACATATGACATGACGAGAAACCAAGCAATGGTATGTAAAATACAACAAATAAGTTTCTGAATGCCAAGACAGTTAACACTGTTGTAGGCTATTCTGCTAAAGCAAATTACACCTGGAAAATCTGTATTAGTAGATATACTCTGAACACCAGGGTAAAGGATGGGAGCATCCCTACCATGTTCTGTTACCTAAAGCCGTGGGAGGCAGGTGCCTACCGCAGACTTGGCCAAAGGTACCAGCCCAGGGCCCAGGAGTAGAAACCCAAATATTTTGTCACACAACCCTCCTTTCCAGGCCATAGCAGCCTGGCATCTTTCCCTGCAGCAGGGACATTCTATTTTCTGTACTGCCGAGGGAACTTGAACTGATTCAATGGCCTATAACAGCCTTTGGGGGAAGGGGGGGGGTGTTCTGGATTTTATCCTCTCTGTAATTGTGAAAGTCTAACCTCAGAACAAATATAATTCAGAGTTCCACATTTTAAGTGCTTTCCCAGTACCACAGCTGATTATTTATGCAACTTGTGGAAGGAAATCCTCTTGATACCTCTGTTCCACTGGAATAAACCTGAATAACCCTAGAGCAGCACATGAGAAGGTAAAAAGAGAATGCAACACATATATTAACTGGAAAGTACAACATCCTCAGTGTGTCCACTCCTTGTAAAACATGTCATCAGATTCCTGAACATGAGCAGCACAAGCAATGCACACCAAATCATGTGGGAAGGTGTAAAGAGGCCCCAGCCCAGAACTGCCCCAAGCACCATGAATGTAAATGCACAATTAGATCCTAACCAGGAGAGCTGCCAACAGATAGCCAACAACTGACTTGCAAATCACATTGCAAAAGGCCTGGCTCATATGTGATCCCAGTGACTCACAGTAACTGAAGCCTGATTTGCAAGAGGCTCCCAGCAGAAAAACAAAAAAAGGACAGAGGAAACAGACAAAAGCGAGGCAGGTAAAACATGGGTTAGTACAATACCTTCTGACCGGGATGGCTTGAACTTGGTGAGAACCGCAATGTCATCTTTGAAAGGAAAAAACACTTCAGTAAGAACCAGAAGTAAAATTCACTTTAACACGAGCCCATTTCAGAACTCTCCTCTATCCTTTACAATAAATGCAAGAGAATAAGCCCTGGGCACCAGAGACTGTGAGCTAGACAGAAAGCATGGCACAGGCTCCTCTTGGAACACCAACATTCACCTTTGTGTCCAGGCACCTTACTCAGCAACACAAACAAGGATGCCACTTTTCCATAGCAGCAGCAGGGAGGACCATAAGAGCTTCTACTAGTCAAGAAAATGCTTTTAAAATTCTTCAGGAAATTACTGCTTCATATCCAAAGACGGAAGTAAAACAATAATATTCTGATAAAATGCTGTATTTAAGGGTATGTCCTTTTTCTCCAACACTGCATGCTTTTTTATGTATATAAATAGACCTAGAAATACCTGCACACCGAGAACAAAAACAAGGACACTTACTAAACTAAGTGGCTCTTTATTATAAAATTTGTATTAATAGCAAAAACTCTTTGAAATGTTTTTGTTCAAAACTAACTCCAGTACAACTCCATGACCATTAAAGCCCAGTAAATTATTTCAGAAATGTATCATTTTAGTATTTCTTCATGGGAGTGCACATATCCTACCCCAAAGAAATGCCTCTTTCCCAATGTAATGGTGTCTTCACCAGCCCTACAACTCTTCACACAGCCACTATGTGTAACCCCTCAAACACACACGTCTGGGCAGTGTGCACGTTACTGTAAATAAGCAACCTCCACGTGGCCTGTAATTCTGCAGTGTAAGGCAACATGTGCTGTCCCAAACTACACCCAACCGCAGGGCAACCTACTTAGAAACTTTTGGAATGCCACCCCGAAGAATTACAGACCATTTCTACTTCAATTACAGACCTGAATGATGAGGACAACAGTGGCCCACAAGACAAATTAACATTCAGTACTGAACAATATAATCAAGATTGATTTGTTCTCTTAAAATATAAATATTTTACTCACAAAACAGGTACTTTCATTACTATAATCTTATTATTTCTGTAACAAGCATAGAAAATGGCTTCTTGTGTAATTAAACAATCAGAAATTCTACAATACTTCAAATTTGTTCACAGTGCTGGAATCACTGTTTTTTCACGGCAAAACTGATGAGTTAGGAGAAGGGAAAAGTGCATGTGTTCAGTGCTATTGCAAAAAAGTGACGATGGCATTGGAGGCCAAGGCCCCCCACAGACCCTGTTTGCTGATAACAGCTGCAGCAAGGCAAGGGGTGCCAAAAAAGGAACTGCACATTCTCTGGGAGACATGCAACCTGTCACAGGCCATGTCCTGCCACAATAGCAGTGTCACAACCTGTCACAGGCCATGTCCTGGCCACTGCATCGGTGCCCCAACCTGTCACAGGCCATGTCCTGGCCACTGCATCGGTGCCACAACCTGTCACAGGCCTTGTCCTGGCCACCACAGCAGTGCCCCAACCTGTCACAGGCCATGTCCTGGCCACTGCATCGGTGCCACAACCTGTCACAGGCCTTGTCCTGGCCACCACAGCAGTGCCACAACCTGTCACAGGCCATGTCCTGCCACCACAGCAGTGTCACAACCTGTCACAGGCCATGTCCTGGCCACTGCATCGGTGCCACAACCTGTCACAGGCCATGTCCTGCCACCACAGCAGTGTCCATGTCCTGGCCACCACAGCAGTGCCACAACCTGTCACAGGCCATGTCCTGCCACTGCATCAGTGTCCCAACCTGTCACAGGCCATGTCCTGCCACCACAGCAGTGCCCCAACCTGTCACACGCCATGTCCTGGCCACTGCATCGGTGCCACAACCTGTCACAGGCCATGTCCTGCCACCACAGCAGTGCCCCAACCTGTCACACGCCATGTCCTGGCCACTGCATCGGTGCCACAACCTGTCACAGGCCATGTCCTGCCACAACAGCAGTGCCCCAACCTGTCACAGGCCATGTCCTGCCACAACAGCAGTGTCACAACCTGTCACAGGCCATGTCCTGGCCACTGCAGCAGTGCCCCAACCTGTCACAGGCCACGTCCTGGCCACTGCAGCAGTGCCACAACCTGTCACAGGCCATGTCCTGCCACCACAGCAGTGCCACAACCTGTCACAGGCCATGTCCTGCCACCACAGCAGTGTCACAACCTGTCACAGGCAATGTCCTGGCCACTGCAGCAGTGCCACAACCTGTCACAGGCCATGTCCTGCCACAACAGCAGTGCCACAACCTGTCACAGGCCATGTCCTGGCCACTGCAGCAGTGTCACAACCTGTCACAGGCCATGTCCTGCCACTGCATCGGTGCCCCAACCTGTCACAGGCCATGTCCTGGCCACTGCATCGGTGCCCCAACCTGTCACAGGCCATGTCCTGCCGCCACAGCAGTGTCACAACCTGTCACAGGCCATGTCCTGCCACTGCATCAGTGCCCCAACCTGTCACAGGCCATGTCCTGCCACCACAGCAGTGCCACAACCTGTCACAGGCCATGTCCTGCCACCACAGCAGTGCCACAACCTGTCACAGGCAATGTCCTGGCCACTGCATCAGTGCCCCAACCTGTCACAGGCCATGTCCTGGCCACCACAGCAGTGTCACAACCTGTCACAGGCCATGTCCTGCCACTGCAGCAGTGCCACAACCTGTCACAGGCCATGTCCTGGCCACCACAGCAGTGCCCTGACTAGGCAAATAAAAGCCCAGGACAGACCTAAGCACAGGAGTTCCCACCCACAACCGGTGCCCTTTGGAGAATGGTTTCAGCTTTGAAGGTTGTTAGCTCCCAGCAGTCTCCTAGTCAGAGAAGAAGCACACTCTGGAGACTCTGGAGTCTGGTCACCAAAACAGGATTGCAGAGAAATCTGCCTTGCTGGGGAGAGAAGGGATTTTAGCCATACAGCTGTGGCTGGACTGTGCTACTCATCTTGAAAAGCCAATGAAAATATCCTTGGCTTTTATAATAACCAGCACAGTCAGAGCCATGGACACTCCAGCCCCTTTAACTGTACCTAACATGCACTTTCCCTGGAAGATGACAATTCTTTCACTTCAGCACGCTCAGTAAGTCCAAGTCTGCAGGGAGATGGCCAAGAGAAGAGCTTGGCTGATGATGCTGCCCTTGAGGTACAGCTGGGCATGGTGCAGCTGGTGTGCGGATGCTGCAGTGTGCCACAGTTCAGAGCAACTCTGCACCAGAAAACTGAGCAAGAGAAGGCTTTTCAGTTTTCCTTTCTTCCAACTTCTATAGCCCTGATTCATCTGCACCAAGTACAGCTCTTGACAGATCATTTCTACCACTAAAAACATTTACATATTAGGTGCTTCCAAAATCAGGTGGCAGATGAAGAAACATTTTTAGGGATCAAAATTTGTTTTACTACTAAAGCTAGAAAATCATCTGCATTTGCACACCTAAGATCTGTGATAGGGCTATTCCAAAGGAAAAGCCACAGACAGGATTCTCATGGGGTGTTGATAAACTGCATTGTTTAGCAGCAATAAGACAGTATTACTATTGATTCTGCTATTTCAATATTGTTTCCAAAATTCTGCTCTCAATTATTTCCACAATTTTCTTAGACACAATAACAGCATCCTTTTCAGCCAACAAAACCAAGCAAGGAGCTTTCACACCACTGACACTGTTCTACATCTGTCTGACACATTGGCATATTAGTTTATACACTTGCCTATCCCTAGAGCAAAATTTGATGGTCCAGGTAAAATGAAAACAAACAAATAAACCAATCCTAACAAATCCTGAAACTTACATTGCAGTTGTTATGAAGTAGCTACTATGTACAATGAAGAAAATTCCCAATATTCATCTTTAACGTGCTATGAAAGGAAACATTATTCCTAGATGTCTTGAAGTTACCATCTTAATAAACCCCCTGAAATTATTCAACGATGGGCCTGGCCAACAGGAAAGAGAAATGAGTCACTGCCTCCAAGTGAGCACCATAATGACTACTGCAAGTGCTTCCAGATGCAAGGAAAGCAGCTTTACAATGACTTGTCAACCAAACTGATGCACATACTGATCACATCCTCCACAGCTGAATGGAGCTGCGCTGGGAACTGGAAACCCACCCAGCTGACCTGTAAAACAGCAAGATAAGGTTATTGCTCCAGCTGCTATTGTCTGCTGAGCCAGAGGCTCAATCCTAAAATGATGTGGTGATTCAAGCACACAGAAATGCTCCTAAAATTTAAAACTACTTAACAATGAAAACATTTTCAGTGAATCCAAGAAAATTATTGGGAATATTTTCAAAGAATCTTATTAGTCCCTTAAAAAGAAGAAGATTGCATTCAAGTATAGACTGCTTCACTGACATATTAATTTTCTCCATGTGTTTTATTATTAAACAAGTACTTCCAGAGAACAGGTATTTACCACCACAACAGAAGTAAAAGAAAAATAACTATTTTACATAGGGATAAATATTTGGAAATCTCTTCCTAACAGTAAGAAAATCTCATTTAGCATTTGGAAAAGACATGTAGTCCCAGTCCTAATCTCCAGTATAGTAACTGGGTATTTTAAATTAAAATGGGACGTTTACCTTTAGCTGCCTCCCTTTCACAGAACCACAAAACCACCTCCCCTTTTGATTACAAGCCACTGGGATAGCAAAAAAGGGAATACACTACACAAAAAGAGAAGTTGTGCAAATCTGTTTTTAGCAAAAAAAACCCGCAAACACAGTGTTGTAAAAGAGAACTTGAATGGCATTTTAATGCAATTCAGGTAACAACCATCACTGTAGTTTTATGTACTAGCACAGGCAAGACCCAAAGCATGCTGTGAGCATTCAGACCACCCAGGTCTCATTGCTCTGCAGAATGACACACATAAACTGATTAATAGGTTCAAATGCAGTTAAAAAAGAAAGGCCAGACTAGGAATAGTTGGATAAAGCCAGGTATTTTTAAACTGCACGGCATTTACATGGGACTAGAACGACAAATAAACCTCAGCAGAGATTCAGGGTGGCAGAACCACCAGACTGCAGGGGTTCTGACAAATCCTGAAGCACTAGGGCTGTGCTTGTCTGCCCTTAGAAGCATTCATATATTCAGGGCCAGACTCCATCAGCACTGTCTGAGCGCAGAGGCAAACACACAGCCCCAGCAAGGGCCCTGCACATCCATGGACGTGCCAGGGGCTCTTGCCTCTCCTTCAAGGAATGATGAAGAAAGAGGAACTGCAGGAATGGTTTTCATCACAGCCCAATGGAACCACTTCAACAAGTGTTAGGCACAGACTCGCTTTCCTGGTGTGTCCAGAGATACGCTGAACACCTCACAGCATCATTCCTCGATGCACTTCTCCAACTTCCACTGAAATCACTGATGTAAAGCCTTAGGCAACAATCTCCAATTTCTCCCCATGTTTGCAATACACAAGTGTCCAGTGGAAGACCCAATGAACTATTCCTTCTGTGCACACACACTGCATTCCTACCCTTGTATGAGACATCTTCTATAGATGTTGTAAATGAAAACTAGGAAACTAATTATGCAAATACAGCAATACATTTTTTTTTTAAAAAAAATCCCCTCAAATTTACTGTCCTCTGGTGGTATTCCTCAATTTCATGTTATCCAGACATTTAATTTCAGATGGCCAATTTAAAAGGCAAATTTTTGTTCCTTCTGGTTCTTGATGCTCTATCTCACTCAGTACTTTTCTGGTTATGCTTCCAATGAAATGCATCATTGTAAATTTTGCTACTGTATTCACCAAGTACTTCATTTTCTCACATTACACAACATAAAAATATACCAGAATAGGAAGATGTTTTGTGAACAAATGCAAGATTTGCAAGACTTACAAGAATTGCAAGATTTGGCATTTTTGTCCAAATTACTTTAAAAATGATGGAACATCTTTGGAATTCCTATACTCATACCAAAGAGAACCTGTTCCTATCAATCAAGACAATGATCAGGGCAATGGGCCATGGCTTCCATTGCCTAAACTTAATTTTATGTAAGCACCAGTCAATTAACAGAATTGATGTAGGCAAAGTGGTTTGAAGGAACCAAGTGGCCTGAAATCCACATCTGCTAGCCATTACTTGCTGGCATGGTACATTTCTAGCACACTATAAATGGTGCAAACATAGACTTTCTGATTTCCTACCCAACAGTTGAGACAACTCCTTTGAGTAACAAAACCACAGGGCTCTTTCTAATTTAGGGCCAGTACAGTAAATGAAAGGACAACCATCTGCATCATGAGTCCTACCCACATGGTTTGCTGGGGTTCTGCTATCTTGCCAAAGGCCTCAAATTTCATATTCACCCTTTTGAGCCTAGTAAAGAAGACATGAATCCCTTGGGGTTTCCAGTTGGAAGACTGCCCTTCATGCAAAGATATGTTCACTTCCTAAAAAAAAAATGGTTTTGGAACTTCACCACGTCTGCTGGTCCTTACTGAGAGCCGCTGGTGAACAAAGGCATGAACACCACAGCTTTAACAGCTTTAGGTTTCAATGAAAAACATGTATCTATATAGTCATATAAATATGGTTTTCCATATAAAATCCAAGTAAACAAATCCCAACCGACTCAGCTCCTCCCCCACACAGCGTTTAATCTAACACAAAATGTTAGTTGTTACAAAATACACGTTACACAGCGTCTAACTACACACAAACTTTAATCTATAAATAATTTCTGACATGTTATTCAGTTTAGCACCAACAAATAACTGTAAACCCCTCCATAACTATGTTATAACTGCAAGAACTATCCCTAGCAATACAAGACAAGAACCTTCCTTCCCTTTCTGCATTTTACACATATGCACGTGGAAAGCTATCACCAAATACAATAAAATTACTGCTAGATAAGAAAATACAGCTTGGTAATTACACTGCTCTTTGGTTCAATCCCCAGATCACAATAAAAACTAGTGCAAAAGTTCACTGCATTATCACCTCTCCTCTTAACATCTGATCACGTTTTCACATTACCTGTACCTTGCTGATAACATGTTTATGTTAGATGACTATTTGTCTCCTCCATGTGCATATGCAACTCATTGGTTTAAAGATACAAAATATGAAGACATGGTATTTGGTTTCTTGGTGGTTTTGTTTGTTCTTCTGTTCAGTGGTTTTCTTACAAATTATATGCCAACAGATCTCAAGCACGATTTTTGAAGGACATTTTCACCAATGCCCTTTTATCTTATCCTGGTGTCTCCTTTTATCACAGTAATAATTAAGTCTTTGTACATAAAGGTTAAAGTGTACTTCCATTTTATAATACAGTTATCAGTTTATTTCTGTAGGGAACAGCTCAGAACAGCACAGCACACCTTAGCAGCAAACTGATGAGAGAGAGTCACTGAGAGAACATCACTGCCTCACACCAGAAGAGATGTTGGTGGCTTTCTTGCTGTTTATTTGGCATTCACAGTCCAAAACCTCTGCCCCACTGCTGAGCCAAATCATTCCTCCAGGAACCATTGTGAGGGAGAGACAGCTGCAGAGCCTTTTCCTTCATATTCTGAGCGAGAAGGTGAAATTGTAGGCGCCTTGTTACAAACAGACTAAAATGCTTTCACCTGTGATGGCAGGACCATCACTCAGTTCAGCACCTGAGGGATCTTAGAGATCTTTTTCAACATCCACCTTTATTTCCCAGCTTCCCAAAATGTGGCCTGAATATCCCACATAATTGCTACTGGCTTTAAATGGCATGCAGGGTACTTAATCCTTCCTTTGCTACTCAGTGAACTGCAGACAGTGAGTTTAGTCTCATATGCAGGGTGCTCACCTAAAATGAAAATGCTGTTCAAGAGCAATTTTTTTTTTAAACTGACACAATCTTTGGAGAAAAATCCATATGTAACAGCTGCAGTGGAATGGGCTGGACGTTTTCATTTTCACATTAAAAGCACCACAGCTATACAGTGATATGATGCAAGTTGTTGGGGTGGGTTCCCAACAGCAGGTTTTCCTACTACAAACAGGGGTTTTCTCTTACAAAGAGGTTTAATTTCAATAACCAACCTGTATTTACACTGTGCCCCTGCAGTGACTCATGGCAGCCAGTAAAGAAATTCCACTCAAAAACCAAACATTGGTTGGGCTAAGAGAGTATTTTCTCCCCTGCCTTTTATATTATGAACTATGTCTAAATTGCTTGGAGCTTTTATTTCATTACCTAGGAATAAGCTATGGAACAGTTTCCTCTCAACAAACCCTTTGGTTTAGGCCTGTGGGAATATGATATCCCACTCAACGTTTCCACAAATAGATCAGAAATCACTACATTCACCCTGACAGTAATTAGAGACAGATGTAGTTTTGAACAGAGGCCTGTATTTTATGTTATGGTGTGAATTCTGATTAAATAAGTTCAGTATCATTTTATTAAATACCAGCAGGATTTGGCCCTGAACGCTGAGGTACTGCAAGGTGCCCACACACTGGCACAAGCACTGTTGTGGCACAAGCACCCTTGGCTTTCACCAGTGTTTTTCCACCTTTCTGGGAGGGCAACAAGCAAGGTGACAGCCAACCCAAGCAAGCATTTGAATTGAGATCACTGAGAGAGTTCCGAGCACAAACCAGGCTCCTGGAAGTTCTGGAAGAGGAGCCATGTGTATAAAAGGCAGCATACTTCAAATCATGGCTTGGAGCCAACAGCAAGCTTCCAGAAAACTGGCAGGCTTGGGATATATCCCACAACACAGCTATTGCAGCATTAACATGCTGGGGGAAAAAAGCTACTGAAAACGAACGTAGACACAAATAATCCTAGCAACGTATTGCAGTCTTTTTCCTCTGGAAGTCATATTCCAATTTTGCAAGTTCAGTTTTCTTAGACTTTCATATTTGGGGTAAATGACACACACCTTCCAACAGAAAGCAAAATCCCACACACAAAAATGGAATTTTTTACCTCACACAGATGTAATTCAGCAGGAAGCCAGGAAGCTTCCTTCAAGGTAAAAGTTTTGGCACATAGGCTCTGAACAGGCAAGTTAAACTTTCTGCTGCTGGTAGACAGTTTTGCACCCCATAACCTATTTCCCCAGCATTCAAGTTTAAGGAAAAGCAGTAGTAAACCCGAATTAAATACACACATACTATCCAAATACAAACACGTCTTTAAAGAAAATAAGTAGCAGATGTTTTCCTATTGACTTACACAGGCCCTGCCTGTACACATCAGATATCTAGAGCCTTAAGAGGCTTTTCCTAAAAGGCACAGAGCATATGTTTAGATCTATAAGAAGTCCTGCTGGCAGCATATGTACACCGTTAACTTTTCTAAACAATAATTTAAGGAATTTTCTGGGGTTTTTTTAAGCTTGAGAGACTTTCAGGCAACAAATTAGCATAACTTTTAAAAAGCCTACTCACTTTACTCCATAGTCAATTGGTTTCTGTTTAAGAAAAGTGGTTAATTAACAAAATTGAACTGAATTAGAATATGATTTTATTTATCTCCATATGGAGAGTTATGTGCGACTATATGGCAAATTTTTCTTAACCATCCTTGAACACTGAAACCCCTCAAATCTCCTTATATTCATTATTTATGACTATAAAAATCCCACAAAGGCTCATGGGAAAACTGAATAACGTGGAATGAAGTTTACAAATCTGACTTCATAGAACCATTCCCTAAATAGGAATATTTTGTGTGTTCTGTAAATACTTTTTAGCCTCGAAGTACTTCAGGAGAAGAACCCATGGAGAGAGCAGCTCAGCCCCAGCACTTCTCATGGCTCCCAGGCAGCGGGATGGGCGATGACTCAGGTCTCTCACATCCCCTCTGGAACAGGATCGCTGGCCAGGAGGGTGTAATATCCATCTGCTCGGGTTCCTGAGGAGCTGCCAGCTCCAGCAGGCCTGCCAGAGAGGGCAAACCTTGGTCTGACACTGGCTGCAGACGCCTGCCTCCCCGCCGTGGACACCCCTCCTCGCTGTCACTACAAAGGGCTTCTTTTGGATAATTCACAGTCAGTATTGCCATCATACCCCTCTGAAACAAGACTGCCAAATATTTTGAAAATCACGATTTGCTGCTAGTGCTCAAGGCGTTTAAAATGGCACAATATATGTTTTTCTAAAAGAGACAGCGCAGTCAAGCTGTGAAGGAGAACAGATAACCCGAGAAGCCAACACAGGGACTTGTGGTTCTTTCCTGCTTAAGGATTTTCGTTTCCAGGACTGATGGCAAAGCATTATTCCCCCCCAAAAAATATTTCTAGGTCAGCATTTTCCCTTTTTAAACAAAAACCTATACAGTCTCATTCTGAAAATATCAACATGCTCTCTTACTTCTGACTGTTGATTCACGTTGCCAGGCGAGGTGCTGATAAACACACACTTGCGACATGTTATTTCTCAAAATCTTAATGTGACCACATTTATTACAAGTAATGACATACCACCCTGACATGGAGTGGAGAAACTGTAACACGGCTACAGCAAAAAAGCAAGGCCCCGACACAAATCCACCGGCTCCACATGCCCTGCCCCAGGGCCTGTCCGAAGGTGAGGGGTGCCAGCGCATCTGGGATGGGCGAGGGGAAGAAGGGAAGAAGGGAAGAAGGCTGCTCACATCTTCACCTTCCCAAGTGAGGTGGGGTCTGCTCAGCCCTTCCCAAGTGAGGGGGGTTCCGCTCGGAGCCCCCTCAGCTCCCCGGAGCCAGCGCCCATCCCAGCTGGCGCTCCGGGGCAGGCTCGAAGTTTGCCGTCCGGCAGAGGGACCTTTGTATCTGCTCTGTCTTCTAAGATAAAAATCAAGCGGATTCTCGTGGTTTTTGTTCTTGGCGGGGCGCTGATGCGAGAACCTCCATTTTCAATACTGATTTGAGGATTATAAAGATCGAATTATGGTTGGATCGTGCTCATGGAGAAGCGGTTTTGTTCTTCTCAATTGGAAGCCGAAGGATTAAAAGCTCGGTGCGGGAGAGGTGAGGATTCACCCGGGACCAGCCCCTCTCACAGACGCCGGCCTGCAGACCCCGGGCAGGAACCAGAGCCCCCCATGCCCCCACACCACGCTCGCCTCCGCTCCGCGTCCCCCGGGGGGCAAGGGCGGAACAGAACCACGATCGATCCCCCCTCCCCGCCCTCTCCTACCGTCCGCCGACAGAGCCATCTCGATGAGGGTCTCGTTGGCTTTCTTCCCCAAGCGGTTCATGGTGGCCGCCTTTCCGCTGCTGCTGCCGGGGAGCGGCCGCGGAGCGGAGCGGTGACTCAGGGCGGCGGGGCCGCCTCCTGCATGCGCACAGCCCGCGGGGCGGAGCGGGGCCGGGCTGGACCGGGGAGCCGCCACCGAGAGGGGCCGGGCGGGGCAGGCCGAGCCGGGGGAGCCACCACCGAGAGGGGCCGGGCGGGGCAGGCCGGGCCGGGCCGGGGGAGCCGCGGGAGCCGCCACAGAGAGGGGCCGGGCGGGGCGGGCTGGGGGGTCCGGGGCGCCGCCACAGAGAGGGGCCGGGCGGGGCGGAGCGGGGCCGGGCCGGGGAAGCCGCCGCAGCCGCCACCCAGCGGGGCCGTGCCCCCCGGCGGAAGGGCGGCGGGCTGAGGGTTCTCCTGCCTGTACGGGACAGCCCCGACAATTCGGCATTGTGCCTGAGAGCGGGGTCCATGGTGTGTGTGTGATCTGGGATCAGCTGTGTCCCTTCCCACGCTGCTTGTGCACCCACAGGAGCGGAACGCACCTGGCCGCAGCGCAAGCGTTTCTAAAGCAGCCTTTGTTAGCAACGCTGCTCTTGTCATAAACCCAAAACTTGGACCCGTGTGAAAAATGCGAATTTTATGATTGGCAAATATTAAAATGAATGTTATATGTGTTATGTTAGAAAATTATGCTGTATTAATTTTCTTAAGTAGTGTGTTAAATATAGTTTTAAGTTATAAAATAATGTTAAAATAGAAACTATGATGTGTAAGGTACTTTTTTAACAGAAAGGACTCGCACTGAGACAGCAGCCACAGGACACCTGAATCTTTCAGAGAAAGAGAATTTATTGCTCCATTATCAGGAGAAACGAATTTCTTCCTGCCTCAAAGGCGCCGTCAGGATTCAGAGGAAGACGCTGACACTGCCCAGCCAGAATCCTGTGTTTGAATGGAATTTATGCATCATGGATGAGGTGTATGAATATGCAACAGGCTGTTGCTTTTAAGGGTTAATCCTCTGTTAACGTGGGTCCTTTTTGGGCTTATTTTGCCCAGAAAGAGGCACCCAGACTGTCCATAACTCTTTGCTCTTATTGTATCATATTGTCCTAATCCCAATTGTTCAAATTTTATTACTGTGATTATATTGCTATTTTTATAACCATTTTATTACTATTAAACTTTTAAAATTTGAAAAACAAGTGATTGGCGTTTTTCACACACAGAAAAGCTGCTATGAAGAAATTTAACTCTTAACTCACGAGGCTCCATTCACAGCAGCTGTCCCTGCTCCTGGAGCTGCTACCATTGCCACGTCTAACAGCCCCAGCTTCTTATTGCTTCCTTCAATCATCTGAGACAGTTTTAACAGTCTTTGTTCAGTATATGTACTTAATACATTTTTTTTTGTTCATTAATATAAGCTCGGGCCTTCTTTCAAATGAACTTTTTATATATTCATCTTCTACTACCTGAGTAACCGTTTTGCACACCAAACTGACAGGGAGGTTTGTTACTTAGGCAACTGTAACACAACAGCACTTTTATAACCGATAAGAATTAATGCAATTCTTAATAAAAAGTTTATCAAGTCAGTCAGTTGAGTTGCTGGGCTCGTTTTCAGATCTATATACAGTACTAGGCCTTTATTTGTGCGACATAACTGCTTCAAGGAGTATATTTTTAGTCAGGAGCAAGACGTGGTTGCTCTCCAAAGCCTAAGATGTTTAGTTGGGGTTTCAATGTCCCCGTGCAGGTTGGTGGGAACAAAGAGGATGGGCTTGGTGCACCAAGGGGTGCCCTAAACAGCCTGTGACTGCACACAGTGCACCCGACCACAAGGCTCTGTTTCAGAGCTGCACTTCTCTTTAATTTCCTCCTAGCCCTACATATCTTGGATAAATGCGTTTATGCCCACAGAAGATGCAATTAGAGTTGCTTTCAACAAGAGCCAGGAACAGCAAGAAGTGCCGTGGTCATTGGTCATTGCTCAGTTTTGCTCCTAATTGCACCCTGGCTGTTCCCAGCTGCACCCAGCAGCAAACCCGACCATGCCTAAAGCTGTGTGAGTGCCTCGGCCAGAATGCCAAAGAAGATCTCAATGACCCTTGTAATTGCACAGGCTGATTGTGTGTTGGGCACTGACTTTGGGCAAATTACACAGCAGCCTGTGGTAGGGATGGGACAGAAGGATGCTCCTCCAGAGTGAGGAATCTGTGGAGGCACCCAGGAGGGCTGTGCAGCACCCAGCACTGAATTTCCTTGTGTATTCAGAGTGGAACCAGCCACTGTCTGACTCGGTGGGCTCACAGTTTGCCCACACTTCCTTCCAAGGGCACACACCTTTTTTTCCCTCCCACCTTCCAGGTCAATCTGAATAAGGAATGCTGATAAGGTGATGCATGACTTATGTCAACCTATTAAACCAAATCATCATGTTATTGGTTTGGGGTTTTTGGGGGCTTTCAGCTCCACAAGTCACTGCAAGCAACAGGTAAGGCCAAAATAAAGGAAGAGATGACAAATCACACCATTTTTTTCCTAAAATATTAATACAGTAGCCAGGCACCATAATATTTCTGCTTTTGGAGTTCAAACACTATTTCTAATACAGTGCATACATAAACAAAAAAATAATAAAATACCTAGAAAACTGTGGGTAAAGGTAGGAAGCCTCACCAAAATTGCTGGCAGTGAATATACTTTGTATATTCAGTGGCAAAGGGTAATCCTTTGTTTATGCTAAAGGAGAACAGGTAGTTGGTATCTAAGACTTCCATTCCATTGACTGGCTTTTTCCAAACCATTCAAATGACTTTTAGGCCTTCACATTAAAAAAAAAAAAAAAAAATTAAACGCAAAATTGGTGGGATTGGAGGACAGGATTTCAAAGATATCTCAGTGCCTGTTGTTGTCTCAGCTACGTAGCTCAAGGATGTTCAAAAGAAATCCTAACACAGGAGGCAGGGATGGATGAGGGACCCTGCAGTCCCTTGGGGCTTGCCACTGCAAAGGAAAGAATGTCATTTATTGAAAGGGAAAGCCCAAGGGAATTTGCAGCTTGTCAGCGTTTCAGTCCGTGAAAAATGCGTATTTTATGATTGGCTTTTCGCAAATATTGAAATGAATGTAATATGTGTTATGTTAGAAAGTAATGCTGTATTAATTTTCTGAAGTAGTGTGGTAAATATAGCTTTAGGTTATAGCATAATGTTAAAATAGAAACTATGCTATGTAAGATTTTTTTTTCTAAAGAAAGAGCTCTCACTGAGATAGCAGCCATGGGACACCTCTCAATCTTTCAGAGAAAGAGAATTTATTGCTCCATTATCAGAAGAAATGAACTTCTTCCTGCCTCACTCAGCTCTGAAGATGCCATCAGGATTCATAGGAAGAAGCTGACACTGCCCAGACAGAATCCTGTGTTGGAATGGAATTTATGCATCATGGATGAGGTGTATGAATATGCAACAGGCTGTTGCTTTTAAGGGTTAATCCTCTGTTAACGTGGGTCCTTTTCGGGCTTGTGCTGCCCAGAAAAGGTACCTGGAGGTCTGTAACTCTTTGTTTTTATTGTCTCGTATCATCCTAATCTCAATTCTTTAAATTTTTTATTACTCTAATTGAATTACTACTTTTATAACCATTTTATTACCATTAAACTTTTAAAATTTTCAAAACAATTGATTGGCGTTTTTCACAAGTCTGTGCTCCGCAAACCCTTCCTGCACATTACTCAGTGGCTGTTTGAGATCTGACTCTTGTTTCCCGTTCCACGCAGCTCCTCAGGGAAACCCATCTGCTTGAACACCACGGGCAGGGGCTCAGAAACATGGCAAGGTGTGTTGATGGGCATGTGAATTTGGGTATGGAGAGACACAGCAAGGCGTGCTGATAGGCATGTGAATTTGGGTATGGAGAGACACAGCAAGGCTTGCTGATGGGCATGTGAATTTGGGTATGGAGAGACAGCAAGGTGTGCTGATGGGCATCTGAATTTGGGTATGGAGAGACACAGCAAGGTGTGCTGATGGGCACGTGAGTTTGGGTATGGAGAGGCACAGCAAGGCTTGTGGATGGGCATGTGAATTTGGGTATGGAGAGGCACAGCAAGGCTTGTGGATGGGCATGTGAATTTGGGTATGGAGAGGCACAGCAAGGTGTGCTGATGGGCATGTGAATTTGGGTATGGAGACACAGCAAGGTGTGCTGATGGGCATGTGAATTTGGGTATGGAGACACAGCAAGGTGTGCTGATGGGCATGTGAATTTGGGTATGGGGAGACACAGCAAGGCTTGTGGATGGGCATGTGAATTTGGGTATGGAGAGACACGGCAAGGTGTGCTGATGGGCATGTGAATTTGGGTATGGAGAGACACAGCAAGGCGTGCTGATGGGCATGTGAATTTGGGTATGGAGAGACACGGCAAGGTGTGCTGATGGGCATGTGAATTTGGGTATGGAGAGGCAAAGCAAGGCGTGCTGATGGGCATGTGAATTTGGGTATGGAGAGGCACAGCAAGGCGTGCTGATGGGCATGTGAATTTGGGTATGGAGAGACACAGCAAGGCTTGTGGATGGGCATGTGAATTTGGGTATGGAGAGACTCATCAAGGCTTGCTGATGGGCATGTGAATTTGGGTATGGAGACACAGCAAGGCTTGTGGATGGGCATGTGAATTTGGGTATGGAGAGGCAGGCAGCAAGGCGTGGATGGGATTTGGGTGAAGGCTTGCTGATGGGCATGTGAATTTGGGCATGTGAATTTGGGGTGGAGACACAGCAGGGGGCTTGTGGATGGGCATGTGAATTTGGGTATGGAGACACAGCAAGGCTTCCTGATGGGCATGTGAATTTGGGTATGGAGAGGCACAGAAAGGCTTGTGGATGGGCATGTGAATTTGGGTATGGAGAGGCACAGCAAGGCTTGTGGATGGGCATGTGAATTTGGGTATGGAGAGACACAGCAAGGCTTGTGGATGGGCATGTGAATTTGGGTATGGAGAGACATGGCAAGGCGTGCTGATGGGCATGTGAATTTGGGTATGGAGAGACAGCAAGGCATGCTGATGGGCATCTGAATTTGGGTATGGAGAGACACAGCAAGGTGTGCTGATGGGCATGTGAATTTGGGTATGGAGACACAGCAAGGCTGGCTGTTTGCCGTGTGAATTCGTGTATTGAGAGGCACAGCAAGGCTTGCTAAAGGGCATGTGAATTCGTGTATGGAGAGACAGCTGATTCTTTGCGCCTGCTACCGCCCCGCCCTAAATGCCTCAGGAAACGGAAAGGGAGTGTCATAGAGAGCTGTGGTGGGACGCGGCGGAGTGCCAACGCTTCTCAAGGGAAGTAAAAACTTTACAAAGTGTGCAAAAAGTTCATCATTAGTCACCGCATTTTTCTCCCTACGTCACCACTTTCCAGTCAGCTGAAATGGCAGAACGCAGCGCGGACAGCCGCAGGATCGCTCACGGTGTCTGAACAAACCGATGCCTTTACAGACACTGTTTTTCCTGGCCGGAGTCACACGCGCGGGCGATAGCAGAAGTAAAACCCAGGGCTGGGTTTGCGGTGTCCCCAGGGGAAGGAAAGCGCCCGGGCGTGGCCCCAGGGCTGCTCCGGGAGAGCCGGGCCCAGCCGGGGCCGCCTCTGGAACAGACGGGCGTTCTGGTGCTGGAATCTCGCAGTCCGCTCCCTTAGCCGGATTGCCCGGTTTACAGCTGCCATCAGAGCCTTCTTAAAGCGCTGCTTCAAAGAAACCATCTCACCATCCATGCCCCAAAACCCCCATCACTCCGAACCCCCCCTACCACTCAAAACCCCCAAACCAAAGCCAATACCGAAATCGAACAACCCTCTGAAAAAACCCCCACAACTGCCCCAAAAAACCAAACCCCAAAATTCAAAACCAAACCAGCCCTCCAAAACCCCCCAAAAAATCCCAAAACAAAAAGTCCCTAAAACCCCCAAGCAAACGAACCCCTAACTCCCAAACAAAACCCAAACTCCCAAACAAACAGGCAATAAAACAAAACAAAAAAACCAACCCAAAACAAAACAAAACAAAACAAAAAAAATAAACCATCCACAACAACCAACCCCCAACCCTACAAGAAAAAAATTGCTTTGATGTGCTGCGGGGAGTCGAGAGAATGAATCCCTTTGTTGCTGGTAGAGAGATCCTTAAGGATGGTTGAATATGTACAAATCTGCTCAGTAAAGAGTATCAAGCGGGAGGTTTGATTCTTGGCTCTCGTCACGTCGCCGTGGACGTGGTTCCATTGGTTTTGCCAACCTGCTGAAGGACACGCGTGGAGCTCGGTGTGTAACTGTGGGTGCGCTCACGGAGCTGACTGCCGAATAGGGTGCGCTTGGGAGAACGCCGCTCCATCAGTTCTGCCTCTTAAATTGCAGTCTTGAGATAAGAAATTGCATCGTCTCGCTAAATGCCCGCGTCGTGCTGGTGAAATCAGGAATATTTTCGCTTGTCCTTTTAGAGTCGATTTGGTTTCTCAGGGCTCAGTGCCCTCTGGTGGTGATGGCCTTTGCTCCTGTGACAACAGGGGTGCTGGCACATAATGCTTCATTTTGGTTTTTTTATGGGTTATCCGTTGACTATCCCAACCTGATAACTAGTTTGAATAAAGTCAAATTACAGTATTTTTTAACACAGAGGATTATAGATTGAGCCACTGAGTCCGATGTGTCACAGTCAGAGCATTGAAAGGATGCAGGGAGCTCAGTGGGTCTAGCAAAAATATTACCAAAAATCAGTTTAGTTCAGTGTGCATTAACACCTTAGACAGTAAAGCAGAACTGAATGATAAAGATTCCATAAAAGAGAATGAAAAACCTACAGTAACATAAGAGATACACACAAAATTCCATAGTCACAAGCAAAATTTTTTAACCACAATTTCTTGTACGCAGCTTTTAATGACTTATACCTCTCTCATAAATCCCCGTTTTAAACTGTTCTCGATTACACATTTCATTGCAAAGTGTATTAAATGATATCAAGAGATCAGCTTTTTGGCAAAAAATTCTTGAAAAAAGGTAAACCCCTCAGTATGCATTTTAGTAAGTTATTTCTTGCAATCTTCAAGCACAACTTCTGTAGCTGGCAGGGTGGTGATAATAACAGAAATAATTGTACAAGTGATTGTGTATTCATGAGGACAGTATGGAGTGACCCTGTTCTTCTCTGCTGTTTTTAACGTTCTCCATGAGGAGACAATAGTTATAGCAATAGTTATAACATGAGCTTTAAAAACACATACCATGTTTGCTGTTATAAATGACTGTTAAATTCTGTATGTTTGATACAGACTATGCTTGGTCTTCAAAGCTTCTGTTTATTGCAGCGCACATATACAGCACTCCTCTAAACAACAGAAAAGAAGGAAGCATCCTTTCCATGCTGGCTTCTTGGATATCAAATTATCAAGCTACATTTCTCTTTTCAGCTCACTTTCTTGAGTGGACTCTGCAGTTTAGCTCCAATGCCTTGGCTGAAGGTTTTCGTCCTCTAAAGCCTCATGCAGCTTTCCAAATTTGACCTTTTTTGCCATCAGTCCCATTCTCCTTGTCCCATGCAAAAGCAGAGACACGAAGCTGCCAAGGCCTCTGTCTTACAGAGTGGTCCAGACATGGGTTTACAGGTACCACATCTAACCAGAAATTAGTGACGATAGGTGGGCCAGGAAAGAAAAAAAAGTGCCATTTTCTGTGGAGATTAGAGACAAGGAGAAAAACAGCATTTCTAAGAGCAACAAGATGAAGGCGTGTAGGGCTGTCTGACTCAGGGAAGCCTGTTGGATGGTCACAGAGCAAAAGGAAGGTGACTAAGGTGTTTCTGCAATGACCCACCCTACCCAAACACACAGGTTTTCCCAGCACCCTGGGGCTGTGCACTGCCTGATTCCATCTCCTAACGCAGCTTTAAGGAGCTGCTGTCTGGCCTGTGCTGGCCTGTCCCCCCCTGGATCAGTCAAAATGCTGATACCTGCTGGGAGGCAGCGCAGGAGGTAAATTAATTGTGATGATGGACGATGTCAGCCTTGGTCCAGTACTGCTCAATACAAGTCTTGTTTCCCGTTCCAATAAAACTGAGGAGTGGAAGTGTTGGGTGATGTGAGGGTCCCCAGGACAGGGTGAGAGATGAGAATTTGACTCCATGTTCTCAGAAGGCTGATTTATTGTATTATGATATTATTAAAAGAAAACGATATACTAAAACTCTACTAAAGAAAGAGAAAGGATACAGACAGAAGGCAAGAATGAATAATAAAAACCCACGACTGACCAGAGTCCTGACACAGCTGGACTGTTATTAAAACGTTAAGTTAAAACAATTCACATGCTGGGTAAGCAATTCTCCAAATCACATTCCAAAGCAGCAAAACAGGGAGAAGCTGAAGCTTCCCAGCTTCCCAGGAGAAGAAATCCTGGCAAAGGGATTTTTCATAAAATATCACGGTGACAGTGGAAGCTCTTGCTTGCTGCAGCCCTTCAGTTTCCTTCTCATTTTGGCAATTTCTCCACACAACTGTGTGAGGTACAGTGCCTGCGTGGTTCCCAGCGTTTCCCCAGCCCCATGCCAGAGCTGAAATCTATCCCAGATCCTGTCTGAGTAATGCAGCACTTATTTCCCCACCCAGGGGGGCCTTTAGGCAGAGCTGTCGGGGCTGCCCCGGCTGGCCCGTCCATCCTGCGCAGAGCTCAGCCCGGGACACAGATCACCTGTGAGAGCTCTGCAAACACGGTCAGCATCCCAGAGCAGCAGCAGTCATTAAACACACAGGCACCCGCAGCCACATCAAACAGAATTGGAAACACCGAGCAAAAAGGAAGGTGGCAAATTAAAAAAAAAAAAAAAAAAAAAGGTCTAAAAATCGGTGCTTTGAGATCAGAAGTATGAATAGTAGGATGAAATCAATATGACCTAATAATTTATGTACAGGTTCTAAACAGGAAAAAGCAGAGTCTGTGAGGAATGGAGTGAAAAAGAATAGAAGCAGTAAATGAGAAAAATGTGATATTAAAATTTCAGGGGAATACCTAAAAGCCCTGAAAATGCAAGGTGGTTCATCTCCTTTCAAAGAGGCCTACCAGTGCCATCAATAAAATTTCTTTCTTTGCTGTTTACCTCTGACTTCAGGTAGGAAAGCCAAAGTGTAACACAAAGAGGCCAGCACGTAATTCTGTAGTATCTGTAGAGCCAATTTGCCATTTGAACATTTTTTCAGTGATTGCCTCTCAGAATCTTAATTCTCCTTTGCTGTCAGTTGGCTGAATGCATTACAGGAGCTATGTATCTGTAACAAGAATCAAATCTCTTTTCTTGACATCATTGCTACTGTCCATAATACAGTTCTTTTCGTGGATTTTAAATTGTGTTGTATAACAGAAGACAAACTAGTTGGGCCTTCTAACTATTCCCTCTTGGATATCCATTCAATTGTGTAATACATGAGGAAGAGTCTCATTTGTAATTTTGTGTTTCTTTCATTTTAAATGTTCTATTGTTTCACACTAGTTCAAATGTGAAAAGAGGCAAAAATATACCATGGTAGTTACTAATTGGATGATTTCTGAAATTTTGAAATCCTCGAGTCTTACTGTGTTAATTGCTGAAGATTTTTCCTGATGGCTGAATTCATTATTTATCCTGTACTTTTGGGTGGTTTCCTTTGAGTTATATCTTCAAGTAAGTCAGTCTGCTAAAATAACTGGTATTGGGGTACCTGTCAAATGCTTGAGATTACTGGGCTTATCCTTGTCTTTGAACATAAAAGATGAGCAGACAGGTCCTTGTTGATAGCCTGATGTATTGTGAAGGAGAGAAAGGGATATTTGCGTAATCTGGCAAACAAACTGTGCTTTGTTCACATCCTGCAAGTACATTAGTAGGTCTATTTTTCAAGAGCTCCTGTTGTTTTTTGCCCCAATCTAGGACTTTAAATCTAATCTTTGTGGTATTTTTGGGGTCCCCAGACGAGGGAAGGAAATTAATCTGACTCCGTGTTCTTAGAAGGCTAATTTATTATTTTATGATATGATATTATATTAAAAAATACTGTAATAAAGAATAGAGAAAGGACACTTACAGAAGGCTAAAGGATAATAATGACAAACTCGTGACTCTTTCCAGAGTCCCGACACAGCCTGACCATGATTGGCCATTAAGTCAAAACAATTCACATGTTGGATAAACAATCTCCAACCACATTCCAAGGCAGCAAAACACAGGAGAAGCAAATCAGATAATTATTGTTTTCCTTTTTCTCTGAGGCTTCTCAGCTCCCCAGGAGAGAAATCCTGGGCAAAGAGATTTTTCAGAAAATACGACGGTGACAAGTCTTACAAGTCTTAATTTTTTTTTTTTTTGGATCAAACGTCAGTTTTCTCACTGTTCTCCAGCACAATAATATACAGCTTCCCAGAGACATGGTCTGGGCTTCACACTTTTAAACTGTGAGCTAGATAAAACAGACAGCGCTTTTTGGCTGGGCTTTTAAAATCAGTCAGTTGCTCAAGGAGTCAGTGATCATATTTTCCTCCGTGCCATTCTGTGGGTTACTGAGGAAGCTGCAGAATCAAGAATTGCCAGTAGAGTGGGCTGGTTCTGGCTCTGAATTCACTCACCCCCTGCCCCATCTGTTCCAAAGGGTGCCTTAGAGGAGTCAATGTGACTTTACTTCGGAGGGGTGACACTGGCTTTCCTGAACCATTCCTGCATGAATTAAGGCAAATGATGCTACTTCATTTTTCAGTTTAAAGCACATCTGCGTGTTTTGATAAAAGTCTTGAATTATATGAATATTCAAGGCCATTTACATTTTGATTTCCAAGCGATCTTTGGAAACAGAGGCAAAGCCTTATGTCTCTTAGTGTCTCTAAGTGCAATAGTTCTTAGCCCATTTTTGTCTGATGCTCCCCTAAAACTTTTCTGACTCAAGTTAATGGAGTAGGTTTATTTAATCTCTTCACTAAAACTTTCGAGGAAAAGTTTCATAAAAGTTGACCTTTCAGTAATAAGTCTGCAGCTTCTGATGTGATTTAATTTTCCTGAGTCTGACACACTGAGAACTAAAATGGAATGACATTTTTTAGAACTGTCAGTAATTGCTGCTGTTATCGATCATTAGCCAGCGAGGCACCATCTTCATCAGCTAACTCTGCCTTGGCCTGCCTAATTTTGCCTTTTTTTCCTTTGTACTTTCACAAAGTACAGACATTCTTAAGCTTCATCCCTCTGTTTCTATTTGTAAAATTGATTTCCTCTCAACACATTTCCTGTCATGCTCAAATGAAAGCTGAGACAGGAAGAGTATTTCTCTTTTACCTTGTATTTATGAACATCCATGTTATTTTAAAATAATATTTCTGTGTGTTTTTATGTCCATACTAAAGCCCTTAATAAATGCTAATGGTCTGTGTTATCATTGTTTTTCTCTCTGCATGCCCCAGAACTATGTTTAAAATCTTTTTTTCCTTCTTCTGCTATAATGCCTTTTGTAGACATCTGATAATCTTAGTTTTGAATTCATTTTCAAGAGCCTGCTTTGCTGCTAAATTGGGGCTCATATTCTCTAATACAGCGCAACTGCATGTGTTTTCAGGTTGAAAAACATGCAGTTGCAGCATGTGCTTTAATCAATCTTTCTTAACACTGCTCCTTCTAGCAGTCCTGTCAGGTAGTGGAGAATTGATTATTACTATTGTTTTACTGGGGTACATCTTACCCAAGCCATACAAGAGAGCTTCCTCCTCCAAAGACCAGCAACTTTAATAGAGCGTGGTCAGTCTCCTGTGCTGCTTCATGGGCACTTCTTTAACATTTTGAGAAACCCGTTTCACATGCCTCCTGTATTCTTCCACTAATTTTTTTTCTTGTTAGTGTCATTTGTTGTTTTCAGAGCTTGGGATTGTGTCATTCTTTCTATTGCTTTTCTCTCACGGGAAACTCTTGGCACACAGTTCTGCTCCTCGCTGTGTTAATACGTTGAATCAAGTGCAGTGACCGTGACTGCATGCTGTGTGAGCAGCTGGATTTGAAACTTCACCTGTGTGGATTCCTAACACTGGAATTTAAAAAAATGTCTGGTTTTAAAACAAATAAAAACCTCAGGCTGGTTTTAAAACAAATAAAAAAACTGGTTTTAAAACAAATAAGAAAACCAGGCCCAGACAGTGATAGGATAAGCATTGTCATCAACTACTCTTCCAGAACAGTTCCCCTTGTCAATACTCATAATTGATTTGATTGAAACAGTCCAGTGATAATCTATTGATTCACCTTTCAGTGATAAAATTATTAACAACAGGAATATTACTCTGTGTTTTTGCACTATACACCTCAGCAGTTTATCTAGCAGGCAAGGACTGTCATGAAATAGGGTCTGGGGTGAGTTGTATGAAAAATGTGCAGAGGCTGTCCTCAGTTTTATTACCTGTTGTGAACTTGGCCAAGTGAGCTTGGCTTTGTGCAACAAATTGTTCCCAGTGATAGGTTTCAGGATGCTGTCATTTTGCCAGGGAAATAAGTTGGGTGTTCAGCAGGGTGTACACGTATCAGAGCCAAATCCAAACAAATGGCTTGGCTAGGACCCTGGCTGTTTCAAAATGCAAAATAACCAGCAGGAGCCATGGGCAGGAAGGGGATCACAATTGCCTTAATGCTACAGTCCCTAATAGTGATGTATTTAACTCCTGTCAGAGTGACCTGACCTTAACTTAGTTTTCTTTCCTACCTTATTTGGTACTTTCTTATCCTAAAACCTGAACTACCTCATGTACGATTTAATGTCACCCAGTTATAAAAACGGAACCTGTTCTCCTGCTAATTCCTGTCTAACTTTTCACTCTGGTGAATTCAAAAGGCACTGCTTTGATGTGGTTCTGGTCTGCCTTGGTCTTCAGCAGCTTTGCTCCTAGTCTACCTTCCAGCTGTCCTGCTCTGTTGTTGACGTGACAAGGAGACTTTTCTTCTGATGGCAAGAGGCTTAAATCAAAATATCTTCCAGCCCAGAGCCTGAAGGAGACTTAGATACCAGAGCTGGCAAGGAAGTGATTCTTACATGTGATGGGCAACACTGAATAGCTAGGGCTTTTAGATATGTATGTCTAAAATACACATTTAGATGTTGAAAGTATAGTTGGAACAAGGAAAAGGGACAGGAAAGACAGACCAGAGAACAAGGTATTAATCTAAAAGTTTTCTTTAATTGAGACTTTTTTTCTTAATTGCTTTTTAAAATATTTCAGAATGAAAATGTTTTCCTCTCTGTATGTAAAAATATGATCTGAGAAAAACAAGTTCTCTCTCAACATTCCTTCATACTTTACAGCTTTTATTTTGTTCATTTCCTGTTATAGTCTCACACTTCTACATAGAGTGAAATTATCTATAATCCCAGTAAAGATTCATGTAGGTTTGCTACCATATCATGTACAGTGTTTTATGTCAGTGAATCCCAAACTTTTTTTTACTAAGAATTCCTCTGGCATGTAAGTCAACTTCCCAGAGCCTTCTTTTTATCTGTTCTCTCTTTTCATCCCACTGGTGCTGCCTAGCTCTTCTAACCCACCTCCAGATCCCTTCCACTGGATCCTGATATCATCCTTCTTTCCATTCCTCCCTGAACACACCTTCCCTCCTACCCTTATGTTTTTTTATCACTCTTCCCAGCCAGCTCAGGATAGATTTTCCTCTTGGAATTTCAGTGCTTTTCCCTTAAGAAGGAGGTGAGGGCATGGTATCAGTAAAGGGTTTTTCCTGCTTCTGGCCTCCTGCTCTTCTTGCAGAAAAGCAGACACGTATTCTCCCTTTTCCATCCTAGCAAAACTAGATTTCCTGCTTTCTGAAACAGAGATTGATGGTTCGGGGGACAGGTGCTGTCACAGCCGTCTCCTGGTGTCCAGCATTTACCCTTGGGGAGGAGGAAGCACTTTATGTCACCTTTGAATGCACCTCTCTCTCCGTTTGCAAGCATTTGAAATTTAAAGTTTGATTACATGGAAAGTTTCACATCAGACTGCTGTGGGGTTGTTGCTGATCCTGTCATCCTTTGGTCCCAACGTGTTCCCTTTGGAAGTACGACGATATCAAAGAGAGAAAAAATATTTATCCATTTGAACCTAATGGTGGTGCAAATTCTATGGACCTAATCCTAATATTCAGTTTGCCCATTTTCAGACAAAATTTACATGGAAGTTAATGACTCAAGGATTTTTGTTCCTGTTATAATGCCATTGAAAAAGAGAAAAAACATGTCAGAAGCATTTCTTTTTAGATAGCAATGCCTTTCTTAGATGAGGAGAATCAACTGGAAAACAAATATAATTGAGAAGATCTTCAGGCATTACAGGCATTACAAAATGAATAGAGATGCTTTTCTGGAAGGGTTTGATATGACAAGTTAGAAATAATTTTCATTGCTTTTAAATTAGCTTCTGACATTTCCGGAGGTTTTGCCTTGTGTTTAAAAAGCAGAAAGAAGAACAGAGTCCCTAGAATAAGATGCTATCCTATGTAATTTCTTTCTTCTTTGCCTGCAATCAATCATTCTTTCAGTGATGCTCATCTTTGGTGCTGCTCCTTGGCTGCTGGATGCTTCTTGCCATGTGATACCCATGGCTGTAGCTCACCATAAAATGATCATCCAATTCGCTAGGCGCAGTCATCTGTGGATAGGGGCTGGAACATGGTATTTTGATTTGACTTAATGTCAGGAAGTGTGTTCTTCCTTTCCTCGGCTGTTAAATGCTTTCCAAGAAGAATTTGTGCCTTGTTTCAGGCTCTCCCAGCACACAGCAGTGTAGAAGGGATGGAGTTGCACCGCAGTACCTCATGGAGCTCCCTTGAATTGCTCCTCCTGGACACAGACTAGTTAGAAAGATGCACAAAGCTCTCATTTGGGGAACACCCAGCAATATTTTTTGTGTGTGTTTTGTCCACCATTTAGACATTTGCTGACTTCTTTTGGATTCAGAGCTGAAATAACAGATATCTCATTCAAACTGAGAGCCCAACTTTATTTTCAAGGGCTAATTTCAATCACTTGAAGTTGATTCTTTTAGTAAGAAGTTTGCTATTCTTGAGACCTTTTTGTTCTATAAAAATGATTGCTAATATTCTGACCAGAAGAAGAGAGAATTGACAGAAGGTTAATTATGTAACACAATGACAAAGATATTAACTTGGCAATAGAGAAATGCCAGATCAGCAGAAATGATGAGTTAGAGCTATTGCTTGAGAATATCTCCTACCCCATGGAATCTCTTGCTGCTAAACATGTTTTGTTCTACAGACTTGTTAACAGAGTCAAGATGAAGGAAAGTGACTCTAATCCACTGGTTTGGGCATTCATCTGGTGTATTGAAAACCAGCTGTGTTTTTCAGCCCCACAGGCATAAAGGTTTCTGTTAGAATGGCAGGAGTGAATTATGGATGATTGCAACACATTTCCAAAAATTGCATTAGCATATGCAATACAGAAGGAATAAATATAATTGCCGTAGCTGTACACAGCAAAGTGTGGGTGAGTTAAAAAATAGTGAGACAAATGCTATTCCTGCTGCATAATCTTTGTGTGCTTGGAGAAAGAGATTTCGGTCTTCCTTTGATTTGTATAGTCTTAATATTTGCCTGGCATAATTTTTTTTGCCAAAACCCACTATGTAGCGCAGATGTGGGATTAATGATCAATTCACATTAAGCCACAGGTGAAATCTAGGATTCAACAATTCAGATTTTATATGCCCTGAAATTCTTACAGACTGAATAAAAACTCTTTGTTTCCTTCATATGGTAATATATTAGGTTCTCAGTGACTGCAGGTTAGAATAGTAAAGATGATCGACAAGGTTGCCATGACTCTATGATTGTCAGGGAACTAGGGAGTGGAAAATAAACACAGGAGAAGAGGGAATTTTTTGAACCATAGTAGAAAAGCATCTTAGTGCAGTTCTCAGTCTAGGACACGTGTAGCTGCTGCCCTGCCAGCAGAGAGAGTTTCATCTGAATTGAAATAACTCTCACTTTTTGAGGCTTTTATTTAGGACCTATTTAAGTCCTTCTAAAAAGAAATCTTCAGTTTTTAATTTAAGCTTCAGATAAATTGATTTCAAGCACCTCTGTGTACATAATGTCCCTCCATTACTTGTTTCTTGGTGTAACAGGAATATTCAACAATAGTTTCTTTGGAAAGCCATTTTATCAGCAGCAATACAACTTTTGAATACTGACTACATCTAATAAGAGACTTAGGGGTTATGGCAATTAACAAATGCTGCTGCTGATCTAATCCTGTAAAACTTGATGCACTTTTGCTTTTCTAAAATTTCCGTTTATCAGCATATTAAAGGAAGCTGATGTCTATACATAGCTCTATAAATGCTCTAGTGTCTGGGTCAGTTTAATTAACTTATGGTCTTTCCCATCTCCATTTTCCTAGCCTCTCTGTTTTTCTCAGCAAAAAAAAAAAATTAAATTCAGTCTTGTCAGTGCTTAGCTTTGTGTTCAGTTACTTGTTAGCTAGCCTTGTGTTTTGTATTTTAATACCAAGACTACTATTAGATTGCAAAACTACCTGACTCCAATTCATCCTGTTTTTATATTTGCCAGAATGCTTCTATTGTTTCTACCTCCTGCTTATACAGGAATGTTCCCTGGTTTCTTTGAGCTGGAAGAAGGTTATTCATGAGCTTAAAGGTGATAGAAATCTTCTTTTTCATCTTTCCTTCTCTCACCTCACAGCCACTGTGATGTATTAGGGGAGTGATTCTGTGAATATCAAGTGTAGAAGCCGTGGGGTTTAGCCCCAGTGTTTCCTTCTCAGAGTAATCCAGCTGCACATGGTAATCTTGATCAAATTAATTGCTCACTAGAGCAAGAGCTGTGTGCAGTGCAGGGCTCTAGGGTGTGTCACAGCACTACAGTTACTACTCATGCTGTACATGGATCTGCTGTATTCTTTTAACAATGGAAACTAAATGCATCATGCTAAAATCAAATCAGTGCCATCCAGATCAGTCACCAGGGGTCTCTTGATCTCTTTCTGTCAAGGCTGTTGTTATTCAAACATTCCCTACAAGCTGTCAAATGGTTCTACTCAATAACAACCAATAAAGTAATCACCCCTTAAAAATTTCCCCTGGGGAATCTTTTTAAATTGAGCAGGGAGTAATATATCTTCTAGTGTCAATAATGCTGAAAATGTTGATTTGGTTGGTGCTACTATGTGCCTCCTC
This sequence comes from Emberiza elegans, assembly GCA_024865655.1. NCBI lineage: Eukaryota > Metazoa > Chordata > Aves > Passeriformes > Fringillidae > Emberiza > Emberiza elegans. The sequence continues at coordinate 5,616,555 of JALJVW010000011.1, forward strand.
AAATCATATTCCAAATGCTCTTCTGGGGAGATGGCTTCTACTTGAATTCACTCTTGCTCTCTGCCTGCAGCACCAGTTTCAAATCTGTGGCGAGGGCTATCTGAGATAGGCTGTACAGTGAAAGAGTGCTCTGGTGACCTGACTGCTCTCTCAACCTTTTAAATCTAACTGCTGATAGGGATGCTCTTAAATTAAATTAAATTAAATTAAAATCAGATGGCAAGGGTGAATGTGCTGATAAGATGTTCTCAGATGGCTGACCGATAGAGTCCCTACATGCAGCAGAAATGTGTCCATCTGCTGAGCATAGCTTGAGCCTGATTTACTAAGCAAAGCTGGTTTAACAGCAGTATCAATAATGTAACTTTATTTATTATATAAACTGGGTAGAAAAAGATTTTACAATGCAAATTTAGTCTATTAAGGACATTTCTGTGAATAAATTATACTAGATGTTCTTTTAATTCTTGTTAATACAGTTTTTTTTTTTTCACAGATGTCATTTTTGGGCATTAGAAAATATTTTTTTCTCCTGCTGTTGTGAAAGAAGAACTGCAAGTACTGACATTAAACATTTTGAGAAATTTGTTCTGTTCTTTTTATAATAAGGGAAAGCAGTCCTGCCAAAATTAAAACCTTCCAGTGACTTAAATACTTGTTTTACTGTATTATTTCTTAGGTGCTTGATATCATCCTATAAAAACTAATTAAGGGACTATTTCTGAAGTTCCAATTGCATAGTTATACTCTATAATCATGCTTTTATTTGTTGATTTGTTAATAAATTTCTATCTACAGTGGACACAAACTGACAGATTTATTTGTGACTACTAAAATGCGTTTTCAATATAAATTTGTGGATGAGATAAAAAAAGCGCTAAAAACTTTTGATTATGAGATGTTCATTTTGTGGTTTGGTTGGCACCAGAGCAGACTGGAAATGGTGCATTTTTTTACTATGAGGGTGATGAAGCCCTGGCACAAGTTGTCCGTAGGAGTTGTGGATGCTCCCTCCCTGGAAGTGCTCAAGGCAAGGTTGAATGAGGCTTGGAGCAGCCTGGTCTAGTGGAAGGCGTCCCTGCCCGTGGCAGGGCACTGGAATGAGATGAATTTTTGCATATCCAACCCAAATTATTCTTTGATTCCATGTCCCAGGCTGGCCTCAGCCCATCCCCATCCCCATCCCCATCCCCATCGAATTAGGAAAAAAAAGCAGTGAAAGCGGTGGGTTCACTTTAATAACTGAAACAAAGTAAAATATAATGTATAATGTAATAACAATAATAATAGTAAAAATAGTGATTAAAGGGGGATGAGGACGAGAGAGATAAAACCCAAGAAAGTGATAGACAACAGCTGATCGATGCCAAACTCATCCCCCAGCCACAACCAGCCCCAGTGCCAGGTCGGTCCCCAGTTCATATGGTGGCCATGGTGTGAGTATCTCCTTGGCTGGCTCAGCTCAGCTGTCCTGGCCATGCTCCCTCCTTTTTGGCTGCTTGTGACAACATGAGGCTACAATAACAGCATCAGTGTGTTATTAGCACTACCTTCATGCTGAATCCAAAACACGGCCCTCTACAGCTACTAGGAAGAAAGTTAAGTCGATCCCAGCCGAAACCAGCACAATCTATGAAGCGAAAGCCCCGAGAGCCCCTCGGTGACTTTACTGCAGTTTGACTGAGGGGAGCCGCGGGGAGCGCCGAGCCGGCAGGGGGCGCCATCAGCCCGCGCTCCGTGCTGGGGAACAGCATCGGGCTGAGGCGGCGGGAGCGCCGTGGGGCCCGTGAGGGGCTGATCCTGTGGGACACCATCCCTGGGACCCGTGAGGGGCTGTTCCTGTGGGACACCATCCGTGGGACACCGTGAGGGGCTGTTCCTGTGGGACACTGTCCCTGGGACACCGTGAGGGGCTGTTCCTGTGGGACACCGTCCATGGGAGACCGTGAGGGGCTGTCCCTGTGGGACGCTGTCCCTGTGGGACGCTGTCCCTGTGGGACGCTGTCCCTGAGACACTGTGAGGGGCTGTTCCTGTGAGACACCATCCGTGGGACACCGTGAGGGGCTGTTCCTGTGGGACGCTGTCCCTGGAACACTGTGAGGGGCTGTTTCTGTGGGACACTGTCCCTGGGACACCGTGAGGGGCTGTTCCTGTGGGACACTGTCCCTGGGACACCGTGAGGGGCTGTTCCTGTGGGACACCATCCGTGGGACAGCATGAGGGGCTGTTCCTGTGAGACACCGTCCATAGGACACTGTGAGGGGCTGTTCCTGTGAGACACTGTCCCAGGGACCCCGTGAGGGCTGTTCCTGTGGGACACCGTCCGTGGGACACCGTGAGGGGCTGTTCCTGTGGGACACTGTCCCTGGGACCCCGTGAGGGGCTGTTCCTGTGGGACATTGTCCATGGGACACCGTGAGGGGCTGTTCCTGTGGGACACTGTCCATGGGACACCATGAGGGGCTGACATTGTGTGGGGGAGGGGCTGTCCGTGGGACACCGTGAGGGGCTGTTCCTGTGGGACATTGTCCATGGAACACCGTGAGGGGCTATTCCTGTGGGACACTGTTCCTGTGGGACACTGTCCCTGGTACACCGTGGGAGGGGCTGTTCCTGTGGGACATTGTCCCCATGACACCGTGAGGGGGTGTTCCTGTGGGACACCATCCGTGGGACACCGTGAGGGGCTGTTCCTGTGGGACACTGTCCCTGGGACACCGTGAGGGGCTGTTCCTGTGGGACATTGTCCATGGAACACCGTGAGGGGCTGTTCCTGTGGGACACTGTCCCTGGTACACCGTGAGGGGCTGTTCCTGTGGGACATTGTCCCCATGACACCGTGAGGGGCTGTTCCTGTGGGACATTGTCCCCATGACACCGTGAGGGGCTGTTCCTGTGGGACATTGTCCCCATGACACCGTGAGGGGGTGTTCCTGTGGGACACCATCCGTGGGACACCGTGAGGGGCTGTTCCTGTGGGACATTGTCCCTGGAACCCGTGAGGGGCTGTTCCTGTGGGACATTGTCCCTGGGACACCGTGAGGGGCTGTTCCTGTGGGACATTGTCCCTGGGACACCGTGAGGGGCTGTTCCTGTGGGACACTGTCCCCATGACACCGTGAGGGGCTGTTCCTGTGGGACACTGTCCATGGTGGGGGTGTTCCTGGGGACACTGTTCCTGTGGGACACTGTCCCCCATGACACCGTGAGGGTCTGTTCCTGTGGGACACTGTCCCTGGGACACCGTGAGGGGCTGTTCCTGTGGGACACTGTCCCTGGGACACCGTGAGGGGCTGTTCCTGTGGGACACTGTCCCTGGGACCCTGTGAGGGGCTGTTCCTGTGGGACACTGTCCCTGGGACACCGTGAGGGGCTGTTCCTGTGGGACACCATCCATGGGACACCGTGAGGGGCTGTTCCCTGTGGGACACTGTCCCCATGACACCGTGAGGGGCTGTTCCTGTGGGACACTGTCCATGGGACACCATGAGGGGCTGTTCCTGTGGGGAACCATTGCTTGGACACCATGGTGAGGGGTTTTCCTGTGGGACATATCCGGCTCGGGCTGCCACTGCCATGGAGTACTTCACCCTAGAACTTCCTCTGAAAGATCCAGTCCAGCCATTAGCCCATATATACCTCCAGGGTTGGTGACTCTGCTGCTGTCCTGGGCAGCCTGTGCCAGTGCTTCACATTGGTTTCTGAGATTTTTTTTTCTTAATTAAATACCCTTTGCAGGGTAAAAGTAAACATTCCTTTTTGGTTTAAAATATTTTAATGGCATGAGGTGGCTCAAGGATGATGAATAATTCTATTTCTAATAGAAAAATTCTAATTCTAATTCTAATGGAAACCCTCTAATCTTGTCACATTTCTCAGGTGAGAAGGGAGAGGGTTCTACCCGAGGAGTGAACACTGACCATCATTTATGGAGCAGGTGCTGTTTGCAGGAGAGCTGAGAGCAGTGCTGCCAGTAGCCTTTGCTATTTATGGTTGCACCAGGGAATGCCAGTGCCTCGGCTATGAGGTGAGATTTGTGCTTAGTGTTACAATAACCAGCCCTTCTGAGAGGGACTTGGGGCTGCTGGTGCACAGGAGGCTGGACATGACCATCCATGTGCCCTTGCACCCCAAAACCATGCACCCCCCATGTCCTGGGCTGCATCCAAAGCAGCGTGGGCAGCAGGGTGAGGGAGGGGATTCCCCTCATCTGCCCAGCTCTTGTCACACCCACCTGGAGTCCTGCATCCAGCTCTGGGATGAGGGTTACAAGGCTTGGGACTTCAAGGTTTTTTTTTTTAAGTAAATATAAAAATAAGTCAAACATGTGAGAGCTTCCTTTTCAGATACTTTATCGCCAGGAATGCAGGCCTATATCATTGGTTCCAGCTATCTGCTGCCACTGCAGGTTTGTTTCATCATCTCTTTTCCAAGGTTGTAGTGATTGCTACGTACTGGCAGAAACCTTTTACATTACGAGGGAAAAAATTTTTAGAGCACCATCCTTGGCAAGAAAGTTCTATATATAGCAAAGGAGAGGTTTGTGTTTCTGCTCCATTTTTTCCTGTTACCTGTAAATGAAATCAGCTTTCATTGGATTGCTTTTCATTACAGGCTTTGTAGTGCAATGCTCTGTCTGTTGCATAAAGGTTATGCACAGAAATCTCATCAATAATAAAATATCAGCAATATTTCCTTGTGGGAAAGAATTTCCTAATTTTCTGGTAGCATGATGCTACAGAGAACTTCTTGTTTGTCTCCTTGCCATGAAATCACCAGTCTGAAACCATCATCAATTTGTTACCCCAACCTTCAGCCTTTCATCTGAGACAGAAAAACTTTGATGTGGACTTTCACCAAGAGATTTTCTGCAAATAAATAATGTAATACCCGTTTCTCCTAATGTAGACCATGGCAAAGAACCATGGCTAGTTGTCCAGCCATTGTATAAGATTGATACACATTAGAGGGAATAAAACAATAAAGGAAAAATACTTTTAATTGAGGGAACCATATGTGTGTATGGACTCTTGTCTGTACTTGACTTTGCCCTCCATCCTAACCCTATCTGAGCATTTCCCAGATGTCAAAGTACATTTACCCTTGTAATGCATGGAGCTTTCTCTTGAGTTTGGTTCTGTAGGAAAGTTCTCTCTAAGTTTTGTTGGTTCCTTTTTGAGAAACCCTGCTGTGCATTTCAAATACATATGTCCAGTCTTCCTCAGGCTGTTTCCTCAGCAGCCTGAAATGTTGCAACAGCAAAGATTACAAACTCACCAGGGAAAGCACACACAGGCAAGCACTTAATTGTCAGAAAGGGCACAAACATAATCAAATTCCAATACTGTAACAGCCCATTGATTTAAAATACACTATTGACAACCATTTCTGTTTTTTCCCATACTTGCTATCAGGAGCATTCTTCAACAACATTTATTTACAAGTGTAGAATCCCATACTGTGAGGGTTTTCCCCCTGGAGTAATTTAGTACTTTGAGAGATCCTGTTGAGTTTGCAAACATTGTATCCTAACTTTCCATCTTCCAAATTCAGGTCACTAATGACTATATCACTAAATATAACTATACCAGAATGCTGGTATTCATTTATCACCGTGCATGTGTGATAAATGTATGTGTAGGTTAGATGAATACAGTTCTTCTAGACAAGGTATCAGATACTGTCTGGAAACAAAATGAGAATTCATAGAACCAGATTGGTTTCTGTGAGCCAATGTATTTCTGTCATTGACTCAAGAAGATCCTCAGAGATCTGCTAGATCCATAAATGTTGTGCTTTAGCCTATTGTTTTTTCTTTTCAGAATAATGAGTTCTTAGAGACTTGGCACAGATGGAGATGCCCAAGCCTCTTACAGACTTCAGAGGCAGAGAACCATTAATATAATTAGGCTCCTATTGTGCAAAGCACTGTGCAAAAATTAAGAGAAAGGAAAATCTGTGCTCAAATAAATAATCATCTCCAAAACTCAGCAGTTTGCTGAATAGAAAATATGTGTGTAATTTTAAAAAAAATACTTATATAATGGACAGTCATTTTGATACATTAAGGCACTGAAGGTATTTCTGGATTCAAGGGAAAAAGCAAAATTGGAAGGCAAGGCCCCAGCAGGCAGCTCCATGTTGAGGCTGAGGAAGCTGCAAACTGCGCCTCGATAACCCAGGAGAGCAAGGGTAGGAAATATGGGTTTGGGTGCACGCTTTCCCTTGCAGCCCCCTTAGCTGGCAGCAGGAGAATGGGGCTTTGGTGGTAAGATTTTGGCAGAATATCTTGAATGGATCTGTAGAAGGAAACTAAAATTTTCTTTCTGTTTCACAGCTAGCCAGGAGGTGCAAACACACGTATTGCTACTGTGTCTCTTTTCTGGTAATCCCTTCTGGTGGAAATAACTATTTAAATTATTTGCCTACAAATATTTCTTAATGTAAACATTCCCACCATAAGCAGTTGTGTTTTCTAGTTTGGTTTTGGTGCTCTTTGAGAAGTCTACTATGAACTGCACACAGCTATGGAAGCCATCTTGCTCAAATTGGAAGATGGGCAAAAATGCCCTTAAAATTCCTTCAAGATGGAGTAATTTCAGATTCAGACATAAAAAATAGATTCTGGAGATGGTATGCGTAGTCTCTTCATTTGCTTGAATATCGGTAGGAAAAAAAGTAGTTGCCATTTGCAATAATTCTGTGCCTTGAAAGATAAAAAGCTTAATTCACATTGGATATATGCATGAGAATTAGGGAATTATGGTGTTGAGTCTCTTACATTTTTAGAACAGTAGAGCTTGTCAGTGCCTACCTCACTTTCAAAAAGGAAACTTAGGTTCCTAAGTAATTAATGTGCTTATTAAAATTTTATTTAAAATGGCTTTTTCAAGTGCTTTGCCTTTGGAGTGTGACCATCTCTATGTTACATCCATACTTCTGAAATTCCTAGAAAGAGTAAAGATGCCATCTAACTGGACCAGCTGCTTATCTTTTCCTTCAGGAAGTCCCAATGAATTGTTTTTTATTAGACTAGATTTGATTTTGGCCTTGAAAAAATTGCTGCATAATCTGCTAAGCATTTCTCAAAAGCATTTTGTGCAAAAATATCTCACCTGTTTTCAAGGTATTTTTTAATGTAGATTTATGTTTGTCTTGAAATCTAATCTGGAAATATTCTGGAAAAATATGTCCTTCTAAAAAAGTCTGCCATATTAATAAGACACAAGCTTTTCAGCCTTCTCAAAGTCAGAAAAAGGAGACAGTAAGTCACGTTTTTAGATGTGAGATCAGTTAGTCACTACCACTCCTATTACACTGACCTAAGAAGCATACTTGTGTCTGACAACCTGCAATTAGAGAGTACAATTTGCTTCTTGACTCAGGCAGTGGTGATTTATGTAGCAAAAAAAGGAGATTGTTTTTCTTGTGCTTTGTTCTGTAGAATAACCTGACCATTGCCCTTTTTCAGGCAACACAGGACTGAGGCACTGAGGGTAGATCCTCAAGGGGATTTCTGTTGCTGCAGAACTAACCAACATTTTTCCTAACTTTGCATACTCAGAGGGCTAGATGAGTTCGCAATTCAGAAAAAAGACTATGAATTCTGTCACCCAGGCCTTGCATCTTATATTTTATCTTTATATGTATCTTATATTGCATCTAAAAATGGGTTTGTAATTCAGCATGAGGAAATGGCAAAACCTCTAGGAGATGGGGAAAAGCTACCAGAGGGGGCAGCCCTGAGGTCAGTGCCTTTGGGGAGCTCCCTGTCTCTCATGGCCGTCCCCAGCTTCTTGCTACTTTTAAGAAACAAATGTTAATTTCCTCTAGGACTTAGATTAATTTTTGAATTTCAAGGATCCATATCAACCTGATGGGCAAACGATTTTTAATTTTTCTATGCAAAGAAATTCACAAGGGAAGATTGAGAACAACTTGTCTTGCTGTTTCCAGTGGGATACTGTCCTGCTGAAAGGTTTGATAGGTCCAAGTTTTATAATATGGTTAATCTTTTGATCTGTATTTTCCAGCTCCTAAATAAATATTCTGGTGACTTTATGGAGATTTCCTATAATCTCTTTCATCAGGTTGAAATAGAGTATATTGTTACCTGCTGTCTGTGAGAAATTCAGGGGAATGTCAGTGTTACGTACAACAGGAGTTTTTAAGTAGGAAGTGTCAACAGACTTACACTAAAATATGGAGAAAGGAATATGTAAAGGAATTCCAACCTCAGGGTGGTCAGAAAAGCCTTTATCCAGCATTCCTTAATGAAGTCTAAATAAAGCCCTATAGATAGCACCTATTTTTCAGGTTGGCCTTTGAAGTGATAGAAGAGGGAACAAAACATGAAGACAAAAAAGCTCTTTCAAATAAGAGAAGAATAGCAAACACTGTCATTTTCATGAAGTGTCTTGCTAACTGTTACTTGAAGCTTTGCTATTTCTAAAATAACTGAAACCTGGTATTTTGTTTAGTCAGGGAAATGTCCTACCTAAGTAATTTCTTCCTTCTTACTGTGATTGTTTTTACTCCCTGGTAGTTCATATTGCTCATTTGGTGTTTTTCAAGTCTGAACTACATCTTAGTTATTCCAGTTAAGGATTTGGCTTCGAAACTTAAATTTAATTTGCACATCTTAGTCTATTGACTATAACTTAATTTCCATATCATAAAATGGTGTGTGGGGGGACCCCACTCCATGCCATATATACTGTGTACCAGATTTATATTATATTCCTTTTATTTCTTCCATATATACTTACTACCAGGTTTAAGTGTTGGTGAATTCTCTTTTTTTTTTGTAGATAAAATGGAAAATATGGATCAGATTGGTATCCTACCCTCATATTTTTAGGATCTGAGACCTAGAATAAAATTAAAGTGCTGACCATTTAAATAATGCCCTGTCTAATTTTGCATTAAATTTGTTGAAGAGAAAGGCTATCCTTTGGATATGCTGGGTATTGCTACAGTGGATATGTTTTCTGTGCTGTCTGTGGTGATTCCAGTGAAATGCTATTAACGGTGAGAGATTACTCTGTACAGTTTAGGATGTTAGCCTTGCTGATAGAAGCAGATACTTTCCATTACATTAATGTTCCATTTAAGTAGCAGATTGCCAGACACAAACTTTATATAATCTCATTCCCCATACATGCAATATATGTGTCTCTGAGCTTTGTAGATTCATTTAGCACCTAATGCACTTTTAATGAAAGATGGTTTTTAGCATCTCTTTGTAAAGCTCGTGATGCAACGATTTTTCATAGTGCTTCATAGAAGAGGCACTTATAATTTTCAACAGAGTTATGCAAGTCTGATGTTAGGTTTACTAGAAGGAGAGGGGAGAAGAAGCAAAAATGAAAGTGAATTAGGTCAGAAACCTCACATACAATCCAGTACAGCCTCATGACATTTCATCCTGCTCTTTCTGCTGAAAAGAATAAGTTAAACTGATGAGCTGCTTCTGCTGAAAAGCTCAGATGCAGAACTAGTAAAATATCCATCCACCAATGTATCTCATTAAAACCTATTTGCCAAAATACCTAATCAAGGCCATTGATTATTCATGATTCCAGAAGAATGGAATTAAGTGTGGAAAAAAATTAGCTTTCCCACACAATAACTAATATTGAACAGGACCCAGAAACCATTTGTGTATCTGCCTTTGTTGGGCCAACCAGTATGAAGACCAACCTACTGCTTGCACTGAAAATTCATGCTTCATTTCTGGTTTGGGAAACATAAGGGGGTGGTGGTCATGGGGAAATTTATCTGAGCAGAGCAATCAAGAAGAATGGAGGCAGTATGAGGGCTTGCATGTGACTTTAGAAATTTAAACCGAATTAGACAGACAGCTGTAAACCAGAAAAGTAATGGATGTCTTGCTCTTCAAATACAGGCAGTAGTTACGGTGGTTTAGAATATTAGACCAGACTGTGAGCCAAAATAAAGTTAACTGGAAAAAATTGTGCTAATAGTTCTCCAGCACTATTTTAAAAAAACTTGTCAAAGCTGGGGATCTAATTAATGCATTAGATCACATTTGTGGGTAGCAGATGGAGAACAGACTGTTTCTCAATTGGTTTAACTCATGTTAGTGAGCTAGTATAAAGCAGTACAGGAGTGAAATATTGTTCAGGAACATATGAGTTGAAATTGTTCACTATTATCCAATTACCAGAACCAAAACTGGAAAAAGTGACAAGTATTAATGGGATAGAATATTTAAATGATTATAAATCATTCTATTTCAGGAGGTATTAATACTGAGCTTAAGCCAGTGTTTTCTTATTGACCCTGGTATTCTGAATTTTTAGTCAGAATTGCTTGTACCTCTTCTATCTGTCTGTTCTGTGTCAGGTAGCTCATATTGACTACCACCCAGAGCAGGACATAAAATTACATGAACCTTTGGTTTGGTTCAGTAAATAATGCAGTTTTCCTCTCTGGCAGCAAATGCTTCCAGAGAGTATGGAATGAAACAGCAGAAAAGACAAGTGGGAAAAAAATTCAGCCACAAAATCTGTAGCAGTTCTGCCTTTTCAGAGAGATAAATTTATAATGGAAAATTCTCTTGTCTGTTTCAGCAGACCATGAGACAGCCGGTAGGTATTATTAAGATGAAATATTTAATAGCTTTTTCCTCTATTAAGATACTTCTTAACCATCTACAGTAGGGGACAGCACCTAATGAGTATTGTTCCCAGTGGAATTTTGAACCAAGAATTTACTTAATGTATTCACTAGTGAACCCACACTTCAGATCCTTGCTTTGGTGGACCACACTTATTATAAGAAGTCTAAAAAATTGCACCACTTGTGACATTTTTATTATGTAATTTCCTTATTTCAGGGCAGGGTTTTTTTGCTTGGTTGGTTTTTTTTTTGGTGAGCTTAAATATGCCATGAATTTATGCTTTTCCTTCTATATGTGAGGATCTGGGCTGCTGTTAGCTTTTGGAGAGTTGCTGTAACTGATTATCCTTCAGTAGCTTTCTTTTCCCTCTATTCAGAGTTCAGAATTACTCACCCTTGTCTAGATACCAAGCTAAAGTAACAGTGAATTCTTAACTTGAGTTTCATGGGCTTCACTTTCTAGATCCACTAATTAGATTATCTTGTAATTAAATCTCAAAAGTGATTCCAGCTAGTAAAATGCCTTGTGAACTGGAAAAACTGGACAAAATGCAGTATGATGTGTCAGTTTCCTTTAGAAGGAAGATAGTTTCACCCTACCATTTCCTTTATTTGTCATAGCCTGTAATTGGAAAAAAATTATGTTCACCTTTCTTTCCTGTCTTGCAGAGCTGAGACCCACGTGCCCCATTCCCTTACCAAGTGTGCATGGTCACCAGGGCATACACATGGGGAGTGCTCACCTGTTGAATTTAGATTGTTGTGTAGCAGTGAACTCAGGATTCAGTAGGCCAGCAAGGGAGTGGAGTAGGACATGGCTTCATGGGTAGGGCACTGTGTGAGAGAGGGACGGCTTCAGTTCTGCTCCAAGGATTCCTACTTTATTCAATGCTGTTTCATCATGTCCCCTTTCAACTGGGTTTTAAAAGGAAAAGAATAGTCCCTGCTTAGCTATTTCAAAGACGGGTCACAGACCCCTTCTTTCAGGAAAGAGCTAAAAGCTGTGAATCTGCAACAGATAAAAGCATTTTTCCTGCAAAATGTGAAGCACAGTAGGTCACGGTCACATTTCAAATGCATCCTCGTGCTTACTGTTTCCTAAAACAGTTGCTTCCTTGCCCTCCTTCCCCCACAACAGAAAATGAATTCTGGAAATACTTCTCTCAGGAGCAAAGGGATGCCTAAGGAAAGATTACTGACTCTACCTTTTTCTTTCTCCTCAGTGTTTCTCTCTGGTAATCTTGTGAAAAGTGTACACTTGTTACTGTAGGCTAAGCATGCTGGAGGAAGACAAGGCTTAAGGTTCCCGTGTGTCTTGTCCTCCTGGCAGCTGCAGGGTGAGGGTGTTTAGTCTCTCCTGCCCTCTCCAGCCTGCCTGGCCCTGGTCTGGCTGTGCCACCACCTCTGGCAGATCTCTTCTTACCTGGTGGGGTAAGGTAGCAGTGAACCCTGACTGGGAGAAAAAGGCCGTTTCTCAGTGAATGTCTTGGTGAATGGGGAAACAAGGCCTCAGGTTACTGAGGGGAGGCCAAACAAATCCTCTTTAGAGCAAGTTTGGCAAGAGCTGAGCTCTCCTGATCTTTTGACAATAGGAGTCCCAGATGAGTCCCCTTCTGCCTGAGCTTGGCCAATTGAGAATTTCTGTGCAGGATAGAAACAGTCTATGTGTTTTATGCTAGAGGATCATCAGTGAAATGGAAGATGAGGTGAATAGCTAGAACAATCCTCAGAAGGGAAGAGTGTGAATTTGTGAAAGAGTGAACATAGAAATCAAGAAGCTGGAGACAGGAAGAAGGCCAGAATTATCTTTAGACCAGCAGTAATACCAGTGTCTATCTTTAGTACCACATATTAATGTCTCTTTGGATGCCCTTTTGAATCCTCCCTTGTGGAGCAGCGGTGTCTTGAGCAGGTATCTGGAGACCTTCCAGAGAGGTGGATGCTGGAAAGTGCAAGTTTGACTATGGAATGCCTGACTTGCAAGTGCTCACTCTCCTTGTTAGCATTGGCTTTGATACCATGGAAGAGGAGAAAAAAGCTGAAGGTGAAAGAGAACAAAGCAGCACAGTTTAGCAGCAGACATTTTCATTGTTGTGGTCCTATCTAGTGCTGGTTGCTGGTTATTTTCTTCAGATGTTTGTTTTCCCTAAAACTGCCCAGTGATCATCCTCCAGCCTTACAAAATCTGCTCATGGTGTTTGTGATGGAAAGCAATCCTTTCTTTCCTACATTTTTTTGCAAGCCAGCCCTCCCTAAATTAGATATTCTTCCAGCTAGCAGTGAAGACAAGACTAATGTGTCATCTTCAACCTGGTAGCTGACCTTCATCTTACAAGTAAGAAAAGGATATTTGTTTCATTTACTCTTTTGGTGTGGTGGTGGGGGGATGAGGCTTGACTGCAAAGCCATCTGAGCAATCTGAAAAATGAGTTGAATGGTTCAGCTGATGCGCATGTGTAACTCCAGGCCATCAGGATATTCAAATGAAAACTGGGTGACTTGAAATGTGATAAATAAGAAAAGGTTTTTTCATTAAGGAAATTCTAACTTCACTGTGCTTTGATTTAGACTTTAAATAGTTACAGTAGGAAAAAGTGCATGGTAACAGACAAACTGCAGATATTTTCTAAATTACTTTGTGTTCCAAAATTATTACATTAAATAATGCAAGGGGATATGATGACCTTTTTTATGATTTTATGATTCTACCAAAATATTTTCTTATAAATTAAGATCCTCTGACAGAAGCATAAATGTATACATTCAAATTCAAATGTTGATATAGACTCAAGTGTAATAATGAAAGTTGTCAGAGCTACACTGGTCTTGAAAGGTGACAGAACTGTGGGAAGATATTTTGGTGATGACAAATGAATCCCATGTGTCTTTCTGCATAGGGCTGGGGAACAATCTGGTGTGATGTAATTTATCTAGTTATATCATTAGAGAATAATTATATAATAGAGGGCATTGGAATATGGTGCATCTTGTTCTTGCTTATTCTTCAGCATTGCTTCCTCATAAGCAAACCTTCCTTCCCCACTGTCCTTCCTCTTTGCTGACCTCCAATGCAAGAGGAAGAGGATATAAGACATTAACTTCTTAGAATCAGTGCATGATAAAAGCAACATACAATACATAGAAACTTACTAGTCTTGATATATTGATTTATTGAGCTTTAAATAACATTTGAGTTTCTTGTAGTCCAGTTTCCACACAGCCATAATGTTTTTCAGCCTTCACTTTATAAAGATTGCTTCATGGGTACAGGCAAAAGAAGGTGAAATAAAATAGTGTAAAATGCACTATCCTGTTATGCAGAGTGTGGGAATAATGATTTGAAGGAGACTATATCAGACTGAAATTTGCTGTACCTGGTTTCTGAATTTCTTTTGTCAGGGTTTTACTTTTTGGGATAGCTTTTCCTGTGTTTGCAAGTAGTCAGTGAAGTGTCATACAGTAACTCCTTTTAAGGTTCAATTTTGCATTTTTATTCATTTGCTTTTCCTTCTATCTATTTCTGTTTAGGGTTTTATCAGAAAAGCAAATGCTTGACCTCTTTTCTTACCTTAATTAGAAATCAGTTTTGATACTGATAGGATATTTCATGAATATTTGGCTTTCAATTTCAATAACAGATAAAAGATCAAAATCCAGTTTTAATAAATTTCCAATATATTTTCAGTGTGTCCTTGACCCTGTCATCATATATTGCAGTTGTCTCCAATGAGCAGAAGCACATCATGTCATAGTTCAAATAATATATTGCCCATTCTTCTACTTGATGTCTTTTCTGTACATGAACAAGGTCTCTGAACACTAAATGCTAGTTTAGGCTTTCAGAGGCATTCTAGGACCTCTAGTACCACTGCACCTCAGGTAATGAAATCTTATCTGACTCATGGAGCTGGCAGAAGAAAAGATCCCTTAGGGTCTGGGGTTTCTTGCAGTCAGTGCATTTATTGTCTTCTGCTTTTGAAGAAGTTTTATCTTTCAACATTTCAACTGCCGAACAAAAGTACCCCTAAGCTTGCCTTTCTGAGATTATTCTGTAAATTCATGCATTTTACAATCAGGACTTTTTCTCATATTGGTCCCTACTTTTTTCCCATTCCGACTGCATACCTTTATTTTGCCAAGTTTTGCTTTTTCTTTTGAGAAAATTGAAATCCCCCCATATATTAAAAGTGATTTCCCCGTTCACTCTTCCTTACACTTTTCCCGAATCATATGAAATGGCAACATTTTGAGGTATCTTTTTGGTCTGCCCCAGTACCAATTTCATCCTGAGAACTCCCTTGGCCTCTCCTAGGACTTGTGGTTCAATTCAAGCCAGACAGACACTTGTTTTGCACAGTTGTATTTTATGCTTTTGAAACTGAGTCCAGCCCAGGTCTCAATTAGCAGTGA
The DNA here is from genome assembly GCA_024865655.1 of Emberiza elegans. NCBI lineage: Eukaryota > Metazoa > Chordata > Aves > Passeriformes > Fringillidae > Emberiza > Emberiza elegans. The sequence continues at coordinate 5,631,610 of JALJVW010000011.1, forward strand.
CATATTCCCTGAACTCTGGGTTGGTAAGAGAAGATAAACAACTCTAGGTTGGTAAGCAGAAGATAAACAGCAGTTGCAGCACTCTTGGCTAGGAATCATGCCCTCAGTGCCTGTGCTTGATATGCAGGCAGAGTCCCTAAGCTGCTTATGCTCATGTCCATCTGCTGAGATGGCAGAGTGCCTTGTCGCAAGTTGTTTGGACTCCTGCCTCGAGCACAGAGGTGCCAGGCAATGATCAGCAGCCTGCATGACAATGCAAGCATCATTTCTTCTAAAAGAACAGCTCCTTCAAGCAATTAGTGTATTACAGGCTGCTGCCATGGGCCTCTTAGAGCATGGCTACACCTGTTGGTAATTGTGTGCCAAGAAGAGAATCCATGAACCGTTCCAGGGAGCAGCCCAACCAGCACGGTGTCAATTTTAGCTGCCAAGGAGACAGGTTGCACTGCCGCAGGGGTACAAAAACTCATCAGGAGTTCTCAGAGTGGCAAAAAAGGATCTCAGCAGGCCAGAACTGCCTGGAGGCGCATCCAAAACAGTCACTACAATGGCCCCCAAGTAGCAACTAAAACAAAATAACAGTAACAGAACCTGTGTGACAGCTTTCCTCCTAGAATCGGTAATTAAATCAAGACAAAACAGGATAGCTTGGTGCTACCTTCTTCAAAGAAAAATAGATGACTCTGACCTTATTCTTTCCACTGAATAAACACCTGTGATATGGAAAAGAAGGTAAAATTCTTTTTTGTGGGCCTAATTAAGTAACCCTACAGAATGGTGGGACTCAACATACCAGTACTTAACCACTTTGCCAGCAGAAAAAACAAAGGGCAAGGAGGAAATTCTGGATAATGCTCCATGCAACTGCAGTAGAGGGGAACGCCCTGACGTGCAAGTCCTTTTTCAATATCTGTTTTGTCTCAGGAGTCCTGTACCCTCAGTTTAGGGTACAGTAGCTGCCTGACAGCAGGGGCAATTTCATCAGCTGAGGTTACTAAAAGTATTTCATCTTGAGATGTTTTTAGATCACCACAAGCCACTTGTTTTGAAGATGAGTGCAGAAGCAGCTTCTAACCCATTCTGCCAGCCTCGTGCTATCCAGAAGTCAAATCTATAAAAAAATAAGCCAGAATTTAAAAAAAAACCAAACATTTTTGCGAAGTTTTAACAGCTTTTATATGCATTGTCTCAATTAGCTCATTTCAAAGATGATAAACTGTTTTATATATATATATATATATATATATATGATTTTTAATTTAAAATTTCTGTTTAACTGAAAAAGAATGTTTTTCTTTAGTTTTTAAACTGCATTGCAAAGCATTTTAAATTGAGCAGATTTTGACCATGGTAGTAATTTTTAGGATTTTAGTAGTCTATAAAGTTAATGAAATATTCATCTAAGGGAATCTTGAAACAACATTTCATTTTTATTTTTCTTGTACAGCAGAGAACTGAAATCAGTTGTAGCTTTTACTCCTAGCAATAGCCTTGGAGTAATTTGAAATCTTTGAGTTGCTGTAGTGGACAAAAGGACCTGTGAAAGCCTCTGTGTGTTTCGAGGGTGTACAATGAGCTGAAGGGCTGTTACCAGTCTGCTCTGGCCTACACGCAGCTGTCACAGTCTGTGTCAGGTCTCACTGCAATCAGCGGGGCCATTAACTTCATTAGGACCAAGATTTGCCCTAAACCCCAGCTGATATTTTTGTGTACACCACTGGGGTTGTGCTGTTTTCTGCCAAGTGATCATTTTGAGTGCCAGATGAGGGATTTTGGCAAAGCCTGGTGAACAAAGGCTGTTTCTAATTAAGTAACCCTACAGAATGGGACTCAACATACCAGTACTTAACCACTTTGCCAGCAGAAAAACAAAGGACAAGGAGGAAATTCTGGATAATGCTCCATGCAACTGCAGTAGAGTGGAACGCCCTGACGTGCAAGTCCTTTTTCAACATCTGTTTTGTCTCAGGAGTCCTGTACCCTCAGTTTAGGGTACAGTAGCTGCCTGACAGCAGGGCCAATTTCATCAGCTGAGGTTACTAAAAGTATTTCATCTTGAGATGTTTTTAGTTCACCTCAAGCCACTTGTTTTGAAGATGAGTGCAGAAGCAGCTTCTAACCCATTCTGCCAGCCTCGTGCTATCCAGAAGTCAAATCTATAAAAAAATAAGCCAGAATTTAAAAAAAAACCAAACATTTTTGCGAAGTTTTAACAGCTTTTATATGCATTGTCTCAATTAGCTCATTTCAAAGATGATAAACTGTTTTATATATATATGATTTTTAATTTAAAATTTCTGTGTAACTGCAAAAGAATGTTTTTCTTTAGTTTTTAAACTGCATTGCAAAACGTTTTAAATTGAGCAGATTTTGACCATGCTAGTAATTTTTAGAATTTTAGTAGTCTATAAAGTTAATGAAATATTCATCTAGGGGAATCTTGAAACAACATTTCATTTTTATTTTTCTTATACAGCAGAGAACTGAAATCAGTTGTAGCTTTACTTCCTAGCAATAGCCTTGGAGTAATTTGAAATCTTTGAGTTGCTGTAGTGGACAAAAGGACCTGTGAAAGCCTCTGTGTGTTTCCGAGGGTGTACAATGAGCTGAAGGGCTGTTACCAGTCTGCTCTGGCCTACACGCAGCTGTCACAGTCTGTGTCAGGTCTCACTGCAATCAGCGGGACTTCTGCCATTAACTTCATTAGGACCAAGATTTGCCCTAAACCCCAGCTGATATTTTGTGTACACCACTGGGGTTGTGCTGTTTTCTGCCAAGTGATCATTTTGAGTGCCAGATGAGGGGATTTTGGCAAAGCCTGGTGAACAAAGGCTGTTGATTCCTTATTACGGGAAAGTTTTAGTTCTGATACACGTAATGGCCTTTGGATTTGCACAGTACAGCTGAGTGCAATAACTGGTCTGTTGTGTGCAGACCCATGATGAGTGCCAGAGCCTGGGTCTTCAGTACCTGCAGCTAACAGCAGAAACAGCAAAAAAGGCCCGGGAACGTGTAGCTAATGTAATTCAAATGTAGATTGGGCTTTGTGTGAACCTTTACCCTCTAACTGGAAAGAAATACAAAATGACCTCCATAACACAAGAATATTGAATACCAAGTAAATAACCCATTGCATTTCTTCTGTGTGCTGTCCAAAAGAGTCTGGATTGATATTTCAACATCATATCACAGATTCATTGACTACACAACTAGCTTATTCTTCTGGAAGCATCTTAGTCTGGAATTGTTCTGGCTGGAAAGTAGGATTTACTCTACTCATTATACAGTTTTACATTTGTTGATTGAAAATTATTTTCGGAATAACAATTTAAATAGTCACAGCTCTACTATAAAATGCTGTCTGACAGCTTTGTTTTGTCCTTGGGTCTATAAGTATAAATCTTACCGACAGTAATATATTTTCTTTGTATAGACCCAAGGATAAAGTTTGGTCAATGATATTTTATTCTTACACAAGGTATATATAAGTTCATGCAGGATTTTTTGGTTGGCCATGCTTTATGGTAGCAGCAGACACAGAAACAAAGAGCTGATCCCTTTGCCAGCCTCTCAGGAATGATGCTGGTACGTGAGGAGCTGTTGCTCATATGACTAGCACCAGTATTCTTTTCTCTTGGGTAGCAGAAAACAGATGGAGATTATTGTACTCTGAAAAACCTGATTCTGATCCAGAAGATAAACTTAGAAAAGGAGAAAACACTTGTGGTTTTTCATTCTACACTCTTCCATATCAAAACCTAACGCAGCTGTCCTTGAAGGTAACAAGCCCAATTGCATTGCTTATGATGGGAAAAATATCAGACTTTGGCCTTTCTGCTGAGATCAACCAAAAGTATAATTTAAGGGTGACTGTGGCAATGTGACATAGTTATGATCTACAGAAACTTCAGAAAAGCATAAAAAACATAACAGTAGTCGTTGTCAGGACTATCCAGTGCAGCCTCTTATCTTTGAGAGCAGCCAATTGTGGGTGGCTAGGGGAAAGTATAAAGGCAGGGCAGATGGTGATACTTCATAGGATTTTCTCCAATACTAAATGAGAAACTCAAACCACTGTGATGCAGAACACAGAGTCAAAAGAGTAACTATTTTCAGTCTCTCATTTCCTACTTTGAGTTCAAAATAGCAGACAGCTCCACATTCCATTACCACTAGCAGCCAGTTCAAAGCCTAAGCCAGGGTAAAATTATGGGCAAAGCATGCATCACACTCTACACTGTGTGAAAAGACTGCGCTGAAGAGCTTGAAGATTTAGGAGGAAACTGGATGCAGATTAAAAGGCCTTTTAAAACAACAAATGGAAACATTCCCTGGGTGCCTGCAGTCATTTTCAAATACACCTGACAATTAATTCCTCCTAAGTTCATATTTGTGTTTCATAATGAAATGCTGAAGTCCAGCATTTTACACTAAAGAAATCTTTTACTTCCTCATTTTTTTAAGCATCCCTTGCTAATTAATAAGCTCCATGAATAGGAGAGTTAGTTCTTTTAAAATTAAAGCTAATGCCAAGGCCTCTCTTGTTTGCTAGCTTCTCTGCAATTTACTTTTCACTGTTAGGAGTCAGAATGAGACAGACATAATAATCCTCCTTGTGGTCCACAGAGCCTTTGTGCTGTAATGAAAGCTGAAAGCAAAGAATATGAGAAACTGGCAGCTTCTCAATGTAAGTAAGAAAAACAGGGGGAAGAGAGAAGGTAAAGGATGATGCTTCAGTAGTAGTGATAATAATGACTCCATCTCTATTTCCCTGCTGAGCAGAGCAAGTTGTTGAATTAAGCAAACACGAAAAGGTCGGGGGAAAGAAGCCAACAATATCTCTTTTTTTCTGTCTGTAGGACACAGGTAGAGTTTAGATGCCCAGGGCTGGGAAACAATTCACGGTGCCCCTAAAACCCCAGCAACACCTACTTTCAGAAGTAGGATTTTGAGCATACACACTACCAAGTCTGCAAAAGCAAAGAGAGAGGTGTGTGCCTGGAATGTCTGCCTTGCCCTTCTGTGGTCCAAAAGCAAGGTGCAGGGGTTTCCCAGTTTTGCTAAATCTCCAAACATGTGTCAGTGTCCTTCAGGTCAAGACTGACATACAGTTGACTCCTTTCTGTCAGATGGAGAATTGTATGCTTTATTTATATTTAAAGCTAACTCACTGGGTGGTTTCTGGTTTCTTTATCCAGTGACTGGGCAATTTAAAATACACAAACAGTCATAGAAAAAAAACACCCAAGCTTTTTGATTTTCTTCCTAACTTGCTGATCTGTGTATTAGTTTACATTTGCTTTGGTCCTATGAAGCTTGATTTTATGGCCCCACAGTAGTTCATCTTCTGTGGAAAGGATCAAGTTGCTTTTCCTTGTTACTGCATTGGTCAGTCATTATGTGCTACATGGGGCAGTAGGATATTGAATGAAGTCCCTCCTGTTGAAAGTGGAAAATTTTCCCAGGTGTCTTTTTTTCCAGACAAATGGTTTATGTTATTTTTCAATAACTGAAGTCCAAAATGTAGGTGTTTTGATAAAATTGACTGTATGAAAATTGTAATTTTGGGATTTGAATTACTTTGGATTTGGTGACTTCGCAGATGTATACATGAACAATTAACTCAGGAGTTTGTTTTTAAAGCAAATCCCCCAATAAGCTCTCGTTTTACCACGCTGTGTTTTGTGTCACAGGATAATCTCTGAACACAGACTGGATCCCTTCCTGATGAAGTTAAAGTGGTAAATATATCAAAGCTTTCCATCTACTGTACTATAGTCATTAATGGACATTCACTTAGAGTTCCTCTGAAATAAAACTTTTGAAACTTGTGTAGTGTGGATGTCTCTTCTCCAGCAAGAATTGTTTAACTCTATAAATATGCTCTGGTTGTGCTGCACAACCACTAAATGCAGGCACAGCTTTATGTTAAGCTTTGACTTTTTATTCCTTTATGTCTACTGAAGAAATCTGGAGAAGAGAAAGGAAGGAAACCAATAGAGAGTGTTTCAGTGGACAAAAACCAGCTGCTGATTGACATAGGTAAAGACATAACTATATAACCCCCTCACACAACATGAGGAAGAGAGAAAAATGGAAAGAGAAATAGGAAAATTATTCTCTCTTTCTGTTTCTATCAAATGGATTCTAGGTTCTGTAGAAATAGGAGGTTAAATATAATGTTTTCAGTCCCCTTCAAAAGGACAAGGGTTAAAGCTGTCAAAAAATACTTCCTAATGCAGCACTCAGGGATATGATTAGGGAATAGGAAGCATTTGGCTCCCAAGGACTTTGATTCATGAAAAAACCTGACTGGATCCTGGATAGGCAGTATCCTCCCTGTGAACCTCATCAGGAACAGCTTGGAGTCAGCTGCAATTATTGCAAAAGCAGGCTAGGGAAATTAGATCTGAGCTCAAGTAAGTAAGTAAATAAAGACATAGGGTGACCCTCCTCACTATGCACTCTACAATACTAATTAAATAAAAATATGACAAATGAGCCATATTTATAATTAATTATAAATTTATGGCTCTTTTAACTTTAATAAGGTAAAATTGTAAAGGCAGAATATTTTTTCCTCCAAAACACCTCTCTTAAATCTCTAAAGCTGTTTGCTTTTGCAACAGTTTCTGTCATTTACCAGGAGTACCAGGATATTGTCCAAAACCCTCAGTGAAACAGTGTTCTGGCAGCAGGTTCCCTATATCACCTCTTTCAAAATGGGTAATTAACCAGGCTCCCCAAAAAGGCAAGAAAAAGAATATATATTCTGTGACTTTCACAGAGTATTTTGAGTTGGAAGGGACCCATGAGGATCACTGAGGTCAACTCTTAAGTGAATGGCCTGTACAGGGATCAAATACACAGCTTTGCTGTCACTGGCACCACGATCCAACAGAATGAGCTAGTCTCAGGGTGAGGATTCTTCAGATGTTCTTGGATAAACACTTGCACAAGTAACTATAAGTAAAAACATTAGACAACAGCTGATAATCTCAAAAATTCACAGAGTTGTATCATGCACTGGTTTGGCATGGCCTGGTTTTCAGTACCAGGGGGGTCACTGAGGTGGCTCCTGTGAGAAGCTGCTGAAACTCCCACCTTGTCCAGCAGAGGCAATGGCTGATGGCTCTGAAGATGGACATGCTGCTGGGACAATGAGAGAGGGACTGGTAACACCTCTCTGATGACGTGTTTAAGATCAAAACAATATCACCCAGTTTTTCTTCCAGACAGAGAAGAGGAGGAGCAGGTGAGAACACGTGAGGGAAACACCATGGAGACACCAAGGTCAGTGGGGAAGGAGGGGCAGGAGGTGCTGCAGGTGCCAGAGCTGAGATTGCTCTGCAGGCCCTGGTGATGGCCATGGTGAGGCAGGCAGCCTCTGTGGGGATCCATGCAGATTGATCCACCCCAGGGAATGGGGATCCATGGGGATGCAGAGATTGATCCACCCACAGGGAATGGGGATCCACGGGGATGGGGATGCAGGGAATGGGGATTGGGATCCAGATTGATCCACCCACAGGAATCCACGGGGATCCATGGGGATGGGGCACGGGGAGATTGATCCACCCACAGGGAATGGGGAATGGGGATCCACCCACAGGGAATGGGGGGGATGATCCATAAACAGGGAATGGGGATCCATGGGGATTGATCCACCCCAGGGAATGGGGATCCATGGGGATGCAGGGGATCCACCCCAGGGAATGGGGATCCACGGGGATGCAGAGATTGATCCACCCACAGGGAATGGGGATCCATGGGGATGCAGAGATTGATCCAGACACAGGGAATGGGGATCCATGGGGATGCAGAGATTGATCCACCCACAGGGAATGGGGATCCATGGGGATGCAGACATTGATCCACCCACAGGGAATGGGGATCCATGGGGATGCAGAGATTGATCCACCCACAGGGAATGGGGATCCATGGGGATGCAGAGATTGATCCACCCACAGCCTCTGGGGAGGTGCCCATGCCAGAGCTGGGGGATGCCTGGAGGAGGCTGTGATCCAGTGGCAGCCCCAGTGGAAAGCGGGCCCTGCTTCCAGGCTGGAGCAGCCTGTCCTTGGAGGCTGCTCCCCGTGGCAGTGCCCCATGGCACAGCAGATTTGGGAGCACTGTGTGCCTGTGGGGGGAATTCAGGTTGCAGCAGGTGTGGCAGGGCTGCTGCTCGTGGGAGTGGAACCACGCTGGAGAAATGAATGGAGAACTGTCTCCTGTGGGAGGGACCCCACGGCCTCACAGGGAAAGGACTCCTCTCCCTGAGCAGCAGAAGAAAATCTCAGTGATGAACCAACCAAATCCCCATGCCCTGTCTGCCTGTGCCGAGGTGGGAAGGAGGGATGGACTTGGGGGAAAAGGTGTTTAAGGGCTTATTTTGCTTTTCATTATGCTCCTCTGATTCTGTTAATAATAAATCCACTTTGCAACCTTAAGTTGAGGCTTTTTTCCCCTTGAAGTGCTTGTTTTGGTCCTTCTCTCACTCATGAACCCTTCATTAATTTTTTTCTCTCCTCTACTCAGCTGCGGCAGGACAGGGTGAGCAAGCAACTCTTGTGGGTCCCTGGTGTTGGGCTGGTGTCAAACCACAGCATAGGAGTACTCTGGTTTTAGAAGGGACAACAGAGTCTGCCAGATCTGTTGCTTTTTTTTTTTTTCCTGGGACCAAGAAAAACATAATGCAAAGCCGACAATTTCTTGGAGTGATGACAGGGAACAACAGCTTTTAATTTAAAAATGGCAAAAATCCTTGCCTTTAGCTTGTAATCACTGAAATTTCACCCTGCTTTTCCTGCACCTTGACATCTGACTTCTCTGTGTTGGTAAAACAGCTAGTGAAGTTTGAGTTCTCTCTAACTTTCTGGTAGATTTATTTTCATTCTAAATTTTTAGGATTATTTATCTATTTTGCACTTTTAACCTGTGCAATGATTGTTGTACTCCTTCTAAGGTAGTATTTGGCAGCCTTCTTAAAATGTGGCAGTCTTAAAAAAATCTGAAAACTAAATGAGTTTGTACTTCAGGCATTTTATATTCCTCTCTCTCCTGGGTAATGTTGTTTAATTACATTATTCATCTCAGTACAAGTCATAACAGAAGATCTCTGATTTTTTAGGAATAAACAACAACTAAGAGATAAGTGCCTTATGCATGCAAAAACCCAATGTATGTGTTAATCTGTAGATAGCTGTTTTATCATTTGGGAGCAGAAATACCTGGAAGTACATCCATAATGAAGATCAAGCGAGGGCAGTTTTCCTGGGCTGGAGAAATCACTGCATACAGGATATATACAAAGATTGATCCTTTAAATTGCATTCAGGGGAGATAATGACATCTCAGAGTTGGGTTAGATACAGCACTGTAAGAGATGGGGATCTTATCACTGGAGCCTGCATGGTTTCATTTGAACCCATTTACCATTCTCATTAAAATCACTGTAATGAGAAAGAAGCTCTGTTCTGTTTGTAATGCTTCCTGTCAGCCTGTAGCATGCAGCCTGTTCGGAAGAAAGCAGCAAAGCACAATACTTGCACCAGTTTTCACTGCTGCTGGTGTGCTGAAAGGAAGATGGGAGGAGCAGTAGGGCACTGCAGTCAGTGTGTGTTTTAGATCTGCGTGCAGCACAGTTCATCCATCCCAAGTGTGTGGCTTTAGCACCCAGAGGATGAGATGGTAGGGCATGGATGGATAACTGACACAAGAGTCATAGAACCATTCTGGCTGGGAAGATCTCTAAGATCATTGTGTCCAATATGAAGTTGCATTCTGTCTTCCCTCTCATCACTTCATTCTAAGAGTGGCATGCTGGTGGGAACAGTCTGCAGTAGATAGCACTGGAAGGTAAAGTCTCCTTTCAGAAAAAGGCTATAGATTCTGCAGAGGGAATGTAAAATTTCTAATTGTTTCCACTGAGGAACAAATCACTTATACAGTGTGATCTCCACAGCTTGTTTTCCTATTCAAATATGTCCAGCGTCAACTTCAGCATAAACAAATGCAATGGATTGAAGAACAGAGACAATGTAGGTCACCTTATCAGATTTGAGGGACTGTGCTCAAGACAGTATTGACTCTGGAAAAGACTTTCAGGTCACACTGGATAATCAACCCACCTTGAATCTGTTCTGCAAAGCTCCAGCTGTGAGAACACATGAGAAGAAGTAACTTTCCTTTGGGAACTGGGAAATTATATTTGTGTGCGTGGCATTAGTAAAATTACAACTGCTCATATTTTTAGATGAGTTTATAAACTTTAAAAAAAGCCATTGTAAGACCTTTTTCAAAGATTGGTGATTTTTTTGGAATTTTTGATCTTCAGTGAATCAGTGATCTATATGACAACATACATATTCATTACATGCATCATAATTCTTCATTATCTCCAAATTAGCATAAGGGACAGTGTATGTTCTGTTATGCAAGAACACATTATTTGAGTGCTAGTGGGTGTTCCCTCTTGTCTTCAAAATGTCTGTCATTACATTTACTCTGCAGGGACCAGTTGTAGGTGGAAGGTGGTATAATGTTGTTATGTAAAATCAGTGTTTGTATTGACATTAAGGATATCTTTGTGTGACTGGTGGGAAATCTTTGTGCACTAAACAGACACCTACCTATTTAAAGTGCAATGAAAATGTAGCAGCACCTTCTCGTCTTCAGCACAGATGATGGACCAAGGAGGTCTCAGTGCCCTGAGCTGGAGAACCATGACTTCTTGAATGATCACCTCCCAGTTGACCCTGAAATTGTGCAAGATCTGCTGCTGCAGCTGAATCCCTATGAATCTATGGGCCTGATAGGATTCATCCCTCAAGAATCCCTCAAGAACCTAGCTGATGTCATCACAAAACCTGTCTAAATGATTTTTGAATGGTCTTGGGAATCCAGAAAGGTCCCAGCTGACTGGAAACTGGTGAAAATTGTTCTGATTTTCAAGAAGGGCAAACAGGAGACCCCAGAAACTATAGGCCTGCCAGTCTCCTTCAGTCACTGGTGAAGTTATGGAGAAGATTATTCTGGGACGTATTGCAAAACACCTGAAAGGCAATGCAGTGATTGGTCACAGCCAGCATAGCTTAATGAGACCAAAGTCCTGCTTATCAAAACGAATTTCCTTTTATGATGAGGTAACTCACCTGGTTGATCAAGGGAAGCCAGCTGATGTAATTTTTGGGATTTCAGTAAAGCTTTCCATAGTGCCTCTCAGAGTGACCTTCTGGACAAAAGCATCGTGTGGTGGGTGAGCAACTGGCTCACAGGCTGGGTGCAAAGGGTGGCAATGAATGGGGTGGCATCAGACTTTCACTAATGGGGTTCTGCAGGGCCCCACCTGAGGCCCTGTGCTCTTCAACATCGTCACTAATGACCGGGATGCAGGACTCAAAGGAATACTGAGCGAGTTTGCAATGACACAAACCTGGAAGGAGCCTGCAGGGAGGCTCTGCAGGGAGACCTGGGCAGATGAGAGCATGGGGCAACCACCAGCCACAGGGAGCTCGGCAGGGAAAGCGCCGGATTCTGCACTGGGGTGTACAGCCCCGGATGCACAGAGAGCCTGGGGAATGACACACGGACAGCAGAGCCACAGAAAGGGACCTGGGGTCCTGTGGATGGCAAGCGAATGTGGGTCAGCAGTGCCCTGTGCCAGGAGGGCAGCCCTGTCCTGGGGACATCAGGGACAGCCAGGAGGGCCCTGGGGACATCAGGGCCAGGAGGGCAGCCCTGTCCTGGGGACATCAGGGACAGCCAGCCAGCAGAGGGCAGCCCTGTGCTGGGGACATCAGGGACATCAGGCACAGCCAGGAGGGCCAGCCCTGTGGGGCTGGGGACATCAGGGACACATCAGGCCCTGTGCAGCCAGGAGGGCCAGCCCTGTGACATCAGGGACATGGGGACATCTGGGGACACAGCCAGGGGAGGGCAGCCCTGTCCTGGGGACATCAGGGACATCTGGGGACATCAGGGACCAGGAGGGCAGGGCAGCCCTGTGCTGGGGACATCAGGGACATCAGGAGGGGACAGCCAGGAGGGCCAGCCCTGTGCATCAGGGACAGCCCAGGGCCAGCCCTGTGCTGGGGACATCAGGGACAGCCAGCAGGGCCAGCCCTGTGCTGGGGACATCAGGGACAGCCAGGAGGGCCAGCCCTGTGCTGGGGACATCAGGGACATCAGCCTCCCAGCTGGGAAAGGGCTGGGGACATTGTCCCTCTCTGCTCATGAGCTCCCAGCTGGGCAAGGGAGGTCCCGCTCTGCCTGAGAGTCTGCTGGGGCAGTTTTGGGTGTCACAAGGTAAAAAAGCCACGAAGCTGTGAGAGAGTGCCCAGAGGAGGCCCCGAGGATGGTGAGAGGCCTGGGGGAAGCCGAAGGTGAGCAGGGCCTGAGGGCACCGGGCCTGCCCGGCCTGGAGAGGAGGCGCTGAGGGGAAACCTCGGCACAGCGCACAGCCTCCCTGCAGGGGAAGGGCAGGGACAGGCACTGATCTCTGCTCCCTCACGGGTGACAGCAGCTGGGAATGGCCTGAAGCTGTGTCAGGGAGGTTCAGGGCAGGTGTTAGAAAAGGCTCTTTGTCCAGAGGGTGCCTGGGCACTGGAACAGGCTCCCCAGAGAAGCGGGCACTGCACCAAGCATGGTGTTCTCAGGCACATGGGGTGATTGTTGGGGATGGTGCTGCGCATGGCCAGGAGCAGCGCTCCATGATCCTGGTGGGTCCCTTCCAGCTCAGCTTGTTCTGTGATTCTGTGATATTTACCCTTCTTTCTATGTGCCTTGTGTGTCTTTGGAGGATATGCATTCCAGTGCCAATAAAGTGTTTGTTGCTATGGTTTGGAAAAGATCTGCAAGAGATGATCACCTGTTTGATTTAATCTAAATATAATGCAAATATTTATTTAAAATATTCTGAGGAAGTATAATGGAAAATATTTTTCCTTACACATTTATAAGTTTATTCTGTCAAAAAGGATTCATGTGTGTGCATATAAGGGAAGGAGAAATTTTGCTGGTACCATGGCAACGGTCTCTTTATTTCATGGAGTAAAATCTTGTAGCTTTCTTCATTTTAATTGAGTAATTTTGTCTCTTTTTTTTCCCCTTCCCATGAGAATATCAGATTCTTTACCAGCTTCCTACCCTCTGCCTCAGTGAATGTCTCAGTTTTCTCCATGTGCATAATGTAATACTGAACACTTTGAAACACCTATTTAAGAGACAGACTTAACTGAAAAGTATCTAAAAACTAAAGCATTGGATCCCATCTGCCTAATATACATGAATCTTGCTTTGTTTAATTTCTCTATAAGAAAATTAATTTATCAAACTATACAGAACAAAAACAGAAGAGAAATAAAAGCTAAACTGAGCTCTAGGTTCCTGGAAGTCAATGGTCAAGTGCATAGGAAACAACTTTATAGTGTGTGATGTTCCTGTCATGTAAAATATTCTGCTTTTTAAATAGTATATCTAGAAATAGAGTTATTACCCACAGAAAAAGCTCAAGTTTCAGCTGCAAAAACCTGGGACAGGCATAAAATCTGGCAATAGTACCAATAACTTCAAAGGTTTTTCAGAATAAAAATCCTTACAGAAAATAAGCAGTGGTTATTTGCTGTTCCAGCTTTCCAAAAATTTCCTAGAATTCATCTATGTCAAAGAGCACATATATGAATTTCACAAGATTACAGAAATTCAGTAATGACCGAAAGTGAAAGTTTTCCAGTAAGAATATATCCTTCCATTCAATTATAGGCATATACATAGAGCCATTCTAATTTTTTCTATTTTTGCACCACTGCCTGTTCCTCAACTGGAGAAACTACTCTCCTAATTTATAATTATTCCTACAATTGTTCTTTTACAGGTTTATGGGTCTGAATTTGAGCAGACAGGCGAGAAGTGACAGTGTTCCTTTTGATACGGACTTCAGCTGCTGCACACACAGCACATGCCTACATAAATAATTTCTTGGATTGGAATCATGAATATAATCCTGGCTTTAATTTCCAGTATAATTAACTGTTCCACTGTATTTGAAGCACTTGGTGAGTTGATAGCACAGAGATAGGATGGGATGGTGGAAAATGATGTTGTAGTTTTTCTAGGAGATTCTTATACAGAATTTGACTGTGTAAGTGGAAGGCTAATCTGACTTTATAAAGTTTAAAATTTCTGAAAATAATCCTTTATGCTTGCCACTAGATTTGAAGCAGGAGGGAATGTATGTGATATACAAATCAGCCTGAAAAGTAAATATGGAGAAAAAGCCATGAAGAATGGATGATGCACAGAAAACAGACACTGAGAAATCAGCCAGCCTCACAAAAATTTCCACAGTTTAAAATTAATCCTACCTGTCAAAAGAAAAAGAAAAAATCCCCAAACATTTCCCCTCCATATTGTAAACTACAGGCATATCTAAACTATGCATTTCCTTAAGTGAGAATCCTTGAATTTGCTCAGAATTATAATCCTGTCCATCTGTACATTATGGCTAAAGCAGGCATGCATGTTTCAGAGGCACTGCAGTCCTGGGCAGAGAAAGGGGCACACCACTGAAACACAGGAAGCTCTCCATTGGGAGCGTGTTTCACAGCTGGAGTTGAATCCCTTCCTCCAGAAAGGTGTCATATTTTATGATAGAAGCCACCCACATGTAAAGGGCTGATGGACCACTGCATAAAACAATTATTTAAGACAAAATTTTGCATGTTTTCTGTTGCTGGGTACTGAAGAAGAGACTTCTAGGGTTAACCCATTTTTGGAGTTAGGAAGAGCAGCCAGTTGCTTATTGTGGGCTGCAGGCAGCAGCAGCTCTGTGGAATGGAGGAGCTAATGTCCATGCTGTGTGGATTTCAGGAGGATTTATTTCCCCCTTCTCTGTTTCTGGTTCCTGTGCAAGGCATGCGTGGAGGTGCTTTGGTGTTGCTAGGTGTCCTCCTGCAGAATGTCTCTGGATTTATTTCTACCTGAAGAACAACCAATTCATGCAGTCCAAAACTGCACAGCTGGCTGTGAAAGTGCAGTAAATGGGAATGTTTAACAGATTGACATCAAATCTGCTCCCCGATGTACACTGAAATGCTAATGCAGAGGTGCTCTCTGGATTACAAGTTTCTCACCAAAGGAAAGAGTATGTGTGCAGATAGTATACAGCTAGGGCAAAAAAAACTGCTGTCTGTACATTTAGCAGAGCAGGGGTTTATTTTGGGGCTCAAGGTCTCGTTTGTATAAGGTTATTTGTCACAGTCATATTTTCTGAAAAATCTCTTCACCGGGATTTCTTGTCCTGGGAAGCTGAGAAGCCTCAGGAAAAAAAAAATGAAAACAATAATTATCTGATTTCTTCTCCTGTGTTTTGTTTTGGAATGTGGTTGGAGATTTTTTTTATCCAATGTAAATTGTTTTGACTTAATGACCAATCACCGTGTTCCAGCTGTGTTGGGACTCTGCAGTCACTCACGAGTTTTCATTATCATTCTTGTTAAACCTTCTGTCTGTATCCTTTCTCTATTCTTTATTATAGTTTTAGTATAGCAGAACAGAATAGAATAGAATAGAATAGAATAGAATAGAATAGAATAGAATAGAATAGAATAGAACAATAAATTAGCCTTCTAAGAACATGGAGTCAGATTCGTCTTTCCTCCCCATGATGGGGGAACCCCGAAAATACCACAGTTATTATCTGAGGGAACAGAAGCTGATTTAGAATGGCAAAATATTTAAAAGCAGGTATCATTTTTATCAGACTAATTGGCAGAGTTTAAATTCTATATTTATATATTTTAAATATCTCATGTTTATATTTTTTGACATATAGTTCTTTATCAGGTCATATTTGGAGATGTAAATATTCACCTGTAGGTCCCAGGTTTTTAGTAAGTACCATACAGTGGTAGTTTTCATTGTCTTCAGGTGAAGCTGTTGGTGTCAATTGTTGCTAAACAGGGCTGCAAAAGTACTTCAGGTTGTACCCAAGGCAGGAGAGAAGCAATTTGAAGATTTGGGTCTAAAAACCTTAAGACAGAAATGCTGCCTAAAAGAAAGAATTTTGATGAGCAGAATACTGTAATGCTGAGCAGCATAATTCTGTCTTCAAAAGGCGTGAGTAGCCCAAAATATTCTGTATTTTTTATTGTTAATAATAAATGTTTGCATCACATATTTACTATAATTTACCAAATCACCATAATTTAAATGAATGAGGAATCTATTTTAATGCATCCTTCACCTCAGGATAAACCTGGCGCCTTCTTAATCAGCAAAAGATTATGTTTACCCCAGGGATATTTTGAATAGTTGTTTATGGTATGTCAATGCACTGTACCAACCAATCTATGAAAAAAAAATGCAGTGCTGTATATATCTATATCTACTATCTATATTTTAAAAAGCATATGACCAGTATTTGCAAGCAATCACAGTCAAGAAAATACAAAGAAATCACAAGTCTCAGTTTTCCTATGTTGCATTTAGCACAGTCATGGCAGATTTATAAGCTGAATTGTGGCTCAGAGTAGCCAGAATCTTAGGGCATAAAAAAAGGACATTTATTGGTAGAAACAACATAAGGAATTAAAAGGGGGAATAAATAAGAAATAAAAAAATAAGAGATTTCAGGGAACCATTTGTGACAATGAGCTAAAATGTAGCCATTCTTAATAATGAAAGAGAAGGCTACCAAGCAAGAAATTTGACTTGCTCTTTTCCACTACACTTTAATTAGCATATGAATTAGAAGTGAGAGGGGGAAAAAACTTTTATAAAATGATCTGGTAAAATGGACAAGAATTACCTTGTATCAACCCTGGAAAATATTGTCTGGAGGTATCAAATGATAGGACACTAAGGTTAAGATGAAATACGGTGAATGGGTTGGAAATCTGTGTGGTTTGTTGAGGTGAATGGAAGACTACTCAAGTGCAAAATGCAATTCAGATTAAATGTGTGACAAAATGACAAATCAGATAGGAAAATTTTGCCAGCTGAAAATGTACAGTGCTAATTGACCCAAAGATGTGATCTCCCTATAAACACTGATTCTCTTGGTGGTGTTTTACTTCTTTTGATCAATAACTAAACATTGTCTATACAGACAGCAAGTTTTAAATATTTTTTCAGTTTAGTAATTCTAGTAATAATTATTCTATCTTGAGCTTCATTCAGGTTGTCTTGAATTGACAGGTCTGGATTGGAATGTATTTCTATTTCAGTAATCTCTGAAAACATCAAAATAGTTAAGTCTACAGTGCACACTATTTCAGTGGAACACTTCCAGAGCCCACAGCTCCTGATAGAAATTGTCATATGGTATTTTTGGGAAAAAGTTCTAGAATTTTTATTGCCTGCCTCATGATGTAATTCTTACTAGAGGGAAATGCAAAGAGCATAGGCATTTATCCTGATTTTATCAGTCCCAGATTTTTTAATTTTTGACTTCTACAATATCTACTTAATTAATAAACAAGATGTTGCAAAAAAGGGTTTTCCTTTTTTTTCTATATTAATTATTATTTAAATTATAGTATAGAGTTTTATATTATTCAGTATAGGGACATGTGAAATATACACCACTTTAGTTTAAATTTTGTATTGGGATTTATTTCTGGATTCAGTAAATGGTGCTACATTACCAACTTCATGCATGCCATTTCCCAAGAGAAAATATGTAATGTCTTTTATTGCTGTGAGACACTCAGAGTGCTCCAAAAAAAGATGCATTGTATCAATGTGTAGTGTTTTTATTATTTAAAGTGTGGGGAAATGTATATAGAAAGAAAATCTAAACTCTTTCTTCAGTGTTACTTTATACCAATATTTACAAATAGTTCAGTACAAGATCTTCTTTACCTAAAGCAGTGTAGAATTTAAATAAAGTGACACAAAGGCTTGAAAACCATCAGCAATGGGACCTCTAATTATTATTTTTTCTTTTAATTGTATTCTCCATTAAATGCCTTCATGCTGACATATTAACAACGTATCAAGCTGAGGAAAATGCAGAACAAGACCAAGAGGGCTCTGTATATCTTTAATGACCATAGACTGATAAATGAAATAGGAACATTTTAAGGAGCTAGGGATAGCAAAAAAATCTAATTACTTTTGGCAATGTGCTCATATCAGGGAAAGGAAATATGAACACAAAGATAAGATATAAAATACTGAAGTTGATCGAATGTTGGGTAGCCCTGATGTTACCTTTATTTATGGTGGCTCTCTCATCCTTAATAGAGATAGTTGCTCCAAAGTAAAGAAATACTTCACTACCTCTGGTCTACCAAAAATGGCAGTGCTGGTGCCTTACTGAATACTAGAAATCCCTATTTCCTTTTCTTCCTTGTACCTCTTGGTAACAAAAGTTGAATATTTCAAAGATTATGGCCCAAATTGCTACCAAATAATGATAAAAGAAGCAATGGAAGCCAATTTTTCCTTTACACACTTGTAAACTTTTGAGGCTTACAGCCATGTGGCTGCAACTGCGAAGGAATGACGTGGACAGAAGCAGATCTGATTGAATCAGAGACAATGAAAGAAAGGATAATGCTTTTGCTGCTCGAGACCACCTATTTCATGTCCAGATCTTGCAGGATTTATAGTAGGGAAAAGGCCTGCACGTACAAAAAAGAAAAGACTCTAAGTGTGTGTGTGTCCTTTTTATTATATTGCTTTCATTAAATATTGTAGTGAGTGAGCCCAGTGGTGTCAATAATCATGGAAAGAGTTTTGCACTTAGAGCACATCAAAAACTTGCTCAAAGCTTTTTTTTTTCAATGGAAAAAACATTCTTAAAATTCTGCTCAGAGAATGGAAGCATAATTATAAGTTACATGAATTCCACAGTCAGAGCCAAGAATTTCTCATGAAATGTTGATGAATCTTCAGTAAAATGGAGAAAATAGCAGCCTTCATATAGACACATAATGGTAATTTTTGTACCACTGAAATGGTACCATTGAATTTTGTACCATTGTCCTGCATGTCCTGACATTCTGTCTACATCTTCCTGGCCTGTATTCAGCCAAAGGACCTCGTGTTGTGCCAGAGAACAACATTCCTTGTGGGAGTTTCACCTTCTCACATCAGATCTGATCTTATTCCAATATCTTCTGAAACTTGATCTTGCAATATTTGGATTTTTCTTCTAAATAGCCTCACAGGGCCAAGAGTATTTAGTTTTATCTGCCCCTGTGCTACATACTACTCATGCTCTAACTTTTACATTTGCCTTTAAGAGTAAATTGTCCATCTTTGTTTTAGTTTTTTCCCCAAACACTACCTTCTACTTCAGGGCTGAAATACTTTGTGTTCCCATGCTTCAAGTCAATTTAAGCCATTCCAAATTTTATTCTCCTACTGCTTTGTATTGACTGTTCCTAATTCTTACATAAGTGTCTTTCAAGGTCAGTTTAACAGTTTCTCAATCCCATGTTACATATCAGATAACTGCAGGACACTTAAATGTATAAAGCTTGTATTTTAGAAGTGTTCTATTGCTTTAGCTTCAATGGATTGCAGTGACTTTCACTCCAGTTCTTTGAATAACTTTGGAAACTCAACTGAAAGCTTGTCCTTTAAACTGCTGTCTCTCTTGGTGGGGAAAAATATGATAAACTCAAGCATCTGGGAGTTGCATACTAAGTGAACATGTGTGATACAGAAATTGCCATTAAAAAGTTTAAAAAAAAATACATGGGAACCATGATTGGCATGGAGAAATTATTTATTCATGGTATGTACATAAAATATTAGTCTGCTTGACTGAGGAAACATGTGGGAAAAAAGGAAGAAGGAAAAGAAGTGAATTTCTGGGAGTTTCATAATGCCGTCAGCCCGTGTTTGCACTGCTGGTGGCAGCAGCCATGGTTGCAGTGCGTTTTCTCTAGTTTTATTGGCACGCTCACTGTTTAATTTATGATTTTTACAATCCCTTTGTATTGTAAAGGGAAAAAATGGGGAACAAAATGGGGAACCGGTGCCACTCCCCCCGCATTTGGATGGCACCGGTTCCCCATTTTGTGTCTCATGTTCCTAAATTTAGACTTGCTCCCTCATTGTTATTCAGTTCAGTTAAATGTCAGTCCTTCTGTTTGCCACCCTGCCACCCCCTACCAAGTTTCAAACCCCTCCCTTCCCAGCTGTCAGTCCCTCCTATCCCTACCCTTTTCCCCAGAACCTTCCTTACTCCTCCTCCCTCTAGGTGTCAATCCTTCCCTTAACCTGCCCTCTCTTCTAGAAAATTCCCCGTCACTTTTGTGTCCTTCAGAACCCCATTGGTTTACCCAAGTTATTATATCCCCTCCCTAGTGCTCCCTCCTTGGTTCAAGTACAAAATGTCCCGCCTCAGACCCCTCCCCAACCATGCCTCTATTGGTTTGTTGCCCCAAACCCCTCCTCCGAACACATGTTATAAAAACCTTTGTAAGGCTCAAATCCGGGTCTTGGTGTTTGGAGTCCTGAACTTGAGGAGAGCTAGCACCAAATAAAGCTGCTCTAAAACTTGAGGGGGGCTACCACCAAATAAAGCTGCCCCAGAACTTGAAGGAGGCTACCACCAAATAAAGCTACTCTAGAACTTGAAGGAGGCTACCACCAAATAAAGCTACTCTAGAACTTGAGGGAGGCTACCACCAAGTAAAACTACTCCAGAACTTGCGGGAGGCTACCACCAAATAAAGCTGCCCCAGAACTTGAGGGGCTACCACCAAGTAAAGCTACTCCAGAACCTGAGGGGGGCTACCACCAAATAAAGCTACTCCAGAACTTGAGGGAGGCTACAACCAAATAAAGCTACTCCAGAACTCGAGGGGGCTACCACCAAATAAAGCTGCCCTAGAACTTGAGGGAGGCTACCACCAAATAAAGCTACTCCAGAACTTGAGGGAGGTTACCACCAAATAAAGCTACTCCAGAACATGAGGGAGGCTACCACCAAATAAAACTGCCCTAGAACTTGAGGGGGGCTACAACCAAATAAAGCTGCTCCAGAACTTGAGGGGGGCTACCACCAAATAAAGAACTGAGGGAGGCTACCACCAAACTACCCCAGAACTTGAGGGAGGCTACCACCAAATAAAGCTGCCCCAGAACTTGAGGGGGGCTACCACCAAATAAAGCTGCCCCAGAACTTGAGGGGGGCTACCACCAAATAAAGTTACTCCAAAACTTGAGGGAGGCTACCACCAAATAAAGCTACTCCAAAACATGAGGGGGGCTACAACCAAATAAAGCTGCCCCAGAACTTGAGGGAGGCTACCACCAAATAAAGTTCTCCAAAACTCGAGGGAGGCTACCACTAAGTAAAGCTATTCCAGAACTTGAGGGAGGCTACCACCAAGTAAAGCTACTCCAGAACTTGAGGGAGGCTACCACCAAATAGAGCTGCCCCAGTTCCACCCCAAGATCTGTGCTGCTGTTTCTTTGTTCCTGGGCTGGACCATCCCTGGTAGCTGGGATCTGCAGAGCTTCCGAGGGGGTCTGTCACACCCCCAGTGTCACCGAGCCGGGTCACCCTGACTGTAGCACACTGCAACAAGCCAAGACAGGAGCCCTCCTTGTGCAGCTGTGGGCTAAGCCTGTTTTGCCTCACCTGTTCATGCCTTGCCAGTCCAGCCTTCCTGGCAGCAGGCATCACGTGTAACTGTCCTGCCTGAGCTGATGCAATTTGGATGAGTGCCCCACAAATCATAATAATTGCATGCTTGGTTTATGTGCTTGCTCAGAATATTCCCTATGGAACTAGAAGATACCACAACTCATAATAATGGTACAAGTCAATATTGCAGAGATCAAGACAACTATTTGCTTAGCATTTCTAAAAATCACATTTACTATTACGTTGTATGGGATGTGTAATCCAAATATGGATCCACATATGGCCTAAGGAATGGAAACAAGCTAGCAAAGGAGAAATTATTACAAATGTCAAAGTGCTTTCAAAACAGTCTGCAGTGGATGGAAAATCTCCAAAAGGCTGTTAGGTTGGAGTTTTTTTCTGTCCTAATCACTTGCCCTTGTGTAATGGACTTGAATTTATATTGGGGGAATGAAAGATTAATCAAATGCATTTTCTCTCTTTTCAGCAAAGCAGTCCTTTTTGTGGGTCTTCCTTGACCTATTTCCACTTGCAAGTTGCATCTTCAGGCAATGAATGAATGCCAGTAATATTTCAATGAATGCCAAGCTGAGCCTAAGTGTTATTCTAGAAGATGATAAAGGACTTCCTTTGATTTCCCATGTCTTTAACTTGACTGGAATACTGGAAAAGCACCAGACTGAAGAGCTGATATGGAGCTGACAAAGTAATGAATCACCATTTCCAAGTCTATTAAATTTTAAGAATTAAGAATAACTGCTTGATTCCCTCTTCTAGGGAAAATGCAGCACCAGAATGACATTAAGTCAAGATGGGAATTTGGAGAAGATAATTCTGTTTAAATAAATCTGTTCTGTGGGAGGGGACACGAGGACATGGATGATCTTCCTTCTGTGTAACAGCCTGAGAAATGTCATGGTGTTTCATGTTAGCTAGCAGACACAGGAGCTGTGTCATCCTGTTTACCTGGGACAGTGCACAGCCCATTTGAGTACATCTTACAGAATATGACTTGATTTAAGAAGACTGGCAACAAATAGCTATGGGGATGGCATCCATTTGGAATGGGAGAAAGAGATATAAAGCATTTAACTCAGGCTCCTGTTGTGGAATACCACTGAACAGTAGGTGCTTGCTTTTATTTGGTTGTGTCTGTGAAATTTTCACAAATCTGAATTTTATTTATTATATATACTGGAATGCTTCTGTAAATCTCAAAGATTATGGCTTATCAATATACTACAGGTTCAAGTACTGGAAACAGAAATAAATAAAAACACAAATTCATGATTAGTAATTTTTTCAATCCCTGAAGTCTCTTCTAGGAGTTACATACTCTGACCTCCAAAAGATCTCACAGCCCTTTGATCCCCACAGCTTTGAATATATAATGTTGCATAGAGGTAGAAATCTTATAAAGGAAAGCCCTTATAATATCATGGCTTAGGCCTGCTGATTTGGCTGGGTGCAGCTAACAGCTAGTCTGCTTGTTCTCCTGAGAAAGAACCAGAGGAATGAGAATCAGTTTGCATAACAATCTATCCTTGTAAAGAAAAATAGGTTCAAACCTGCAAAAAGAAGAAACCTATCCCATGGGAATCGGTGAACAAAAGATGTAAACTATCCAGGAATAAAGGATAGAAGAAGAAATCTAAAAAGAAGAAATCTATCCCATGGGAATCAGTGAACAAAATATGTAAATTATCCAGGAATAAAGGATAGAAGAAGAAATCTAAAAAGAAGAAATCTATCCCATGGGAATCAGTGAACAGAACATATAAACTATCAAAGAACAGAGGAGTTTGATGGACTTACAGACGGGGCATTTACCAGCGAGTAAACTGAGTTTCAGTGTATTGTTTGCCAATTGGATTTAACACTGTGCCTTCTGATATTTCCCATAAATACGAGCTATGTGAAAAAAGAATTTTCTTCATGAAGAAACTGAGTTCTGTCTGCTTTTATTGCGACAATATACCTCCCAAGGGGTAACACCGTGTTGTTACACTGCGTTTGTGCCTCTGTCCTGGCCAAGAGGGCCCAGACACATCTTGGCACAGTTGAGGCCAACGGGGTCAAACTGCCAGCTCAACCTCTGCAGTCGTGTGGCTCAGATCTGTGTCCTTACCTCAGCCTGTGTTGTGTGTTCAGCCCCTCCAGAAGCAGAGAGTGCTCAGCTGTTAGCATCCTGTGCTTTTGGTGCTGCAATAGATGGGTAACATGGCTTAAAGATCAAATGTACATGGAATCATTTTTAAACTGAGAAAAAAATACTCTGAAGTACTGGTAGCACAGATTCAGTGGGTTCAGTTGATGTTGGGCCATTTGCCAGCAGTTTAATTCCAGCCATGGGAAAAATAAAAATGGCTGTTGGCTTAAGTAACTGGTGCCTCAGCAAAGCATGAGCAGGAGACACAACTGCCCAGGATGTGAGTTCTTGCTGCTTGCACCCTTGTGGCACCGACAGCAGCTGCCAGGGTTTGATATCTTACGTTGGCTCAGCTGGAAAGTGAAGTATTTTAATTAACAGATACATGGGAAAACTTGAGGCTTGGTTTTCCTTAAAGTCATAGATCAGCAACATCACGATTTCCCTAATAATGCAAGAAATTTTAATTTAATCCCAGCACTCTTTCTCACCTATGTCTGTATCAATTTTACATGCCTATGCAATTTGAGGAAGGACAGACTTGACAATATTCCAACGTAACTCAGAACAGAGGAACCTACAAGCAAACATAACAACGTCAATAAGTATGCCAAGATTTTTGGTTCTTTCAGAAATGAATCATGCTTGTATACTGCCTGCTATGTAAGTGTTTGGAAAAAAACTGATTTATTTCAAAAGCAACATTTGCCTTTGGAACAGCAATGCAATATCTCAAACCCTTCTTTGTGTAACTTTTTCTCTAATTGGGACCCTAGGCATGCTTCACACCTTGACCGTGCTTCAGAAGGCTCACCAGAAATCCTTTCCAAGTTTTATGTTGATGTAGGATGCCATCATCATATTTTTAAAGCAAAGTAGCTCAAGGACAATTGTAAAATCAGGCTTCCCACTAGGTGGCAAAGAGAGACAGTGATTTGCACTGCATTTCTGCACATGGGAAAATGAGGATGAAAAGCAGCTCGCTACAGAGCCAGGTTTACCAAAATACTTTGTGTTTTACTGGTCTAGCTGTGTTTGGAGTGAGGTTGAGTCTGAATAATGTGATTCTGGAAGGAGCAGGCTGGTTAAGGCAGCTGGGACCAGGAAACAAAAGCTATCTGTGTGTAAGGAAAATGTTCCAATTTCAGTTGGTCCATTTTAATAACCCATCTGAAAGGTGGGTGCTTCTCCTGTTAATTCCTTACAAATTCCAGTATTTGCTGTGGAGGACCATGATGTTGGGGTCAGCTCAGCTAACTTGCTGAAGCAGTAAACTTACAAAAAAATAACACAGTTAATGAAGAAATTTCACTAGGCACACTACAGAATGTTGGAAGTATGGATTACCTGCTGCAGTTGCTAGAATTATCAAAGCCATCCATTGGTGCAGGTAAAGCCATTTATAATCTGTGCATTTCCAGCCCACAGCTGCACAGGGCTTCCTTCGTCTTGCAAGGTCCTACCACAACAATGTGGAGTGGAAATTTTTCATCATGAGAAGACTCAAAAATTTTGGGAACTTTTTTTCCCCCTTTCTTGTGTTTTTCTCTGCCAACTTAAGGATCAGATGAGGTTTCCATCAGTTGGATACGAGGTGACTGTGACATAAATACTTATTATAAAACAACAGCCATGCTGAGCAGATGAAATTTCTTAACAGATTTGCAGATTTGTTGTTGCATTGTCAAAATATATTTTATTCAGAATTTTATTTATAAAGAATTTTAACTTTCCCTTGGAAGAAAAAGAATGCAAGTTGAATTTGTGGAATGCAAACAAAGCACTACTATTGGTATTGTTAAAATTGTATGTTTTTTGGAAAAATTCAGCTTGTGTTTCAGGTATTCTTTCTGCTGGAAAGATAACGAAATTTAAGAAACTCTATTTCAAGAATATAAATATATAGTTTTTCTGTACTTTCTATTATATTTTTTTCATATTTTTAAGAGCTCTAATATCTCATTGAATTATAGGAACTTGAAATTTGAAATAGATAAATAATCCTGACACACAGATAATCTTTTGTTCAGAAAAAAAATCATAATTCTCAGGACAGGTTTTGAGGTCATAATAAAAAAAGTTGTTTGCACTTCTTATATTTAATAATATTACACTTAGGTTTATAAACTTATTACATAGAGAATGGCAATAGAACATGGTGGGAATGGATCATGGAGAAAAAGAAAACTGGAAAACTTCTTAGTAGAAGATAATCTTTCCAGTGGACAGTGCCCAGGATGTTTATTTTATGTCTCATGGTGGGACACAGGAACAGATAGGTACTTCTTGCAGGAAGGCTTATTAATTAATTATTGATAGAATTTTTGTGCTAGAAAGTTTAAAAAGTTTCATTTCATTAGGATCTTGGAGAAAAACATTGGAAGTACTTTTATTTTTCTAGGAAAAGGTTGGAGTTCAAGTGTAAGGAAGCTAGTAACAATAATGGGGGGATGGAAGAAAGAAATAGGGGAGATAAAGAGTATGGAGGATGGGAGGGAGACATGAAAGTTGAGATGTTTAAGTTATTAGACATATATATATATATATATATATATATATATATATATATATATATATAATTTTTAAAATATAATGTTTCAGAGAAATATGAGGAGCTGATTTGGTATTGGGAGTGTCAGAAAGCCTTGAAGACACTTAGACAAGTCAGGGGAAAAGATGATTTGATGGGAATGGAAGACCTACAGTTTGTAAAATGTAGGGAATGTAAATAGGAAAGGCAAGAGGTTCCAGTATTTAAGTACAAAAGAGTGAAGCTCTATTTTGTGTCCATGGAAGAAGAGAAAGAAACTGCTTTTAGAGCAGCCAAGTTAAAATTTGAAATGTTTGTTTGATGGATAGAAACATTGCCTGTGTGGGAAGTAACATTCAAGGACAAAATTTCACTGTGCCTGAAGAATGAACTGCCTGCTGAAAAACTTTCCCCTATATTATATGGAATTAATACAATAGCTTTAATCCTGTCATGACATCGAACACGTGGTTTATTATAAAGAGGATGGGTTTGGAAAGGCAGTCCCAAATTCTGCTAGATAAGAGAGAAAATGTTTGCTTGGCTTCCACTGCTATCTCAGCATCCAACAGAACTGGTCTAAGAGAAACCCTAAAATAACAAGAATAAAGCTTGTGTGAAAACTCATACACTTTATTCTGTATAAAATTAAAGGGGTTGGGGTTTTTTGGGTGTTTTTTTTTTTTTGAGGAATAACTGCATTAAAAATCCAACTAGATTGAATGGTATTGGATTCAGTAGATTTTTTCTGCTGTAAGGTTTTTTCTGCAGATTTTTTTCTGCTTGAAGGGTGTCAGCTATTTCATCAACTTTCATTTGGTTTGGTCATCTCATTAATAACCAGTTTCTTCAAATGCCAGTCAAGATCTGGAGAAAAAAAACAAGTTTCTCTGTGATGTGTTTCTTCATAGATAAATTTAAAATGCACAGTCTCTTCTCTAAGCTCCCCTAATGAAGGGTTAATCTGAAAAGTCCAGTATTTAGAAGCATGGTTCTGGAATTGCAGGTACGCTTTGGATACTAATTTCTCAGGGTGCAGCAACTCCTTGGAGAACTAAATATGCAACATGGCCAGCATAACAGTGTGTTTTATGCTTCTTCATGGAGCACATGCTATGGGTAAAGAAGGCCCAAATTCCTGACTGACTGAACGCTTACCAGAAGAGCCTGAAAATTACATTAGAATTTGACTTAACATTTCACTTAGCCTAAGTTCATGAACTCTGTTTCAAAATAGGTGGGCAAGGAGAGCATCTCCAGATTTCCACAGGCTGCTCTGGAAAACAAAGCACATGGCAGCATTTGTGAGCTTAGGCAAGAAATTACCTATAGACAACTGATGGCACTGTCCACCTCAGATTTATATTTATTGTATGACCAGAACCAGAACTTACACAGCCTCCTTAAAAGCCACCAGAGTGATCAAAAACTGTTCTCTGAAAATGTTCTGTTGACACAGTTCAACTGCTAGAGCTGCAGGTAACATACAGTATTTGATGACATACTGATAAGTGGTAAAAAACATTGAATAGGACATTCTTGGAAAACAATAAAGTAATAAAGAATCAAAAGTGTGGTTTTAGGTAATACCTATGTGTCACTTGCACATCTATACTCAACTTGTGCTAGAGCTGTGGCTGTAAAAATCCCATTGATCTTCATGGTACAAATTCTAAATAGTTACAGAGTTTTTATACCTATATATATACATATATATACATGTATATATAGATAGATATTTAATTTTTAATAGTGATTAAATGCTTTCCCTTATAAAAATATCTATGTAAATTAAATGTCTTGAAACCTAACCTTAATCAATTGAGTTTTAGGGTAGCTAGCAAAAGAGCTTTCTGGATGGTTAGCACTGACTGGTTTAATTCATACTGGAAAAACACAGATATTCCAAGGGTTGAAACCAAGGTAGTGCCATGACAGTTTTGTTAGTTTAAATGAACAGCCAGACATCTCACAGTGTGATCTCTGGTAAAGTGATGGATTGATGCAGGACTCTATTAATAAAAACTTAAAGGACAGTAATATAATTAAAGCATTACATTTCCTAAGAAAAGGCTTTTTAGTCGGGCAGTAAAGCCCATGAAAACCAAAAGGCTAAAAATCAAGAGAGAGAATGTTGAGAATGTTATGTTACTCTCTTTATATTTTAAATATTGAGGATAACTAAAAAGGAAGCAGTTTACAAAGAGTTTATATTTTTTCATCACTAGGAAACAGGAAAATCAAGACTGGATATATTTCTGAAAGAAAATGTCTTGCCCACAGCCAAGCATGAAGCTGGAACTCGTGCATGAACATCAGCTGGTGTGAAATAGGTTAGAGTACACAGTTAAAATGGGCTTTGCTAGATTTAAAAGGCTCTAATCTGCGAAAGAGAAGCATTGCCATACCTAGCTGGGAACTCAGTAAATCAATTCCCTTTGTACTCTTTATATAGTAACCAACAGTTCTGGCTTCAGTCTCATGTTAAATTATTTTCATGACAATTCTTTTATGTTGGAGTAAGTTAAATGGTGAAAGCCTGTGTTTAAAGAGGATACTCACAATGTATGTATGTTTAAAAAAAAGTAGTCCTGAGTTTTGACTTTTTATGTTTGATTTGCAGTGAGAATCCAGCTTTTTATTATAGTTGGTACTAAACTAGTGCTTTTCTTGTAAGCTGAGCTGCATTTCATTACATCAAAAATTGAAATTTCAGATTTGAACTGCAAAATTAGAATTTTTAATGGTGCAAGAAGTACAATGAACACAGGATGTCTTTCAGATTCTGTATGCTAGAGATGACAATTTGAAATTTTTTTTTGCAAGCCCGTTGGGTTTGATGTAGAGTCACTTGGGGAGAACAAAACACAGAGCCCTGTGAAGTAATTCCTGACACAGTGCTTTTCTTAGTTGAAGCACACTTTAAAGCTAATACTTGGCTTCATTGTGCTGTTGAAGTAGCACTGCTGTTCAAGTGATGCTGCGATGTTTACTGTCACAGCCACAGTCAAAGGCAAAAGCTGCCAGTGTCCCCAGCATGGCTTGGATGTTCTTTGGCCTTGGCAGTGCTGAGCAGTTGTAGTGAACCTCAAAGATACAGGAAAAGCTCCTTGGAGAATTGAATGCTGAGTCATTCCCGAGCAAGTGTTATCTTGTCCCTCTGACCCGACCGTGTTGAAACCCAGCCCTTTAATCAGTTAAGGCAATACTATTGTAACCTTTAGCTATTGGTCAGTTAAGGAATATGCTTAAACCTGCGGCTATTGGCTGGTTTTGGATCCATGCCAAGGCTATAAAAATAGCCCTCTGTACCCCCACAAGTTGGAGAAGAAGAAGCGCTGTAACCCTTCGCAGACTTCCCGAATAAACCATCGTGCGGAACCACGGCGTCTTCTCTGACCCCTCTCTCTCCGTCTGCTATGCCGTTGCCCCGAGGCGATCCTTCCTAGCAGCAGAGCTGAATTCATGAAAGAGCTGACAAATCACTAAGCTGAATATCACTAGCTCGCTAGGAAGGAGCCCGGTGGCTTGGCCCCTGCTTAACTCAGCTATTGGGTCTCTGCTAAAGACTTGACTACTGAGCTAGCTGGGCATTATATATAATAATAGGGCCTACCTAGAGAGGCTCGCTTTATTATATATAAGCAGCTCAGTGCCTTCCTCATCCCCGAGCCTTGCTGGGACTCACTAAAAAGGCGCTCCAGATCCCAGCTCAGCCACAGGAAAGGCTTGGAATGGAATCCACTGGAAAAGCTCGCCTGGAAGGTGCAGGGTAAGAGTTCCTGCTGCCCGTGGGAGACACAGCTTGATTCCCCTTTGACCAGGTGGATTGTGGCCCTTATCTCCATCCAGGCAGGAGGGTGCCCTCCCTCTTGGCACACAGGGTGTTCTGCTTTGCAGTCTCAGGTGGCTCTTCACACCTGTTGCTGACTGGGAATCTCTTCCTTTACTTATCAACTCACACAAGGAAATTGCCCTTCCTGGATTTAGGAAAAAGAAAGAAAGCTCCCATGAATTTGTGTCCTTAAGTCCTAAAGCTGATTTTTGTCCAGCCTTCACCAACAGCATGAGCAGGGCTGCTGGGCATCCTTGCACAGCTGCTCAGCTAGGCTGTGCATCACCTCACTGAGCTCCAGCCCCTGATTCTGAACTCCTCACTGCTTGTGGGCATGCTGTGAGGAGCACCAAACACTTTATTCTTTGCTGTGCCTTCCAGTTGCTGCAATGGCAATCCCAGCAGATGAATGCTGCTGCGAACCTGGTCCTGTAACCCGTGTGTGTTTTCACCTAAATATCTGCTACAGGTCATAGAAATTCCCAGTGGACCACTTGGGAATAAATATCGTAAAATACACATTATAACCCAGCAGACCATAGCAATTGCATATAAAACATTATAGCATATCATTAAAACATTTACAGCTAATTAGTTTAAAGCAATAGAATACCATAATTATCATCCACTAAATAATTAGTATTAATTACTTAGAGGATTAATTAGTTTGCTTCTGAAGCACTTTGATGATGGAAAGCAAAGAGTAACTGCCACGTACCATGACCCGTGTTCCCTTACAACTGAATACAACATATTGTCTAAAATGTGTCTTTTTGTTTGTACAAAACTTGTATTTCATTAGGCCAGTATGTGGCAGCATTATTGGCTGGATGTGACAGGATTTCGTTGCTATGAAACCCATTCAGACAAGTGGCCCTTTCTCCAATCTAAATGAGTGATTGCAGCTCTCCTATAGGGAGATCTAAGACTTAGAGGAGAATGCAATTAAGATTCATCATGCATAGGGAGTGAAATTCTTCCCTGAACATTGGTCTGTAATATATTTTTATATGCATACTAGCATTAACAGTCTAATTACTACATACTGAGAGCAAAATTTACCCCTGAAAAAATTAGCTGTAACTAGTTCAAAGGTGCTGTTCAGGAATCCCTGTAGTTCTTGTGCCTCAAAAAGCCCCACATTAAGGTTCCTGATTTTGTAAAATACCAAACGCCAAGATTTTCTAATTATCTTAGTGTGAAAAGCAGTGGCTGCTTTTCAAACCTCTGAATCCAACAACCTTTGCATAGACTCTGAATTTATCTAGTATGAAACAGAAATCTCTCTGTGTATCTGTTAGATCATCAGTGCTTCTTAGCAGGTATGCAAGACTGTGCAGAACTAAAATAACAGGATAATTACAGGGTTTTTTGTATTCCATAGAGAGTTCTGAATGTTAGATATCTGTAAGGGTTTGTATGTTGGTCTCTGATCTAAATGCTGTAATTTTCCAAAAACTGAAAATAATCTGAATTGTCCCTTCCACAAATGGGAAAAAAAATCTAGTAATTAAACCTCATTGTACATAATGGCAAATTTACTGCATGAATATGAATGGATGATTAATGGAGTTATAAATCTCAAAACCCAAGAAATCATAGGGAAAATCCTGTGATAAATCCCTAACCTCACAGCAGTGACAGACATTTACATCTAGATATTGCAACAGTCTTGATCAGTTCATTGTCAAGAGACAAAAGCCAGCTGCACTATAGTCCTAGACATGAAGAGTCAGCAAGTGACCTTCAGCTCCTTTAAATATTTTTAGAGCAATTATGTTAATACTTATTCTTAAGCACCAAAAGCCTTTATGAGTTTCATTTATCCTTTCTAGAATTATGTCAAAGTGCAGCAAAAGTATATTAACTAGAGACAAGTGATGAGCTATTCAGCAGGATCTTAAACCTTAGTGAAGAAGAGGTTTAATAAGCTGAATATGATTTTGGTATTATAATGCCTACAATCCTTAAATATTTCTTTCAATTTCCTTCAGTTTTGGGGTGAAAGAGATTAAAAGAAGAAGGGCCCAGTGTTGGCATAGCATGTTTCTGAGTTATATAGCAGTTGCAACTGTATTTATTTTTTCAAGGGAAAGCATACTGCTCATTCAGTGGGAGTTATGATTTTACTTACAGACTTTCCACACCTCTGAGGAATTAATTAAAAAATGTTTGTAACCTTTTGAAATTCCACCTATGTGGCATCTATTTATGTGAAGTCCACCTATGAGGACTAAACCATAAATGTATTCCTTGCTCTTTCCCAGATTCAAGAAGGGTAGGTAACTTATTCGAGAAGTTTATGAAGAACATAGACTTAGGTGGTGATGGGTAGGGCCAGGACGGGACTCGATGACCCTGATGGCTCCCTTCCAACTCAGCATCTTCTCTGATTCTGTGATAACACAGTTATCAAAAAATACACGATGATTATCTGTCTAGAGAGCGTGTGAGCAGTCACAGCCTAAGTGCAATGTAGTTAAACCATCTACCACGTGCTTTAAAAGTAATTGATACCTCTGGGTTGGAAGGGATGTTTAGAGGTGAACTAATTCCAGCCCACCAGCAACGATCAGGGGCATCTTTACCTAGGTCAGGTTGCTCAAATTAGCTGAAATCTCATTTTATTTGCAGTTTTCTCCTCAGCAGAAGCATTTGCAATGCCTTTGTTTGAACCAGATGTATAGCTGGTTGTGAGAAATAGCCAATTCTGCCACACTATGCCAGATCAGCCCAGCTTGGCAAGAGTTTCCTTCACCTTCTATTTAAACAGCCTTGGGTCTGGAAATCTTGGTCTCCCAGGTGAGGAGAAATAGGAAAAAAATCCTACCAGCAACTTGTTCAGAGGTCTTCCTCACTGGCCTATAACTTTGCAATCCTCACAGACAGACTTTGGAAATTCCCACTCTGACCAGAGCATGCAGGACTCTCCTCTTCATCTTTCCTCCTGCAGCCCTCCCCTATTCTGATTTGCACCTGGGGGCTGCCAGGTTATTTTTGAGGAGCAGCAGGTCTCCACTCCAGATGGCAAAGTCACCCTGGGTGGAGGGGTCACAGCTGAAAGTCCTTGCACATCCACTATGGGTTCTCACATGTGGCTTTTGGAGCTTTTTTTCTTTTTTTTTTTTGAATGATAGACACTGGTTAAGTTCTGCCTCTGTTCCAAAGGCAGCAGCATCTACAGAATCGGGCTCTCTCTAATTAACATTTGGTGGCAGTTTGCATGGTGAGATCCAGCACTGAACAGGGCTGAAGATGAACACATGCCATCTTTCTCAGAAGACCTGTTTCTGGCAAGGACTTATTTGCTTGTGGTGGAAAAGAAAGTTGGACCAGGTTCTTCTGCCTCTGGTGTGACAATCCCCTGAGTAAAATAAATATGTCTTCAAGACTCTCAGTTTGATGCTATCAGTAAGAATTTAATTGGCTTTTATAACAGGTCATAAAGAAGGAAACTGCTTCTCATATTAGCAAGTTTCCTGCTATCTGAGGCATTACAGGTGTTGCAGGGAGAGCGATAACAACCCTGGTGGACAAAGACTTTTTTGGAGACTGCCTGCAGCTTCTGCTGAGGAGGCAGGGATAGTGTAAATCATATCTCTGAGTCACACAACTGCTGAATGTAAATCAGCATTACTCCCTCATTCTTCAGCATGATGTCTTTAATTGTGAAGCTGGAAGATTAATTTACAGTCTGGAAAACAGCCCAATTTTCGGGAGAAGCATTTGTATTAAATGATCAATGCAACACTGAAAGAGTGAGTATGCATAACCCATGAATCTTTTTTTGAGCCAAGAAAAAAAGCAAGTGCTTTAGCCATGGACAGCAGTGCATTTTATTCCTTTGCCTCCTGCATACATTGAGATTATGATGTTATTTAAGTGTTGCATCATTGTATTTGATGTCAAGTTAATTGATATTAATTTTTGTTGACTCAACAAACAAAAAGGGCAGTGTTTTAAATATTAAGCTGTGTTAACAGCTGGACAGTATTATTTAATTTCTTGCTTTGAGCCTTGCAAGCATACAAGTTGTATTCTTATTCACTTAAATGTTATTAAAATGTTTCTTTTCCTTTTGTGAATCCCCAACAGGACAAAGTCAAGATAGATCAACAATTGCACATATTTTCTTTTGAGAATTAGTTGCAGTAATCCTTCTGTCCAGTCCTGTTCATAACTACATCTCCTGAATGCAGTTCTTACTGTGACTAAAACGCATTAAAATAATACCTGTATCCACATATGCTAACCGTGAGGATGGAAATAGGAAATATAAGTAATAAAACCAAGGAAAATGTTTTCTTTTTTTTTTTTTTTCATTTTAGAAAGCAGAACAAATATCAGGAGCCACTTGAAAGGCTCTTTAATCTCAGTGTTGCCTTAGCCAGCCAAGCCTATATTGTAAACTAAGTGTGTTGTTTCAGGAGATGTGGAATATGCACAAACAGCAGCTGAAGAGCAGGAGCTGAGCATGAGACCACCCTTCCAATCATCTCTTGGCAGTGTGGTGTGACATCATTCCCTTGGCACATTAGAACAGCAATATTTTAACACGGATTATTCACTTTTAGGCATTCCACAGATAGGAAAGTTCCCGAACATAGTTTGGAAGATATTTCTCAGAAATGCTTTCATTATATCCTGCATAAATGGCACCAAACAAAGATGACACTTGTGTTGCCGTCTTCAGGTTGTCATCTAAGTGGCTGGAGGATTTTAACAGAGAGGAAAACACGATCCTCATGTGTGGTAGGTGGGACAACATCTGTCTTTTTTCCCCTGATGCTTTCCCAATGCTGTAAGCTCAAAGGTTTTGGGGTGCTGTTCATTATGTCCATGAAACTTACAAAAAATGGGGTTCCAAAAAGTTTTGATTTCCAGCTTAGACAACTATATGAATTGACTTGCTTCTTCAAGTTGACTCAGATGTTTCCACTTTTTGGGCACCAGAAAATGGGCTTTATAAGTGTTTGCAAGGAGTCAGTAATAGGTGTTTGACACTGCTGAATAATTGTTGAAAGCCTTTTACTGTTATTTTTGGGATGGAGGTAAATCATACAAGTCACACTGCATTGCTGCTGGGGAATTCTAGGTTCATCTCAGAAAGCAGACTTTTCAAACAATAATGTATGTTTGGATTTTGACATTAGACTGCTTATAAGAAGGAAAAAGCACAAAAAGAATTGGCAATCTGGATTGCCTTCTATTTTGTGTTGACATTTTTCTTGATTACTTTTTGCTTTAGACACTAAACACACATATAATTAATTTCCCCCGTAGCATCTGTGTTTTCTCTTTGTTAGGCCCTTGAAGGCTGCTGGATCAGGGAAAGCTCAAGTGTTCTCAGCATTCCAATTGCAGAACATGAGGAGAGGAAGTTGGTTTGATTTGCTATCAAGCGAGGCCCAGACCTGCACTTCACTTCAGGACAGACATCCTTGTGTTCCCATCCCACCAGCACTGCTGCCGTCGTATCAGACACATTAAATGACACCAGAAATGGTTTGGGATAAAGGAATTCAAGAGACTTGTTCCCTGTTCTGTGCATACAGAGGAAAAAAAATAGTCTGTAGCACACTCTGTCAGTCAGTGTGCAACACTGGCTTTTCTGCAAAGAACACAGTATCGGACATCCAGACCATGTATGAAACCCGTCACTATTTCTCACGTGCTTTCATTAAATTTAAAATAACCAGCTGACACTGTAGTGTTATAGACTCGTTTTGCACTTTGGTTTTTTGTACAACGTTAATACTTATTTTCCTTTACAAGTTCAGGATTTTATAGACCAGTGGTCTGCTCTAATCAATCCTTACCACGAGGCTTTTCTCACATCTTTCATTTACTCCTCAGTCATGCTTTGCACTCCCTCTCAGTTCCCCTTTGCAATTCAGTCCTCTTAGCTGTAAAAATTCTTGTTGTGCTAACATTCTTCAGTGTTTCCATGTCTTGAGAAAGAACACTGGGACGTGACAAACTCCAAACCAATTTATTCTTAACTTGTTAAAAATACCGACACTTGTTTCAGTTTTGCCTTCCATGTCTGCAGTCACCCTCTCTGACATTTCTTCAATCACTACATAAGCGAGGCCCATTTACCACCTTGTCAAAAATCTGAAATCATACAGGCCCCATTTAATTATTTTCTGAATATTTCCCTAAATTTAGGCATCCTGAAGAGCAGCTAACATGAGCTTCATTGTATAAGCTTTTTTTGCAGCCTTCTGGCTTGCAGTGTATTCCTGATAAGAGTTTTTTTAATCTCCTTCATCTATGCACATACTGTGTGTCTTGTTGTTTCCAGACTGGGGATGTTTGTTCTGTTTGACTTGCTCCAAAAAAGTGTTTTATGGGATTTTTAGTTCACCTTTAATATGTAGGGATTAATAATTTTTATGATGTAAAGATAATTGTCTGTGTGTCCTCAAATATATTTTTATCTGGAGTTGTCTGTTAAGTACATTCTTATGTTATCTCTGTATAAAACCACTAAAATGATGTTCTGGATTTCAGAATGCTGCAGCTGCAAAGAGAGCTACGTGACAAAGTTTAAGAGAATGAATCCTTCACTATTCTTAACCCTAAAATAATATTAATTATTTCTATAACAATGTGAGTGATGTCCCTATGTCCCTATATGCCTGGCAAGTAATTCCAGCCAGTGACAATCCTATCAAATGAAATCATGAGCAGTCCTTATTCATATTTTTCTAGGAAGGAGTCAGATCTCTGGCCTTGCCTCCAATTGCTTTTCCTAAACTTCCACAGAAAAAAGACAATGTATATACTGCAAGACAATTGTGCTGTTTCTTCAAGGTTCCTTATTTTTGTTTGAAATTTTCGTTAGAAATGTATGAGATTTTTTCATTATTATGATTAACTATCTCCAAGTTTTGGACATGGTCACTGTGTATTTTTAAGAGTTACAACTATTCTACAGAACGAGATTTTATTACCTGGATATTAGAATTGTACTTAGAAACTAAAGAAATAAAATGTCTCTAACGCACAGAAGTGGGTATAACCTTTTCAAATTGCTTTACTATCTACTGTAATAAAATAAATTATGATAGCCTTTGAAAATTATAGTGGGTTTCCTACATTTCTAAGAATTCTGCTATCGCTTGATGTGAAAACCCTTTTTTTGCACTGCAGGATGTAAATGCAGTTTCCACCGGGTCACTGGGAGTTTCTGTGGGCTGCCAGGGGAGGACAGGAGCTGGTAGAGCCAGTTAGGAAATTTCATTGTCCCCGTGCTGTCAGGGTGGCATAGACTCTGACCCACACCAGTGACTGCCCTCCACTTTGGAGGAGAACAGTCAGCTAAAGGCCTGTGTGCAAAGCAGAGCTGCAAAGTCTGCCTGCTGCCTGGGATCCCCTTGCTTGAAACCAATTTTGCCCTTTCAGACTTACTACAGTGTGTGGTTCACGTAGGTGTAAACTTAAACCAAACTGGGCTCTGAGGTGTCATCCTTGACTGCTAGGGAATCTACCCCACACCATCCATAACATCCAAGTGGGCTTCCTGGCAGAGGTGGCTCAGACCAAGCAGCAATGTCCCAAAGGATGCTCAGCCAGCACCCAAGGCCATTTTGCAGCCTGCAGTTCAGGGGTGATTGCCCGGTGCCGCCACATTTCTCTTCCCAGAAAAGCAAGGCACCATTCTTCCCAAGAATATTTCTGGGATTCACATCCTCTGAACCTCAGAGAAAGGGAAAACACAATTCTTATCACTTGCTGCGCCTCTGTTGGGCCAAAGCAGAATGCAACATGGAGATCGTTTATCCAGATGGTTTATTCTTCTTACCAAGTGAATGCCTTTGTGATTTGCAGAGTTTTTCAACACTCAGAAAATGAAAGCTATTTGATCATTCCCTTGGCCTGTCAGGGCCTGGCCTGTGTGTGTGTGTGTGTGGGGACTGTGGGTGACAGCCACGAGATTCTGGGCACTGTGAGTGCTTGGCAGATTCAGTTTAGATGTAATGTAATACAGTGTAACACAGTATAGAATAATACAGCGTAATAAAGTAATTAATTAGCCTTGTGATAAGATAAAGTCAGATGCATCATTCCTCCCTTCCACGGGGGCTGTCCTGATTCAACAATCCTGATTTGGGTTTAGTACAGCAGTTCATCTGCATGGGCATGAGCCAGGCCAGAACAAAATCCCTCATCGCTTTCCCTGAACCAGACCAGACACAGCCTGGATGTATCCACCTGACATCAGTGCTGAATCTGTGGTTTTGAAAAGCTGGGAAGGTGTGAGGGGTGGCACACGCTAGCAGGGTTTTATCTTTGCACACTATAAATGCTTGCAGCTCAAATGCACGTTCTTGAGTGTTTGCATGCTCTGTGGATTTGCAATTTGACCTGGATAAAATCTTTCACTTAGGATGGGCAAACATTTGTTCTGCTTTGCATTATCTGTGAACTCCATTGACGTATTACAACTGAGCTCCACTGCAGCTGGTACAATTTCACATGCCACAAGTCAGTGTGGAACTTGTCTGGATGTCTGTCTGCAGGCATAATATTTCCTACCTGATTATCACCTACAGTTTAATTATTTAATCCAGGGCCTCTCAAGATTTCCATCTGTCAGATGGATACTGGGTAGGGGAAGGTATATTAGCTGTATGATGCATATGAATCTTTGCCCCAAACCATTCAGAAAAGCACTGGTTTGTGAGTAATAATGTTTTATGTTGTTCAGTTCATATGATAATAAATCATGGTAAATAATTATATTAATAAAATTAGAGTAATAAAATGAATATGATTTCTAGTAATAATTTGATTTAAAAAATATATTTATTTTGTGGTGATTAGTATATATCATCCAGAATCTTTTTATTTCCATGATGTATCTCTGCCATTCTGTTGCTTACTTTTTGTATTTTAGCTACTCTGACCCACATTTATTTGTTTTTTCCAGTTCTACCAGCTTAAATCCAGCAAATGAAAAAGGCGACCAAGGATAACTTGTGAAACGGTGTAAAAATCTTTTTTTGTATTTATGTTTAAGGAAAATTAATTCCTGTGTCCCATTTGGAATCTTTGCACAAAAAAAAAAAAAATCAAAACAAGGAAACTGCCAGAAACCAAAAGCCCTGCATGTTTTATTGAAGTGCTTTAGCTGCCAGATGTGCAGTGTGTGTTGTAGGTCCATCCACAGCAATGTGAAATGGAAATCAGCCTTTAGCCACGTGAATGGGCAGATCCGGATTCTCTGTCACTTTACCCATGGAGCTCTGCACAAAGCTGGCATGCTGGGAACCCCTGTGGATGGACCACGGGCTCCACACACGCTTTTTGTCATATTTTCTCTTGAGTGGCGCAAGCAGGTTACAGGAACACAGCAGTTTGCAGTTTTCTGTTGCTGCAATTGTCACAACCACCAGTAAAAAAGTTTTAACGTTGCCTGTCTCTGAACAGCAATACATGATATTTCAATAAGCTTTCTACAGAGCCTGCTTAGGACAGAGAAACAATTCTCTTTAGCCCAGCAATTATGGATCTGTAACAAGGCTACCACCTTTTTACAGTTTATGCAAGTAAGTTTTCTAAATTCATATTGAAAAGAGCAAGGGAATGTATTATGAGGGCAAACTAGACTTCATCTTATGGCTGTTGCCTGGGTGAAATATTTTCAGTAAATCAGAGTCTTTAGGCTGTCCTTGAATCTTCTGCAGCCTCAGCTGCCACAGCTGCATAATGTACATTGATTTCTAGTTGGTATTCAGAAAAGAGAAAGCTGTTTAATCATTTGGTTTCTGACTTGCTAATAAAAACTGTCTTCTTTAATAAGTTTATTTTAGATAAAGCTACAGTCTCTGCCACAATTTGACATACTTTCTTCAGTTTTTTAAAGTAACAAATGATGCTGAGGATGAGACAATATCACTGTAATTTCTTCTTACCAAGTGGATGCCTTTGCCTGGATGTATCCACCTGACATCAGTGCTGAATCTGTGGTTTTGAAAAGCTGGGAAGGTGTGAGGGTGGTACACGCTAGCAGGGTTTTATCTTTGCACACTATAAATGCTTGCAGCTCAAATGCACGTTCTTGAGTGTTTGCATGCTCTGTGGATTTGCAATTTGACCTGGATAAAATCTTTCACTTAGATGGGCAAACATTTGTTCTGCTTTGCATTATCTGTGAACTCCATTGACGACATAAACTGAGCTCCACTGCAGCTGGTACAATTTCACATGCCACAAGTCAGTGTGGAACTTGTCTGGATGTCTGTCTGCAGGCATAATATTTCCTACCTGATTATCACCTACAGTTTAATTATTTAATCCAGGGCCTCTCAAGATTTCCATCTGTCAGATGGATACTGGGTAGGGGAAGGTATATTAGCTGTATGATGCATATGAATCTTTGCCCCAAACCATTCAGAAAAGCACTGGTTTGTGAGTAATAATGTTTTATGTTGTTCAGTTCATATGATAATAAATAATGGTAAATAATTATATTAATAAAATTAGAGTAATAAAAAATGAATATGATTTCTAGTAATAATTAGATTTAAAAAATATATTTATTTTGTGGTGATTAGTATATATCATCCAGAATCTTTTTATTTCCATGATGTATCTCTGCCATTCTGTTGCTTACTTTTTGTATTTTAGACACTCTGACCCACATTTATTTTTTTTTCCAGTTCTACCAGCTTAAATCCAGCAAATGAAAAAAGGGACCAAGGATAACACCCAGAAGCTTGGTGTAAAAATCTTTTTGTATTTGTGTTTAAGGAAAATTAATTCCTGGGTCCCATTTGGAATCTCAAAAAAAAAAAAAAAAAAAAAAAAAAAAAAAAAAAAAAAAAAAAAACTGCCAGAAACCAAAAGCCCTGCATGTTTTATTGAAGTGCTTTAGCTGCCAGGTGTGCAGTGTGTGTTGTAGGTCCATCCACAGCAATGTGAAATGGAAATCAGCCTTTAGCCACGTGAATGGGCAGATCCGGATTTCTGTCACTTTACCCATGGAGATCTGCACAAAGCTGGCATGCTGGGAACCCCTGTGATGGTGGGCTCCACACACTTTTTGTCATATTTTCTCTGAGTGGCGCAAGCAGGTTACAGGAACACAGCAGTTTGCAGTTTTCCGTTGCTGCAAATTGTCACAACCACCAATAAAAAGTTTTTCCGCTTGCCTGCCTCTGAACAGCAATACATGACATTTCAATAAGCTTTCTACAGAGTCTGTTTAGGACAGAGAAACAATTCTCTTTAGCCCAGCAATTATGGATCTGTAACAAGGCTACCACCTTTTTACCAGTTTATGCAAGTAAGTTTTCTAAATTCATATTGAAAAGAGCAAGGGAATGTATTATGAGGCAATTGTGTTAGACTTCATCTTATGGCTGTTGCCTGGGTGAAATATTTTCAGTAAATCAGAGTCTTTAGGTTGCTGAATCTTCTGCAGCCTCAGCTGCCACAGCTGCATAATGTACATTGATTTCTAGTTGGTATTCAGAAGAGAGAAAGCTGTTTAATCATTTGGATTCTGACTTGCTAATAAAAAAACTGTCTTCTTTAATAAGTTTATTTTAGATAAAGCTACAGTCTCTGCCACAATTTGACATACTGCCTCCAGTTTTTTTTAAAGTAACAATGATGCCGGAGGATGAG
The DNA here is from genome assembly GCA_024865655.1 of Emberiza elegans. Lineage (NCBI taxonomy): Eukaryota > Metazoa > Chordata > Aves > Passeriformes > Fringillidae > Emberiza > Emberiza elegans. The sequence continues at coordinate 5,673,374 of JALJVW010000011.1, forward strand.
ACAAGGGCGGCAATTTCTTCTTACCAAGTGGATGCCTTTGAGCGCCGCCCGCGGCCCGCCTCCTGGCGGCAGCTGCTGCGGCGCCTGCGGCGGCGGCGTCTCCCGGACCCCCGGTGTTCCGGGCTGTGCCGGGAAGCTCCCTGCGGGGGCTGGGACAAACAAGGGACATGGCCTGTTTCCCAGTGGGGCACAGCTCTCGTTGCTCTGAGCAGGCGCCTCTCGGCTGGTACGCTGAAATTGTTTTCTGGGACAGGGCCATTGTTCGCGGGCCGACTCTGTTTTGCTCGGGGGTTCTCTCTGGGGTTCAGGGTGCCTGAAACCACCCCCCGCGCCCCAGCAGGTGTGGAGTGGTTTCCGGAGGTGCTGCCTCCGCTCCCGAGCCCGAGGGGATGGGGATGGTGGCATGGTCGGAGGGCTGGGCGACATCGTTCGTACGGCAGGGGAGAGCGGCGCAGCGAGAACCGGACGGTCTTGAGTGCTCTGGACGGACGGCGCGAGACGGGGGCGCCCGTCCCAGGATAAAATCTTCACTTAGATGGGCACCATTGGTTCTGGGGCACAGGCATTATCGTTGTGAACTCCATTGCCGAGACATAAACAGGTGGTGGGGGCAGCTGGTATAATTTCAAACGCCCATGTCCTGTGGGCCGGGTCTGGATGTCTGTCTGCAGGCATAATATTTCCCTGATTAAACCACAGTTTAATTATGGGCTCAGTCCCCCTCAAGATTTCCAGGTCCGATGGATACTTGGTAGGGGAACCCAGACCAGGGCCAGGGGGGCTCAGCCCCTTGGCCCACTGAGAGTTCAAAAACCCTCTGCCGCTGCGGTAGTCGTTCTGAGAAAAAAAGGAAAAAAAAAAAAAAAAAAGGTGGAAAAGGCTGAGCTCTTATTCTCATTGTCATTTCAGAGTGCTGGAAAGCCACGAGTCAGCCTTAGCCCCAGTGGTGGAATTATATGACTATCATCCAGAATCTTTTTATTTCCATGATGTATCTCTGCCATTCTGTTGCTTACTTTTTGTATTTTAGCTACTCTGACCCACATTTATTTTTTTTTTTCCAGTTCTACCAGCTTAAATCCAGCAAATGAAAAAGGGGACCAAGGATAACTTGTGAAGCTTGGTGTAAAAATCTTTTTGTATTTGTGTTTAAGAAAATTAATTCCTGGGTCCCATTTGGAATCTTTGCACAAAAAAAAAAAAAAAAAAAAAAAAAAAAAAAAAAAAAAAAAAAAAACTGCCAGAAACCAAAAGCCCTGCATGTTTTATTGAAGTGTTTTAGCTGCCAGGTGTGCAGTGGCTATTTGATCATTCCCTTGGCCTGTCAGGGCCTGGTGTGTGTGTGTGTGTGTGTGGGGACTGTGGGTGACAGCCACGAGATTCTGGGCACTGTGAGTGCTTGGCAGATTCAGTTTAGATGTAATGTAATACAGTGTAACACAGTATAGAATAATACAGCGTAATAAAGTAATTAATTAGCCTTGTGATAAGATAAAGTCAGATGCATCATTCCTCCCTTCCACGGGGGCTGTCCTGATTCAACAATCCTGATTTGGGTTTAGTACAGCAGTTCATCTGCATGGGCATGAGCCAGGCCAGAACAAAATCCCTCATCGCTTTCCCTGAACCAGACCAGACACAGCCTGGATGTATCCACCTGACATCAGTGCTGAATCTGTGGTTTTGAAAAGCTGGGAAGGTGTGAGGGTGTGGCACACGCTAGCAGGGTTTTATCTTTGCACACTATAAATGCTTGCAGCTCAAATGCACGTTCTTGAGTGTTTGCATGCTCTGTGGATTTGCAATTTGACCTGGATAAAATCTTTCACTTAGGATGGGCAAACATTTGTTCTGCTTTGCATTATCTGTGAACTCCATTGACGTATTACAACTGAGCTCCACTGCAGCTGGTACAATTTCACATGCCAAAGTCAGTGTGGAACTTGTCTGGATGTCTGTCTGCAGGCATAATATTTCCTACCTGATTATCACCTACAGTTTAATTATTTAATCCAGGGCCTCTCAAGATTTCCATCTGTCAGATGGATACTGGGTAGGGAAGGTATATTAGCTGTATGATGCATATGAATCTTTGCCCCAAACCATTCAGAAAAGCACTGGTTTGTGAGTAATAATGTTTTATGTTGTTCAGTTCATATGATAATAAATAATGGTAAATAATTATATTAATAAAATTAGAGTAATAAAATGAATATGATTTCTAGTAATAATTAGATTTAAAAAATATATTTATTTTGTGGTGATTAGTATATATCATCCAGAATCTTTTTATTTCCATGATGTATCTCTGCCATTCTGTTGCTTACTTTTTGTATTTTAGCTACTCTGACCCACATTTATTTGTTTTTTCCAGTTCTACCAGCTTAAATCCAGCAAATGAAAAAGGGGACCAAGGATAACTTGTGAAACGGTGTAAAAATCTTTTTTTGTATTTGTGTTTAAGGAAAATTAATTCCTGGGTCCCATTTGGAATCTTTGCACAAAAAAAAAAAAAAAATCAAAAAAAGGAAACTGCCAGAAACCAAAAGCCCTGCATGTTTTATTGAAGTGCTTTAGCTGCCAGGTGTGCAGTGTGTGTTGTAGGTCCATCCACAGCAATGTGAAATGGAAATCAGCCTTTAGCCACGTGAATGGGCAGATCCGGATTCTCTGTCACTTTACCCACAGAGATCTGCACAAAGCTGGCATGCTGGGAACCCCTGTGGGTGGGCTCCACACACACTTTTTGTCATATTTTCTCTCGAGTGGCGCAAGCAGGTTACAGGAACACAGCAGTTTGCAGTTTTCCGTTGCTGCAATTGTCACAACCACCAATAAAAAAGTTTTAACGTTGCCTGCCTCTGAACAGCAATACATGACATTTCAATAAGCTTTCTACAGAGTCTGTTTAGGACAGAGAAACAATTCTCTTTAGCTCAGCAATTATGGATCTGTAACAAGGCTACCACCTTTTTACAGTTTATGCAAGTAAGTTTTCTAAATTCATATTGAAAAGAGCAAGGGAATGTATTATGAGGGCAAACTAGACTTCATCTTATGGCTGTTGCCTGGGTGAAATATTTTCAGTAAATCAGAGTCTTTAGGCTGTCCTTGAATCTTCTGCAGCCTCAGCTGCCACAGCTGCATAATGTACATTGATTTCTAGTTGGTATTCAGAAAGAGAGAAAGCTGTTTAATCATTTGGTTTCTGACTTGCTAATAAAAAACTGTCTTCTTTAATAAGTTTATTTTAGATAAAGCTACAGTCTCTGCCACAATTTGACATACTTTCTTCAGTTTTTTAAAGTAACAAATGATGCTGAGGATGAGACAATATCACTGTAATTTCTTCTTACCAAGTGGATGCCTTTGTGATTTGCAGAGTTTTTCAACACTCTGAGAATGAAAGATATTTAATCATTCTCCATATGAATTGTAAATAAAGTTTTACAGTTGTCCCACATCGAGGGAAATGAAAGGGAAGAAAAGGACAGAGACTTCTTCTCATTGTAAGGAAACCACTTCTAATAGTGCCATGTCTATACCCAAATGAACATCTTTTATATCACTAACAGCTTTCCACCCATCACATCTCATTGATATTCTGCTTCATTAAAAGTCTCATGATAGAAATGTTATTAATATGCAGAGGCAGTTTTATATCAGATTGGGGAAAAAAAACCTCAACCCAAGTATAATAATATAATTACTGATGTTGTATGATGGGAAATCACTAATGTGATTAGAAGTGCCTGACAGATTATGGAAAGAGATTTGATAAAGTCCACCTGGGTTTGGAGAAGCCAATTGATCCAAGTCTCAGCTGCTGTAGGGAAAAGGGGATGGAGGAAGCAGCAGGGTTGGACTGCACACAGAAGAGCATAAACCAGTGTCTTTTATTGGGGTCTAAAGCTGGCTTGCTCTTTGTAACCAGACTGTTCTGTGCATTAAAGATGTTGCTCGAGTTTGGCACTTGGTTCCTGTGTGATTTGACACAGGCAGGCAGCCAGAACAACCACAACGCCACGGCCGAAATGCAAAGAGTAAATTTATTTCATTGCCTTGCTGACTGGAGGATCCTGAAACAACTCCCGGGCAGGGATACACGAGTGGGAATGTTGGCAGCACCAAGCTCAGTCCAATCCTGACAGCAGCAGGGCTAGCTGCTCTCATGCTGTTTTCTATCAGGAGAGTTGGCACCCATTCATCAGGGGCCATGCTGTGATCTCCCATGAGCTTTTCCAAGCTTTTGCTTCTCTTCCAAACCAAGGAGCTCGAGTATGTCTGTGAGAGCACATCCAAGTCTCTCCAAACACCTGCGTTATCTCTACACAGAGATTCTGCTTCTCAAAACAGAGCATAAACAGCAGCGGGCATAGTAGATGGGGCTTGATATATAATAAAAAGCCATTGCTGTCTTTGAAAATTAAAAAACCTACCCAGTGTAACTGGCTTTTTGAAAGCAAAATTTAGCCTTTCACTTTATACTGGTCTGTGAGGGATTTTTCCTCCCCACCTTGCTGTAAGTACCCAGTACTGCATTGATGGGACCTTGTAACTGTGGACTTTGGATCAGTTATGGAATAGCTCCCAGTTTTGTAACCATTTGCATACAGGATATAGGATATAGGAAGAAGAGTGTTATACAAATAACTACAGCAGTGTTTTAGTAATCTGTTTTGGAAATACTTGCCTTTGATAGAACACTTCCCTCTGCAGAGAATGAATGTGCTGTGTTGGACCCAGGACATTGCTCTGGCTGCCCTGGAGGGCTCCAGACCCTGGCAGGGGGCTCAGAGACCTTGGCACGGAGTCACAAACACCTGTGCCTTTGATTTTAGCCCATGGAAACAATTACCAACTTTGTGTGAGGAGTTACAAGCACAAGGGTTTGAGTAGAATGACAGTGAATGTGTCACAGGGTGAAAAAGTAGAATTTTGGGGATTTAGAATGGGGGTTCAAGGGGCAAGATGGAGGAATCTGGGTGTGTCCTGTCCTTCTTCTCCTTCTTCTTGTCCTCCATCTTCTGCTGTGATGGTGACACTGCTGGATTGGTTTAGAGTAGAGACAGACTGTCTGACATAGGTGATCGGTATTGGAAAATTACTGTAAATAAAGTACAGGTAGTTCTCAGTATAAAAAGCCAACATCACCCCAAGGGCAGGGACTGTGCCACAACCCAACCTGGACAGACCTCAGCAGGTCAGAGAAGGAATGGAACAGATAAGAGAAAATAAACAACCTTGAAAAGCAGAACTGAGGAATCTCAGCTTCTTCTTCAGTCGTGGGGTTGGGAAAAAAGAGTCTTTCCAACACCTTGGGGGTCATCTCAACCACAGGAACCCAAGAGTGCTACTCCACTTAAGCCCTGTTTGCACTTCTTATCTACAAAGAAGAGTAGGTTTCATACATCTGATCAAAGAACCCTCTCTTGTTTCAGTTTTCTGAAATCTAAAAAATATCATGTGTATTATGTTCCTCTATTTAAACATCTGCTGCACCTAGTTGGTCTGGTTGCAATTGTGGAAAGTAAGCAAAAAATCACTAGATTTTTTTAACCCAGTCTCATCATTTACTATCCCATAACTGTTGTTAAATTCCAAATTATCATGGAATCACAGAACGCTTTGGGTTTGAAGGGACCTTTAAGACCATCTAGCTCCGAATTTCCTGCCATGGGGAGGGGACACCTTCCACTAGGTGAGGTTTCTCAGGGCCAAGCCAACCTGGCCTTGGACATTTCAGGCATGGAGCACCCACAGCTTTTCTGGATAACCAGTGCCTCACAGGTGTGGGGGGATAGAAGGTAAGAAAATAAAGATAGTGCAGAGGGCAATCTCACCCCTGAGGAGTTGCAGCTGTACTAATTACCAAAGATTAGGAACAGGGCTGCTCTTAACAGGCCCCAGCTGTGTCCAGTGAGGATGAGTGCTATAAAAGAGTGGGTTAGCTGGGTGAGGAAAGAGCTGGAGTTTTGTTGGCTGTGCTGTGCAAAAGAAGGAGCCAGTGCTGTGAGGTGCTGCCTGTGAGAAATCACCAATAAAGTATGGGAGCTTTGCCATAAAATGACAACACACAGTAAATAATTTCTTCCTCGTGTATGATATAATCCAAAACTCTTTCAGTTTGAAGCCAACCCCCTGTGCTCTGTCACTCAGTGCCACTGTAAAAAGTTCCTCTCCAGCTGTCTTAGAGCCCCTTCAGGTACTCAGAGGTGCTGTCAGGTCTCTGCAGATGATGGAGTCTCTGCTTGTGTTTTCCTTTTGCTGATCCCACTGTCACTTGATCTCGGGTGAGTGGTTCTTTGCACTCAGTGGTCAGAGAGTCTTTGAGCTTTAAAGTTTTTCTGCTTTCTTCTCTAATGTACAATTTTCCTCTTAACTCTCTCAGCTTGGTGGCTGGAGTAGGAAATGCCCTTTCACAGCTGGAAAACAATTCACAAGAGCAATCAAGGTCCCAAACTTGAAGTGAAAAGAATAGTTTGCATTCAGATCCTGGAGACCCCAAAGCTTATTTCCTCCCAAACCAGAAAAAGTTCAAAGGAATCAGACTCTTTAGGTAAACATCTGTTCTCCTGAGACTGCATTGACAAATGACTCCCAAAACATGATTTTGCAAATATAATGCGGAAATACAACATACAACTATGTAAAGCAATTTTTTTGCTAAAAATTGGTATTTATACCACTGTGAGATATATGTAATAACCGTGGTTCATATCCACACCTAGAGACAAACTTTATGTCCTGCAGATTAAGGGAAAAGGAAGAAAAATGGTGGTTCAGACAAACTTAAAAAATATCTTAATCCTTTGGATGCCTTCAGCCCGTGGGAACTATGTCAAATCCCCTGAGTACAGCATTTCGAAATGCATGACAGATTGTAAAGCCATGAAAAGGTTTTTTCATCCATTCAGTAAAACCTGAGGATTAATTCCTTTCATGTCTCCTGCATGAGCATGTATTATGGAATTAATATCATCAGAGGCGGACACCTTCATTACAGGCAAAAATGAATCCAAATATCTATGTGTCGTGTTATGTGTTTTGTAGCATTTTGCAGAAAATATATCTATTATTCTCTGCTTTTTTTGGTACTTCAGTAATGCAGGTGCTTCATGTATGACATTTTCTGGCCCAATAGCAGTAATGAAAGGCAGGTAATTGAAGTGGTGTAATATGCCACTTGTCACTATAAAAGCTTTATAATTTTCATGTCTGGGAATCTCGTATATGGGCTCTCATACCAAACAAGCAGATGCCTTCCTGCTGGAGACAGGGTCAGAGTTTGCATTGCAATCCTGAGGGTGGATATGGGTGCCCTGCTCAGTGCCATCTGGCTTCTGAATGGTATTTACCTAGCTTCTCTTTTTTATTGATATTTTCCAGACAGCAAACATAACTGAAAATTCTATCCCTGTGGCTCCAAGATACTGTGGATGAATGTCAGTCTGATTCAGGAATTCTCTGTGCATCACTGCTTTACAGCTTTAGGAGTACAAGAAAGTTCTGTGGTCTTAGGGGCATGTAATTTCATCCTCCACTTTTTAAAAATTAATTTCTGCCATTGGAAGACAAAGCAGTTATTTTCTTATTGTCTTTCCCAGTAAGTATCAAAGCACTGTTTGTGCCATTAAGGCTGTGACCAAGAATCCCTAAAAGCCCAAATAATAAAATTAAATTATCTATCTTGTGAAAAGTCAACAGAAGGTAAATCCAGATGGTAATTTAGCCCAGTTCCAGGTATGCTGTAAGTTACAGTGGCTGGAATAGTTCCCTGATGCAAGTTTCATGGCATGCTCCTTCACTGGGGCCTCCTTTTCCAAGGGTGATCGTGGTTCCCCACATGGGAGATAGGGAGCTCTGGATTTCCCCGTGTGTTCCTCTGTCCAAAGGGCAGCCTCGCCACAAGGCTCCATAAAGAATGCAGTGGCAGAGATTTGGCCTTTGGCATTTGCTTTTGCACTGATATTGATGGTGGATGAGTGGTCTAAAATGTACTTTTGAAACAAGGCAGGCAGGGTCAATGCTGTTTTTACTAAATTGTATAGAGATATTTGTGCCATTTTTCTATCCATGTGCTGTCTAAAATGAGCTGAGGAAAGATGCTGGATGTGGGTACTTTGGCAGTTTTTCTTTGTGGAGATAAACACTTTATAGACCTATTACTAACTCAGTTGCTCTTTTTTCCCCCATGTAAGATAATAATAAAACCTGTGTTTCCCAGATTTACATGTTTTCTGTAGAATATAATCTACTGGTATGTCCTGCCAGGATGCCTTAAAATACACCACTTTTACCTCTTACAATGGCCTAAATTAGTGTCTGCCATACATCCCTTGCAAATATTAATTGGTTTTAGTCCAAGGATGCATTTGGCTGCTCAGTACTGGACCAAGCCAGTTCTTCATCTGGATGGATGTGCTTCCTTGAATGCTGGCCAATGCCTGATGGCTGGAAGGCAAGTGAAACCTTCCCCCATAAAATATCATAGGTTGACTGGGAAAAAACAATGTATTTTCCTGTGCCCATTTGGGTTACTGGTGATTATTTTCAGATTCAAAATAGGAGCGTGAATTGTCAAAGCAAATTACAAGGTGAGAATGCTGACTCTGTGTTGTCCTTTCTGAGAGAGGACTGGGGGGAATTGGAGGCGCAGTTGTGAGAGGGCCACTTGGCCAGGCCATGTCTCAGCTGGACTTGGGGCAAAAAGACCTGAGGAGCCAAAGTTCAGCCTCTGAAGGGCCTCTAGGACTTGCTGAGCATAATCTGCATAGAAAAATAATTTTGTTTATGTGTCTCAAGCTCAGGAAACCACCCTTGTACCCTCTGGAAAACAAAACCAACTCCAATCTGTGGATGCACTGCAATCCTGCTAGAAAGGGGTGAGGTTGTGCTTCTTGAATTCCAGCTCTGACCCCATCTCAACACTAACCACAGCTGGAGCACTGGCACTGGCACTGCCATCCTTCCTAGCTCTGCAGGCATGTAGCAGCTAAACAAAATCTTACTTTTATGATCTGCTCAGTTTTCCAAGCCTTAATCCTGACCGCGATTACAACTCAGTGCAATGCTCCGAGGAAAAAGGAAAAGCCAGGCATTATTAGAATCCCAGAAGTTTGTATTTTGAAGAACCCAAACACAAACCTAACTCTTGAGCATTTATGTTTATATAATGCATTGTACCCACAGGAAACAATAACATTAGGAAATTCTGGTATCACCCTCTCATGGCTGTGTGGACCAAGTTGATTCCAGTCATGTACAGAACTTGTAACATTTTACTTCTAAAATTCCAATCGTTATCCCAACCTCAATTTTAACCTGAAATATCACCAGACTATCCTTTTAAGGTTAAAATAGGAAAATAAGATATTGGATCCTTTTGACTTCAGTAGTCTAACTCTGCTGAGTTTTCAGGATCCACCTGTAAATTAGTTTGACTTTCAGCTTCCACTGGACATAACATATCCACTATTCATTATTTTAACTCCAGACAGGGAACCAATATTCAGACAAAAACAGATGGTTTAACACCTAGAGGAAAAAATTAAAATGTATTAACACCAGACCTTTTCCTAATTTATTAACTGTGCATAGGAGAAAATGTTTATCTTTTCCAAATTCCTTCACACATCTTCCATCCCTTTACCCTTACCAAACTGAAATTCTGATATTAAAATGGCCAGGAAAATACAGGGGGAAACAATTGAATCTATTAACATCATCCACCTTCCCTATTTTGTGACACGTGTAGGTAAGCTAAGCATTATCCCAGCTACAGAAACTGTAGTTTTCCAAACCCTGGCCATCTCCAACCCCAATAATATGCTGCTAGGATGTCTTTATGCCAGGAGGACATTAATCTGCCAGGACATGGGAGTTTATATATAGAATAAAATAATACTCTGTTTGTTTGTTTGTTTTGTAGGTTTTGATGATAATATCTTGCTTCTGACTGGTTATATGGTCACTGCTGGATTGGCTCCAAGCAAGGACCATCCTAGGACAAAAGAGATTCTGTACTTGACTTTCTGGATCATCCATGGCTGAGGATGGAACACATTTGTCCCAGGGAGTGTAACCCCTTGGCTGCCCCGAGGATATGTTCACACTGACCAAACCACTGTCTGAGCTCAGGGCCATGCCTCAGGGATCTTCCTCAGGTACAGAATTTTCCTGTTCGGAATTATGATGCAATCAAAGGCACATCGCACATGTAGATAATAATATTTTTCTATAATATGGGACTGGTGTCTCAGACAAAAATGATTCAATACTCCTCTTTCCAGACCAGTGACAAATTGGATTTTCAGCGAAACAAAACACAGGTGAGCTCTCAGCTGGGGAGCTACTGAGTACCTGAGCCCCAGCGTATTCCAGTGCTGCCCTCTGTCTGGAGCCAGCCTGTGCTAAGAACCTGCCCTTCCATTTCAGCCAAAATTCAAAGAGCTGAGCTGGAATCGCTGAGCCAGGCAGCCACTGGACACAGCACCCTGGCTGGAGCTCATCAGCCTGTTGTATATAGAAACCAGCTCTAGGAGAGTTATTTTGCTCCTGTGGTGTGCTCAGGGCTGCTGATGCTGAGGTGAATCAGGCTGTTTGGATGGATTGCCTGTGAGCATCGTGCAGTAATAGCCTCAAAGTGCATTGCCACCATAGCCTGACCTGCTCAAGGGAAATTCCTGGGAGTTTTGAGTGCTATGAACATGGAGGAATGGTTTCCTTCAGGCTCTCTGGTTTCCCAGTATGTTTTTGGTGGCAACTGGTTCACAGGAGGGATGAGAAACAAGTATGATGTACTGTGGAAGAAGCCATGGAAAAAAGGTTTATTAGTTCTGTTGGTCTCTGAATATATTTCTGTTGTTATTCTGTTTTGCCTAGTGATTGGACGGGTCACCTGTGCAAATGAGAAATGGGAGTTGTTGTAACTACTCTAGGTGAGGCTGGAGCATGTTTCCTCTATCCTTGGTATAGAGAGAAGTCAATACCATGCTATTTAATGGAGGCTGAAGAGGGTTTGTGCTCCTAAAATATTTGAGACAAGGAAGATCCTATCCATAGTGATTGGATAAAGGACAGAGATCCTGCCCTTTATGTCTGTCAGTGCTGACTTACATGGGTTTGTTATTTGCACCACACCATTGCCTGCATAGCTCTAAAGACCCCCTTAGGCATCCAAACACAGTCTGTATCTCAAACAATTCAATGATGGGATAGATTCTTTTGGAGAATATTTTTCTCGTATTTTTCTCTTATTAGGTTCCTATCTCAAGTGAACAAACTACTTGATTTACAGCACTGTTGTTTGAGAAGTTCCCTTTTGTAGCGGAAGATTCGTGTAATTGCTACTTTGCAGCAAATAAAAAAAAATTCTCTGGTTCAAACTGCAATTTGACTATTTCTGCTGTGTAGAGCCCATTATCAGACCCTTGATGAGGCACAGAACAAATCTGGATGAAAATGATGAAATTTGGATGAAATGGCCCTCCATCAGGGCAGACTACAAAGATCCTCCTCTTTGAGGTATTGGCCCTTTTGATGCATAAAATGCATGAAAATTTGCTTGAAAAGTGCAAGTTGATGAGCAAGAGAGAATTCGCAGTAATTGTAGTGAAATGGAAAAAGAAAACAAGGCAAAAGCATTGGAAAGAATATGTTTAATTGCATGTAATTACTTGATGTGGGTTTCAGTCAGGGAAAGAAGGAGAAAGGAACATGCTAAATAGCGCTGGTGTGGCAATTACTCGATGATGATTTTCTCAAATGACTGAACTTTGTGTATTATTAAAAAAACAAAAAAGACACAGCAACAAAAAAAACCCAGAAAAAACACACAGGCTACTTTTCTAGGTCGTAAGAACTTTGCTGTATCAAAACACTCTGCCACATCTTTCATCTCGTGATTTTGTATGTGCAGACAAAATGAACTTTCTTTCCTGGTAATGCTGTGTCAACATGCTGGGTGGGATACAAGTTTAATAATTTTACCTATCAGGGTGTAAGTAAACCTTGCCTGTGTTATATGATAGTGTAAGCGCTTTGGGACTGAGCTTCTCAGTTGGACAATTTTTTGACATACCGGGTTTGCTGACAAACAAATCTGAACAAGTTGCAGTCTGGTGAAATAAAAATACAAGAGAAGGAGAAATAGAAGTCCAATTGAGGTGGGGCAAGGTTCCTAGCACTAATTAAAATGGTTTTGTCTCTAAACAAGTAATCAGAATGTGGTGGTGTTTGAGGGGTCCCCAGGACCAGGGAAGAGATGAGAATCTTGACTCCATGTTTCAGCAGGCTGACTTATTACTTTATGATATATATTATATTAAAAGAAAATGCTATACCAAAACTACACTAAAGGATGGAAGAAAGGATTTCATCAGAAGGCTAGAAAATAAAGGAATGATAATAAAATCTTGTGGCTGCTCACAGCCTCAACACAGCTGGCTGTCATTGGTCATTAAGTAAAAACAATTCACGTGCTGGGTAAACAATTCTCCAGGTCACATTCCAGAGCAGCAAAACATGGAGAAGCTGAAGCTTCTCAGCTTTTCAGGAGAAAAGATCCTGGCAAAGGGATTTTTCAGAAAATGTCTGTGACATCAGCCTATGCTAAATAACTAATAAATTTGTTATCCCCTCCCATCCGTGAGTTTTAATCTCTAGTCTGTATGGAATGCAGTCCCGGGGCAGCCAGGGCCAGGCCTTGTCCCCCCATGGGAACAGCTGACAATGTCCTGCTGCTCCTCACAGAGCTTGGGGAGCGCTGGCAGCATTCCAGCTTGGGCAGGGGTGCAGGGACAAGTGCCAGAATTCTGCACATCTGTCCTGCTTGTCCCAGCCAGCAGCGCTGCAGCTGAGCGCTTGAGACTGCAGAACAGGTTTCATTGCCTCAGCTGAAATAGTCTGATTTTAGGAAAAGGGAAAACATTACCTAACTCTTTTTCAGTGGTGATAGATATTTTTTTTCTGCAGTTGCTGTATTTTTTTTTTCTAGGGAAGCCTTATCTCATCTGAGTATGACACAGAGATCCAGTAGTGAAGCCTGGTCTTGGGAAGCGCGTGCTGTGCATGTGAGTTTTGAGAATGAAGCTCTTTTTTTTCCTTCCAGCCTATTGAGGAGATTCAGATCTGGAAGAGAACTGAGAATAACAGTCCCAGTGTCATGAGGAGGACTTGTGACGGGATGAAATACCAGATAATACAACTCAAACAGAGCTGGTTGGTGTGCTGGCTTTGCAGGGAGCTGCAGGGACGAGCATGTCAGTGTCACGCGTGTTTCACATGGTGCCTCTGGGGGTTTTTCCTGCAGCTCACACACAGTTCAGGGTGCCAGAGGGACCAGCTGCAGCTCCAGGCCACCTGCCTGGCTGTGCTTAAACAGCTGAGAGTGGGTCACAAGTGAGGGGCTGCACCCTGTAACCCTGAGGAAGAACAGGCTCACTGATGGGATCCTGTTCCTTCCCTCCTGTGGCAGGAGAGGCTTCCCATGGAACAATTCCATGTAAAACCCATCCACCATCCTTCAGCAATAAATACCAATTTGAAGTGGACACTGGCCAAGGTGATTTTCCACCCTTTAGTCCTGAAATTTTCATGAAAATTGGTCTATTTGCACTGTTGTGGACAAAGGGTTGACTTCAGAAACTGAGCCACGTTCTGTGGTATTTTCTGAGACCCCCATCAAAGGGAGGAAATTATGAATCTGACTCCATGTTCTCAGAAGGCTAATTTATTATTTTATGATATTAAATTATATTAAAGAATGTTATACTAAAACTGTACTAAAGATTACAGAAAGGGATACTTACAGAAGGCTAAAAAGATAATAATGAAAACTCTTGACTCTCCCCTCAGAGTCTGACACAGCCTGACCGTGATTGGTCATTAAGTAAAAACAATTCACACATTGGATAACCAATCTCCAAACACATTCCAAAGCAGCAAAACACAGGAGAAGCAAATGAGATAATGATTGTTTTCCTTTTTCTCTGAGGCTTCTCAGCTTCCCAGGAAAGCAATCCTGGGCAAGGGGATTTTTCAGAAAATATGATGGTGACAACGTTCTTCAAAATCCTCCAGTGCAATTGCCTTTTGCCTGAGGTAACAGGCTCAAGCTTCAAGAATCTATTAAAATAATACATTAGTAAGAGTCAAATTTCAATTTTGCTAAATTACTGCATCTTCACCAGGCTGATTAGCAGCAGATCAAATCCACTTCCTACAATGGCATTCAAAATTATTACAACCAATGCCCTGGCAAAAAACACCATATGAAATGTGACAAAATTTTTCAGTGTGAAAGCTCAGTTTTTTCTTACCTTTGTTTAAACATGTGGCAAGAATAGTTGTTTTCCTTTTAATCAGGACTCTTATTGATAATCCACCAAAAAGTGGGACATCAGCCCTGCTGGCTAAATAAATGAATGAGTCGTTATCAGGACTGATGATTAACTTAGCTATCTAGTGGTATACAGGAATTAAACTGCCTTTTTAAATTTGTTAGATCATATTTTCTTCTTACATATCAATACTGTTAAAAGCTATTATTTACATTTATCTTTTACTATATACCAGCGTCAAGATTACAGAGATTTGAGAGATGAGTGATTCCCACATGAAAATGTCTGATAATGCCTCATCTTCACTCAGGAGGCTTCCAGTGAGGAAAGGACAAATGTGGGAGTCTGGGACTTCCCTTCTGAGAAATTGAAAATCAAGGAAGAAAACTAGATAGGGACGAAGAAAACTGATATTATCCTTCTGATAACAGAACTGAACTCATAAATGCACTTAGGACTGGTCCTCAGCATCTTTTATTAATCTGTCAATGCACCTGTGACCGAGACTGGCCGCGATTGCTGTGCTGGGCAAGAAAATTAGAAGTGAATTCCAAATGGCAAATATTGAGGGACCAATCCAAGACTTTTTAACATGTGAATGCAGGATTAATTTCCCTTCTCTATCAGAATAGTTTCTTTGACTATGCTTATTAGAGTTTTCCCAGGTACAAAAATACAACTTCATTTCAATGTGAAGGATGAGTCAAGGTCTAGCTGTATTTTACTTGGAAAAAAATTCTGCCTGCTATACCTGCACCAGAACGGGTTTATTGGTGGAATTCTCCTCTGCAGATGTGGCAGTTTCTGGGAGGTTGGTTTTGGTCCTGATCTGGATTATTTCTTCTGGTTTTGTGATAAGCTTTCGCAGATAGGCAGATAACTGGTAGTATTCTCCCAGGGAGTGGTAATAAAAAGTAGGCATAGCAAGCTTTGGTTCCCCCCCACCACCAAAAAAAAGAAAAAAAAAGGATTTTTTTTTCTCAAAAAAACCCCAAAAAACCCAAAAAAAACCCCAAAAAACCCTGTGCTGCATATTTGTAGCCATTTTTTATTTCACTGTGATGGAACACCATTCAGCTGAGTAGGGAAATATTCTCTGGTGTAGTTGAGTAGAATCTGACTTATTTGGGGCTGAACACAAAAGTGAGCATAAATCAAGGAATTAACAAGACCAAGAGAACAGACTACTTTCCAAATCCCAGAGTGCCAGTGCTGGAAAGTTTATTGTAATGGAATTTCCAGCCAGGATTTCCAGGCTCAGGAGGTTTAGTTATTTTGGATACATTTCAGATGAGCAGTGCCTGCTTGGCATGCTGTCTGCTCCTGTTGCAGCATTTGGTTTTATGGCAGTGTTCAGTGTAAGAAACAGGATGGCCTGGGTCAGGGCACCCTGGCAGCTTTATTTCGGCTGTAGCATTTTCAAGGAGAAGTTCCACAGCTGTTATTCCTTGTAACTGGGGGTCAGTGTCTTTGCTTAGAATGGTTGGAAAAGGATGTGCAAACTGAAGGCTCTTTCCTGCAGGCTGTAGGTGTCAGATCAGCTGCTCGCCACTCCTGAGATGTGCAGTGTTACAAACACAGAGCCCTGGGGAGGGAATGCTATCAGCTGGGAGCCCAGCAATTATGGTTTACCACAGGACATGGAATGGGTTCTTTGTGGGGTTATCTTAGCAAGGTGCCCTCTGGGGGATCCATCTGTTTCTGCTCGTGTGCTTCCAAGGATGACGTTTGCCAGCAGGGCCAAAAAACCCACAGGGAAACTGCATGTGAGCACAGTTCTGGAAAAGGCAGCATAACCCATTCTAACTGCATTTCCTCCTGTCTGTAATCAGCAGAACCCATCTGATAGGGAGTTTCTTTCCCAGGATTTTGGATGAGAAGACTCACTCTGAATCCTGCTTCCTCCATACGTGCACTGGGGTTCATCCAGCACTGAGTACTTGGCACAGAGCTGTGGTGAGAGGCACCGTGAAACTTCTGATCTCTTGCCCTCCTGCTTCCTCCCCATTTCCCTGATCCTTGAAAGCGTTTAGCCACGGCAGCACTTCTCCTCACTTTAGCCATGACAGAACTTCTCTGCACTTCATGTCCTAAGAAGTGTTGGTTGCACAGTGGTAGTGCTGAAACTGTCAATCGTGCTGTTATTAAATGACCCCTGACACTCATCAACTGACTGAGAAACTGGAGACCATGAATTTCCCGTTTGTCCTGAAATCACTTTCCGAAACTGCTGCACAGTCTTCCACACGATCCATTACTTAAAGGCAGAGATGAAAATTCAGGGAGTGGGGGCTGACTTCCAGCTGAGGTAATTTTACAAGGCTACTGCCAGGGAAGAAGCAAGAGTTCAACCCCCTGACTGGATTGAAAGCTGCCTTACTGTGAGCAGCTGGTGCTGAACCTGGAGAGAACGTCTGAGTGCTTGTTGGGCTGCTGAAAGGTGGATCTGACAGCTGCTGCTCGTGTGCATGAAAACACAGAAAGCACACGGTCCTGAGAAACAAAAGTTCCATGTTAATTGGCTCCGAGTGACTTCTAGCGCCAGGAATGCTCAGTATGGGATGATGCTGGGCATGTAAATGGCAGGAGAGAATTAGTTGCATATTGTGAATGAGGAAGGACTATGGTGTTCAAAAATGAGTTTAGCTTGTTATGTTGGTTTTCCGTTAATTTTTCTACTTTGGGTTAATTTTGTGGTATTGATTACACCTAGATATTTTTTCAAGTCTGAAACCAGTACTGTGGTTATCTGTTGCAAAAATTCCGAGTCCCTTACCAGGTTAATTTTAACATATATCCTCACCCTTGCTCTTTTATCCCTAGGAGGAGCTGGTGGTTCTACTAAGAAAAATCAAAATCAATCTCCCACGATGTTCTTGCTTTTATTAAATTTTTTTACCCGATATATGAAGTTTCTTTTTTGTTTCCTTTGGTCCTTCAGTGGCATAGGGGAGAAAAATCTTTAAAAATAAATAGATCTGGGCTGAGCCTTTAATGCCTGTCCTTTTTCTGTTGGACTCAATTGCTTTCATACATATTTTTACAATCTTTTCATGAAGAAGAACTGAAATCATAAAATGTGTCCCTTCTCCTAAGATTCTCATCAGTGAGGAATTATATTAAAGTAATGAGGCAGAAATTAGCTGGAATACTAGAGTTATAAAAGGGAAATTGCAAAAATGAGAAGGTGTTCTCTAAGCACAAGTATCTCAATGCAGTGTTCATATAATAGCAATAAAATATGATCTAGTGATGATGAATATGCAGAAGAAAATGTTTTTTGGATGTATTTCCCATTTCCTTACTGTGATAGAGGAAATGGCAAGAAATTCATTGCTGTCATCACAAAATGACTCTTTCTGTTTATGATGGCTCTGCTTAGTATTACTAAAAATTAAAATTGGTTCACTGAAAAAGCCTGCTATGAACTCGTCACAGCTCAGTCATCTCTAAAATAGCACTGTTATGTACCTGAATCCTGGGAATGTGTGTGGGAAGGGTAAAGGAGCTCAGTGAGAATATCTGCTTCATGGCTGCTCCATTTTACCATGGAATAATACAAGAGAGTGTTCCTTGCTCTTTCCTTTGCCATGCAAATGACTCAGATAATCCCAGAGATATCAACACAGCATCAAAGCACAGTCTTCACAACAACTGGCTCTGTGGATATTTAGAATGTGTGAGCTGGCTCTGTCTTTGCACAGAGGAAGCAGAGAGGGGATGTTTACCCAGCCACTCTTGCTCTTTTTGCTATTCTATTTCTGAAAAACAAGCTCGATGAATAACTCAAAAATCAGTCCTAAAATTTCTGGTTTGCAAACGGAATGGTCGTATTTCTACCTCCCTTGTGTTATCTACAACAGATGTTTGCCTTGCTGCATGTTGCAGGCACAAATGCTCATCAAAATAGGTTCCGAGCCTTCATCATTAATATTTATTAGTGCTACATTTTATTATGTGAATGTTTTCTGGAATTGTGTGAATTATTTCTTCCAGAATATAAAAGAAAAGCATAACTGTGATTTATCTGCAGTTATCCAACAAAGAAGGACGGGTGCATATTTAAGCGCCAGGACAAAATGGGAACTATCAAAATTGAAGCCAGCTCCAAATATTGTCCTTGTGAGGAGATCAGGATGACACTTTCCTGCATCTGTTGCCACACATAAGCTGCGTGTGCTCTGTGATTACAGCTCTGGTTCTCACAAGGGCACCTGCCCCTATGGCAGGGTGTGACTGTGGCTCTGGCTGTGCTGTCTGCTTCTCCTTGGTACCAGACACAGATACCTGGACAGGGAGAGATGCTCAGTGAACTCCTGCAGATATCTTCATCAGGATGAGTAAAAATTAGTGCCTGCATCTGCAGGGTACCTAAAGAATGAACTATATTGTCAATTTTCACAACTACAAGGCAATTTCTTTTTTTTTTATTTTTGCACGTCATGAATCAGTCTCATTGTGAGCTCATTAAACTAGAGCTGTATATACTAAATAAAGAACTTCAATAATTTGCATATACATGGAGATGGAGGAATTAATAATTCTTGGGTTTTTCATTGACTGAAGAGCTGTTGTAATGAAAAATTATTAAGAGGGATGAAAGGAGTTAAACTACCTATTTCTGTTTTTCCTGTAAAATATATGGCTAAACTAGAATGTCTGAGTTAGGATAAAGCTACAGATCTGTGTGCCCACCTGGTAAGTTTAACAAAAACTCTGCATACCATTTCCAAAAAGCTTATAATGAGTTTTACTAGGAAAAAGGATGGATGTGTTTGGAACAGGGCTGCATGTTTGACTCTATTCAAACACTACACATTTTATTTTGTACTTCCAAATCAGTTTGTTAAAATGTGGTACTGCAGCATGAGTACTAGTTTCACAACTGTATTATTTTGAACTTATTTTGTTTCTTTTGCTCACATTGAATTCTGGTTTATATTGTACACACTCACCCCAACAGAAAATACATGTACATGTAGATGAGTATTTATATACACATAGGTATAAAACATACTTATGGGCTTTGGAAAATATTGTAATTGCTTTAATCTGCATCAGTCTATGTGAATCTGAATATTCACAGGCAGTATGTGAATCTACAGCAGACACATATAAATAAACACATGTGTTTATTCCTACACATAAATGATATACTTAGGGGTCTCTAAAAATCAGTTGTACTGGGGTACAAACGTCACAGTACTCAGAGGAGCGCATTCTCAGTTGCATATTTTGCACTGCCATGTTTAATATCTTTTTTGCTCATTTAAAGTGGAGAAAACTGTGTCTCGTGTGTTTCCATGTGCCATAGTCATGTCCCACCTCAGGCAGTGAGTCTGTGCAGTGAAACACAAGGGGGAGAAGCATCCTTTGTGCCCTGAAGGGACAAGGAGGAAAAAGGCTTCAGCATCTGCTCTCCTTGGCCCCCTGACAGGGTTTAGCAGCTGCACCAAGGCCCCTGTAAGTGAGACATGACCCCGTGTGGTGTTTGTGACGGTCCCCAGGACCAGGTGAGAGATGAGAATTTGACTCCATGTTCTCAGAAGGCTTCTATTCTATTCTATTCTATTCTATTCTATTCTATTCTATTCTATTCTATTCTATTCTATTCTATTCTATTCCATTCCATTCCATTCCATTCCATTCCATTCCATTCCATTCCATTCTAAAACTCTACTAAAGAAAGAGAAAGGAGACATCAGAAGGCTAAACAAGAATGACAATAAAAACCCATGGCTGACCAGAGTCCTGACACAGCTGGGCTGGGATTGGTCATTAAGTTAAAACAATTCACATGCTGGGTAAACAATTCTCCAAATCACATTCCAAAGCAGGAAAACAGGGAGAAGCTGAAGGTTCCCAGCTCCCCAGGAGAAGAAATCCTGGAGAAGGGATTTTTCATAAATTATCCTGGTGACACTCCCCTCCCTGAGCACCTGTGGGAGGCTGCAGGTGTGTTGGCCCCAGAGATGGCTGGCATCTGAAGGAGCCTGACGTGAAGATGTCTAGGGAAGATGCTACCAAACAGTCTTGACTGTGCGCTTATCACTTCCCTTATCACTGCTAAAAACTTGTGTTTGAAGTAAACATTCCTTAATCTTGCCTTGTACAAAACCTAACTGTGATTATTTAGGGAAGTGGAACACATCCTTTAGATAACCAAGTTTTTCAGCTTCATGGTGTGTTTTCAGACTCCACAATCCTAATGTTAACATGGTTTGTTGTGGGTCTGTTCTTGAGCTCAGGCTACAGCCAACGTCTGAGGTCACCATTTGTTGTATTTGCTGGGTGCCCAGGACAAAGGGGGAATTGAGAATCTGACTCCATGTTCTTTGAAGGCTAATTTATTATTATATTATATTATATTATATTATATTATATTATATTATATTATATTATATTATATTATATTATATTATATTATATTATATTATTATATTATATTATATTTATTATTTATATTATATTATATTATATTATATTATATTATATTATATTGTATTATATTATATTGTATTACGTTACATTACATTATATTACATTACGTTATATTATGCTATACTAAACTATACTAAAGAATACAGAAAGGATACAGACAGAAATCTACAAAGAATGATAATAAAAACTTGTGACTGCTTCCAGAGTCCCAAGACAGCTGGAAGGTGATTGGTCATTAAGTCAAAACAATTCACATAGAACCAATCAAGCAACCACCTGTTGGATAAACAATCTCCAGACCACATTCCAAAGCAGCAAAACAGGGAGAAGCAATCAGATAATTACTGTTTTCATTTTTCTCTGAGGCTTCTCATCTTCCCAGGAGAAGGAATCCTGGCAGAGGGATTTTTCAGAAAACATGGCAGTGAGAGTTTGTTTCTGTGTAAGGATGTCTGACTTCCAGGTTCATTACACAGTAAAATAACTATGTTCTGGCAATCATCAGTGGACAGAAAATTCCCTTGGAAAGCAGCAAAATGGCACAGAGGGCACTTAAAAATAAATGCAGGGCTGGAGCAGTAGTGGTATTTGTACCTGTAAAAATACCAGTGCTAGTTGAAGGACACAAGCATGCAGTCTGTAGGTAGAAATAGCGCAGCTTTGTAAGATTTTATTTTATGTGAATAAGCATAATTGCAAAATACATTTGCCTATGCATATATAGATTAATTTTAAGACTAAAATAATTTCTCAAAGTAAAAAATAAAGTGACAGTTCTATTACACTGACTGACATTTCATTATTTGAATGCCTAATGTGCTTTTCGCTTTTGGATAATTAGTTGTCACTTTGCAAAAGCAATTACATTTTAAAGGTTACCAGTGTTTTTCCAAAGGATAACTTAGACTTTTTGTCTGGTGGCTGAATTGGTGTTCAGATCTAAGTACAGACGTGCACAAATGCATTTTTTCCAGAGGGATATGAATGGGCACACAATGGTAACACTAGGGCAGGATTCACATGTCTCAAAAACAAAAACTAAAATAAGGGTTTATAATAAAGTTAGCACATCCTGCCATGCCAAGTTATTCATCTGATTCACCCCAGGCTACCTGAACATATTTTTTGCATACCTGCAGAAATCCCCTCTGTGCTGTATGGATTGAATTGTTTTGCTTACGTTCTTGCACAGTAGTTTCTCTCATGAGGCTGGAATGTTTCCCCCCATGCCCACCAACCCTGCCAATTCCTTAAATTATTCTTTTTTGCTGTGCTCCATTCTTTAAGGGAAGGTTATGCTTTACCCTTCAGCACAGGTTTATACATTCAGCTGAAAGATGTAAGCATAAATAAAGGAACTAAAAGCTAACAACAGCTAACAATATGCATTTTTCCTTTTCAGGACACCTTGTAAGTATAGCTGCCATGGGGTATGGAAGCCAAATAAACACACAGCAGAGCTGGGGACTCAGTTATTAAGTGTAGGAAACTTCCTGGGAATTTATTGTTCATAATAGTCTTGAAAAGGCACAAAGGTGAAGCAGCACCACAAGTTTTGTGCAGAATTGCTTTCCTGTTACAGGCAGGAAGTGACTACACCTTGATTTCTGCCTGAGGAAGGCTTGGGGTGTTGCTGGAGGAATGCTTAGGGTTCAGACATGCACACCAAGCATGGAAAAAGATGCTAAGGCAGAGTGGCAGGACATGCAAATGCAGTTTTCAATCCAGCATCCGACTCAGTTATGTGCAGGAACTCTCTTCCACACCAGGCATTTTTTTTCCTGAGATTTCAGAAGTGATTCTCTACCACAGTGGGATAAACCCAAGGTTTTTCAAAGCTTTCTTTGAGAAACAAGATGGAAAGAATATCCAGTGGTAAGGACATTCACTGGAAAAGTCAGGTCTCAAAGTCATATTCAAATTGGGCTTGAATTTGGCTTTTTTTGATCCACGGATGTTTCTATTTGTTCTGGAGATTTTCCATTTGCTGAAAACTGATATTCCTTGAGAGAGCCCATGTGAGACTGATAACAGCACTCACAGAAGTCTGATGCAAACATTCAAATCCTGCAGTCTTCCATGTTTGGAAGCTTTTGGGACTGTCCTAACAATTGTATGGGTTTTATAGCACTTCAAAAAGGCATTGGTGTCACCATCATACTTTCTGGAAAAATCCCCTTGCCCAGGATTCTTCTTCTGGGAAGCTGAGAAGCCTCAGAGAAATAGGAAAACAATCATTATCTCATTTGCTTCTGCTGTGTTTTGCTGCTTTGGAATGTGTTTGGAGATTGTTTACCCAGAGGAGATTGTTTCATTGGTTTCATGTGAGTTGTTTTGTCTCATTGGCCAATCGGGGCCAAGCTGTGTCGGGGCTCTGGAAAGAGTCACAAGTTTTCATTATTATCTTTTTAGCATTCTGTAAGTGTCCTTTCTGTATTCTTTAGTACAGTTAGTGTAGTATTCTTTAATATAATATAGTATCATAAAATAATAAATTAGCCTTCTGAGAACGTGGAGTCAGATTCATCATTCCTCCCTTCACCTGGGAACCCCACATACACAACACATTGGTTAAATATGAAGGGTATCTATCAAATTTTTTGCTTATCACTGAGGTGGAGTTGGAGCCAGTGGCTTTTAAACACCCTGTGGTGCCTCAGACCAGAAGAGGGGAGTTTGCCAATTAAGGATGTTTGGATTTTGATGGATAAACTCCCTGGCAGTGCTGAGGCAGAGCTGCTGATGGCTGCCACATTACCGGGCAGTGACATTCATGGTGTCCAGATTTGTTGGGGCTTGGTGTTCCTTCCTCATTGGAAAGGTGACAGCATTAGCACTATGTACATACACAGCTGGCTTAGTGTTGAAGGTGTAGCTGTTGTGTTGCTCCTGGATTTTGCCTGGAAACATGTTCCCTAAGGACCTGGTTATGCAGTTGAATCTTTCTGGGCAAATCTCTGAGCTTCCTGAAGAAGTGTCTGCCTGAAATCTTAAATGTAACTTCATGCTTAGATTTTGTTGCAGATTTTTCCTCTGCTCCTGTTCCCTTATGACATCTATATGGAAATATTATAGGAAAACAGGCAAATATTCAAACTGTTCTTAATTACTATTTATACTGCCTCTGCAAATGACTACCTTAGCTATTTTCCCACTTTATAAATGACTCAAGTAGTTGGGTTAAAGAGATTCACACACATTTGTTGGTCAATTACCTCTTAAATTATGTATGTTTCTGTAATTAGAAAATGTAATTTTGCTTATGCACATACAGCTTTTTTTCTGAATCTGCACTTAATATACCTGGAAGGACAATTTTTATTTGTATACAGAAGCTAAATTGAAAAGAGTTTTCCTATTAAAATTCTGTGATTCTGTAATCAGCAAGACAACTTTATTTCTGTATGTGTGATGTGTTCACTGAATTATGGACTGAAGAATCAATGGACTTACAATTTCTAGACAGGAAAATCTTGAAAGCCAAATGTGTTCACTCAGCCAACAAAGAAATCTGTATGTTTATTAAAAGAGCAAAGAATGGATGTTATAATGTTTATATTATCCTAAGGCTCAATTACTTGTGAATTTACTACAGTTCCAGTAGGAATGCTGAATTGTCAGGAAAAGGAATTCTTGCACGACACCATAAAATACCCATAACATTAAATCTCATTTTACAAAAATAATTGACCTTTGCCATGAAAGCATTAACTAAAGATGTAAATATTTTTGCATTCATTTTCCCAAGACGACAAGGTGAAAATTAATCTGACAACAATGAGCTTGATGTGCATGTGATTGCTGTCATGGCCATGATAGTCTCTTGGAGATGTCCTTGAAAAATTCACAAGGTGAAGCTGTGACTTCTCAGGTTGTGCAGAAGCTGATGTTTCTCCCTTAACACTGATGTGTTCACACTGATTTTCATCTGATAGGTTAGTATTGTATTCTTATTGAGAGCAGCACTGAAACAAATGAAAAAGTGATCTGTACTGTGAACAACATCTAAACATGTGCTCAACCACATTCACATTTGAATATTTTGCCCCAGATTTACATTCAGACACAAATCATGGCCAACTGTACTTTTATTTCTTAAACATTAATTTTTTCCCCATAATTTCCTTTTATAACTATATTTGAGTTGGAAACTTCAATATCTAAACCAGTTGTAAGAAGCTTAATCCTATCAAGTATTTTAAGGGTATTTTAAGTGTCATGCAAGAAGTCCTTTTCCTGACAATTCAACATTCTTACTGGAATTGTAGTAAATTACTGTGCAGTTTCATTATCCCACTATCCTTCCTCTCTGGTATACCAAGTTTTAGGGAGAGAAAAGAGAAAATTCAGTGAATTAATCTTAGCAGTCAATCTCTACTAAAGTGCAAATTAAAATCTATTTCACTGAGGGGCTCTAGGCGAGTGTTGTATCCCTAAATGTTAACTTCTTCAGCCGGGTAACAGCCCTGCTAGAGGGGATGTGAGCTGGGACCTAAGGTCCAACCTGAGCTGGTTGGTGATGTCAGGGCTGGAGGCAACCTGGGCTGGGGGGATCACTGCTGGAGTTTGCAGCCCTAAGGGATATGGGCCAGGCAAAGAATAAAGTCAGAACCCTGAATTTTAAGAAAGGAAAGGAATTTTAAGAAAGGAAACTTGCAGCTGTGCAAGGAATTAGTCAGCGGGACTCCCTGAGGAGCTGCCCTCAGCAGACTAACACGGCCTGGAGGGTGGGGGGATTCAGAGAGGCCCTGCTGGGAAGGACTCGGGGGCCCTGGCGGGTGACAAGGTGGACATGAGGTGGCAATGTGTGCATGCAGCACAGAATGGCAAGAGCTGTATTTTGAGCTGTATCGAAAGCAATGTGACCAGCAGATTCAGGGAGGGTGTTATGTTTGCCCAATTATCCCCTCATAAAAAAACCCGAAACAATATTTGAAAGAGCAACAATTTTACTTGTATAGTTTAGAAAATATATAAATAAGGGATAATTTGGTTCTAATAATAGCGCATAAACAAAAGATAACCGCGGGGTACGGAGTGCAGGGCTCTTGGACCCGTGCCACCTCACGTACGAGCTTGCCAAGTGAAGATTCCCCCCTTATATGCCATGTGTTAATGCCATATTCTCCCAGTTCTGGTTCGTCATCTGCCTATCTCCGCCCTCATTAACACCTTTACTGCGTGTGCACCATCACTCAGTTCGGTGGGCGCACCAGTCTTTGGGGGTCTCTATTGATGAAGAATTGTAGTCTTCCTCTTTGTCCTTTAATTCACCTTTGGGTTACACATGCGCACCAAGCCAGTACAATGTAAGCCAAGAGCACATATCGCTGCATCTACGTATCAAAGCAATAAATCCCTTGTAATTAGCAGTTTTTGGTACTCAGTCCAGGCTCTTGTTCATTTTTAGCATCTGCATCTCCGGCCTTTCCTGTGGACCTTGGAGTCCAGGACTCCATCTGCCGGGAGTGTGGGGTGGAGCCCCTCCTCTCCCTCTCTTCTTTTGGCATTACAACTTTTAACTGTTTTTATTATTCCCAAATATTAATTATTATATGATGGGTATCAATTACTGTTTCAATTTTATCAACACGAATCATACCTATTTACCACAAGGGGATTCACCCTGTCTCTTCCACTCTGGCAAGACCCCAGCTGCAGTCCTGTGTCTGGCCTTGGGGCCCCCAACACAACCATGGATGTGGTGGAGCAAGTCCAGAGCAGACCAGAAGATTCCCTGAGGGCTGCAGCCCTTGTGTAATGGGGACAGGCTGAGAGAGGGGTCTGGGAGACCTTGGAGCTGCTTTGGTACCTGAAGGGATCTTACAGGGAAGATGCGTCCAAACTATTCAGCAGGGCTTGTTGAGATGGGACAAGGGGTGTTGTGGTGAATTTTCCTTTTAATGGTTTGTTCCGTTCCCCCTCTCCATTGCTGGTCTAACCCTAAATTGTATATTCCCACACACCTGTCCACTCCTAACCCCACCCCTTGTTCCTGAATGTTCCCTGTTCCTCCTCCCACTAGCTGTCAACCCTACCTTATACCAAACACTTGTTCTAGAAAGTTCCCTGCCCCTCGAAGTCCCGTTGGATAGTTTAAACCCCCCCCTTCGTGTTTCTCATTGGCTGCAAAGGTTCTCAGGGACAGCTCTTCTGCCAAGCTGGGCAAAAGTAGGGGTTTCTATAGGGTACAAGAGTTTTAGGAAACAGTCCATTAGTAAGGGTAAGTAAAGGTAAAGGGGAAAGTGACCTTTCCCTCTTGCAGAGAGATACCAAGGCTCTGAGGGCAGAGGAGGGGCTCCTTAGGGCCCGTCATCATGGCTGGCATTGCCTGTCTGAGGCTGCTGACCCCCAGGGAGGCCTTGCAGGCCCTGTGCCCGCTGCAGTGCCTGCTGAGCAGCTGGTGCCACAGAGCATGGCTCCCAGCCACAGCCCAGCTGCTCCTGATGCTGGGGTGTCCCACCCTGGCCCTGGTGCTGCGGGAGCGCGGGATTCTGGCACGGCCTGGTCGGGATCTCTGCTGCTCACAGTGACCCCGAGAAAAGTTCAAAAGTCTCTTTTCCCAGCCCGGCACTCGAAGAAGGAGCTCTTCAGTTCTCGGTCTCAAGGTTGTTTATTGTTCCTTATCTATGAAATATTTTCTCCAGTCCAGCTGAGGTCCATCCGGCAGGACAGTTCCAGGCACTCTGCCTGCCCCAGGGCAGTGTTATGTCTTTATACTAAAAACTACGTGTTGTTAGTATACAATGTTTACAATTACTGTCCAATACCTATCACCTGTGTTAGACAGTGAGCTTCTACTCTAAACCAATCTGTGAGTGCCAACATCACAGCAGAAGGTGGAGGCCAAGAAGAAGAAGGAGAAAGGCTGGACACGCCCAGATCCCTCCATCTTGCCCCCTGAACCCCCATTCTAAAATCCCCAAATCTGCTTTTTCACCCTGTGATAAATTCACTGTCATTCTGCTTAAACTGTTGTGGCTTGCAGGTCTTCATCTAAGGTTGGTAACTTGCTCCACGGGTCATAATCAAACCCACAGGGGCATTTTGGGCTCTGTGCCAGGGTCTCTGAGCCCCCTGGCAGGGGTCTGGGCTGCTCAGGACAGCCAGAGGGATGTTCTGGGCTCCCACACTGCCTCACAGGTGTGATGGTTTCAAACCAACAGGGGAGAGTTAGGCCAGCTACAAGGAAGAAATTTGTTCCAGTGACGTTTGTGGCACACTCAGCGCTGGCACAGTGTGCCCAGAGAGCAATACCCCAACCCTGGAAACGTTCAAGGCCAAGTTGGGCAGGGCTCTAAGCAGCAAATTAGCTGAAGATGTCTCTGCTCGCTGCAGGGGGGTTGCTGTAAATGATCCTTAAAGATCCCTTCCAACCCAAAATATTCTGTGATTCTGTGAAATCACAATATCCTGACAGGTGTTTCGTTAAAGCTAATACCCGAGCCCCTTAAATTTTATTACATTTTCACCAGAGAAGCATGCTTAACTCACAAGGAGTTGCCAACGTGTTTAATGTGGATTTGAAGAGATTTTACCTAAGCGTCGATTATTGGATTGACTTTATTTTTCTCTCCCCTTTGGATTTCCCACTGACTTCCTTGCTGTGGGAAGTTTCTCCCCAAGGTAGGTGATCTGCTCATTCCACCAGGGCTCTGTATTTCCCTTGAGGGATGGAAGACTGTGGTGCTAAATCTGCCCTCCTACTTTCCTGACAGGGTCTCCCATACCCCTTTGTGCTGGAAGGCTGTGCCATCTATTGACACCAAAATTTATGAAACTCATTCTGATCTCTTGTTGAATTTTTTATATTTATTTTTAGTTCTGTACCTATTTGCATTTGTATTGATGATAGAAATATGTTAAAGTAAGTAAAGGTATTGCTTCTCAGCCCCAATTTTCATTGACTAATCACATAATTTTTGTAGTTTCTGCTCCAAAGTAGGTTTTCAATTACCATCAACATCTAAAAAGGCCCTTGCACTGGTTTCAGTTGAGTTTATCTATTTGCAAAACAGTACTCTAAGTGAATCTCATCATTGCTTGAGCTGTAATAATGCTTCCAATTCTATTATAAAGTGTCTTCTTTTACTGTAGCAATACTGGTGATATAAAAGTAATAAGTAGGGCATGTTTTTCTAAATGGACATTACATTATGTTCAGCCTTCATAACCACTTTGGCATTTCTTGGTAAATTTTTGTTATTTAACAGTCATTCTCCTTCTTTGCTATTTGATTGATGTGTTCTGAGCTTTATAAAAATTTTGGAGTGTTTGCTCAGAGGTTGATCGTGCACATTGCATGTTTGAACTTAATTTCTATTTCAGGGTTTTGCAGCATGAAATATTTATTCTCTTGGAGAGTGGAAATACCTATTAACTGCTTATTGCCTGCATATTATGTTGAGACATTTGTACCTTTTGTTTCCAGGATTGGGAATGAAAATTTAGTTTTAGAAAGGCCTTCAGTTGAAGCCAGCTATTCCTCTTTCAGCTCTACCCACTGTATTTCCTCATGTTTATTTTTAGTTCTAATCCATATCATGTCCAACCTTGTGTGACACTGTAAAATAATGATCTGGACAACGATGGTGTCATTAGTCTGACCTCAGCATAATGCAAGGACTTAAAAGAGATCTTGAAGGAAGAGATAATGAAGGCTGTTACAGGCTTGTTATAATTGCTGTGGGTGAAGGATATGCACCAGACAAGTTGTAATTAAAGAAACAGAGATAAAGAAAAAAGGACAGAAAATGAACTAAGGATTTGCCAAAGATAGACTGTGTCTGAATAATCAAACAGCTTTCAGTGTGCTACTGATTTTGTAAGAAATGAAGTAGATTAAATCTATCAAAAGTTTTTATGAATCCTCTGTCTAGAAAATCAATAGTCATATTCGGAGTCTGCTGCCATGAAATCCCCACAGCAATAAGGTTAGAGCTACTCTCTGCTCCTAGCTGGCTTCAGAGTGGTGGAAGAAGAAAATTATTCCAATTTTTTGCCTCCTTCCTTCAGAGGGGAAGGTTATTTCACTTGTCACTGCCCCTTGGGGTGTATAGAGTGCCCAGAATCATTTACTTCTGCCTCTGAGTGCACTTTCTCTGTACTGGGGAGCCTGCTGCGAGCATTTTTGGGTAATAAATATATCAGATAATTTCAAGAAGTAACTAAGTAAGTAGTTTCTCGTTGCAAGGCATGCTCACAACAGGATCTTGGTCCTGGAAAGCCCAACCAGGTGCTGCACACCCCTGCGCTCCTGTCACATTCTTTCCTTATTTGTGTTGGTCCTCTTTGCTTCCCTCAGCAGGGGAGCTGTGTAGCCAATGTCCCAAGTCCACCTTCACAGATGGATCTCATTTTAGATGTTCACATTACTGAATCACAATCAAAATTGACTGAGAAAGCTCTGCAGGAAGCTGGGTAGTCTTTACTCAGCTGCTCGTGGCACTGTGGTTCTCCTGTGTGGTGTTTCAAAGCTTCAGGTAGTGGAATCCATCTCCTTTCTCTGTGAAATATTTAAATTTGTTCAAAGGTGTTCAAATTTAAATATTTAAATTATTTTAAATTTATTTCTATTTATGGCTAGGAAAATTTTATTTTAACGTGTCATCCAAGTGTATTCACAAATTCTTGTCCATTGATTTTTGGCCTTCTCCAGATGAATATATATAACATATATATTAATATATATTCATATATATTCATATATATTCATATACATATGAATATATGTAACATCTATATTCATATATAACATAATATGTAATATTCACTTCCTCTTCGTGGTAACCTTTAGTAGTTGCAGCTGTCTCCTCAGTTGTCTATAGTCTAGACTAGACTGAGAGGTTTTCCTGTTTTTTACTGTGTGCATTTAATCTCTTCTAGAATTTTGATGATTCTTTGTGCTCTTCCATGGATGTTCTTAAATGGAGTCACAAATTTTTTAAGGTGAGATGTCCCAGTCTTGACGCAGGAGTGGGTAAGTGTGGCCTTATTTGGATTGTGTAAAGGAGAAGGGTTACTTTGACTTTATTTATTTCTAATACTACTTTTTATAGATGTCAGAAGAATGGTGCTTTTTTCAAGCACAATACTACTGAAAATAAGTCAATAAAATACTGCTTGCTTATGATAGGACTTTTCCCAAGCTTTCACAGAAATTTACAAATACCATACTCGAAAAAATGACTAACATGAAATTGCATATCTCAAATCCTTCAGATTTACCGTGGACCCCAAGCCCTATTAACAAATGCTATTTACAGAGTTCCAGCAATTTATTGCTGAAATGTTATCCCTAACATAAACACAGAGAGATATCATGTAGTGTCAGACCTCACTAGTCTAAAGTAAGATTACTTGGTTCAACAATTCCCTACCTGCCACTGCCTTGATCAGCATTGCTATCAATAATTCTGTTTACTGGCATTAAAATGCAAAAAGGATTTCCACAAGAAATCATAGCAATATAACTTCCCACTAGCAAATGCAATTAAGTAATTTGATTAAGATAAAACAAGCCAATACAGAAGGTGTGATGGGAAAGTGAAATATGGTGCTTTACAGGTCTTAACTAAATATTTGTGCTGCAGTTCCTTCCTCTTCTGCAGTACATGTTCCTGTTGTGATGGCTGAAGATTTCAAAGTTGTGTTCATGGACCATTTATAAGGAGAAACAAAGGAGGAAAAGGAATACATTTAAGAAAAGTCAGGGTTTTTGTTTTGTTTTGTTTTGAGAAATTGCACCAGAAGCTTTGAAAATCTTGTACTTTTTTTCGGAAGTCAAAAGCAATAATTTATCTAGGGGAAATTGCAATTTTTGTTTGTATTGTCAGGTGCTGCGCTGGCCTAAGACAGGTTCTCCCAATCCAAGTTATAATATAACAAACCCTGTGTTTTACCAGCTACAAAATTCTTGAAGCTTTGCATGTCTTCCTTCCTGTTTTCACAGATTCTCAAGGAGCTGTCAGGTGCATAGCAGCTTGAGTGGCTCTCTGGTTCTTTTGTTGGCAATCCCATCTTTGCCCTGAGAAGCAGCACTGGCCTTCCAACAGAAGCCACTGCAAGTGAAGTCAAGGACTGTCAAGTGCAGTGTGACAGATGAGTTTCTGCTCATGAATTTTCCCGGGGAGTTGGAGTGAATAAGGTTTGAGCAAAAAGAAAGCAGGCTGGAGTGCCTGGGTCTGCAGCATGCAGGCATCTCCCTCTAGAACTCATTTCCTAAGCTCTTGGGTGTGGTGCTGTTCACAGGGGTCCCAGGGCGAGGGAAGAGATGAGAATCTTGACTCCATGTTTCAGAAGGCTGGTTTATTATTTTATGATATATATTATATTAAAGAAAATTATGTATTAAAACTATACTAAAGAATAGAAGAAAGGATTTCATCAGAAGCTAGCAGAGAAAGGAATGGGATGATGATAAAATCTTGTGACTGACCAGAGTCTGAGCCAGCTGACTGTGATTGGCCATTAATTAGAAACAACCACATGAGACCAATCACAGATGCACCTGTTGCATTCCACAGCAGCAGATAATTATTATTTTTCTTTTCCTCTGAGGCTTCTCAGCTTCTCAGGAGAACAATCCTGGCAAAGGGATTTTTCAGAAAATATCATGGCGGCACTTGGGGCTCTTAAATTTTATTGTCCTCGCAGACACAAAGCTGTTAATGGGGAAGGACCTAGCAGAGTTGCTGCTAAATGGCGTCTAGGGGGCCCACCAAAATATCTGAGTCACCCTTGAGACCTGTCCAAGGCATTCCCCACCTGCAGATTTCCCATCTAAGCAGCCAGAACCCTTGAAACAGAGGATTCTCCAGTGCCATTTAACTCTGGTGCCTCTCTCCCACCAGAATTCCCTGGAACATTAAGTGGCACTAGAGACACAAGTTCTTAACACAGGAGAAAACAATAAATTTTAGCCTCATCTTCTGAGATTAACTGCAATACACAGAGACTGGCTGCTTCCATGAGCTCAGTGTGCTACAGATGATCAGGGAATGATGTCAGCTAGTTCTTGGGCTACTGAAGTAATGAGACTACAGCTTTTTAATAACCTAGTACACCAAACCACACTTCAATATCTGAAATGAGAACAAGCCTTTCAAACAAAGTTTTGGTGTGAACCAGGCTTACATGCATAAATAAATATAAATATAAATATAAATATAAATATAAATATAAATATAAATATAAATAGAAATAAATAGAAATAGAAATAGAAATAGAAATAGAAATAGAAATAGAAATAGAAATAGAAATATATGTGTATGAAAATTTTCACATGAAGCTCCCTTAGCATATATTAATGACTAAATTAATATATTAGCCTAATATATTAATAGCCTAAGCAGGCATCAGGCTATTCCTAAATGTGTGCATTTAAATGGAGAGTTTATTCTTACTGATATTCTTTGCAGACTGCTGTAATTTTCTTACTTCAAGAGCATTGATTTGAAGGGTCTCCCTTGCCAGCTCGGCACCTGTTCTCTTCAGAAATACTGTGTGAGAAATAGAGTTCCCCTCTTGGTAAAAACATCCAGCCCAGGGGTGCACAGAGGTTGTGCTAAATCCTTGCACTGTGCTTGTGTCAGGTGGCTGTGGCATCCCCATTTGGCAGCTTGGTTTTTAATCATCTTCCAACAAGGCCAAATACAATGTGTCTGAGAGGAAACCTACTAAGGAAAATCTATTCTGTAATAAGGTTGTACCAAAAAATGGCAGGTGCAGTTTTACAAGGTACCGAGCCCACTCCTGCCATAGTCTGTGGCTTTCTCTTCCCACCGTAATCTAAATTCAATATATTGATGTATTTATTAGCATTACACAGAAGAGCTGGGCTCCACTGAAATGCAGTTTCAATCTCAGCTCACTTTTGATGAATGGGTTTTGTTTGTGAATAATTGTATTTATATCCCAAGTCCTTAATAAACGCTGCATCTTCATTCATGGCATCTTAACCTTTCATGAGATTGCATCTAAATGTGATTCTACAGCCTTGTCCCTTATTATGTTTTATAATATCTGCAGGATTGTACGTGTAATGGAAATAAAACAAAGGTGGTGAGCAAGTTGCAGATAATCCTTTGCTATCCAGTCTACAAGTTTGGATGGTAGCTGGAAATACATAAGAACTTGTTATGCTCTTTAATTCACTTCTTATAGCTCAGCTAAGGTAAATCCTTAAAGTGAAAAAAAATATGCAGAAAGTTACTACCAGACAGACAGAGCAATATAACCTTAGAAATTAGAATTTGTTTCTGAGTTCACTGTTTAGCAGTTACAAGAATTTCTCATATGGAAAAAAAAACATTTATTCTGTTACTTTAATAACTTGCAAGACCCTCTGCAGGGATTCATATACTCACTTCATATTTGAATTCTCAAAACTTGCTGTATTGTAATATGCTCATATTCTTCTCCCAAACTAGACCGAATAAATAAAACTTAAGACTTATTTCTATATATATCTTCAGCAAAACATAATGCTGACAGTCTTGCTTGTTTTGTCTGTATTAATGCAATCTGCCCTCCCTGGGTAGTGCTGATGAATAAATCACTAAATGTGTAATAGCATCTATTTACTCTGAATGGCAACGGTTTAGTCCAGACAGAAAATGACTGTTCATGGGTTTTATTTGTTTGGTTTTTTTCCCCTCGTCCTACTGTCTGAAAATAAATTAATTGCATTGTGTGTAGCCATTCTAGAAATATGTAAAATTGCACCTCACAATAAAGTAGTGGTGTTTTCCAGTCTTTATGTGAAGGTATTTAACTTCTGCTTTGCAAATAAATTGCTTTTCTGGCTTTTGTTGCATGGTGCCAGAATTGTAATAATTTTGTGAAAACAAGGCCTTTAATTACCACGCCTTTGTGATGACAGGTTATTCATGTCCTGAAAATTCTTGAGAGATTATATAAGAAATTCAGTAGAATAGGAAGTTTGATCATCACTAAAAAGTGAATGAAATGGATTCCAAATCCGATGGACCTGTCATGGGCAAAAAGTTATTAACTTGATTTTTATAGCCCTTGCTGGTCCTTACTGTACCAGTGACAGATGGATCTGGGTTACCAAGTACCATCCACAGGAATACAGAGAGGAAAAGAAGGTTCCTCTGCTACTGCTTTCAACTCTTTGAATTTATGGCAGTTCGAGTGAATTCAGTGGGTGCTGAGCAACTCATTGTCTTTTAAATCAGTGCAAGTTTCCATTGAGTAGGGCTGGTTTAATTCCTTACAATGAACAACCATCATTGTTAATTTTAAAATAAGAATGCTGAACAGTACATGATGCCAAATATTAAATTAATAACAATGCTAATGAATTTTCCTCTTTTTTCCTCTGGTTATGAGTTGGTCAGAAGGAGATATGGCAGTGTAAGGTTTATGGTTGTACTCAATGATCTTAAAGGTCTTTTCCAACCTAGATGAGGAATCTATGATTCTATGGCTTCATTCTATGAAATTGCTGTTCACAATATTTTAATAATTCTTGAATTGTCTGAAAATGGTCTTTTATGAATATTTGCTACTCACTTTTTGTTTGTGTTCTAACGTTAAATTCTGATCACAGACTTTGAGTATTAGATTTGTAAACAACTAAGTTTACAATGTTCAATTTCTGTGATCATAAACATCAGTGCTGTAATGCACTAAAATACCCCCCAAATTGCTGATTTTTTTTTGGTAAGCAACAAGAAATACTATTCTTGTTTTTTCAGAAGGACCATTAGAGTTTAATAGTATCTGTAAGAAAGTTAAAGATAATTTTCTCTCTGTGTTTTGCTTGTCATTTAATTTTCATTTATAGTAAAAAGATCAAAAAGGGAGAACAGTTGCATTTTAGTAAGTAAGTCCACGTTAAAATTCTGACCTGTGTTGAGTAAACTAATTTATCCTTACAATGTATCTACGTTTTTTCTTGCCGTTGGTTCTAGTAGAACTTCCATCCAGGAGTTTTAGAGGGATTTCTTTAAGGGAACTGTCAGGAAAGCAATCACAGAACAAATGGCCATCACATTTGCTGAGTGTGTTGCTGTACAAATGTAAAGCAATACAAAACAAGGACGTGTAAAGGACATCTCCACTAAGTCAAGATGCTGGCAGAACCTCATCTGAAAACATGGAAAAAACCCAAAATTTTGATTAAGGCATGACATTTGTTGCCTTTGTTACCTGCCTCATGTTATTTAATATCTTCTGAGAGCTTTAGAGAGCGTAAGTGAACTGGCATTATCCAAAATCTCATGCCAAAATCTCATTTGTGGACCGGGAAAAGAGCTGGATGAACTTGTGCTCACACTGACAGGAGCTTGCTCATAAAAGATGGTTGACCAAAAGCAGGTGGGGCTTTTTGTGTGTTTTCCTAGCTTCAGAACAGGGATTCTTCCTTTGCTTTCAGGCTGTTTTTAAACAGAAGTCGGAATTATCAAAAGTTTCAGTCTGGTGAAAAGTTGTGAGGCAAATTGCTATGCCAGAGGTGTGTATATATATATATATATATATATACAGAGAACATTTTTGGGGACCTGGGAACAGATCTGACCACTACAAGAGAGAAGGGTCTAATGGGTTGCAGAAAGGGACCTACCAGATACTTTGATAGACTGGCTAGGATTGCTGTTACATGAAAAATTTACAAGCATTGTCTTCCTGGACTAGAGAGAAATTGGGAAAACTTTAATGAAATGCTGAAATAAGCAGAGGATGATTGATGTCCAGAGACTACCACTTCTCCTTGCAAAAGCAGCTCAGATTTCCCTTGAAAGGGCAGAAGAGAGTGGCTAACAGCTGAAACCTGGATTATTTACTGCCAATGACTTCCTTAATTTATCTTCACTGGGAGTTTTATTCATGCCCCAAGGTTCTAGGAGATTGGTAGACCTCCTAGAAAAGAGACTGCTGGTACCTGATGACTGAGGCAGTTAGAATGATGTTGAACTGATGAGTCCAGTTCAAATAAATTCTGACAAGAAGGGTATAAATAAAAGCAAGTGCATTTTCACAGCTCATTCACAAATTGCAGGTTATTTGCAGATAGTCATGCTTGTACGATGGATGAGTCCAGAATTACTGATAACAGTAAAGCCAATATTCTGAACCAGCCATGTTGATTTCCTTTATTCCTCCTCATACTTGTGAGATGGTTTTGAGCACCTGATAGGTTGGAGAGTCAGGTTTAGCAGGGGAACGTGGCAGAGAAGGAGAAGTATGATACCTTTAACTGGAACTGAACCTGCTTGCAGGAATGTAATGAACACTTTAATGATTAATTCATTTCATATAAATCAGGTAATTCCCCTCTCTCCAACTCATAACTTCCTAAGCAGTGTGCAGAGCTTCCTGTGCTTCTCTCATGCCTATGATGCTGGGGCCAGCCCAAGAGGCATCTGAGGGAATGCAGACCTTTGCACAGTGTTTCTGTTGGCATCAGCTGGAGAAGGACAAGCATTATCTACTCTACATTCTCTTTTAAAGGCTTTTCTCACTGTGTATCTTGGTCAGGATCACAAATAAAGAAGAGGTCTTTCAGAGTAATTTGTGGTGTAGTGTTCTGGAACTGACCTCTGCCATCCAACTGTCTGAATTTCCATTTCTGAACAACTTCTTGCTGTTCTTCATTTTGCCATGCTGCTTCTGGGGTATTTTCTGGGTCCCCCATCATTGGGAGGAAATGAATGAATCTGACTCCATGTTCTCAGAAGGCTAATTTATTATTTTATGATCTATGTTATATTAAAGAATGCTATACTAAAGAATAGAGAAAAGGATACAGACAGAAGGCTAAAAAGATAATAATGAAAAACTCTTGACTCTCTCCTCAGAGTCCACCACAGCCTGACCTTGATTGGTCATCAAGTCAAAATGACAATTTACATGTTGGATAAACAATCTCCAACCACATTCCAAAGCAGCAAAATGCAGGAGAAGCAAATGAGATAATGATTGTTTTCCTTTTCCTCTGAGGCTTTTCGGCTTCCCAGGAGAGAAATCCTGGGCAAGGGATTCTTCAGAAAATATGACAGTGACATGCTTCTGAAGTATTTGGCCTGCTCCTGGAATTGAAATTGGATGTCCTGGATGTCTGTGCCAAAATAACTTCGTGATAGTATGTACTATTTGTTTTCCATTTAAAATGGGATCCTTGGAATTGCATGCATTCATAAGGCTTTCTGACTTCTTTTTGACCACTTAGGAACATGCAAAACTCAAAAGTGAGGTTAGCAGTGCATAGATAATATGGATTAGGCAAATGATGACTGGTGATGACTGGGCAAAACACTGATTGGTGTAGCAGAAAATGACTGAAAAGTGTAGGGAGCAGAGAGGAAAGGTAAATAAGTTAGTGGTGGTATGTGAAGGGTAAAGGATCTCTGGGAGCACCATGGAAAGGCTTGTCGTGATTCACTGGAATAATTCAATACAGCCAAATTTCACATCCTGGTCCTTTCTGAGTGGTGATACACCCACGACAAAAGCATTCATCTTGCTGAAAAGAGCACTGACTGATCCAAGTAGGACTGCTCACATAAGCAAAATTTATCCACCAATCATCTTCTTTCCTTGAATAGTAATATTATTCAGTCCTAAGCCTGAGTAAATGTCAGCTGATGATACTTTTGTGGCTCCTTTAGGTAAATATTTCATGATGTATTCTACATTCTGTTCGTTTTCTTGGAGGTTTCAGATGGTTTTTCATTTTGCTTTTTTTGCTGCTGCTAGCTCCTGTGTTCTCTTTTTAAAACTATGTTCAAAGAAAATAGTAATTCATTAAGAAAATTACCTGTAGAAGCAGACTTTGATGGCAATAGCTGTAAAAATAGTGACATTCACAGGAAGAAACACTTTGCAGGCTGACAGACTATTTCAATAAAGCTCACATAGCCTCTCAGTGAGGGAAATGGATAGGGGTTGTTTTTTCCTGTGTTTGCAGTGCTGAAGCATTTGGACTACCTCATCTGAACCTTTAGATAAGTAAGAATAGCTTTATATCATTAATGATTATATGCATGTTTAAGTGCCACTTTCTCTTAGGAAACTGTTGGCCATGTTTAATTGATACAGGGACAGCAGAGAGCTCTTTGCTGACATTTGACAGATCCGCAGAGAGCAGCCGTGGTATTCCAGGTAAATTACATCTTCAAGGCTACAGAGTTTGTGTTTGGATGTATGAGCACTTGGTGCTCATATATTCCACTTAACAACTGATGTCCCAGTTTTGATCTCTGGCATCAGTTGTTACAGCAGTTTGGAAGGCAGGATTGCTCTTCTCTTTAATAATAGATCCTGGGATTTAGTATTAAAATAATTTTTTTTTCTTCACTGAGTTAGCAGCAATTAAATGCAGATTTTTGGTGATGGTAACCGGCTGACTCAAAAAGGTATTTGTTTGATTTGTAACTAACTGTTGATTGGTCTGTGATCAAGTTTTGGTATTTCATCTCAGGCCCAGAGGTATTTTAAAGGAATACATGCCATAAATAGAATCATGAGTTTATTTGACAAATCTTTGGTGTCCATCTGTTGCTTTGCTGTTGCTGGGCCAAGAAGTTGAG
Source organism: Emberiza elegans (assembly GCA_024865655.1). NCBI lineage: Eukaryota > Metazoa > Chordata > Aves > Passeriformes > Fringillidae > Emberiza > Emberiza elegans. Next base: position 5,712,714 of record JALJVW010000011.1, read on the forward strand.
AGAGAAATGTACAAGTAACTCTGGTCGTTTGGTCTTCCTCGTAAAACTTTAAACTTCCTTAATTGTGACCAGTCTCTTGGGTTTTCTACTTTTTCCCTTGTTGAAGACTAACAGAAAAATCCAGGCTTCTATTTTTTCCATTTTTCCTCAGAGGTATCAGTGAAATGAAGTAGCCTCAGCTCAGCTGAGACCCCTGGAATTACTGCCACAACTCTTTTTAATGGGCTGTGGGCCTCATCCCCTGGACTCGCCTTCCTGAGGAATTCTGTGCTGTGCAATACAGCGTTGGTGTTTTACACCACCAGTTTCTTATTAACATCCCGTTTAAGAGAGATCCACACTTGGAGAACTCACCCTTTGCTTTGCAACGTAATTATACATAAAGTACTTAGTGCACAAGAGAACTTACTTTTTTTCCATCTGGAGCAGAGGTGCTGAGATTGTTAGAGTGTTGCTTGTAGGGCTTTATGCTTATAAAGCAAATCCAAAGTAGGCTAGGGCATTTTTCAAAATTTATTCTGGTTAAATTAAAAATAAGCAACCCAATGCTTAATTTAACATTGTGTTTTCAATTAAATTAATTGTTGTCTTTGACTTACAGATTTATGTCCCTACTAAGCATGACTGAGCCAAATTCCATTAGCTGAACACTAGTGTCTTCAATTAATTTTAGGCTTTTGTGGCTTTGCATAGTGGTATTTTAAAGCTACACTATTTGACAAAACCCCAGGGAATTTAAAATTTAAGGTCCTCAGTTTTGTCCCCTTTCAAATGTCATGCTTCCAACATTTGATGTAAAACAAGGACTTGGTGGATGAAACATGAAGTTACTAGCCACAAACAAAAAAAATTCAGTTTATCATGTTATTTAGTTCCTTTATCAATTGTACAATTGATACAATCAATTGTACAATTTAATCTTCTGCAACCTGAGCAGTATCATTAACTGTTAGAGCAGTGATGGCTGCTGCTCACTGTCCCTCCTGAGACAGGAAAAAGCTGTGCCCTTACTACTCCTTTTCCTTTTCCTTTTCCTTTTCCTTTTCCTTTTCCTTTTCCTTTTCCTTTTCCTTTTCCTTTTCCTTTTCCTTTTCCTTTTCCTTTTCCTTTTCCTTTTCCTTTTCCTTTTCCTTTTCCTTTTCCTTCTCCTTCTCCTTCTCCTTCTCCTTCTCCTTCTCCTTCTCCTTCTCCTTTTTTTCCTTTTCCTTTTTTTCCTTTTCCTTTTTTCCTTTTCCTTTTTTCCTTTTTTCCTTTTCCTTTTCCTTCTCCTTCTCCTTCTCCTTCTCCTTCTCCTTCTCCTTCTCCTTCTCCTTTTTTCCTTTTCCTTTTTTTCCTTTTCCTTTTCCTTCTCCTTCTCCTTTTTTCCTTCTCCTCTTTTCCTTTTCCTTTTCCTTTTCCTTTTCCTTTTCCTTTTCCTTTTCCTTTTCCTTCTCCTTTTCCTTTTTTCCTTTTCCTTTTTTCCTTTTCCTTCTCCTTCTCCTTCTCCTTCTCCTTTTTTCCTTTTCCTTTTTTTCCTTTTCCTTTTCCTTTTCCTTTTCCTTTTCCTTTTCCTTTTTTCCTTTTCCTTTTTTCCTTTTCTTTTTTCCTTTTCCTTTTCCTTTTCCTTTTCCTTTTCCTTTTCCTTTTCCTTTTCCTTTTCCTTTTCCTTTTCCTTTTCCTTCTCCTTCTCCTTCTCCTTCTCCTTTTCCTTTTCCTTTTCCTTTTCTTTTTTCCTTTTCCTTTTCCTTTTCCTTTTCCTTTTCCTTTTCCTTTTCCTTTTCCTTTTCCTTTTCCTTTTCCTTTTCCTTTTCCTTTTCCTTTTCCTTCCTGTTAAAACTTTCCCCCTCTGGATAGTTACAGTAAGAGGCAAAAGGAGCGGTGCTGCTCTCTGTTAAATACCTTTATTTTTGGTTTCCTGGGCTTTTGACCTGGCACAGGGCAGCTGTGTCGTCTCAGAGGTTCAGTGCTTGGCAGTCAGATGCTGGAAGGCTCATTTGCCACGGAACCAGTTCATAACATGGCTTGGAAACAAGGTCTGCAAACTCTGCTCTCCTATTACACCTCTACAAAATCAATACGCGCAGAAAATCGAGTAAAACAAATTAATTTGTCATCTGGAACACAGGGCAAGTCTATACCAATATTTAGTTTAAACAGGAGGTCACCTTTGAGGTTTCCACGGCAGGTGGTGCAGCAGTTTCCACTGCAGGTTTTGGATTTGGCACAAAGCCACCCGTGCTGGGGCAGCCTGGCCAGGCCAGCCTGTGCAGACATAAAGCAATTTCTGCTCTCCTCCTCACACACCCTGCAGGACTGGGAGGTGGAAGTGGGAAACTGGGATCCTTCTGTACCAGTCCTCTGAGAGAGATCTACAATGTCAGCATGAACCAGAGGAAAGAAGATGTTTCAAAAATTGACCCCCTGTCTAATAATTAAATATTTTTACAGCCTTGAGAGGCCAGTGCTTTAGGGTAAAACTTGGGGATTTATGGTACTGCAGGAAAGCAGATAGGAGCTGAATAATGTTTCCTAATGAAGCTTAAAGTCAACATAGTCAATGGTGATCCATCCTTACAAGAATCAAATCTCATATTAGCTCCTTCTTTCCATGCTCTCTGGTTTTGGCTCCATATCCAGACATATGGAAGATATAGTTGGCTATGGTTCTTCTGGAACAGATCAATACTAAAATAAAAAGGTAGACTTCTCTCAAAAAAACCCTTCTCTGATTATTGTGTTCATCTAAACCATGTCAGCGAAAACTAATGTGTGCAAATTTCACAGAAAGTATTTAAGAGTTCAGAAAAATAATCAATAAATTTTAATTAAATGGAGTTTTGGTGGAGCTTTTGTCCATATGCTTTGAATGACCAGATCCATGCAGGCTCATTTGCCACGGAACCAGTTCATAACATGGCTTGGAAACAAGGTCTGCAAACTCTGCTCTCCTATTACACCTCTACAAAATCAATACGCGCAGAAAATCGAGTAAAACAAATTAATTTGTCATCTGGAACACAGGGCAAGTCTATACCAATATTTAGTTTAAACAGGAGGTCACCTTTGAGGTTTCCACAGCAGGTGGTGCAGCAGTTTCCATTGCAGGTTTTGGATTTGGCACAAAGCCACCCGTGCTGGGGCAGCCTGGCCAGGCCAGCCTGTGCAGACATAAAGCAATTTCTGCTCTCCTCCCCACACACCCTGCAGGACTGGGAGGTGGAAGTGGGAAACTGGGATCCTTCTGTACCAGTCCTCTGAGAGAGATCTACAATGTCAGCATGAACCAGAGGAAAGAAGATGTTTCAAAAATTAACCCCCTGTCTAATAATTAAATATTTTTACAGCCTTGAGAGGCCAGTGCCTTAGGGTAAAACTTGGGGATTTATGGTACTGCAGGAAAGCAGATAGGAGCTGAATAATGTTTCCTAATGAAGCTTAAAGTCAACATAGTCAATGGTGATGCATCCTTACAAGAATCAAATCTCATATTAGCTCCTTCTTTCCATGCTCTCTGGTTTGGCTCCATATCCAGACATATGGAAGATATAGTTGGCTATGGTTCTTCTGGAACAGATTAATACTAAAATAAAAAGGTAGACTTCTCTCAAAAAAACCCTTCTCTGATTATTGTGTTCATCTAAACCATGTCAGCGAAAACTAATGTGTGCAAATTTCACAGAAAGTATTTAAGAGTTCAGAAAAATAATCAATAAATTTTAATTAAATGGAGTTTTGGTGGAGCTTTTGTCCATATGCTTTGAATGACCAGATCCATGCTCATCAGTGTAATAACTGCATGCTTATGACATAAAGGCCAGTGGATTTTGATTGCTGTAGTTGTCCTTTCATTATTCAAGAATCTTAGATTCTTCCCTTCTCTTAAATTCCCTTCACTAATTTTGACCTGGACTAATGCTGTAAGGTACTGAACTTCGTTAATTAAAGATACAATCCAATCATGATGCTTAAGGATGATGCTGCCTATGACATTCCTCATTCTAAAGGACCAGACCAAGCTTTTTAACCAACTGCTCTCTAAATTCTGTGGCAAATTACTGGGTACTGAGCTGTATCAGAGTGGGAGACACAGACCTTACCTGCAAATCTGGACAGCAGAGTGCATAAAAAGCCATGTTGAGAAGGAGTTTGCTTGTTAGAAGCGAGGTAGGTTATATTTTACCCTATTATTTCTTTGTAATCCTCTTGAATTACATGTCACTCAACTCATAAAATAATTTTCTTTATCTGAGTTGATACTCTGCCTCCAAATTATTTCACTGGCTTCTTTTGGGTAAGTCCTACTTGGTGGTAGATTTACTGCCAGGTTCAATTCCTTATCCCTCTGTGTGAAGGCCCAGAACAGCTTGATCAGTTTTCACCTTGAACCTTTTTCATCCTTTATTCCTTTTCCTTTGCCATGTATGCTTTATACCTGGAAGTGATTTGCTGTCTCATTGCACCAGTCTCTTGACATTCATCTCATTTAATCTCCTCAAGATTCAGTTCTGCCAACTGCCCCAAAATGGACCCAAGTGTGATCTTTTATTCAGGTTACTGACAGTAATGTGATCTCATTTCATGTTTATACACATCCAAGCACAATTAGGTTTCAGTCTTGACTTTGGACACCGCAGAACACGTAACACACAGTAGGTGAGAGGATGGATATTTCTCCTTTTTTTCCTCAATAACTCTTGCACTTCTGTTGCAGTGGGATCATAAACTAATGGGAAACACTAGATTACAAAATCCCAAATTGATTTTTTTTCCAACTGAAAAGGGATGCTGGTTTTATCAAAGCTCCATAAATTACCTATAAATCCCACTTTCTATAAGAGAGCATGAGTGGCCCACTACATTGCCAATGCATACAGCAGCATACAGGACGAAATATCCATGACCTCACTCCATATGGCTAAAATGAATGTTGCATCTCAGGATGTTACTGGAGAATGAATTGAAAACACTTTGCACTGTAGTGGTATTTTCTGGGTCCCCAGGATGAAGGAGGAATTGAGATTTTGATTCCATCTTCCTAGAAGGCTAATTTATTATTTTATGTACTTATATTAAAGGATGCTATACTAGAACTATACTGAAGAATAAAGAAAGGATACTTACAGAAAGTTACAAAGAATGATAATGAAAACTCATGACTGCTTCCAGAGTCCGACACAGCTTGGCACTGATTGGTCATTAAGTCAAAACAATTCACATGAAACCAATCAAACATGCACCTGTTGGGTGAACAGTCTCCAAACACATTCCAAAGCAGCAAAACACAGGAGAAGCAATCAGATAATTATTGTTTTCATTTTTCTCTGAGGCTTCTCAGCTTCCCAGAAGAGGAAATCCTGGCGAAGGGATTTTTCAGAAAATATGACAGCGACAGCATATCTCAATGGTTTCTTACCAAAGTAAACATTTGGCAAACAAGACTTGATGTTGCTGCAAAATATAGTAGATCTTTTTGCAAAGTTCTTAAGAGCTTGACCTCCCTTTTGTGTGTATGTGTGTGCATTTGTTTTTTTGTTGGTTTTTTGGGGGGTTGTGCGGGTTTTTGGGTTTGCGTGTGTGTGTTGGTTTTATTTGGGTTTTTTGAGGGATGGAGTGGCGGTGGATGGTTTGGATTTTTTGCTAAACCCTTTCAGTTCTTGTCCTTTAGCCTTTCCAAAGTTCTTAAAATTTCTTGTCTTTAGTTGCTTTTCTATTTATTTTTTTTTTAAGTTCCATCACCTTGCCATATTAGTCTTCTGGTATGATGGCCCTGAGTGCAAATATAAGCCATCTACTGTCTGTGGAGTGAAGTATTTACAAGGGGGACTACTGACTCCTTATCAGGGTTGAGTTTGTTAATAAAAGCCATGAGAGCAAAGTGACTGCATGCATCTTTCAGTGGGTCAGCTGCTCTCTGTTGATTGATGTTGGTGATGTCTGAAACGCTGGAACCCCGTAAGGCTCTGCAGACACCCCACAAATCAGCCTTGCAGGTTTTAATGCTTCCCCTTCTCCCCACAAACGAGAACTTCCCCATGATCTCTGTCTAATTTTTTTCTAAAGTCACATTTGCATGCAGGCTAGTGTGAGATTGTTTTCAGTATGAGGTAAACTTACTCTTCTGTGGAGTGGTGTGGAGGAAATGGTGTAATTGAAATCTGTTGGAAGAAATGGCTTCCAGAAAGGAGGAAATGCTTTAAGACAGAATGTGCATATAACATGGTCAAATAGATGAACACTGGTAGGTGTAATGAGGTCTGGAGTTGTTCTTGGGCTGGCAAATCAGGATTTCATGATACTTAGAAATATAATGCATGAAAGTCAGGAGTTGTGGGATTTTTCCTACTTAAATTTTTTGGTTTTTTTTTTTTTTTTTTAGGGGGGAGGGATTGGTTTTTTGTTTGTTTTTTTATGGCAGGCCATATAGTCAGTTAACCAAGTGATGTAGTAAATTTTAATATATCCTCAAAATAATGATCTCACCTGAGCTGGAGTTAGCGCTGCTAAGGGAAATTGCTGGTTATCATGGCTGTGTGAAGAGACAAGCTGTTAGGAAGTACCTACCTCCTAAAAGCAAAAAAGATAAAAATACCCATTAAGCCCATCAGAGCACCACTCAGAAGCTCCAGTTTAGGGAGTTAGAAATCATGTCCCTGTGGCACAGCAGAAAAAGAGGAGAGTGCCATGCTAGAGGGGATGGAGGGAGGCACAAAGGACTCACCAGCTCTATCAGCACTTGGCCACAGATGCTGGTGGGGCTTAGAGATGCTGTTTACAGAAACATTGTGGTGTAAACCAGATCTCAGGCACCTGAAGGATGTCTGGGCTTCTCTTTAAGCCATGTGCATTTCCCAAAGAAGGAAGTCTGCCGAGGTGTGAGGCCATTTCAGTTGACTGCCAGCACGACCGCTGTCAAGGGGTGATTTGAACAACAGGAATAGGATTATTGCCTACACTGTTCATACGGGTGGTAGGGCTGAGGGGATGTCGGTTTGGGGCTTTTTGCTCTTGGTAGGGTGGTTTATATCTCTTCCAAAGCTTCAATTTGTTTTCTAATATCTGTTCTGGAGATACAGAGACAGTGCTAAATAATAGGGTTTGCTGCTATTAAAAGAAGAGCACAGTAAGACATTTCTATACCGTTTTGTGATTTCTGTATGTCAGAAATGCCCTCTTTTGCAAACAGTGCCCTCTGTTTGCACCATGTTGCAAACTGTTTCATGTATTAACCTGCACAGGATTCAGGCTGTGCTTGTTTTGTTACAAAGATATATTCCATATTCCTTTGTGTAACAGCAGTGCCTCCTCTGAGGAAAAATAATGGCTCATTTATTTTTAATTATTATTCCAATTTGATTCTGGAATAATCCAGCTGTAAAAGAGAAGCACATCACTCTTGTGTTAACCAGTATTTTCTACCTTGTTCTCTTTCATTGTATTCTATCCTTTTTCCTTTTGATTTCTAGAAACACCTGTTTTGTTAAAGTCCTACACTCTGCAAAGATCTTAGCATTTGATAAGGTTGATTAAATGGTTAAATTAATCTCGTAGGGTTTGATGGTTCAGCTTTGAAATTGATCAGTACATATGCAAATCCAATATGCTAAAGAGAGAACAGTTTTATCAGGGACTTTTCCATTTATGTTCTTTTATAACACAGAACTGGTGAAACTGCTTCATATCATTTTGTCTAATATGTCTGTATTTGTATAGATTTTAATCTTAATTTTTTTTGCTGTGATATCCATCTGTTTGTTAATTGCATAAATGCCAACGTGCTGGTGATTCTATGAAAAGAAAGGGGCTGAGATGGAAATACCCATTAAAAAGTAATCAAGGAATTCCCTGCTTTTTTCTTCCATTCTAAAAATACAGTTATTTTGGAAGTGTGACTTGTCACCATTGCTTGAAAACGTGGAAGTGGAGAGATCTGTGGGCTGAAATTCTCTCCGTGGAATCAGTGAGGTCATTCTCAGCAGTGCTTGTTTCACTGTGGGAATTCAGCACATCCCTCTGGGATGTTGCCAAAAGCACCTGGTGGCTTGACTTTGACCCTTTTAGGGATCTGCCACCTGTTTGTGGGGACATGGGAATCACTTGGGTTTGAATGGTTTGTTCACAGGGTGAAAAATGTAGATTTTAGGATTTTGGTACAGGGGGGTTTGGGAGACAAGATGGAGGGATCAGGCCCTGGCCTCGTGGTCTTTCTCCTTCTTCTTGGCATCCATTTTCTGTGTGATGTTGGCACTTGGGGATTGGCTTAGAGTAGAAGCTCACTGTCTAACATGGGTGATGGGCATTGGAAGGTAACTGTAAATATGATATACATAGTTTGTACTATAAGAAGACACGGCCGCCCCGTGGGCGGGCAGAATGCCTCAGACGATCCTGCTAAGCTGACCTCGTCAGGGCAGGAGAAAGAATTTTATAGATAAGAAATAATAAACAACCTTGAGACCATGAAATGAAGAGCCCTGGCTCCTTCTTTCAGCGCCAGGCTGGGAACAGAGACTTCCCAACAATTCTCGGGATCACTCAGACAAACTAACGATCCCACATTTCACTTTTGCTGTTCTGCTAATACACCTGAATCTGTCTGGGGGGACCTGAGCTATTCACAGCTTTTCTGCTGGCATGGCTTTGGCGTGCTGCTACTGCTCTCCTGCTTTCCCGAGCTGGACACTCTCTTGCCGTAATTATGTAATTAAAAAGACCACACTCATTAAGTTTTTTCACAAATACTTATTACTGTAGACCTGGAAATGCCATTGTGACGCTAATCCATGTCTTGGTTTGTGTTGCAAGGTGCTGGTGGCAGGAGACATGGTGAGTTACTGGATTCAGCAGCTTCAGGGCTCTGGTTTATGCTGTCATTTCAAGCCTCACCCTGATGAGAACATGCAGAATTTGTATTTGCTCTGCTGCTGTTCGCCCTCATCCTGAAGGCGAAGGATTTAGATCCAGGAGGAGTTGATCAAGAAGGCTGCTCACATAATCTGATTTTTCACTGAAATATTTGTGACCCTGTCGTGGTTTAACACTGGCCAATGCCAGGCACCCACGAAGGCCGCTCACTCACCCTCCCCTGCTACCGCTGGGCAGAGGAGAGAAAAATGGAACAAAGGGCTCATGAATAGAGACAAGGAGAGGGAAAAAACACTCCAAGGGCAAAATAGGCTCATCTTAAGAGATACAAAGTGAATTTATTACCAACAGAATCAGAGCAGGATAATGAGGAGTAAAAGAAGCCCTTAAACACCTTTATTCCCCCAAGTCCATCCCTCCTTCCCACCTCGGCACAGGCAGACAGGGCATGGGGGTTTGGTTGGTTCATCACTGAGATTTTCTTCTGCTGCTCAGGGAGAGGAGTCCTTTCCCTGTGAGGCCGTGGGGTCCCTCCCACAGGAGACAGTTCTCCATTCATTTCTCCAGCGTGGTTCCACTCTCACGAGCAGCAGCCCTGCCACACCTGCTGCAACCTGAATTCCCCCCACAGGCACACAGTGCTCCCAAATCTGCTGTGCCATGGGGCACTGCCACGGGGAGCAGCCTCCAAGGACAGGCTGCTCCAGCCTGGAAGCAGGGCCCGCTTTCCACTGGGGCTGCCACTGGATCACAGCCTCCCCCTCCAGGCATCCCCAGCTCTGGCATGGGCATCCCCCAGGGGGCTGTGGGTGGATCAATCACTGCATCCCCATGGATCCCGCATTCCCTGTGGGTGGCTGCATCCCCATGGGTTTATGGATCAATCTCTGCATCCCCATGGATCCCCATTCCCTGTGGGTGGATCAATCTCTGCATCCCCGTGGATCCCCATTCCCTGTGGGTGGATCAATCTCTGCATCCCCATGGATCCCCATTCCTGTGGGTGGATCAATCTCTGCATCCCCATGGATCCCCATTCCTGTGGGTGGATCAATCTCTGCATCCCCCCATGGATCCCCATTCCCTGTGGGTGGATCAATCTCTGCATCCCCATGGATCCCCATGGGATCCCCCCCATTCCCTGTGGGTGGGATCAATCTCTGCATCCCATCCCCATGGATCCCCATTCCCTGGGTGGGTGGATCCCCATTCCTGTGGGTGGATCAATCTCTGCATCCCCGTGGATCCCCATTCCTGTGGGTGGATGGATCCTGCATCCCCATGGATCCCCTGTGGGTGGATCAATCTCTGCATCCCCATGGATCCCCCATTCCATGTGGGTGGATCAATCCCCATCCCCATGGATCCCCCATTCCTGTGGATGGATCAATCTCTGCATCCCCGTGGATCCCCATTCCCTGTGGGTGGATCAATCTCTGCATCCCCATGGATCCCCATGGATCCCCCCATGGATGGATCCCCATTCCCTGTGGGTGGATCAATCTCTGCATCCCCCGTGGATCCCCATTCCCTGTGGGTGGATCAATCTCTGCATGGATCCCCAGGGGCTGCAGGGTCACAGCTGCCTCCCCATGGCCATCACCAGGGCCTGCAGAGGAATATTTGTTCTTCTTTGCATGGTTTTATGTATTTTATCTTTCAGCACTGAAGCGAGGTAGCACCATATTTAATAAGCCTGAACTTCATCCCTGATGTGTAAGGAATCATGGCAGGGCTGCTTGTTTCCATGTGCAGCATCAGTGGCAGGTTAACCTCACAAGGAATGGGATAAATCCTTTTATGCCAAGGTACCTGCTTGGGACTTCATTTAACTGCTGGGAATGAGGAATCAGGATACTTTAATATTGGTTCTAACAGTGACTCTGGCTCCTAATAATTCAGCATTTGAGATGCAGATCAGCAATGGTAGTGCCCTTTCTAGACAGTGTGTTGGGACAGCTTCTACCCTGAGTCATTTTCATCTGCAGCTGGATGAAATGTAGCTTCACTTCAAACAAGAGAGAGGCTGATGCACAGCAGGCAGAAGTGTAGCTATATATTTCATATATATTTTCAACACTGAGGTTTTCATAACTAAATGCCTGTCTTTTTCCAGGCCTCCTTGAATGTGCAGAGTCTACAAAAATTCAGATCATACAAATTGCAGTACCAGAGAAAATTGTTCCAGCTGCCTGCTCATTCATTCATTCAACTCAACCATCCAAAACACACAAGGAAGACTGTATAGGTGCCATAAGGATCCTTATTTTTCAAGGCTAAATCCTGCCTGGTCTTTGACAGAGGTTTTGTGACAGTTGCTTGCACTGTCCATAAATACAGAAACCAGTAGTTCCTGGTTTCTCTTGTGGGCCTTTGTGGGAGTGTGTGTGCTTCACTGGCCCTGGAAGCATGGTCACCTCCAGTGCATCTCAGTTTCTCTCCTTTAAGTCATTACAAGGATATCTCTTCAAATAATTATGTGCATGCCTGAAATAAAAAAAAAAGGGAGAATATTCTCTGATACATGTTGTAGCTGCAGTCTGCCTCAACTTTGTGCTACAATGAGCTAGCTAGATGAGAAACCGAAGAAATGGTAGGGAAAAAAAAGAGAGAGATGAGGAACAAAAAGATAATTCATACATGCCAGATGTAATGTGTAGAAGTAAACCTAAACAAATGTGCAGAATGCCAACGTGCAGAAGTAAACCTAAACAAAAAGAAAACAGTTTTGAGAAAAAGCAAAAGAAAAGGAGAAAATACCTGTAACAACAGAGATATGGACCCAGACTGGCAGGAATCTGAACCCTTTATTCAAAGCAAGGAGCTGGTTTGGCACAGCTCCTCAAGGCACAGTATTTCCTTCCCTGGCAATTCCCACTCTGTCACCTGTCCCACGTTGCCATGTCAGCCCCATGTGGGAATCCATAAAATCAGAGCGGTGTGGGAAAGCTGCAAAAGGCCTCAGAGACAGCAGAACTGTGATTAGAGCTCAGCAGCAGCCATGAGATTGGTCAGCAGAAAAATTATTTAAAATTTAGAAAAGCAAGGACAAATAGAACAATGCTCTGTGTATTAATGCTTGTCTAGAATAACTCCCTAAGCTACAGAAAAGTTTATCTAGTAAGATATTAGGAAGGTTAAAGCTTAATAATGGAGCTCTGTGCATTGTGTTTTAAGGCTTACAAGCAGGTATTGTATTTGAAATAAGCAAGCATTGTTTTAACCACAGGTACCTGGGCTTATAGTGGTTGGATGGAGCTACTGTCAGTGTGCTTTTGCTTTGTAAAAAAACTTTTAAAGTGAGTTGTAATGTTAAGTTCTTGGTCTGCTGCCTGGGATGTGAGCTGCTGGCATCTTCCCATTGTCACAGCCATGGAATGAGGCTGATGCTGGAAAATCCAACAGCTCAAGGCTGTTCCCAGCAGTCCTGTCCTGTTTGGGATTTGTACACAGACCCTGGGTGGTGATACCCCACGTATCCTAAATGTCCTCCCATGGGTGATCACAGGCTGTGCACCCAGCTGTCAGCCCCCAGCAGGCTCCTCTTGTACACAGGTAAAGCCTTATACAAGAAAGGCCTTGTAAAATCAGCCCTTGTTACCTTGGCTAAGCTAACAGCTAATCCTGCAAATTCCCGTGAGAAAAGAATGATAAGAATGAGAATCAGTTTGTGTAACAATCCATTCTTTGAGAGGATGGCTTGCACCTATGAGGAGGGAAATTCTACCCATGTGAACCATTCACTTTCCAGGAGACAAAAATGTAAACATACCTGGAGAGAGAAAAGTTTGATGGCCGTGTACATTAGCCATTACCAACCAATGAACTGAGTTTCAGTGAATTGCTGGCCAGTTTAAACACAGTGCCTTCTGATCATGGTATAAATGATAATGGTATGAGTGATGATAATGAGCTGTGTGAATAAAGGTGTGGCTGTTCTGCATGAAGAAACAAGTGTCTTGCCCATCTCTGTTGTGGCATTGGCTCCCGTAGGGCTCTCTTGTATGGCACCCACTGCTCCCAAGGTCATGGGGACAGGAGCTGCAATGTGCTGCCCTGTGCTTCTTGTGCTGCCCTGAGCTGCTCTGCAGGCACTTCCCACAGCCCCCAGCTCAGCTCCATCCCACGGATGCATGTCAGAAAGAAGGGACGGACAAGACTTGTGCGTCTGTCACTTCAGTGCTGAATTTCCCATGAACTTCCATGGAGATCCGATTAGCTCTGCAGGGAGCAATATCAGTGGGGAAGCATGAGATGCAGCTGAACTTGTGATAAATCCTCCTGCAGCCAAGCATTAGTCAGACATACACTGATCTAATAACGGGCCATGATTACAGTGTAATCCTGACTGCTGCTTTCAGAATTATGGGCAAAATTGATCGTTTAGTGTCGACTTTTACAATTCCCCAAGGTGACAGCATGGGGTTCTCTTTTACTAAAGGAATTATTCAATTTGAGGCTGAAGCCATATAAGTGCACACTTTTGACACAGCTGGGCTCATTAATATTGCCAGGGAGGTGTATGTGAACACCTTCTAAACCAGGCACCAGTCACATGCCATGTAGTAAATTCCTCAGCGCCTTACGTAACATTCTAAAATCTGGGATGCTGTTTTAAAACTTAGCTGCCTTTCTGAATTTTCAGTTTGGAAGAATCCTTTTTTCCCCCCACCCTTCCACATGTGATGGGCATTGCACAAAGGCTTCATTCCTCTGGTGCCTGAAAGTGGAAATGCAGTAGAAAAGCATCTCTGATGTTCTTCGTGATGTTGGGTGTGATCAATTAGAGAAAGTAATAATTTATATGCATGGTTGTTATTACACCATAAAAAATGTGCTGCTGGTCGTTAGAGATAAGTTTGTTTCTTTTCCTGTGGTATCTAGGCTGCACCTCTGTGATTCATTGTGGTTAGGATCTGTCATTTTTCATGGGTCAGCAAAACAGAATATTAGAGAGCCTGTTTGTCTCTCACATAAAGTATTTTTTTGAATCAAAATTCAGTTTTCTTATACAGCTCTTGATTTCCCGTTCTTTTAGCCAAAAAAATGTAGCACTTTTTGAAAAATATAGCATAAATCATTTATTCTTGAGTGACTTTGAATAAATTTAAGGTTTAACTGAATTTATTTTGTACTGTAAACAAACACTGTTGTTGAATTCTTCTGTGCATATGTGTTTGATTTGTACAAGGGTCACAAGGGCAGTTTATATGCTAAGATCATAAGGATTATAGCATTAAAGTTATTAGTAGAAAGAAACCTGACACTGACATCTGTCAGTGGAATTACAGAAGGTGATACTTGCTCAGTACCTGTGTAGGCATATACTGCTATAAACCATATCTTAAATGGTTTATAATAGCATCATTACAGATACATATTTATTTTCCCAAAGCTTAGTGTGTTTTCTTTATCATCATCATGACTCTTAAGTAATTTTCATAATGTATCAATATACGTAATGTCAAATCATGTATCCCTAGTGAGCATCCAGCCTGGCCTTGAACACTTCCAGGGATGGGGCATCCACAGCTCCTCTGGACAGCCTGTTCTAGTGTCCCATCACCCTCATGGTAAAGAATTTCTTCCTCATTCCTAATATGTAAATGTGTGGTGGTCTCAGGTGTCCCAGGATGAGGGAGGAGCTGAAAATCTTGACTCCGTGTTTCAGAAGGCTGATTTATTGTTTTATGATATATATTATATTAAAAGAAAATGATATATTAAAACTACACTAAAAGAAGGGAAGAAAGGATTTCTTCAGAAGGCTTGAAAGGAATAGAAAGGAATGATAATAAAATCTTGTGACTGACCAGAGAGTCTGAGCCAGCTGGACTGTGATTGGCCATTAATTAAAAACAGCCACATGAGACCAATCAAAGATGCCCCTGTTGCATTCCACGGCAGCAGATAATTAAATTTCTCATTGTTTACATTTCGTTTCTGAGGCCTCTCAGCTTTTCAGGAGAAAAGATCCTAAGGAAAAGGTTTTTCATAAAATATGTCTGTCACATGTAAACTAAACCTACCGTCTTTTAGCCTGAATCCATTCCCCCTTGTCACCACCCTTGTAAAAAGTCTCTCTCCATCTTTCTTGAAGGCTCCCTCCTGGTTCTAGAAGGCCACGATGAGGTCACCCCAAAGCCTCTTCTCCAGGCTGGACAAACCCAATTGTCTCAGCCTTTCCTCGTGGGAGAGGTGCTTCATCCTTCTGCCCGTTGTGGTGGCCTCCCCTGGGCTCACTAACAATTATTGTTCGTTATTCCTGTTACTCCTGTGCTGCAAGACCAGGGCTGGCTGCAGCACTCAAGGAATGCTTGCAGCTCCCTTAGAGTAATGACGTACATGCCTGACTTAATTTTTAAAATGTATTGATTGGGACAAAGAGGTGATGAAATCTATCTGCAGCTAATAATTCCCATTCATTTCGGAAGAAAAAGCACCAACATGGAGAAGAAGTGGTTAGGGGACCTGCTGATAGATGGAGTAGGTAGTTCTCTTTGCAGCTCTGTTTTGGGTCAAAAAAGAGATTCTAGGGAGTTTTTTGGGGAAAGAGACTAGAAGTGATGCATCCAAGGTGTAAAAGATGGGTGAGAAAGAGGAATCTGAGCTGGTGTGGGCACTGAGAGTGCAGACAGAAAAACCTTGAACAGTCTGTCTGTTGGAGTTCAGCGCTTGGTTATTGTTACATAAATGCAATAAAAATATCTTAGCTTGTTCCTGCACAAGAACAGACAGCCTGGAGACCTGATCAGCATTGCAAGAACCTCTTGTGTGATCCTAGAAAAGAGCTTATTTTGGAGCTTGGTGCACATTACTGGCCAGGCTGGGGAGGAGGGGATCCAGCCCCAGTGGTGCCGTGAGTATCTGGTGTGAATAACCAAAGCTTTCTGATGTGGAAGGAGACAAGAGGGCCTGAGGTCACCCAGGGATGGACCAGGCACCTGGAGGAGGGACATCTGCCTCGTGCCATCATGCCATCTTCACCCATCACGTGCCACACACCTGGAGGAGGGACATCTGCCTCGTGCCATCATGCCATCTTCACCCTGGGTGTGCCACACACCTGGAGGAGGGATATCTACCTCGTGCCATCATGCCATCTTCACCCAGGGTGTGCCACACACCTGGAGGAGGGACATCTGCCTCATACCATCATGCCATCTTCACCCATCATGTGCCACACACCTGGAGGAGGGATATCTACCTCGTACCATCATGCCATCTTCACCCATCATGTGTCACACACCTGGAGGAGGGACATCTGCCTCATATACTCATGCCATCTTCACCCAGGATGTGCCACACATCTGGAGGAGGGACATCTGCCTCGTACCATCATGCCATCTTCACCCAGGATGTGCCACACATCTGGAGGAGGGACATCTGCCTCGTACCATCGTGCCATCTTCACCCAGGATGTGCCTCACACCTGGAAGAGGGACGTCTGCCTCATACCATCATGCCATCTTCACCCAGGATGTGCCTCATACCTGGAGGAGGAATGTCTGCCTCATACCATCATGCCATCTTCACCCAGGATGTGCCACACACCTGGAGGAGGGATATCTGTCTCGTGCCATCATGCCATCTTCACCCAGGGTGTGCCACACACCTGGAGGAGGGATGTCTGCCTTCACCCATCGTGTGGCACACACCTGGAGGAGGGACATCTGCCTCGTGCCATCATGCCATCTTCACCCAGGGTGTGCCCCATCTCCACAGCCCCAGGAGGCTGGCTGATTTCTTTGCTCCTGCTTGACACCTGGGAGATAAGTGGCTCGCACACAGTGAATCTCACCCATGAGATCCAGACCAGCTGGGAAATCAGCTGAACTCCTCCCTCAGGTCACTTTGTCAGCAGAATTACGCTGGCTTTTACACAAGTAAATATTAATTTAAAATTGTGTAACTGCAAATTGAACTGCACCCACTGCTGTGATGAACGTAGGTAGATTTTTTTTCCCCCATACAGGCCTAAAAATTTGTATTTATCTCTAATGGCAAGTGTACAGGCTCTCACAACATTTATTTTATTTCCAAGTGTGGTGGCTTTTCTGCTGCCACCTGAGGTGGTCTGTTTTCTGCATAAACAGACTTTCACCCCAGATTCTGTACTTTTGTGTTAATCAGCAAAGGGATTTTTAAGATGTGCATGACAACAATTGTGTTCCAGAAATGTGAGTACATAGACAGCATAAGGCAATTTTTAAGGTATACATTTATCTTAAAATCTCTTTGGTGAATACAAACAAGGCAAAAGGACCTTGAGCCTCCCTTGTATTGAGGTGATCTGTATGTTGCATCCTTTGAGACATTTGTCACTGTCTGCTGAAATGACGCGTGTGTATCAAACAAAATATTTATTTTCAGACATTTTTTCACTGCCATAGTTTTGAAAGATGGAAAAAATCGAAGTGTTGAGAATTATAGCATGTTAGCCTAACTGTTGAGAAAAATGATTTCATTTATTCTAGTGTGAAGCAACCGGGATTCTGATTTTGTGTGATGATTTACACTCAGCTGTAACATGGCTTGTTGCAAAACTGCCGTAATAAGAGTTGCAAATCAAGGAGAAGAGAGTAATTAGAACTAAAAACCTGTGTAGGAAAACCAAATGCTGTGTATAAATATGTAGATGCTAGAGTGCAGATAACCTGCACCTGGACAACCTCTCCTGAATGTCGCAGCAAGTTCAGGGGCCCAATTCAATGGTAGAAGACGCTGTCATATTTTGGGCAGCCAGCTGTTCTGCAGCATTACTCAAGGGAGCCCATTTAGGGGTGAAGGGATTATAAACATTACTCCAGCAGTGTGCTTCTAGAGATAAAATTTCTCCTCTAGTAACCAAGGGTAATCTTCCTTTCAAAGGAAAACTCCTGATGTTTCTTTTAGCAACAAGATAAGTTATAATTCTGTGGGTATTGTCTGAACTTTATCCTTCTGATAAACCAGTGGGTTGTTAGTACCAGAGGTATTTTAAGGAATGTTTTAGTGGGACACAATTTTGTTATTTTCTTATATATTTTAGGAATTTAGGAATTATTTTATGTAATCGAGGTTTTCTTTGCAATGAATGAAGCAAATAGTTAAAGAGAACAGATATGCTCCTGTTAATTTTCTGTTAATTTCCAAGAAAACAGCTATCATAGGGAGGGTTTGGCTTGTCATCTGGAGCAAGTTGCCTTGCTATGGATTCCTATCTATAGATATAGCATGAAGAAAAGATAATAATTTAAAATAGGCATGTAACTTTTAGACAGCTAGAGCTTAGCCTGACTTCTAATTGTTGCTTTGAAGGAGTCATTCTTGTTGTTCAGAACCCTTGATTTCTTTCAATTGCATGTGATAGAAATCTATTTAAATCAGCCTCCTTTCATGTGCTTGTTTTAGCAGCTGAAGAGCTGCTATTTGTCAATCCCTTTCAGTGGCAGTGTCACTACAAACCCTTCATGCCTGTGTTGATGGTGTCAGATGGTGGCTGGCAGGCTCATTGGTTTGGGGGTGCTAAAATTCATGTGGAAGCAACAGGAAGGGGGGGATTTTCAGGGAGGAGAAATCCACCAAGGGTTTCTGTATGCGCGCAGAGATGATCTGCTGATCTGGAAATGGGGATCGTGCTTCAAGCACAGTGTAATTTCTTTCTTTTGAAGTCCTTCCCTGGCATCCTCTTTTGGCATTTGCATCCTGGGATTGAGGATTTTTTTTACGTAGCACTGGGGCATATTTATATTTTTAAAGATATGTTCCTTTTTGAACATAGGAATTAACTATGTTAATTAATCTATAGCACTAGACACGACCGTTGGTCCAGTAAGGACGAAAATGGAATGCCTGGAATTCTTACCTGAGAAAGCTGATTCCCAGGGGATTTGGGGAGACCAATTCTTGACAGGTTCGTGGGGAAATAAATCATGCATGGGCTGCAAGCCCCACAAGCCCTCTGTTGATAAACTGCCTTCACAATTCTCTCTCCTGCAGCCTAGGTGCATTCCTTTTCCAAAGGGCCTTGGTGGAAAGCACAGGACAGTGTGGGAAATGCCTGGGTAGGTAAGCAGCTTGTTTCCCCTTTGCTTGGAATGGTAGATCGGAGGCTTCTGTAATTTTCACAGGCAGAAATGGTTTGCTAGTACAGAGATCCATCTAATTAAATAAAGTGGGTGCTGCACAGTGTGCACACACTCCCACAGAGGTGCCCCTGCATCCAGCACACAGGCATGGATTTTTATCCTTTCCTGTTGTTTTCTCTTAAGGTTTATAGGCTGAAATTATATATAGAGGGAGGTTTGTCTTTCTTGTTTAGAGATGCTAAGCGCTTTAATGGACCTCTGTGTTTTGTAGACTCCTTTTTGAAACATTGTGGGAAAAAAAAAACCCTAGTGCATGTTGTTGAAATGACAGAGTTCCAAAACTGTTTTTGTTCTATGTGCATGCACTTCACAAACATAAAACAGAAACAAGTTTAACAAATATGACTTTATATATCAGCTATGAACATTAATGTGTTTAAATGCTCTTGGTGACTTAGTGGACAAATATAAAGGGTTCCTAAACCCATCAGTCTCCTTTCAAAATCCTTGATATTATAATTGTCTTACTAAAAATAGTGCCTACACCCTGATAAGGATTTAAAATGTCCATAGCGTTTACTTAGAGGTTATTAATGCCCTTATCTTTAAGCTTCTGATTTTTCTAGGTCTCACCAGTTCAGATGGGCTTTCGTTACCTCCACAGAGCAAGGCCATTCAGGTCAGGTGCTTTGGGTGACCTGGTTTTGTGTGCTGTACACGAGGTAAAGGTATGGGTGAGGTATTCATGTGCCTCTCAGAGAGAGGTCAAGGGCAGTGAAAGAGCAGAGGAGGATGTGAAAGGAGTGTGTGCTGCTCTCAGCCTGCCGCCGTCACCCCGTTTGAACTTGTTGCTGTGAAGGACACCTTTAGTAGGGTTTTCGTGAACAAATTTCTTCTTAAAGGGATTCCTTGGGTGCCTTTATTTAAAAATCTTTAAAAAACGGAGATAAGAGCGTGGAGTTACTCGGTCTCAAATGTGCTGGATAAACAATGATGAGTTGGTGTACCCCAAGCTAATCTTAGCTTGGTAGCTAAGATACCTCGAGCACCCTGCAGCAGCGCTCACTGCAGATACAGCCCTCTCGTGTCTGGCACTGGAGATTTTTAAGGTCGTTTCTGAAGTTAGGTACCCTTGCTCATCCAACAGGTGTCATAGGTGGCTTTTGGCTGAAGAGTTCATTTTCATCCTCTTGGTGATCATCAGGGAGGGACTTGGATTCAGGAGGGTTGCCAAGATGAAAGTACTGGGCACTGTCAGCTGATGCACACTGTTCCAGTATTACGTATTCCTTGTCTTGTCCACAGCGGAGAATATCCATCCTAAACCTCAGCCCTTTCCCAGCAGCCAGTTTCCCTGGTAACAAAGCCAATGATTCACTGAATGAGACCAGGGTAACTATGGAGCCATGCTGCTGACTTAGTTTGAGGCTAAATTCTGATGTACCTGGAAACAGAACCGGCGCTAGTGGCATTGTGTGATCTCTTATTGGAATCTTTTTTCACCCCAGGTGGCTAATCCATGGCCAGTGAGCCAAATAAAGCCCCACCCCACGCTTTGCCTCCTCCTGGGTTCAGGCCCCTGGCTGTCTTCTCTGTGGAGTGATTAAAATGCAAGGCATATCCAGTGATATGGAAAGATTTGTCTGTGTTCCTGAATCACTGCCATGTTGCCCCAGGATAAGGCTTTTTAGCACGTCTGAAAGAGGGTGTGTGTCTCTTCTGCTAACTAGGACACGTTAGATGAAGCTACTTCTCTCAGAAATACCTTAATTCCCCTCCATATTTTTTTTTTTTCCTAGAGAGCCAATCCCCTTATAATCCTATTGAAATTAGAGTTATATTAAACTAAAGTTAAATTAAAGCATATCTACAACAAAGTTTCAGTGAGGATTACAGCGCCAAAATTTGAGAGACCAACAAATCCTGTCCTCCTGGCCTGTTATCACCTGGATGCTAGCCCAGTTTCAGGCCTGCCCTGCAGCTGCCCTTGCCATATGTCCAGATAATGCCTTCATTCACTTCTCTATCCCCAGCAGAGATCCCTTAGCAGGTAGTCTTTCATTTCTTACCCTCCATTCTCTCAGCTCTGAATTAGAGGAGCATTGGTTCAGCTCTCCTTTTTATGCTTCTTTGCTGGCTTTTCCACCTGCTTTTTGTAGCAGTGCAATTCTGTTTAGCTTCACGTCATCCACGAGTTAAAGTTTCTCTGTTCAATCCAGGATGCTCAAGAGGGAATGGCCAAACAATAAAGCAGCACATGATCTGTGTTTAGCAGTTGGATTTGCTCACTTCAGCTTGCAATCTGTAGCTGCTTTTTCATGATGCTGCTAACAAATATCAGCACTAATTGAGCATTATTTTTGGGGGGGTTTTGATAGGCCAACTATTTGGAGTTGATAGTACTGTTTAAGTCAATTTTGTTGTACAAATGTTCAAGTTCTATCTTGACTCAACACTGCACTCAATAAAGGCCAAAATTAGAAATACTTATAATTGAAACATCATCATTGTCATCTAAATTGCTGCCCATCTGAATCAGGCTGAAGTGCACAATGAATGTGTTGATATGCAGAGACAGAGTTTCAGACTCTGCAAGTTCAAACATTTCTATGTATTTCTGTATCAGATTCACTCATTTGGTTGCTTAAAGTTTGCTTCTCCACACTGTAACAGCTGGGGAGTTGCTTTGCTTTAGAGAACATAAAATAACTGGGAAAAGTATCTGGAGTTGACACACACACACATGAAATTCTGCCATGCTCTCAAGGCACCAAGCCAACACCAGAATGGCTGCCACAGCATCTCAGCACCCTGACTCTTCCCCTGCTTGCCAGAATTGGGTTTGCATGAGTGCCAGCATCTGGTGTCAGCCATACTGTACTTTGGGTCTGTGCCTGGCCACCACCTGGAAGAAAGACTGTAAATTAAAGCCTGGAACTGAAAGGCGTTTGATTTTGTGAGCTGTAGGGAACACAACGTTTCTGTTTGTGTCTGCTGCTCCGAGTGTTTCACACTGGATAATGAACTGAAAGGACTGCATGTATCTAAATCTAAACTAACTACTTTGATGATGGAACTTTTTGTAAATTAGTCAACAGCAGCTAGCAGTGAAACCTAATGGCAGCAGATGGACTTCATGGTGTCCATTCCAAACCCTTTGCTACTGTGCTAGCCCCTCCACCTTCCACTCTTGTTGCAATCTCTTTGTTTTAAACAAGCACAGCTGCCTTCTTTCCCCTAATATTTGCTCAGCTGCTTTGCCCAGAGGGCTGCATTGCAGGGATTGCAAAGGCTTAGTCTGTGCCTGGACCACTGAGTCCTCACTGCCTCCTTGTCCTTCCAGCAGACTGGCTCTTGGAGCAAACACCCAGCTCCACGTCTGTAGTCTCAAATTTGAGGAAGGATTTTCTCCGTACTGCTTTTGTTCTTTGGGAGGTTCCTCATTTTTCCTCTGTGGTTGCATCCACGTTGCCGTCTGCCCTAGGATGCCAAGTCCCCTCATCATGGCCTGCAATCTTTCCTTTTCTCTGAGTTGTGCCCTTTACACCACAGTAGGGAATAACAGAAAACAGGCCCTGACATGCCATTATCATTTAGCCTGCTGCAAGTACGAAACGTGACTCTAGGGCATCTCTTGCTTCCCTGTTCATTTTTGGGCTTGCTTTGGGGATTTTTGGTCGGTGAGGTCTCTTTGGTGTTTCTGATGGCTCAGATTTGTGTTGGCTGGCTGTCCGTGTCTCTGTCCATGTGCCAGCTGTCTGTCCGTGGGCAGCAGCGTTCAGGTAGGGCTGGCACTGCAGCTCCCTGGGCATGACAGATGCTCAGCTGGGGTTTCTGTTTGAGTGCCACCCTGTCTCTGAGCTGCTGCTCTGTATCACCAGCCAGGGGCTGTGCACAAATCCCAAACAGGACGGGACTGCTGGGAAAGGGCCTTGGGCTGTTGGATTTTCCAGCACCAGCTTCATTCCATGGCTATGACAATGGGAAGATGCCAGCAGCTCACATCCCAGGCAGCAGACCAAGAACTCAATGTTACAACTCACTTTAAAAGTTTTTTTAAAAGGCAAAAGCACATTGACATAGTTCCATCCAAACACTATAAGCATACATCCCTTTGGTTAAACAATGCTTGCTTATTTTGGATACAATACCTGCTTGTAAGCCTTAAAACACAATGCACAGAGCTCCATTATTAAGCTTTAACCTTCCTAATATCTCACTAGATAAACTTTTCTGCAGCTTAGGGAGTTATTCCAGACAAGTGTTAATACACAGACCATTGTTCTATTTGTCCTTGCTTTTCTACTTTTTAAATATTTTTTCTCCTGACCAATCTCATGGCTGCTGCTTAGCTCCAATCACAGTTCTGCTGTCTCTGGGGCCTGTCTCTTGCAGCTTTCCCAAACCGCTCTGATTTTGTGGATTCCCACAGCTCTACACCTGCCTCAATGCTGCCTGCTGTGCTTAGGGCTCTTTGCCAGCCCCTCATTTGTGAATGTGTTTCATAGTCTGGGGTCCCTGTTCACCCATGGCTTTGGTGTCTACCAGCAATGACTTCAGTAATGGGCTGTGCCATGGTGCCACAGTCTCCATGACATCTTGCAGAGTGCCTTTCCTGCTCCCAAGGAGGAATTTTCACTCATCAGGAAGATTGGCTCCTTGTGGTTTTGGGATAGCGTGCTGAAGTCCCTCCAGGAGGCTGGGCAGGAGGATTTCCTGGCTGCCAGACTTTGGGTTGTCCTTAGTACCAGCCCTGAGCTGAGATAACCCCCTGGTGCTTTGGGGCTGAGTCAGGGAAGGTGCCAGCGAGAGCCTCTCACACTTGTTCTCACCATTTGAATTCTGCTGTTGGCTGACTGCCTGGACCCAGCCTGGTGGTTCTGTATCTTACAAGTGGGATTCAGGGTATTTCTGTTGCATCTGTTGTCCAGTTCTAATTCGAGTGGCCTGCATGGCTCCTTATCTCTGTGCCTTATAACATTTGTTGAAAAGACAATGCTAGTAACAAACCCAAATCATGTGGTGTCAGCATTACATGAACTTGAATGCTAATTTCCCGTGTTGAAAAATAGACTGATACATGCAGTTTCTGTCAAAATATCCTCTGAGCTTTTTGGGAGGATTCTGGGCATGAAGAAGCTGTATATAATTTGCTGTGCCAGGAGAAATCAGACATTGTTCCAGAGTATCCAGAATAAAGTATTGAAGTCCAATATTAGGCTGCAGCTGTGAGCATTTTGTTGTGGCACTCTGAAGCGGAGGGTGTGCCCCTCACAGTCTTGGTGTGCCCCGGGGATGAGAACAGTGCAAGTGGCATCATCCAACCAAAGGACACACCCTCCCGAGACTCTCCTGATTCCCTGGGGAGGCTCTGTCCCTCATAACCAGCTGATGAGAAGTGATCTCTCAGGTAGGTCGCTTCAGTTTCTGCCATACCACGGACAGCTCCAAACTGGATCAGATACTGGGTGGGAGAGGGATTTAATGTGTTTAGTAACTCATTTTACGAGGCTCTGAAGAAAATGAGTACGTTAAAATTGGTTTTATAAAAGACAAAAAGTAGACAGTGTTATCACAAAGCTGATTTTGCTAAAATAAATCAAAGCATTACAAAATTCGGATAGGATTAAGCATGAAAAACTGCTACGCCATTTTAAAATAATTTGATACAACACGGAAAAAATAAAGCATATTATTTCTCTTGTTCTTACAAAAAATAGAACCACTTCTCTGAGCATCAGACTTGAAACATTTCTAGAGTATCAGATGTAATCAAATGGATGGGAATGCTTTACTGGCATTTGCAAGTAGATGTTGTGCTCTACTCATTTACAAAATCCTCTCAGATGTTGCACTTCAAGCCCTCTCTGGATATTTGATTCTGTGAACAGCTGCTGAACATTCAGACTGATTGCTTTTCCTTCACATGCTACTGAAGAGTTCGTTTGTGCTGCTGCAGTCTGGTGGGGTTTCTATTGGAGACCACCCTGAGCCTGTGTTCCAGCCCGGAGATGTTCTGGAGGTTCACAGAGCATCCACACTGCTGGGCACAGCCCTGTGCTCAAGGATTTCTATTTGAGACCAGCCCAGAGATCTCCTGGAGGTTCACAGAGCACCCAGGCTGCTGGGCACAGCCCTGTGCTCAGAGATTTGAGACCAGAGATGTTCTGAGGTTCACAGAGCATCCACTGCTGGGCACGGCCCTGTGCTCAAGGATTTCTATTTGAGACCAGCCCAGAGATGTTCTGGAGGTTCACAGAGCATCCACACTGCTGGGCACGGCCCTGTGCTCAAGGATTTCTATTTGAGACCACCCTGAGCCTGTGTTACAGCCCAGAGCTCTCCTGGAGGTTCACAGAGCATCCACACTGCTGGGCACAGCCCTGTGCTCAGGGATTTCTATTTGAGACCAGCCCAGAGCTCTCCTGGAGGTTCACAGAGCATCCAGCTGGGCACAGCCCTGTGCTCAAGGATTTCTATTTGAGACCAGCCCAGAGATGTTCTGGAGGTTCACAGAGCATCCACACTGCTGGGCACAGCCCTGTGCTCAAGGATTTCTATTTGAGACCAGCCCAGAGCTCTCCTGGAGGTTCACAGAGCACCCAGGCTGCTGGGCACGCCCTCTGTATCTTACAAGTGGGATTCAGGGTATTTCTGTTGCATCTGTTGTCCAGTTCTAATTCGGGTGGCCTGCATGGCTCCTTATCTCTGTGCTTTATAACATTTGTTGACAAGACAGTGTTAGTGACAAACCCAAATCATGTGATTCATTACATGAACTTGAATGCTAATTTCCCGTGTTGAAAAATAGACTGATACATGCAGTTTCTGTCAAAATATCCTCTGAGCTTTTTGGGAGGATTCTGGGCATGAAGAAGCTGTATATAATTTGCTGTGCCAGGAGAAATCAGACATAGTTCCAGAGTATCCAGAACAAAGTATCGAAGTGCAATATTAGGCTGCAGCTGTGAGCATTTTGTTGTGGCACTGTGAAGAGGATGGTGTGCCCCTCACAGTCTTGGTGTGCCTCAGGGATGAGAACAGTGCAAGTGGCATCATCCAACCAAAGGACATACCCTCCCGAGACTCTCCTGATTCCCTGGGGAGGCTCTGTCCCTCATAATCAGCCGATGAGAAGTGATCTCTCAGGTAGGTCACTTCAGTTTCTGCCATACCATGGACAGCTCCAAACTGGATCAGATACTGGGTGGGAGAGGGATTTAATGTGTTTAGTAACTCATTTTACGAGGCTCTGAAGAAAATGAGTACGTTAAAATTGGTTTTATAAAAGACAAAAAGTAGACAGTGTTATCACAAAGCTGATTTTGCTAAAATAAATCAAAGCATTACAAAATTCGGATAGGATTAAGCATGAAAAACTGCTACGCCATTTTAAAATAATTTGATACAACACGGAAAAAATAAAGCATATTATTTCTCTTGTTCTTACAAAAAATAGAACCACTTCTCTGAGCATCAGACTTGAAACATTTCTAGAGTATCAGATGTAATCAAATGGATGGGAATGCTTCACTGGCATTTGCAAGTAGATGTTGCGCTCTCCTCATTTACAAAATCCTCTCAGATGTTGCACTTCAAGCCCTCTCTGGATATTTGATTCTGTGAACAGCTGCTGAACATTCAGACTGATTGTTTTTCCTTCACATGCTACTGAAGAGTTCGTTTGTGCTGCTGCAGTCTGGTGGGGTTTCTATTGGAGACCACCCTGAGCCTGTGTTCCAGCCCGGAGATGTTCTGGAGGTTCACAGAGCATCCACGCTGCTGGGCACAGCCCTGTGCTCAAGGATTTCTATTTGAGACCAGCCCAGAGATGTTCTGGAGGTTCACAGAGCATCCACGCTGCTGGGCACAGCCCTGTGCTCAAGGATTTCTATTTGAGACCAGCCCAGAGATGTTCTGGAGGTTCACAGAGCATCCACACTGCTGGGCACAGCCCTGTGCTCAAGGATTTCCATTTGAGACCAGCCCAGAGCTCTCCTGGAGGGTCACAGAGCACCCATCCACACTGCTGGGACCAGCCCAGCTCTCCCATCCAGGCCCTGGGCACAGCCCTTTCTATTTGAGACCAGCCCAGAGCTCTCCTGGAGGTTCACAGAGCACCCAGGCTGCTGGGCACAGCCCTGTGCTCAGAGATTTCTATTTGAGACCAGCCCAGAGATGTTCTGGAGGTTCACAGAGCATCCACACTGCTGGGCACAGCCCTGTGCTCAAGGATTTCTATTTGAGTACACCCTGAACCTGTGTTCCAGCCCGGAGCTCTTCTGGAGGGTCACAGAGCACCCAGGCTGCTGGGCACAGCCCTGTGCCCAAGGATTTCTATTTGAGACCAGCCCAGAGATGTTCTGGAGGTTCACAGAGCACCCAGGCTGCTGGGCACAGCCCTGTGCTCAGCCACAGACCTCAGGATGTTGCCACATTTCTCTTCCCAGGGAAAAGCAAGGCACAATTCTTCCCAAGGATTCTGAGTTTCACATTCTCAGAACCTCAGAGGAAGGGAAAACACAATTCTTATCATTTGCTGTGCCTGTGTTTGTGCCACAGCAGGATGCAACATGGAGATTGTTCACCCACAGTGACGGTGTTTTGTTCCCTTGGCCTGTCAGGGCCAGGTCTGTGTGTGTGTGTGGGGACTGTGGGTGACAGCCACGAGATTCTGGGCACTGTGAGCAGAGTGAGTGCTTGGCAGGTTCAGTTTAGATGTATATAATATAGCATAATAAAGTAATTAATCAGCCTTCTGATATCCATGGAGTCAGATGCATCATTCTCTCCCCTTGGTCGGAGTTGCCTTGCATTTACAGTATTAGAAGACCTCAGGGGTCCAGGAGAGGCAAATGCTGAGAGCTCGGAATGAAAATCTGTGGAGTGCAGAGAGGCTGGGCAGGTCTCTTCCAGTGTGGTAGCAGCGCTGGCTGGTCAGTGTGGGGCTCCATCATCCATCAGCATGGCCCACAGATGGTAAAGCACTCAAGTGCAAGGTGTTCTTGTGCCAACAAAGGGGACAAACCAGGCACAGCCAAGGTGTTGCTGTCCTTTGTTATTCAGTCTGAGTTCTAGCACTCAGCTACAGGCCCTGCTGAGCCTCTGGATGCAGGCTAAATATTGATGCCTTGAAGGCCTAGAAATAAAGCAGCACACTTTGGAGACAATATTCCTATAGGAGATAATATATAGGCTGGTCTTTATTGGAGGCCACCAAGGGGCAGATATGGAAATTGCCCACCCCCATGTGGGGTGAATACTGTCACCATGACATTTTCTGACAAATCCCTTTGTCAGGATTTCTTCTCCTGGGAAGGTGAGAAGCCTCAGCTTCTCCTGTGTTTGCTGCTCTGGAACATGAGCTGGAGGTTGTTTATCCAAACATGTGAATTGTTTTTAATTAATGACCAATCACCATCAGTTCTGTCAGGCTCTGAGGAGTCAATCACGAGCTTTCATTATCATTCTTGTTAAGCCTTCTGTCTGTATCCTTTCTCTTTCTTTAGTAGAGTTTTAGTATAGCATTCTTTAATATAATATAATATAATGAAATAATAAATCAGCCTTCTAAGAACATGGAGTCAGATTCTCATCTCTCACCTTGTCCTGGGGACCTCACAAACACCACAGAATGCAGTTTTATAAGTTTAGCAAAGTAGCATAATTGACAAAAATCCCCAATTTCGGGCACAAGTGCTGAGGCAATTCCCTCTTTTGGTTCCACCTCTTACTGTAGCCTCCATTCAGATAGGAACTGAACTTTGTGAAACGTGTCTCAAAGAGCTGGTTTCAGCCCTGGCTCCCAGGAGGAACCAAGACAGGCTGGGGGCCTTGGATGGCCTGGCTTGGAGCCTCTGGGATGTCAGGGCAGAGAGAAGTACAGGAGCTATCTGGGAGCTGTACGACTGCACAGCAATGGAGCGATGAATGTATAGGAAGGAAATGCAAAAGCAAAAATCATTCTGGCCTCAGTATGATGGTTGGGGCAGCAAGCTCAGCAGCTCACGTGTGTAAATAACATGTGCTTTCACTGCCCCCTCGGGAGCAGCCCCCAACAGCCACGTTCCCACTTGCTGAGCTCACCAGGCCCAGGTCTTCACAGCATCTTGGCATGGTTTGGGCTGGAGGATCACCTTGTTCCAAGCCCCTGGCATAGACAGGTGTGGAATTTGCAGGCAACCCCGACAAGGGAAGAGGTGAGAATCTTGACTCCATGTTTCAGAAGGCTGATTTATTATTTTATGATATATATTATATTAAAAGAAAATGATATGCTAAAACTATACTATAGAAAGAGCAAGGAGACATCAGAAAACTAGAAAGGAATGAATAATAGAATCTTGTGGCTGCTCACAGCCTCGACACAGCTGGCTGTCATTGGTCATCAAGTAAAAACAATTCACATGCTGGGTAAACAATTCTCCAAATCACATTCCAAAGCAGCAAAACATGGAGAAGCTGAAGCTTCCCAGCTTCCCAGGAGAAGGAAAGATCCTAGCAGAGGGATTTTTCATAAAATATGTCAGTGACAGACAAGGACATGTTATACTGGACCAGGTTGCTCAGTGCCCTGTCCCAGCTGACCTTGAGCATTTCCAGAGACAGAGCATTCCCAGCTTCTCCAGGCCTGTGTCTTTGCATTGCTTCGATAATTGCTGTCTTCACTGTGGTTCAGTAATTTTAAAACTGGGAGACAGTACTCACTACTTTTCCTAGATCTTCATGCCAGCATGAGGATTTCTTTTAAAAGTAATTCTAAAATAATTAATCACAACTTTCCTTTTACATTTATTTTCCCTTAGTTTTAAAGTTAAGGATGCAACACTTAAGACCTTAAGACAAGAGGTGTTAGGCAACATACACTAAAGAACTCCTTCAGCCCCATCCAGCTGGTGCTTTGTTGTAAAAAGCAGTGCTGCATTTCACTTAATTTTAGAGCTGAACAGCTCCTGTAACTTCCCTAGGGACTGGGTCAACTCTGACTTGTACCTCTAGAGCAGTCATGGAAAGGTGCCAGTCTAGCTGTAAAACCATATAAAAAAGGAGGCAGCTGCAGCAGTTACATGGCACATCCCTTTTCTTGTGACAAAGTCTTGTTTTAGATGAGAGAAGAAATGGGATTTTCTGCCAAGATGAGTTGAGCTGCAGCAAGACCACAGCAAGGAAAAGGTCCATGAGGCTGGAGCTTCTCTGGTGGTATGGATGTAGGTCACAGCAGTGTGGGCTGTAAAAATGGTTCTACAAACCCAGCAAAAACTGGGAATGACTCTGTCAAATTTATTTTATCAGTCTAAATTTCAGTTAGCTCTAAATTACTGATTATTCATCAGTCTAGTTCTAAATTGCAACAGATTAAAGATGACTCAGAGATCCTAGGCCCACACAATTTCACATTGTGACTCTTTTTTATTATTACTTCATTTGAAAGGAATAAAGAAATGTATTTGAAGCTGAAAAATTTTTATTATTCTTAATTTTTACATGATTCAGTTGTATTAAAAATATGCCAGATAATTGAAAATATTTGGAGACAGATCTATCCTCTTCCCAACACCTTCTAGATAGTCATTTCTTCACATCATTTCTAAAACTAAATTAGAATCAAATCAAGACTATCATTAGAATACTTCTTTCATTTCCTTTTGGAAAGCCATAAAGCCTATTATTTTTTTTAGGCAAAATGTATTTTTTTCTTAAATAATTGTGATAAAAGCACTGGTTTCTGTGGTTATTTTAACTGTTGAGATACTTTGGTGCGTGATGAGGCTTTTAGGCTTAGCCATCAGTATTTTCACACTACTGAAGTTCTTCTGGCAGCTCCCCCACTTTTGAAGTCCTTCTTACACCTTTTCCTATGTTAGTTCACAGGAACCCTTTTTCAAATTCTCAAATTAGCGAGAATGTTTGCTAACCAGATAATAATTTGGAAATTAATTTTACATTACATAAAATGTAATAAAAAATGTAAATCAATAAAATGTAATTGTGGCTGCCCACGTTATACTTTAAAAGCCAACTAATCAGTATTGAATAGAAGCAGCAATTTTTAATGCATTCAATATAATTGCAGAGGCTCTCAGGCAGGGGCACATTAATTTTCACATTAGAGATGGGCTGTTGGAGAAAATATAACATTTTAAACATAGCAATGCTTTCTTTCAAGGAAGGAAAAGTTAAAATTTTTACTTGAAACAATGTTAGGATACTTTGAATATTGCATTTTCTGCCAGCATATTTTAATAGAGGAAAACTTAAGGATATAATTCTTGTGTTTGTTACAAAATTTGGAAAGTTGTAATGAGCTGTTGTGTAGACTCCTGCAGACTGGAATACTGAAATTAATGGATGTAATTTAAACACAACTGTGGGAGTGGGAGACTGGTTTTTAATTTTGGCAGAGGGACAGAATGGAGTATATGTGGTAAGAGGGAAAGCCAGTTGTGGTGGTGACTCAGCTTGGCTCCACAGCAGCAGAGGCTCTCCCTGGAGATGGACTGTGCAGATGCCAGCCAGCTCTCTTCTCTTCCAGGCTGGTCCTGTGCACCCTGGGGCTTCGAGATTTAGAGGGATGCTCTCTTCACCTGTTTGTGGAACTCTCCTGTTCATACCTACAAATGGCCGACTTGTATTCTTTTGTCTAAAGCTGTCTTGCTTTACTAAATTGGCATATCTTAAGGTGGTGTCTCGGTTTGGAAAGACAGGAGTCTGCTAAGGAAGGCAGGAGCCACCCCTGAAATGGAGAATGTAAACCCTCCTCACCCCTCTGAATTGCTGTAAATTTTAAATTAAGGGGCTCTCAGGCAAAAACATGGGAGCAGGAATCACAGTTCTTTAATAGGGAAGAAAAAATAAAAGGATAAAATAAGCAATGCAATACACTAGGCAACACTGCCAGAGTCAGAACCCAACCTGACACCCTGTGGATCAGGGTGTTGGCAGCAGTCCCATTGGAATTGTGGCTGCAGCCCTCCTGCAGTGTCAGGGGTGGTTCTGCTGGAGCAAGGCGGATCTGTAGAGAAGGATGTGTTCTTCCTCTGAAGATCCAGGGGAAGGAGAGACAGCTTCTGTTCTGGGGAATCCAGTGGAGAAGCCGTCCTGGTGTTTCAGAATCTCCAGATTATATCCAGGCAGGAATGCTTGGCTGGTGTTCCAGAATCTCCAGATTATATCCAGGTAGGAATGCTTGGCTGGTGTTCCAGAATCTCCAGATTCTATCCAGGCAGGAATGCTTGGCTGGTGTTCCAGAATCTCCAGATTATATCCAGGTAGGAATGCTTGGCTGGTGTTCCAGAATCTCCAGATTCTATCCAGGTAGGAATGCTTGGCTGGTGTTCCAGAATCTCCAGATTATATCCAGGTAGGAATGCTTGGCTGGTGTTCCAGAATCTCCAGATTCTATCAGGTAGGAATCTTGGCTGGTGTTCCAGAATCCAGATTATATCCAGATAGGAATGCTTGGCTGGTGTTCCAGAATCTCCAGATTCTATCCAGGCAGGAATGCTTGGCTGGTGTTCCAGAATCTCAGATTATATCGGGTAGGAATCTTGGCTGGTGTTCCAGAAGATTATATCCGGGTAGGAATGCTTGGCTGGTGTTCTAGAATCTCCAGATTATATGGTAGGAATGCTTGGCTGGTGTTCCAGAATCTCAGATTATATCTGGGTATCCTGGTGTTCCAGAACCTCCAGATTATATCAGGGTAGGAATGCTTGACTGGTGTTCCAGAATCTCCATATTATATCCAGGTAGGAATGCTTGGCTGGTGTTCCAGAATCTCCAGATTATATCCAGGCAGGAATGCTTGGCTGGTGTTACAGAATCTCCAGATTCTATCCAGGCAGGAATGCTTGACTGGTGTTCCAGGATCTCCAGATTATATCCAGGCAGGAATGCTTGACTGGTGTTCCAGAACCTCCAGATTATATCCAGGTAGGAATGCTTGACTGGTGTTCCAGAATCTCCAGATTATATCCAGGTAGGAATGCTTGACTGGTGTTCCAGAATCTCCAGATTATATCCGGGTAGGAATGCCTGGCTGCTGTTCCAGATTCTCCAGATTATATCCGGGTAGGAATGTTTGGCTGGGGATCCAGAATCTCCAGATTATATCCGGGTAGGAATGCTTGGCTGGGGATCCAGAATCTCCAGATTCTATCCAGGTAGGAATGCTTGGCTGGTGTTCCAGAATCTCCAGATTATATCCAGGTAGGAATGCTTGTCTCCTCCCTCTGGGCTCACATCTCCCAATGGGATGCTGTAGTCCTTATCAGCCATGCAGGGACATTCCATAGCTGTTATCAAAGGGAGGAGTGATTGTGATCACTCAGAGAGAGAGATAAGGCAAACTGCCCACTTGACAAAGGTAATCTGCAGATGGTAATGGAAAACATCTTGCCTGGCAATCTGGAACAGATGGATATTCCAGAAAGGCTTTCAGCATGTCTTCCAGGTTTATCTCCTGCAAAATGTCCTCATGTCCTGCATTTTACTGTGAGCCTTCAGTGCTACTTTGTTTGGCCATTCATTTAAATGCCTGATTCAGAATGTGTTGCTGTCACTTACCTTTTTGCATCTTTTGTTCTTAAACTTCAGACTCTTCTACAGCAGTTTCACTGATTCTGGCAGCAACTTAAATTCTGCTCTTTTAATTGCTTCATTTTTGGACTGTCAGCATACCAAATTGTTCTCAGATGTAGGTGTTGAAGAGCACAGAGAAGAATAACCTAAAATGTAGTTCCAAATTCATGGAAGTCTTTTCTCTGCAAGCAACCAACTTTACTGAAAGTTCTTTCTGAAAATTTTTATTTATTAGTTCCAGTCCAGTAGCATCAATGGTTTTGAAGGAGCTCCAAATGTATCACATACTAAATAAATACAAAGATATATTTTTGCTCCCCAAAATACATAATGTAAAGGCATTCTCTATAAAGCAGTGAGGTAGGACTAGGTTGTTGGGTTTTTCCTGTGCACTTCCAGTAAGGTGAAATGTGCCTGTTTTTGTTGTCTGTTCTTGTCTTCTCCCCACATGCACATTTTGGCACATGTAACCTGCAGAAGAAAGCTCAGAAGCTGATGTTGATGCCAGTCCTGAAATCCACATCCAGCTATTTGAGATAGCAATAAGCAACGGTTCTACATTTTCCTGCTTTTCCGTGTCTGGTTCTGAAAATATCTGAAGACATCTAATTGTAAGTCTTGGAATCATAGAACCCTAGAATGATTTGAGTTGAAGGGACCATAAAGATCATCTGGTTCCAACCTTGTTGCCATGTGCAGCAATTCCTTTGTCTAGGCCAGGTTGCTGAATGCCCCATCCAGCACTGAATGTCCCGTCCATCCTGGCCTTGAGCACTGCCAGGGATGGTGTAGAGGGCTGGGCAGTTGGGAGTTGAAGCCCCAGACTTTAACCAGTGATCATTCAAGCAGTGTGCCTGGAAAGCTGGGGGCTGTAGGAAGGCAGAGCAGCTCCTCTCTGGAGCCAAGTCTCCTGTCCAGGCCCATGGTGACCCCCCAGCTGTGCAGTCGCAGGAAGCAGGGGCAACAGCAGTTGTATTCCAGGGGGGCTATGGACCAACCAAGGACCCCAAAGCACCCCGTAACCCTGTTCAGAAACTCCATCAGAACACCACACGTGCCCCATAACATTGCATCAGACACAAAAATCCATGGGGGAAGACCTAGGCATTCCCACTGCCAACTTGAATGTGAACAACTGGATGAACTTTTTGTTTTGTGGAACCCCCACTGGCAACAGATCAGGACTGACCCTCACTCTGACCACAGACATGGAAATTGCAACCATCAGGTCTTGTTGCTAGACCCACAGATATCTTTCCTCTCCTCTATCTACTATGCACTATCCTTTCCTTCACATTCTTTTCCTTTCCTTATGTATTTTCTTCATGAATTTTCATACTTCTATAGAAAATAACCAAAATGGTCACATTCATTCTTTCCACTGCAATTACATAATGTTAAAATTAAGCTTCTTCATATTTATGCTGGCCATTCAGTGTTCTTTCATTCTAATCACCCCAAGGGGTTTATTAATGGGAACCTTAGTTACCCTGTCTTAGATGTGGGTTGGAAGAGATGAGGCATCCACAGCTTCTCTGGGCAGCCTGTTGCAGTGTCTCACCACCCTCACAGTAAAGAAGAATTTCTTCTGTATATCTAGCCTAAATTTCCTGTCTTTCCGTTTGAAAATGTCTCACTGGTTTTATGATAACCTCCCAAATTCCACTCTTACCCTTTATTAACAAGAGAGAAAATTCTACTATTATTTCTCTGGTGTAATTGCTCTTCCCAATGAAGCCTGAATGAAGCCTGAATTCTGTATAATGTTGATACATTGGCTCATTTGGAAAAGCATTGTTAGCAGCTGATTGCTTATATAATCTTCTTGGCAATTTTTTACGTTTAGGTCGTCCTTATTTTGTTACAAGAAAAGAACACAGAGGTTTTTACTTCGATTGGGTCCATTAATTTTCTGAAGTCATTTGGACAGCAAGGTATTTAATCAATCTCCCATGTGGTTACAATGAGACACTATTTCTAAAGAACCTAAATTGAGTGCTTTTATTCGAAGGCTTAAGGCATTCATTAGAAACAGGCCACGTTATCCGTGAAAGATTAATACCTGTATGAACAAGGCGTAATGTAATCAGGAGTGGTGGTCTTATAGCACCATGAGAATGGGGCTAACTAAAAATCACTGTACAGGAGATGCAGAGTTTTAAACAAACCCGCATGGCTGGTTCTTTTATCATTAACAACAAATTAAAACTAATTGCTTTCTAATGACAACACTGTGTGATGTTCAAATCATACTTTGTAGTGATTATCAGCGCAGGTGTGGAGCACTGGGAATGCTCAGCTAACACCCATGAAAGACATGAGTGATTAGAATCAGTTCTATAGGTTGAGCTCATTTTCTTTCAGGTTTTTGATTCTGTATGGAAGCAGGAGGGCTTGCACATTCCTGCCTCCCCAAGGAGGTTCTGTTCAGACAAGCACACTTGGGTGATTTGATGCACACAGCATTTCTGCCAAGTAATCTGAGGATGCATTCAAGTTGGATACGCTTCTCTGAAATTCTAGGAATAATGATAGAGAAGGTGAAGAGCAACTCCAGAATTTCAGATGCCCATTGAGCTTCCTTTTGTTGAATTTTCTAATATTACGTTAGAGAATCAAGAAGCTTTTGAAACAGCCAAAGAAGAAAAAAAAATTTGAATCAAAACTTTGATTACAGTTTGCTGCAGTCTCTTTCTAATCAGTGGGCTTTTGAATTTGCTCTACATAATATGTAGAATATTTATATTTGCTGCATATTTATTTTTCTGGTTTTTTCTGTATGAGTGCTGAATGCTCTTGCTGTCATACATGGATATAATGGAATTCAATTCTCAATCATATTGGTTAGCAATCACATCAGTTTGGTTTCAATGTTGTTTTCTTTTTCACCCAGACCAAAAACTGGTCAACTTTGCTGGTCAAGCAGGATCTTCTTGAGTCCTGAATATAAGTGGGGAAAAGAGCTCCTAAGGAGAAAAATATTCCAAAGAAGTGATTTTTAAAAAAGCCACTTTACTGAACTGATCGTTAAATGTAACAAAATAATATCTGTAGAAATGGTCTTGAAGAAATATCAAATAAAATTTTATAAAGTTAATGAGATGTGAAAAGCCCTAGCACTGGGTATTTCATGAGGTTGAGAGTGAGATGTGGTGAGCTGAAAGGAGAGAAGTGTGTCGGTGTGGCGTTGCAGCTGCAGGAGGGAACCTCAGCGTGGATTTCAGCCCGTTTCAGAGGAGCCCTGCTCCAGGGCAGAATGCATCTCTAATCACCAAGATAAGGTATTTTATTTCAACTACAGGAAATGGATGTCATAATGGGTGTGTTTATTTTCTCCCGGCTGCTTCTAACCATGAAGATAAAGAGTTCATCCTTCCTATGGTGCCTTGCTAAAGTTTTCTTTACATTCTCCATTTCCTGATTTTTCTTTACTACTTAATTTCAACTAAAATGTTTTACTTGCAAACCAACACATTACAAACATCTTACTGTACAAACTACAAAAATGCATTTTCTCCAGTGTTACTTGCGTATATTTCTAATTTACTTTTAGAATACCAAAAATCTTTTGGTCTTAGATTTGCACAGATTCTAGCATAAGAGTACCATGGTATGTGACTTGGGTTTCTAGATGTTTCTCACTATCCACACTTCTCATAGATACCGCCAAGAGA
This sequence comes from Emberiza elegans, assembly GCA_024865655.1. NCBI lineage: Eukaryota > Metazoa > Chordata > Aves > Passeriformes > Fringillidae > Emberiza > Emberiza elegans. The sequence continues at coordinate 5,749,879 of JALJVW010000011.1, forward strand.
TCAGCTGACGTTTTTATGTGAGTCCAGCTCTCATTTTAGATCAGTGTGCTTGTGCTGGCCATGCAATGCCAAAGATCAAAGCTGAATAGAGGCTTGGTTCTTGCCAGGAGGAGGCCTTAGTGTTGGACCTGCTCCCACCTCAGTGCAGGAGATGTTGGGAGTTAATTTAGTTGGCAAAACTGTACTGTGCTCCATTGGTCTTCCAAATTCATCTCCACAAACACCACTGGCCTTAGCTGTGGGACAATTATGTATTAAGTAATTAAAACTACCGTCCATTTTAATGAAAGTTCTATACCTTCTCATATAATTGATGTCAGTCCTGTCCAGAGGATAACTTTTGTGTCCGTTGGAAAAGAGTGTAATTCCCAGATTTGAAAATTAGGTGCCTGATTTACTGCTTCCTCTTCCTGCCTCAGCACTGCTTCTCCACCCCCACAAACAAGTAATCAAATCCTAAATGGCTTGAAAATAAATTCTGTGCTTTTAAACAAATGGAAGTTGAAATGTAGCAAAGCATTTTCAGATCCTTCCCTCTGGAATATTATAGGGAGCACAGTGATACCATTTTCTTGAAAATATTAGCATTGGAACAAGAATTTTCATAAACAAATGAAATTAATGGGTTGAATGTCAGAATTTAAATGCAAATTTTGATCAGAAAATCAATTTCTTCTTTGTATTCATATGACACTTATGAAAAGTAGAAAGCTGCTCAAAACCGGTTGCTGATACAAAAATATTGATAGCAAAATTAGTCTTCTATGTGTAGCTGTGAGACATTGAGATGCACTCTTGTGTCATGGGTTTAGAAATGGAACCTGCATTCACATTGGCTCTTCAGCAGAGTTGCACTAAAAAGCTTTCATTAATTGGTGTAATTAATATGTATCTTCCTGTCTGCCTTGCCTGGCTGAGGAGATCCAGCTGTCTCCATCCCACCAGTGCAGGTCTCATCACAGAGCCAGTGACTAATATGAGCAGTGCTAAATAGGTGTTAATACACTGATTACGTGCCTTGAGCTATTGGCTTTAATTTCTTCTGTTTCAAAAATAAATAAAAATTAAGAACACTAACAAAAGCCTGTAAAATATTTTCCAGTGAGAAGATGGTTGCTGAAGATGTAAATGATGAAGGTTTCCTGTAGCTTTTGATTTTCTCTGAAGGACAAAAAAAAAAACTTAGTTCATTGAAATTTCCCCTACTTTTGTACATTAAAAATCAGTAAAAATTTGGATTTCCATGGGGTTTCATTTGATGTTATGTGAGATAGATATATCTGAATATTAAGGTAGTGCATTGAAAGACAAGTGAAGCGTGCTACTGCTCTACTACCAGCAAGGGACCATCATTACAATTTAATCAATTTTCAATGCATTGTACAAAAGTTTAACTTTTCATAATTTTGTTTAAATTGGCATTAAGGGAATGGTCTCCCTTTTTAACAACACAGTAAGCAGATAACTTAGTATCTCAATTTCTTCTCTTTAAAAATAGTGGCAAAATAACCTTGCTGTGTTGCTGCAAACACACATCCCATTAGCTGTAATATATTTATGTATTTAAAAGTGCTAATACCTTACAACGTGATCATTGTGGGTAATGCTCTTGAACAGTACCCATCTGATGTTTCATTACCTTTTCCACAAACTGCAGCAACCACTCAACTGGGTATCAGCCCCCATACACAGAAGTACATGAATGAAATTAGAATTTACATTTTCCAGTATTTTTTTTCCCCAAGGTGCTTGCTTTTCTGACTCATCCACTCTGCATTCATTAGAGCTGCAGCAGAGTTTAAACAGCCTGTGAGTGCAGGAGTCTGAATGGCTGAGCAATCTAACTGGACAGGTAAGGATTTTCTGTCTAAGCTGACTGACGTTAATTTTAATAATCCTAGACTTGTTCCCCTTAATGTTCCAGAGAGGCACCAGCAGAGTTCAGTCTTTTTTTACCTTGATTAGGAGTAACTTTGAATGCCTGCTGATCCCTGTGGTAAGGAGTTGCCTTGGTTGAAACAACATGGGATGGTGGCAGTGGAAATGTAAAGGGATGGTTTCACACAAGGGTGTTTGCTTTTCATGGCATATCTTCAGTGCTGTATTTTCTGTGTCTCAGCTGATCAAAATTGCTCTTTAAATTCCCAAAAAATAAGACCAGGAAAATAAAAAACTTAACAAAACAACAAACCAACAAACAACTCACAACAGTTTATTTGCCAGATGAATTTGGAAGCTTTTATGGACTTCCTCACTGCTGTGAAACACAGAATCCAGAACCGACATATTCTTAAGTATTAAGAATACATTAATTTTACATTAATTTGTGCATTAATTTGTAGTCACTTTAAGATTCAATTCATCTGCCTAAGGAAAGGTACTTTCATTTTCTTCAGCCTAACTAACACACAAAAGTTCTTCTGACAGCATTAATTTGTCATAAGGTTAACTGATATTCCTTGGGATCTTTGAAGGATGACATTCACTTTTTTAGATTCTAGAAACTGGCCCAGGTTTCATCCCAACACTTCAGAATAATTAAGGTAAATATTTGTACTTTGCTTCCCTTCAGTGCAGTTCATCCCACTTCTGCAATCACAGGCTCCACAACAGAATTAGGTGAGGATTTCTTAGAGGCATTTTCTCACATGCCTTTTTTTTTTTTTTTGTTTTATATACATCTATACTTACAATTGAAAAGAGAGTTTATAGAAAAATGTCATATCCCAAAAAGTAGATGCCTTCAGAGCAATTATTTGTTTCTGAACCATAAGTGGCCTGTTCATTCAGACTTTGATACTTTCCTATTTCTACAAGTTACTGTTAGATCTAAATCAACCAGTCAACCTTCAAACACGGAAACAGCTGATTTTGGAGGATCAAATTTTGTTGTAGATTGGCTCACGCATCAAAATTGGTAGTTGAATTTAGATTGCAGTCTTTTATAATATTTATTCAAGTTTTTAGAATGTGCTCAACACAACTCTAGGCCCTGAGTGTGTAAACTTACAAAGAGTTGACTTGATAGAACACATGAAAAGAAAAACCAAGTAGAAATTTTCATGTCCACACACATTAAATTTTTCACCTAGTTCAGCCCTAAATATGTATTTAGAGATTTGACCTGCACATAAAAATTGCCAGCTTTGATCTTATAATCTATTATCATTTATGTCATGAGGATCTAAGAGTTTGTGCACAACAGTATGTGATGGTACTTTTATCACTCATATTATATTTCTCTTAGGTTGGTTTTTATGCCTAGAATTATGTTTTTATGGAGACCTCCTTATTAGATATACAGCAGTCATGAACAAGAGGTATACACGATCCAGTTGTAGAATTGTGGGATTTAGGAGCAGTAAAGGTCACAAATATTAGTAGCAAAAACCTCTCTACACCATGTTTTAACCTTGACATTCAATGAGTGCAAATGTCAGTGATGTGTCACACCATTTTCTTCAGCCTTCTATCTCTTCCAGAACTAGGGCTGAAATTGCACTTTTCTTGGGTAACAGTTTGTTCTGCCACAAATGGAACTAATTTGATTGCAATTTTTATTTACTTTGGAGAAGGTGGTTGCACTTGCTAATCATACATAGCAAAAGCCCATTGACTGAGAATGAGATTTTGGCTGAGGAATTAGCTAAGGATCTGCTTTATTCTTTCACTGAGAAAGAACACGTTTTTTGTGTCTCTCACACCTGTAAGTGTATTTTTCTAAGTCCTCATTTCTCTCTAATGGCATCTTGTTTGTGGGGTAAATTCTCTAAGCTTCATTGGAAGGAAAATCATTGTCTTTTTATCCTCCCTGTGGGGAATTCATTCCAGTTGTTTACTGATATGTGTGGCAGACTGAATAAAATGATTCCTAATTAGCATATATGAAATAATCATTGGTCTATCTGGAGTCATAATTAATGCATTAGGAAGAATTTACTGAGTGTCAAGGAGAAAGACATTAGCATAAATGAGCTTATTTTAGATGGGCTGCAATTGAGACACCACTTTCCCCTAAGAATGTTTACCAAAATTAAGCAATAATAACATATCAATTTACTAAGAGCCATTAGTGTGTATGGTCTGAGCTATTAACTTCAGCCCTGCTTTGAGCTCTTTGATAGCTGAAGGAAGTTGGTGGCATCCCAGTAAAGAATAAATATAATAAATAAAGACCCAGTAGCAGCAGGCTTGTGGGGATGAGGAGTGGAGAGGGTCCGTGGAGGCACACAGAGCCTTTCTGCAATGTGCTCATGGACCTTGAACAAAGCAGGTGCTGCAGAATCTTACCACACTGCCTGAAAATGCTGGGGCTTTATTGATTAAAACATGTCCCTCCCGAGAACATAACCTGGAGACAACAGTGAAATAAAAATTATCCTTACACAAAAGTGCTTAAATATTCTCATTTCTGTATTGATGCTCTGTGGCAAACTGCAATACAAACTTCAATTATTTTCATACCTTTTTTCCTCAGTCAGTCACCAGGCATCTGTTTGCCTGAGAGTAAATTTTAATTTTTAGAGGACTCTGTACATTGAAGAATACATGTACTACCCAGGCAAGAGGTGAGATTCAGGAGAATTAAAAATAGGCTATATCTCCTAACAAGTAAGTTATAGAACATATACGTAATATATTTTAGTGTATTCATCATTATACTCAGAATGATTAAGTATATCAAAAGATGTAACTACAAATAGACCCGGACAGTGGGTCCATAAGCAAATGAGTCTGGCCTGAGATTAAACGTGAGGAACTGACTGGAACTGGTTCAATGTGCCATGTGTGACTGAAACTGGTTAATGTGCCATATCTGACTGAAACTGGTTAAATGTGCCATATCTGAATGAAACTGGTTAAATGTGCCATGTCTGACTGAAACTGGTTAAATGGGCCATATCTGACTGAAACTGGTTAAATCTGCCATATCTGCCTGAAACTGGTTAAATGGGCCATATCTGAATGAAACTGGTTAGATGTGCCATGTCTGAATGAAACTGGTTAAATGTGCCATATCTGAATGAAAAAGGTTACACCTGCCATATCTGACTGAAACTGGTTAAATGTGCCATATCTGACTGAAACTGGTTAAATGGGCCATATGTGACTGAAACTGGTTAAATGTGCCATATCTGCCTGCAACTGGTTAAACCTGCCATATCTGACTGGAACTGGTTAAATGGGCCATATCTGACTGGAACTGGTCAAATGGGCCATATGTGACTGAAACTGGTTACACCTTCAGTGTCTGACTCCAGAGAGAGCCACCTGGTCAGACTAGTGTGAAGTTAGTAAAAGTGGATTCCAGTCTCTCACTCACTTCGAGAAATGCTAATCCATTGCAGAATGACAAAATTACAGCAAGCCAGCAAGCTGGTATAAAATGTTTTAAGAAAAATTATAATCCCTCATTAATTCACATGGGGAAAACAACAGGCTGGTTGATATCTCCTTCCTTGTCCCCAGCTTCTTTATCTCTTTCCTTTCGTTTTTCCCATGAGACAAATTCTGTTACCTGCTTTAAATCTTTGCAGCAATTTTTGCTTCAAACTCTTTTCTGTTGACTTATAAATAATGATAAAATATGTATTATAATATTATATATATTAATATACATAAAATATATAATATTATATGATATTATATAATATAATACATTAAAACTATATAGAAAATATTCAGCATTTAAATATATTTAAATATACTTTATATAATATGTAAAATATTTATTATAAATATAATATAATAAATAACAAAGTAACATAAAATTAATAATATAAATATGTGCTATAATTAATAATAATAATATTTAATAATAATTTATAATTATTATAATAATTAATGACATTATATAATTGTAATATTTTATATTATAATAAGTAATAAAGTAACATGAAATAAATAATAATATAAACATGTGCTACAAATAATTAATTATAATTATAATATTTAATAATAATTTATAATGATTATAATAAATAATGATATTATATAATTATAATAATGATTAATAAATAACTACCACATTACCAGTATATTGACACGGTTACTGATGGTGAAAAACCACAACCATATATGTGTATATATAAATAAATCATAGTCTTTTTACAGCTCAGTTAGAATAGGTAAGTGTTTTGCTGGTCATAACATAGGTGCCTCATTAAGTGGTATGCAAGATGACTGCTAACATGGGAAAATGCCTCTTTTGGTTGATGAAATCTGTGTTGTCGTCATCAGAACATCCAGTACATTGATTCATTGTGGAACTGACTTCAGACAATGAATTAAAAAGAAGAAAAAACCAAGGCAGTCTTGATAATGCACCATGGTTCGGATGAAGGCAGCCGCTCAGATTACTGAGGAAACCAGTACAAAGTGCAAGAAAAACCACTAGGTTTTTTTTTTTGGTAGGGAAATTGTCAAAACCACAGTACTGGTAAAGAAAACCCACTTAGGCTAACTTGCTGCTGCCTTTATGCCTTCACAGACATAATATATTTAGCAATAAAAGCCTCCCCATGACCTTTTTTCTAATCACGTTGTGAGTCTTTGTACTGGTGGAAAGTGATTGTGATATTCCATTTTGTTTGTGCCCCTTGAGGAGGAGATGCCAGACCCAAGCTCCATTTCCAGAACTGCATGCAAGCCATTGTTACAAGAGCTGCTCAAAACCACCACTGACAGTGCTGACATTTTGGTCCAGTGATAAATGTTGGAGCAAAATGAGACTATTTCCTTCAGAAAGGTCAAAGCCAAGGGAAAAAATTAGTATAGCTCCTGTGTATGGAGTGAAGGTGGGCAGTTGGAATAAAGATTTGTCTTTGTTTCCCTTTTGTCCTTCTGAATAAGAGGATTATGGTGTTGTGCTTCCACAAAGTAAACTAAAAAGGAAGGATGGAAAGGACTCCTCAGGCTTTATATCCTTTCTGCCACTGTAAATGTTCAGTCACAGAAACACCATGGGCTATATTTCTGTATTTCTTCATATTAGTGGGTCTTAGTCCTCTGCTGCAACAAGGCCAGCACATTTGTTCATCTTCAGCATCTACTCAGGCTGCTTCTTTAAGATATCTTTAAGAGATTGATGTATAAGAAGAAGGATTAGAGAGTCCTAACTATCAAAAATGTAGTGGCTCTCAAAAGAGATTACTTTGTCCTTCTACTCCCACGTCCTCTTCTCATCTCGGCCAAACATCTCTTTTCTTTTGTTCTCACTTCTGATGGAAGCTACTAAAAAGGTTGGGAATTACCGCTCTGGTTTTGTTAACCTGAATTTTTGTAAGCTGTAAATAACTCTCAAGTTATGAATTTTTAGGCACAGTCTTCCTGGTAGATTGAAACACCTGAGCTCCAGGTACTTGGAATGGGAATCAAGATGTGCTTTTGTACATTTCTGTTTCACACTGACTTTCTTTGTAATTGTTTCTTTCAAACACTGCACTTGTTGGGCATTTTCTTAATAATATTTCATTCCTTTAATGTGCTCTGAAGTATTATTCTGAGAATCTTTGCTATCAGAAGCCAGGGTGACAGGTGTGGAGAATTACCCCCAGAAAATGTAAGACTTGTGCAAAACCTTCAACATTTTATTATTCCAAGTTGTGAAGATGTTACGCCTCACTAGTGGGAGACTGTTGGGGATTCTCTGTGTGAGATTTTCCTGTTCCAAGAGAAGCTTTAATAGATCTTGACATTATTGCTGCTCTGCATTCAGAATGAAACCCTTGTCCTCCCTGCCCCGTTTCTGTGATGACTAGCAGGAGATATTCCTCCTTTCAGTGGCAAGAACATCGCTTTGGTAATTCATTTCACTCTTCATCTCTGCTCTGCCCTCACCTCCGTTGATCAGATGTCACACAAAGGGCAGCAAACTTTCTTTCAGGAGAGAACTAGGTCAGGATTTTATTTAGTGTGTGCATGAAAAAAATGGAGAATGAAGGATCCTTGGTGATGTGAGTAAGGAAGCAGCCACACAGGCAGCCACAAACCTTTCTCTATCAGACACAGAACAAGTAAATTCCTTTTCAAACAGTGGCTGAATTCACTCCTGACATTTAGCTAACTCCCAGGAGTTGGAGCTGTTTGCAGCTTTTGGCCCTGCTGGTGGTATCTCTCTTAGAGATGTCTGCACTTTTGCTAATCTGACTTCAAACCCCAGCACTCTGATTTGATTTCACATTTGCTATGTAATTGCAACTTAAGAATGAAAATGCTTTTATAATATAATTCGTAAAGCAGCTTATGGTCTTGCACAATCAAAATGGTAAAACAGAAACAGCTCCCTGCACTTTGAAATGTGTACTAAGCTAATGAAAAATTACAGCATCAGAGAATGCTGAGGGGTTGGAATGGACCTTTAAAGATCATCTAATCCCAACCCCTGCCTGCACGAGGGGAAGCAGAGTGGCAACCTGTTCCAGAACAGCCACAGCTTCCATCAGGGAGTGTAACTTCTAGGAGACTCTGGGAACTCTGAAATGCTTGATAACAGCAACCCAAATTACTCTGGGCAGTGACTAAAATTAGCAGTAATTGATACATGTGGTTTGGATCATCATAAATTGTGTGTCATCATCAATGGTATATGAGATATGGCAAAAAGCATTTCAGTTTTTAAGCAAAATGTATTGGTTCTGCACGTATTGGGTCCCTGATTCAAAACTGCTTTTAGTTTAATGCATGGGATCCTGCACTTCCAGGATTGTATTTTTTTAAATAAATTCCACACTGATTGGACCGCGATACCTTATTTTTAACGGAGACCTAACCATATATGCAAGGTGTTGTGAGAAAATTTGCACAACTGATCAGAGCTTCCTCCAGCCCCATGAAATTCACTTCAGTCCATCCAGAAAGAGTGGATCCAAAAGCTTTTCTGCTCTGAATGATTGTCCAGCCAGAAGAGGGTTAATTTCTGCAGTAACCAGCAAGGGGCATGGCCAGGATCCAGAGATTATTCTGTACCCCTTCCCGTCATTTGGAGGATATCTTCAATGCATAGTGCAGCCTTAAGTGACACAACTGGCTGTGTAATTAATCACTTAAAGTCATTATTTTTCCTACCCATGACATGAAACTGGACAGACTGGGGCATCAACTTCATTAATCACTTAAAATCATTATTTTTCCTATCCATGATACGAAACTGGACAGACTGGGGCATCAACTTCATCACTTCCAGAGCATCCAGAAACCAAGAGCTGTTGTTTCTCAGTCTGCTCTTCCTGAAATGCTGTGTGCCATCCTGTCCCTGCCAGCACCCCCTGTGCTTTGCACGTCACTCTGAGGTTACCCACGCCAGGAGATGCAGCTGGCCATGGTCTGCCCCTGCCTCAAGGCTCTCTGGAGGGCTCTCCAGCCCGTTCAGAGGCTACCAATGGTATATTCATATCTGTGCCTTGCTCCCAATCCAGTTTTTACTGGCAGGCAGCTGCTTTAGCCTCTTTGGAGATGTGGAGATCCACAGAGCAGCTGTATTATTAAATCCTGACTAGTGTGGTTCTGAACACGCAGTTTTTGGGGTTTTTTAATTAAGCACATTTTCATGGAAATGGGAGGGTTTGTTCTATGGAAAACAAAGAAGTGGTGTATTATTCTTCTTCACCCCACTCCCAGTATGTTGTGGCAATTAATGAAAATTATTATTCTTCTGTCCCCTCCCACTTAATGGACTCTCATGCTTAAGCACAGGAGTGTGAACTTGCAGCATAAATGAGTGGATGCTGCCAATAAAAATCCTGCCCTGCGTTCAGTGGCTGTGCATGTGTCACCTTCCCCCATCATTAATTTTCAGGCACTGAGATTGCAGTAATTTCTGCTTGTTAGTGGCATGTTGGTGTGTTTATTACTCCTGCAGTGGAGCTCAGGACTATTTCTCATCTCTTTTAGCAGCGCTCATCACCACCTCAATATCTACAGACAAGCAAAGCTGCTCTAAGACCTGAAGAAGTTGATGCCTAGAGGAACAAATTTTCTGTTAATAATTCTTCAAGCAGCAACAGTATTTCAGACTTCAATATGAGAGTTGTGTGGATTTCAAACTAAGCATTTTTAAGGGTTATTCTGTTCCAAACAGTGATTGCTGATTATGTTTTAATTCTTGTCTTTGGGAAATAGTTCAGTTGTATTCCTGACTACCTAGGAGCTTTGTGTTCTCATAAATGTGATGGAGAAGATGCTAATCCTAAAAACCAGTGCACTGTCACCCTTCAGTGGTTTCCTGCCTGTTTGATGCACCATCCACGTTCATTTCCCAGTAATATCAGCCACTTGTGAGCCACTGTGGGCTCTGGGCAGGCCCTGAGCGTGCAGGAATTGCAGGAATTGCTGGGAATTGCTGAAATTGCTCTGTGCTGGAGCTTTCTGTGGCAGAGCATTTGCAGAAGAGCCCGACCTGGCTCCGTGGCCAAAATATGGTGACTGGTTGATGCACAGATGCCTCTTGGTCCATGCTGCGGTAGGACGTGGACTCCTCTTTCATTCTGCATGAGCACAGTGAAAATTTGCCTTGAAACCTGGATTCAGGAAGATGCTTGACCTGGATTTGTGAGGGCTGCCCTTCAGTGAAAGCTGTCTGGGGAAGCAGGGACCCTCCAGATCAGAGCCCCTCTGGTGAGGAGAGTCTGTGTGGGGGGCACCATGAGGCCCATGCCCTGGAGCAGCAGAGTGTCACCATGGTGTTTTCTGAACAATCCTCTTTGCCCAGGGTTTTCTCTTGGGAAGCTGAGAAGCCTCAGAGAGGAATGAAAACAATAATTATCTGATTGTTGCTCCTGGATTTGCTGCTTTGGAATGTGGCTTGGGCATTGTTTACCAACAGGTGAATGTTTGATTGGTTCCATGTGAATTGTTTTTAATTAATGACCAGTCATGGTCCGGCTGTGGTGAGGCTCTGAGGAGTAACGAGTTTTTATTACTCATTCTTGTTAAGCCTTTTTGCCTGTATCCTTTATCTTTCTTTAATATAGTTTTGGTATAGCATTCTATGATATGATATGATACATGATATTATATAATATGATATATAATATGAAAGATAATATAATGTAATATACTATACTATATTATACTATACTATACTATATTATACTATACTATACTATACTATACTATATTATAATATACTATACTATACTATAAATATTATATGATATATACTATAATATAATATAATATAATATAATATAATATAATATAATATAATATAATATAATATAATATAATATAATATAATATAATATAATATAATATAATATAATATAATATAATATAATATAATATAATATAATATAATATAATATAATATAATATAATATAATATATCATGTTATCTGTCATATTATATTATATTATATGACATATAATAAATAATATATATTATATATTATATAATTATATATAATATAATATAATACAGTCATAATATATATAATATATTATATTTTATATAGAATAATACTTATATCTGAAAAGTGCCAGAAGATTCACAGATTGTTGATTGCACCTTGGCCTTAGGATCCTTCCTGAACGACCCTTCCCAGGTAAATTGCACGGAACTGATTTTATTGCTCCAGGAAGCCACAGGGAAGAGGCAGGACTGCCAGGCCTTGAAGCAGAATTTTGCAGGGGCCCAGGTGATGTGTGCCAATAAAGCCACAATGACATAATGACACTCTGCAGTACTGTACACCAATAGCTCCTGATGGTTTTAACAGGATAAAGTGGTTTTGGTGTCAACTGATGGATGGGGCTCTTTAAAAGCAGTGTATCCCATCTCAGTGCTGGTGGAAGTTTAAGGTTTCCTGGTACAGTAGATAATACAAAGAGTATATAATTTGCATCTGTTATGATTACACATTTCCATTTGATGATTCACACAAATGGAAAATTATTGCATCCAGTTAAAAAGGCTAAAAATCCCCCAAAATAAGAGGTAACTAATATTTGGGTAAATTTTGAAGCCAAATTAAGTATTTTACAAACATATATGCATGTTTAGAATACGTATATGAGTGTCCAAAGGGGAGCCAGGAGGATGGTGAAGGGTCTGGAGGAGAAGCCTTATGAGGAGAGGCTGAGGTCACTGGGTCTGTTCTTTCTTTATAAAGAAATTACCCCTCTAATCTGAGCAGACATAAGTGTTACCTAATTCAAATCCAAATTTAAGAAGTGAGAAACTTTCCTCCATTTGTATTTTGTGTATGAATTCGTGTATTTTGTAGTTTTAAATGAACTGTTGTTATGCTGCCCTTTTACTTACCCTTCTTATAGAATTAATATGGAGTCATCCACAATGAAAACATTACTCATATCCTTCTGTACTTTGAAAAGAATGGAAAGGATCCTTCCTCTTCATTCTTATTTTCAGAAGGTTGTCTAAATCTGAGGAGTGAGAGCAGCAGGATCTGAATGCTGTCCTTGCTTTTGTCACTTCTTCAGAAGCTTTTACCATTGTGAGGATATTCAGTGATTCTGGACTTCCTACTGCAGATAGTTTGTTAATATTTACTATCAACTTGGGATTCTTAAGTAGGAGGTTGTATTCAGATCAAAAATATTGCTTCTTTACAATCATTATTTCCATCCCAAAACTCTAGAAAGAAGCTCTGCAAAGCCACACACAGTGTTTTGAGCCTAGCTTTAGTTAGCACTGCATGTAACTGCACAGAAAAAAATGTACTTCGTGTTCTTCCTACTACAGAACTTGTGATAAATATTTCAAATGGCAACGGTGTAATTATCTTTGATTAGTGACTGTGCTAACTTTAAAAAAAAAAAAAAAGGTAAAGCAGATGTTGATTACCAAGCACTAATGTAGTGCTTTCATGCACAGCTATAATTCTGCTCATGAATATACATTAATCTTATGCACCAGTTGTTGTCATTATCTACAATCAAAAGACGCAAACCAAAGCTGTTTCATTCTGGAAATGTTTATGAAATGTAAAGGAAGCACATCAGTGACCACAGTGCAGGATAGTTCTGGGTTATACAAAATACTGCACTGCCTTTTGAGGTTTGCTGGTCAATTTTTATTTTTATTTTTATTTTTCACAATCAAAATGTTCTGAAATAAACTCTTACAGAGAAGGTAGTAACCAGAATAACATTAGAGAGAGATGAGAGTGCAAGAAAATGTGGAAAGAGGCTAGAAACAGCAGAGCTAGGAAATTATGTATGATGGGGTGTCACCGTGATATTTCCTGAAAAATCTCTTTGCCAGGATTTTTCTCCTGAGAAGATGAGAGGCCTCAGAACAGAAATGTAAACAATAATTATCTGATTGCTTGGAACGTGGTCTGCAGTTGCTCACCAACAGGTGCATCTTTGATTGGTGCCATGTGAATTGGTTTTAATGAATGACCAATCCCAGTCCAACTGTGTTGGACTCTCTGAGTCTGTCACGGGTTTTTATTCTTCATTCTTGTCCAGCCTTCTGATGTCTCCTTTCCCTTTCTTTGGAATAGAATAGAATAGAATAGAATAGAATAGAATAGAATAGAATAGAATAGAATAGAATAGAATAGAATAGAATAGAATGGAAATCAGCCTTCTGAGAACAAGGAGTCAAATTCTCATCTCTCACCTCACCTACTGGGGACCCTCACAACACCCCGACAATGGGGAAGCCAGGTGATGCTGTCACACGAGAAGGGGATATTTCCTCAAGCCCTTGGTGTTTGGTTAGTCTGTGGGCACCCAGGGAAGCTGAGCCCCCTGTGCCCAACCAGCCTGTCAGTGCCCCATTGTGGGCACCCTTTCCTGAGCAGCCCTGCTGGGTTCAGAGCCAGCCTCAGTGACTGGTGCAGGGTCCCACACCAACAGAGCCACCTCCTCCTGTGTCCCCACACCTTTCTGTGGCTGTTCCCTGCTGCCAGCTGCTGGGACCCAGGACATTGCTCTGGCTGCCCTGGAGGACTCCAGACCCTGGCAGGGGCTCAGAGACCTTGGCACGGAGTCACAAACACCTGTGCCTTTGATTTTAGCCCATGGAAACAATTACCAACTTTGTGTGAGGAGTTACAAGCCACAAGGGTTTGAGTAGAATGACAGTGAATGTGTCACAGGGTGAAAAAGTAGAATTTTGGGGATTTAGAATGGGGGTTCAAGGGGCAAGATGGAGGAATCTGGGCGTCTCTAGTCCTCCTTGTCCTTCTTCTTGTCTTCCATCTCCTGCTGTGATGGTGGCACTGCTGGATTGGTTTAGAGTAGAGACAGACTGTCTGACATAGGTGATGGTATTGGAAAATTATTGTAAATAAAGTACAGGTAGTTCTTAGTATAAAAAGCCAACACCACCCCAAGGGCAGGGACTGTGCCACAACCTGACCTGCTGGACAGACCTCAGCAGGTCAGACAAGGAATGGAACAGATAAGGGAAAATAAAAGCAGAGCTGAGGAATCCAAACTTCTTCTTTGGTCGTGGGGCTGGGAAAAAAGATTTTTCAACACCTCAGGAGCCATTTCAGCAGACAGCAACAGACCCGAGAGCCAACCACTGCCAGCAGCCTTGGACGACTCATACTACCAGTTTATGGGAACATTATTAATAAAACTGGGACAGGTTAACATTCAAGGGTTGCCTGGGATAGTACCTGACTGCAAAAACATTTTCACAGCAATAATTCAAAGTTAGCCTGAGACAATCACTCAGTACATGTACAGTTCTTATCCAAGGCATCCCAACTGGCGAGAAGACAGGTTCCACCTGTTGACTGACCCCAAAAATAACATTGGATTCTTCCCTGACCTCTCCCCATTCTTTACTCACTTTTAGACTATTTCTTTACATTTAGATGGAGCTTGGGTGACTTTGGCCACACATGGTGCCCTCTGAGGGGTGCCTTGGAGGCAGCATTACCTCTGAGGTAAGCTTGGGATGGAGATGTGTGTCAGCATTACACCTGAGGAGAGGAAATTCACCCTGGCTGCTGGCTCAGCAGCAAGACATGCTCTTTTATGGCCCTTGGCTTGCAGTTGCTGTGCTGTTTAGCAGCTAAAAGTACCACTGAGTTTCCTTCTCTGCAGCACTTTTGGCAGAGCCTTGTTGGGGTACCTGATGATGGTTCCCCAACATCTGGGCCTCAGGCTGGGCCTCTTATCTGTTACATTCTTTCTCCTGTCCAGGGAGACCCTCCTGGAGCGGTCTTGTGTCAGGAAAGAGAGACACACTGGGTTCTTTCAGTCTCCAGGTTCTTGTTATTGGTATCTTATTTAGAGTTTTGCATGCTGTCCACACCAGGCTCAGCGCACTGAAAAAGCACTGCAAAAATGGCCAACAATCTCCTGGTACAAGGTCTTTTAAAACTAAACTATCCAATTAAGAGCTGACACCTGGATTATTTTCCCTTTTAACCCAATAACTGATCCCAAAGAGCTGCAATGGGGACTTTTCTGCCCAATTACAGAATGCCACCCAAACCCATGGAGAAGGAGGAAGAAGAAGCATGAAGAAGAAACCCAGGATGACACCCTGTGCCCTCCATCTTGCTGCCATCCACAACAGACTAAAAATCCCAAACCATCAATTTCTCACCCAGTGACACACCCACACTACTCTCTATAATCTATTTCACATTTCTGTGGATTCCAGCCTATCTTGAAGTCTGGGAAACTTTCTCCATGGATGAGGGTCAGAGTCAGTGCTGCCCTGGGGGTCAGGGCACCCAGAGCAGACACAGAAATATTCCCTGTAGTGCCCTGGGTTCCCACAGAGCCTGGCTTTGGTGTCTTCACTCTGTTCTATCCTCCCTTTAGTCCCTTTTAGATTTTGTTGTGTCAGGAAGTGGAGCATGCTGGCTGCATTCCATCCAGGCAGCAGCAGCCACATTCCCCCTGTATTTTCCACACTGTTATAACTGTGTCTGTAACTTGCCACTTCTCTTACATTATAACCCCAGTCGTTCTCCCACAGGTGCAGTCCCAAACAGTGCCTGAAAACAGGAAATAAAAACTCCCAGAGTAGTCTAGGGAGGGAAGGAGAAAGTGACCCAGTGGTAAAAAGGTGTGAAAATAAAGTGCCTGGGTTAGGATTTAAATAATGTTATACATTCAGATATATCATGATGTATATCACGATATCTACTTGTTATCAGCATCTGAACTAATTGTCTACTTTTGTATTCTAAGGAATGAAAAAGCTGCTTCTGGAGCACAATTCATTTCTCCTTGGAGTGAAGATGCAAATACCAGCAGAGTACTGTGCTCCAGAAATGCTCATTTCTCTCTGCTGGCCCCCATGTGAGTTTACTGGGCTAGCAAAAATGTGAATGGCTAAAACTGGGGACATCCAAAATAAAATTAATCTCATTATTGGGGTCCTCCCCAGCTCCAACTCTATCTCTGTATTTGTTGTAAAGTTAAAAAATAGCAATGGAAAGCTGCAATTAAAATCAGAAGCGGTAAAAACCATGTCACCTTGAGCAACAGCAGGTTCTGGAGAACTTCTGCTGTGCTGCACTTTCTCAATTTGTGCACCCCAACTGAGCCCTGTGCAGGCTGGGGTGCTGGGCTTGGCATGGCCTGTGCTGCTCCCTCCTGCTCGTTTCCACATCAGCTCCGGTTTCTGCGTCCCATGAGCTGGGAGCCGAGGAACACCAGCACTGCAGAGGTCTGAAACCCTCTGAGGAGCTCGGAGCCACAGAGCCCACATGGAGCATTTACCTCTTTGGTTGCTTTTTGGATTGATCTGAATCCTGTGGTCCTTCAGGGAGCACAGGTCTTTGTTCGGTACTAGGCCATACCACACGTGATTGAACCTGCCAGATCTCTCTAATAATTTATTAAGTATCAGTTTTCTTATGCAATTTTTAGGGCAATCTGTATGTGAGGATTTAATTGGGAAGGTGCTTTCCTTTCTTTTTTCTCTTTTTTCTTTCTTTTTTTTTTTTTTTTCTGTTTTCTCCTCCAAATAGTCACAGAAAGTAGGAACAAGAACTCACTGCAAACCAGTTGTGGAAGAGTACAGCCAGCAGACTAAGGCCTGTTCCGAGCCTTCATTTTCCTCTCCCGTTATTCTGGCTGCTCTTTGGCAGAGCAAGGCAGACATCTGGGCTCTATTTCTAACCCAAATTCTTTTCCACAGCCCTGCGGCAGCCTCTAAGATGGCAATTGATGGCAGCACTGTACAACCTAAACGTGTCTGTGAGCTGCAGGAGCTGGGGGGGTTACTCCCCTGGGTTTTCTCAACCAGATCTCAAAGTTTTCTCAACCAGATCTCAAAGTTTCTTCCATACATTCTGTGTTTTCCTGCAGAGCTGAGCCTGACAAAAAACTCTCAAAAGGCACTGAGGATGCGGACAGTGCTCAGCGTTGTGGCAGGGACAGAGGCACTGGGCTCCTCTCTCCTCCACACAACAGTGCAGGAAGGTGTTTGCATTTCACAGCATATTGCTTCACCCCACAACCCAGTCCCATCAAGTTCTTATATTCAAAATAATCATCATTTCCATCACTCTGAAGGCGTAAATCCAACCTAATCTCTTCACATGGGTTTTCCTTGTATCCACCAACCAGAAGTGCAAAATGTCATGGTTTGGCTTCGCCAAAAGGTACTGTAAATATTCTTACTGAGAGCAGAGGGAGGAGAAAGCACAGTTTCAAAGCAAGTTCTGCTGGCTATTTTTTGACAGCGCAGATTTAAAGGCGCTCCCAAGAACAGCAGTGTGATTTCCTCTGCTGGCAGGATTTGGTCTCGTGGTTTTAAACGGACTCGGTGTTTTGCCCTTGCAAAAAGGGCAGAAAGAAAAAGGAAAGGAAGAAAATTGTTTTGTACTCGTCTTTGAAAAAGACTAGACCAAGAAAATAATGAAGAGCTGATAGAACTGGGAAGCACAGTGGCTCAGGATTGCTGGCTGTGCATATTTAATCTGTCCAGATAAGGCCAGGAAACACTTGGTTCTGATTTTCCTTTCAATAATTTCACATCTATTTGATAGCTCTGAATGCAGTAGTAAGCCTCCTATTTTAACTGCACATGAGATGCATTTCAGGTCTTATTCACAATTCTGGCTCCACAGCTCAGGACTGTCACTATTAAAAGATTGAACAAATGTACAAGAATTATTAATTCCTCAGAATAAAAGCTCACAATGAAAACCCAAGCCAGCGGGTCTGTAGGATGCTTAAGCTTGCCTAGCACACTAGGATTTTTTTTGTACTAAGTAAAATTACCCTTTTTTTCCCAGGTGGCATCCAGGACACAGCTTTTTCAAAAAGCCGCTAAAACTCATCCAGCCATTCTCTTTTTTAACACATTCTAGGAGAAGGGAGGGAGCAAAGGTAAGCTGTTGCCTTTGTGATGTTCTCAGTTTGTTAAACTAGATTCACCATTGTATCTGGCCCCCTTTTTAGACTTCTTTATTCTCCCTAGGCTTCCAATTTAACTCAGTGACTGAAGGCAGCAAAATGCTGGTTTCACAGCCCTGACAAGAGAGCTTAGTTCAGTAAATTTGGCATTTAAAATTGTCCTATGCTCCCAAACTTGGGGCTTGAGTACAGTCTGAATAAGATTCTTGAACTTTCTGAGATTATCATCCTGTGGGATGGAGAGGTTTTCTCCAATTCACTGCATTATACATGTAAGAAGAATGAGGTCCAGGTGCTTTGTTGGAGTTACTCTTTCTGGGAATGTGCTCCTTATCTGGTTCATGTGGACAGTGCATTTCCTCTGCCTGCAGAATAGAATTGTATCTGTGCAGCTCATTTGATTTCTAACTCTCGTGTATAACCAAGCAGTACTTTTCTTCCCCTTTCTCATTAACTGAACTCGATATATAATTGTTGATATTTTCTACACGGTGGCTGCATGCCCATAATGATGGGGTTATAACACTAGCTCAGCTGGGTTTCATGTAATACTTCACAGTCAGTGGCTTTCACTTTTTCATCAGGAACACACTGGAAAAAAAAAAAAAAGAGGAATGTTCCCCCATTTGGCACAATAAATCCCGATATGCACATTCAGAGAGCACTGCAAAGCCTGACCTCACTTCTGTAGGTGCAGAGAACTTTTGGACCCAAGAAGATGGGGCACATTTGCTCCGTTGTGTGGGACAGGTTTATGCCCTGGGGCTCCACAGGAACAACTGCTTTTTCCTGGGCCAGAACCAGATCCAAACCCTGTGTCCTCTGGAATGCAGAATCAGAGAATCAGGTTGGAAAAGACATTGAAGATGATGGGGTCCTACATTAACCCACCACCTCCAATGTTCAGCCCCACACCATGTCCCCAGGTGTCACATCCGTGCATTGTGAACACTTCCAGGGATGCTGATTCCATCACTTCCTTGGGCACCCTGTCACAGTACCTGATGCCCTTTCTGTTGCTTTGTTTTTTTAAGTTTTTTAAGATTTCTGATGTTTACATTCTTGTAATGAACTTTTTCACGCACTTTCTGTAAATAACTCATTGTTTTGCATTCTTTCATGGAAGAAGACGAATTTGATGGACTGTTGGTTTGTTTAGTGTCATTGGAGAGGTGGCACTGTCACCCTCCAATCCTCTGTCACTTTTGGGAATCTGTAAATGCTGGAGTCAGAATTTTAAAATTCTCTTTTTTACCTCGGAGAGCTGCGTGTCTGTGCCGTGTTATTTCGTCTCCTAGAGCGACACTCTTCCAGAGAGGAATTTTTTCCTAATAACCAATTAAAACCCTCCTTGGCACAACTTGAGGCCATTTCTTCTCCTCCTAGCGCTTGTTCCTTGGAGGAAGAAGGCTGATTCCCACCTGTTTGTAACTCCTGCCAGGGAATTGTGAGGAGGCAGGAGCCCCCCTGAGCCTCCTTTTCTCCACGCTGAGCTCCCTCAGCCTCTCCTTGTGTTCCCTTCCCCACCCCTGTGCCCCTTCTCTGGACCTTCTCCAGCACCTGACCCAACACACGGCTTGTCAAGTTCTCTCACCTAACAGTTTGTGCAAAAAAAGGGACAAAAATATAAAAGCAGAGGCTGCATTTTGAAATGTATCATTTATTACTATGCTCGGTATTACACCAAGAGCATATGGATGAATGCAAGTTCACTTGTAACGTTTAACAAAGCCTGGTTAATGAGTCAGAGGCAAAATTCATAACATAATTGCACTTGCAAAACAAATGTGCTATTATTTGCTGTTCATTTAGAGCAACCCTTCCTGAATAAACAAGTAGAATATTTACACATTCAAGTCTCTGTGTCTAATTGTGTTTGTGCATGTAGTTACATATTGCAATTACTGTTCATTGATGCTATGCATGCATTTCTTAAAATCTAACTTCATAAATTTATATCTAGTTTTATTGCCTCACAGATATATCTGAGGCTCATGCGTGGATATATATATTTATTTTATTTTTTCTCAGACAATTACTTTTGACTAAAGGTGTCCCAGTCAGACCCACCAGTTATGTACTGGTTTCTCTTCCAGAAAGGACCATATGGTGAAAACCAGGAGAAAATTCAGCCTGTCCATTGCACAAGGAAGTGAAGCAAAGGATATTCACATGGAAAATGAGAAGGAGGCTGAACCTTAAAGTTTGGGGTAGGTTTTAGTAGTAGCTGGGATTTTTCCTTGACTAATAGCAATTCATTCAAGTGTGATCTTGCAATGACCCTGAGTCCTACTGCACAAAACTCTATGCTCAGACCTTTCATGAGGGCATTTAAAGAAAGCACCATTTTCCCCTTTAAAAGTTAGGTCTTTTATGGCTGCCCCATAATGGAGTTTAAGCAGTACTAACCTAGTCCACATCCTAAAAATTGGCCTTTTCCCCCAAGTGAATAGCGTTCGATTTTGATTTTAAAATGCAGACGACTTTAGAATTACAGTTAAGGACTGTATAGAATGATACCTGGAGTACAAAATACGAAATGAGAATTAAAATACAATCTGGTAAGGCATAGGAAGGCACAGCACTCTTTAAAATAGCCTTAGTCAGAATACCTCAAACTATTGAAAATATGCTTTAATTCCACCACTTAAGAAGGTAATCAAGTCCATAAATTACAGGTAAGGGGGGGATAACTGATTAGAAATCTGAAAAACTGCAAAGTGACCAGCAACCAGAACAAGACATGGAAACCTTAACTAAAAACAGAGCTATTAAAATGTGGAAATTGCAGACTCTGGACATGCCAAAAGAAAGAATATGTCATAGCAGATGAAGATTGTGTCACCAAAAATCTTCAAGCTTCTTTTCTCTTCTTATGTATGACTATGATGATATATATAAGTATCCAAGAAATGTTAGTGTTGGTGAACTCTTTGAAAAGTTATCAGTCCTTGGTGGCAGATCTATGAGAATAAAAATCTGAATTTCTGTTCACATCATTTGTAAGGATAAAGAAGGAGAATTTCAAGGGAAAAGAGTTAATTTCTTGCCACCTTATTCTTCCCCTTTTGTGACTGAAAATCTTTAATTTGGGCTGGGAAATTTTCATTTAGTCATATTTTGCTCCTGGAAGATATTTATTTTTTTTTAACTTTTTAAAAACTTTAAAGGAAAAAAAATTATTTTCTTATCTTTTTTTTTTTTTTTTTTTTTTTAATTTCCTGAACATGAGCATGCCAGTGGGGCTGTTTGGATTACTATTTGAAAATTCCTCAATCTCTTTGCAGAATCATGTTGTAAAGAATAGTGAGAAAGATAATCAGCAGAGCTAGTAGGGGAGAGTTTCTGTGAGGTGTTCTGTGGTTCTAGGGTTAACATTACAAAATTACTGAATAAACCAAGAGCAGGTAACTTCTTTGATCCCTTTCCCTAGGGATATGTGCAATCCAGACTGCTACACCACATACATGCACTGTTCTAAAGGACCAGCACCATAATATTGGGGGGGATGTTATAGTATTTATCCAAACATATCACATATGAAATAAATTTCAGAAATGCACCTCACTGCACAAGATTCCAAATCACTTTATGGAATCATTTTAAATTATTCTGGAAATACAGGGCAAGCCTGCTGGTGCTTGGGAAACCACCTTGGCGGCATTCAGCAGCACACAGGTCCCAACTCCTAGAGAAACCACTTTAGGTTCTTTTAGAGAGGGCTGGAGACAGGGTAACTCAGAGGAAGTCAGGAAGGAAAACAGTGGAGGACACTGGCTGGAAAGGGTATCTCGGGACAGACAGACAGACGGACATCCTTGCTGCGTTAGCCCCTTGATGGCTCCTTTGGTGCCCACAGGAGAGGGACACTGAAGCACCACAGCAACCACTGCCTGTAACTGTGCCTGGAGAATATTTTTCTAACCACAGAATGCCCCAAAGCTGAACTTATTGTTTTTATTTAAATGGCTAAATCAAAAATATTGATTCCCAAAAGCCTTCCCCAGTGAGTATTAAGCCTGCAGATACCTGCTTGTCCACTAACTAGGAGACCTCAGTAGTTGTCCATTGAGCCAACACAGAGCCTTCTCTTAGTGAGCAGCATGGTGTTAATCTCCAGCTGGATTCAGAATCAGATTTTTCCTTTCCCACAACACCTGCAAAGACTGTTCAAATGAATGTACTTAAAACAGAAAGCCAAGTGAGATTTTGTGCTGAGGACAGGGGAAAGGAAGAAGAAATGTGTCGTGCATTTCCCTTATTTTTTACTCAGAACCTGCTGTTTATAGGTTCCACCCAGAGGATGAGAAACTGAGCTTCAAATCCTCCTATTGTTTGTTTAGAGCAGGAGTTTGTTTCTAGGAGCATGTGCTTCTACAGTCTGAGATAAACTTCTTACCATCTCTGCCATCAAAGCCTTCCTGCAGCCCTTTCCTTCTCAGGAGGTGAAACTTAAGCCCTTCTTTTTAGGCTCCCCTGCCAAGGGTTTAGACAATTGAGACTGCAAGCATCTCTGGATTAATAAAATTTCAGCACTTGTGTTGAGAAGATTTATGGCGTGGATAATAGCAGGGCACTTAGGGTTAGGTGTGGTGATGCTGTGCCTGGCTCTCTTACGTGGACCAAGTCACTGGGATGGTTGCTTTGATCCTCCCTGGTTAGAAATCCAAGTGGTGTCTCAAAAAATCTTTAAGTTATACCACAGTTTGCAGTGGGAAATAGAGAAAAATATCTCCAATATAAAGTAGAGGTTGGAGAGGAAATACAAAATAAAACTGCTTAGGACATTGTGGTGAATGCAACTATTCATGCTTAGTTTTTATCTTGATGATTGTGAGAACTGGGGTGGCTTCAGCATGTCCTCTCCTCTCAAACGACAGAGCTGTCACAGGAGCCTAAGACCAGATTTTCTTCTGTTTGAGACACAGAATGCAGTCAGCTCTGGCATGGCCCACTTCTGCTGAGCTCTGGGTTTGGAGAGCCCTCAGGGAGCAGCAGCACCACAGGGACACAGCCCAGTCTCTTCTTATCCTTACCTGCAGTGCAGATTAAGACAGGGCAGCGCACTCTGCAGCCTGGCTGGGAGGGCTGCCTGGGACAGACAGTGCAGTGGTGGGGTTTGTGACAGACACACTCTGAAATCCACCCGTGGAAAATCACAGGTTCCTGGTTTTCAGCATCCCTGCCTGACTTCCAGCCAGAGCCCTGCAGATGAGACACTCTCTCCAACTACCCATCACCTCGCTGTCCCAGAGGGAAATCTCTGGGGGAAGAAATGGACAGGAATGACAGGAGGTTTCATTGCTCTGGTCTTAATACGTCAATGAAATAAGATTGTGGAGGATGTTTAAACAGAAGAGTTTCTCTTGCTGAAATATTGTCTGGGCAAATGGCATCATTAGCAACTAATTAACAGCGGAATATTGGCAGTTCAGTAAGTGCAACTGTGTGGCCCATACCTGTAATTTTGTAAGGCTGCCTTTGGCAAGCAGAGTCAGCTAGAAGTTAATACTATGCATGGGCAATGAAAAGAAAACAAAATTACAAACAGGGAAATCCTATTGTGTTTCCTTATGACAGCTCATTTTGTGTATTTAAAGAGGAGCATCTTGAGAAAAGAAAGTGCATCAATGTGCATGGATGCTGATTCTGCTGTACAACAGGTTTTTTGTTATAAAAGGGCTGAGATCTACTTGGACTGGCGCTTTGAAGTTCATTCTTTTATCAGTCATAATCTCAGAAGAAGAGGAACATTATTTTGGATCTCAGCATAGTGAGAGACTACACATTTCCCTTTTTAGATTTTGCAATAGAAAAGGTGAAGTATCCCCTTTGGTACTTCTGCAATATACTTTCTTCCTCACTAGAGGAGGAAAACTCATGTATTTTATGATATGGCAGGCCCATGCAGAGAGAGCCAGGAACATGCAGGGGAATGTGGAAAGGGACTGGTGCTCTCAAAGATCATTTGAACACTTTGTACTTTATCTGGTCTTCATCAAACCCACCATATTACAATCTAAAATCCTCATCATCTTCTCAAAGAACATGCAGGATGGGAAGAGGAAATTTTTCCCAGTTTGTGCCTACACTCCCCACCAGAAAACAGATGGATGGCTTGCAGTGCACAGGGTAAGGAATGTACCCAAGCTGAAACTGTGAACAATGCTCGCTTGCATTTATAATGGCAAGGTGGAACAGATGGTGACAACTGAGTTGAATGTGAACAGTCCATTGAAATAACCTAAATTGTCAAGCTATTCCTGTACAGCAAGCAGTGTATGCACCATTCACACAAATTGAAAGTAGCCTTCACATTATTGAATCACTTGGAATTGCCTTACATTGTGAGTTATGCTGGCCTGATAGGATTCTACAGAGTGTGAGATGTTTCATTTTGGTAGCTGTGAATGCTCCAAAGCCAGGGAAAATCTCTCACAAGTTAACAAAAAAATCCATAACCATTCTACTGTCTGATTCATGGTGTTGTAGAGGAACTTCTGGGCAGATATTTAATGAGATTAACAGGATTAACAAAAATGTCATGTCTTCAGTTTTAAGCCCAAGGACAGACTGTTTTTATCAATAGTCTCCAGATCTTCGAGGCAAGGCAATAAACCAGATCAAAATAGGTTCCACCAAAAATATTGTTTTCCACTTTTGTTAACACAATGTGTTTACGCTCAGCATTTTAAAAGCAGGTCCTGGATGGCTTTTTATAGGCCTGCTGTGCAGAATGAGGACAGGCTGCTTGATTTTTGTGTGATGGAACAAGCTTTCAGCTCCCCTGTGCAATACTGCAGAAGCACAGGAGGCCCTGAGGGCTGCACATCTCTGTGTAAGGGATGTGGACTCTCCCATTCACAGCAAGAATGGTACTTGCCAGGCCAATGTGCATGACAAAAACCTGAATTTCACTGAGCAGAAATAACTGAGAGAGCCCCTAAAGATCTCAAAGAGCAGCTGCAGTTTAAATCCTACTCAGGAAAGGAAGGAGGGCATTGAGATAGAAGGAGTTGCTGGGAGGTTACTTGCTGCTGATATACTAAAGCATCTGTTTTTGTGATTAACTTCCATGCGCATGCTCTTTTCCTGTGATAAAGTTGGTGAATGCAAGGTAGTTTATTTCTTTTTCATGCAATTCTGGCCAGGGACATGAACATTTAATTATTTTTTGCATCCCACGGTAGCTATTTCTGTGCTTGTGCCATTTTACTGTCCTGGAGTCCTCTCCTGAGCACTGTTAGGTGTGTGGGTGGCTCCCAGCCCTGCTCAGAAATGAGACTGGAGTGGAGGAGCCAGCCACCATTACCCCTCCTTGCACATGGCACAATACTTTCCTGATCTTTTGATCTCCCTTTCTCACCTGGTCAGGAGCAGAGATGGGAACCAAGTGGTCCAGCACTAAAAGTGAATGTCCCAGCTGTGACATTACACATGATCTTGAGCAGAGGTCCTTCTGAGCATCTCTTTTAGAAATTGCTCTGTTGAGTGTTACACCAGGGAGCCACTGGAAGCTCACAACAACTTCCAGAGCCACTGAAGTAACTTCTGCTTTCCCCTGCAGATTGTTTGCAAACAGATGAAAAATCTCAAATATTTATTTAATCCCTCTTTTACTAGGTATTGTACATCTCTTTCTTTTCCCAGCATGTGGAACTGAGAATTTATAAGGTGAAAAGAAGGGATGAGTTGGAGATTGCTCAGTTAGAGCTTTTCTTTCCTATTTCTAAGGGAGTGCTGAATGTGTGCAAAAATACACTAAGCTTTTAATTAGGGTGGGAAAACTTCTCCTAAATTACTGATTAAAAGGAATGAACAAGTATGTTGGCATATTCAGCTATTTTCTAATCACAGATAATTAATCCTTCACAAATGGCCAGCAAAGTCTAACATTACTCTGTAAATAATGCAGAGCATATTCTTAAGGAACTGTGAGGACACATATAAATATTGCATGCTGCGTTCATTTAGCCAATTGAATTGCATTTAGCAGTGGTCAAAATCTGAAATGCAGCATTGTACATATAATGAATCTATTATTCCTCTTGGCTCTTTGGACTGCAAGTTGAATGAAAGCAGGAGCAAGCCTCAGGTAAGCAGTCCACTGTTTAGTACTGTGTGCTTAGGAAAGAGTGAAATTCCTTCCACTGTTGACATTCACAGTTGGTCTGTCTGGTCAGTGCCATGAAGATTGCCTGTGAACAACCCTTGTCTGAGCCTAAGCAGTTATAAAGGAAAACATTCCTATATTTTGCATATATTTGTGTGTGTGTGTAAATAAAATTATCTTCAGTCACTTTTATAATCTTGAATATGAAAATGACTGTGTTGCTCAAGAGATAAGGCAAAATGCTCTTAGAAAATGCCCACGCAGAGGTGTTGATAAGGCTGCCTCTCAGGAATAGGCATTCCTCTTTGACCACTGGATTTCATAAACACAGGGAAAACAGCAGTTTGCTGGCCTGTAGCATATTCTAAGCCTGCATAAAGAAAAGGAAGCTTAATTCATCATCATAATTGCATCTTCTTGGCATAGAAAAAGTCCTGTGAAATGTAACGCTAAGGCTTGTTATGGGATTTTTTTCATTTAGAAGAAAACCCTACTGACGAGTGTGATTTGTTGTAAATGCCTTTTTGTCATTTTAAGAGCTCTTTCAGACACGGTTGCCCTGGCAAACCCACCAAGCTGTGTTTTTTAAAGGAAGGCAAGAACTCGAAACAAGACATGCTTTCAGGCATCTTTGTGTTTCGGTGCTGTTACACCATGTGTAACAATAGGGGAAGATTTTTAACATAAGTGAGAACAGAGGACATAAATAAAAATGGAAATTAAATAAAAACAAGATTGTATCTATTTAATAAATGCAAAGCTTGGGTCCCTTCAATCTTAGGAGCCAAAGAAAGGATAGAGAAAGGCAAGTCCTTCAATTATTCATAGATATAATTCAGCAGCAAGCAATTATTGCCTTTGGTTATCAAATTCAGTTGGCATTGAGCAATTAAACCAGACGTCATTTTCAAAAAGAAACTATATAACTTTGAAAAAAGACATTAGCACCTATCCCCTCCAGTTATGTCTTATTGGATCCAAACTGCCATCCAGGAGAACGTTTGTACTGGAGTTGTGACCAAACAAAATATAGTGATATATTTTATCACTATAGTATATAATATATCACTGTATATACAACTATTTGTGTTTATGTGGAATCCCTATATGGATATATGGATATGTGGGTCCCTATATGGATATATCTCCTCTCTGCTATGGTCTAATTATTATTTCATTTCAATAAGGTTCAACAAGGCATCACTTTAGGAGAAAATTCCTTTTGTCCCTATTGTGGAGGTCTTACTCAATTTTCCTTTCTCTTGTAAACTGGATAAATATAAAGAAGCCAACAATTCCAACTCCTTGGAAGAACATCTAAGTATCTCTAAATTGCCACTAAGAGTATTCCATAAACACATGAAGGGAGAGGAAAACAAACAAAACAATCTCTCTGCTTACTGAGAGTGATAACAAAAGAAATTAGGTTCAGTCAGTCATTGAAATTCTCCAGCATGTTTCTTTCTAATGTGTTTGCAGGAGGCTTGCATTTCTTCATATTTTGGAGTAGCCTATCCACTCTTATCTAAGCTTTTGGCTTCCCCCTCAGTTTTCACTATATCCAGTTTTAGTGTGCTTTGACAATCCTTTTCAAATAAAAATGAAAAACACTGGATGGATGCATTAAATGAAGTGTTCAGCTTCTATGTACTCCTGTCTGCTTGGAGTTACAACTTTATTGGAACCGCAAAGTTAAATAGAAATCGTAATTATTCATTTTAACTTTTCACACAATCAACCTTCCTTCTTCTAAAACCAGCTCTGCAAAGTGCAGCAAGGCAGGTCTGCCACGGGACACAAGCAGGATGCTCCCAAAGACAGGACTCATCCAAGCCTGTGGTGACAAACATCACACACTTTTAATGTTGAGCTTACATCCTAAGTTCCTGCTTTGTAGAATAGCTGAATACCCCTCCAGAACCAAAAGGCTTGCATGTTACCAGGCATTTAAGGCTTGCATGTCTAATCCAAAACTATGAGATTATAAACTAACTAGTGCTAAAGGCTGTATTTATGGAACTGTTGAAAAATCAGTCTCAGCTTGACAGTTAGATCATTTGGCACAATGATTTTACTTTTGATCCTGCTTAGGGCCACAAGAAACACAGTGGCAGCCAGCCACAGCAGATATCCAAGCGCCTTCAGAGCATCTGATGGTTTGTGTCATGCTGAGAGAAATGGGACATTGTTACTGCAAAGCTAGAGATTTATAATTCTGTCTGGAGTGTTTATGTTGACTAATGGAAGGGATGACAGGTCACAAGGAGCTTCTACTGTTGGTTAAATGACACCCAAAATAGGCCAGATTTGCCAGAGGGATGTTATACCTGGTTCTAATGTAATCCTTGAGGACTTTTTCATGGAGGTTTAATTAATACCCCTGGTAAACTCAGGGCCTGGAAAAGGTTATTTGAAATACTTGCTTCTGTGAGCAACTATATGCCAAGGGATGCACATTCAATACATTCTTGCCTGAGCTATCTCAGAAAAATGTCACTGGGGCTTTGGGGATGGACTGCTGCCTCATTAAGGTTAGTGAAATGGGAAGGGTTGGCTCTCCTGGACCATGAAGAAAAACAATGCACATTTTTACCCTTTGGTCCAAAGTAGCAGATTTTTAAACTGCAGGTTGAACCTACTGCATTAACAAGGATCCTCCTGGAATTTGATTAGTAAACCCTTACTAAAATACTCCAACAAACCAAACAAAAAATTAAGACCAGTTCAATAAACAAGACCAAAAGATCAAAACCCATTCAGAGTGATAAAAACCGAAAAATGCTAATTGAGAAAAGCGTTGGGTTGCAAAAGATGATGCTATGGCAATAAACACTGGAGGGTCCCAGGTCATTTCTGACTGTGACACTTGGGGGACTCACAGCAGCTGCATTTGAAAGTTGGTGACCTGGCTCCCTGAGAAAAGGTGCAGCTAATGTGGCTGGAGTCCCTCTCCTCAGAGAAAGTCAATCTACTGGACTGACAAATTCAAATGGGAATTCAATAGCATGGCAGTGGTGTAGACCTGCCCTGGAAGTCTGCATGCCCAGATAGCCAAGGAATCAAACACAACAGCCTTCTGCCTCCCAGCATTTTTTATTACCCTGGGAGAATCAGCCCAAAGATTTGTTCCTCCTGTGCAGAACATCCTCTCTTGTAACAGCTTGTTTCTGCTCTATTCCCTGGCACAACAAAGGTTTAGAAAGATTTTTTTGTGAATTTAATTTAATTTTATTTTCCTTTTGGAGCATATCCTTTCAAGAAATAACTGAGCATTCAAGAAAGCAACACTTTGCATTTAAAATATAGCTCTGGAGGGGGAAAAAAGCAACAAATTAAATCCTCCTCTTCTCTAGCAGAAAATACAGCTTTGGCTTAGTGAACATCTTTTATCATTCAGATATGCTGTTGCAGCACTCAGCCATGCCAAATATTTATTCAAAGGGAATTCCTTTTGATTTTCCTTTTATTCTGTACCCCATAAAATGTTCCAATACAGCAATCATTATCTAAATGATTATTCAGATGGATAGTGCCACCATTATCTTAATTGTACATCCAACCTTGCTGCAATCCTTGCAACCACATTGCTTATTTCAAAAGTCCAATTTTAGCTGTTGCATGGAAATAAAAAGCTTTAACCTTGGGATAGAAACAGCAAAGGAAAAATCTTACATTAAATATTTAAATGGTATTTAAAAGAGTGAGGAGCAGGGGAGGAGCAAAAATGTTTTTACCAGAAACCACCTTCCATCAATTGTAATGCTGACTGAACAAATACTGCAAGATGCTAATAGATATGCATAAGCTAAAGGTTTAGAACATTTTATTTGAGATCTTCCCTAACTTGTGCAGGAAAGGATATTTCTATTATTGATTTTTTATTTTATATTTATTTGGGATATATTGGGTGTTGCTTGGGTATTTATTTATTGGGCATTGATGATGGTTTATATGTATATTTTATAAAAGGATCATCTATTAAAAATTATATATTGCTCCTAAAACATATTAGTTGTGAGTTAACAGCATAAATTGAGGAAAGATCCATCTACAAGAATAGAAAATTAATATGGAGCAAAGGAAAAATACAGGCAAAGACTGGACAACCTGAAGAACTTCAGAACCAGTGGCATTAATTGATTAAGAAGATATTACTGCTGTAAAAGATATTATTACTGCTGTAAGTGTACATCTGAGGAGATTGGGTGTGCTGTTTCTCATGGAACCACAATGCACCAAAACAATTCCATTCTTCTGAACGCTGCCCTTTATGTACTTCCAGTTTATAGAGTGCCTCCTGTGGAGGCGCACGAGGGGCGTAACAGCAGGGTGGGGTTTTCCCTTCCTGACAGCAGACAAGCAGCCTGTGGAACTTCTCCTTCCCAGGACTGCAGGAATGGAGCTGGGACTGGTGCACCTGTCCTGGGGGAGGGCAAGGGCTCTGTGGCAGGGGCACGGCACCAGGCCAGGTGTGAGGCTCTGTCCGAAGATTCTGTCCCCTGCCTCATGATTGTGGTGAAAAGGACAGAAACTGGGACCACCGAACAAAAGCCCTGGTTGGAATCCTGGTCTTGCTCAAGATAGCTCTTTGCCAAGACCCTGAGGCCTGAGCAAAGCCCTTGGCTTGCCAAGCTGTTGTTTGCAGGTGTGTTTGTTACCATGGAACACTGAACCTAATGAAAAGAAGGGGCACACCTTGCCCTTTTCTTCCCTTGAGCCTGCTTCACAACAATGGCCCTGGGATTTCCCCACCTCTCGGCCTGGCTGGACTTTTCTGGGGTAACCTTAGGTGGTCTCTCCACAGAAGACCCCACATTTGCTTTACAACCACCATGACAGCCAGACTGAGATGGGAGAAGCCTCTCCCTCAGGGACTGAGACATGAGACCCCCATGTGGAGAAGCTCCCCCTCCTCCCAGGGGCTGGGACTGAAACCCCCAGCCCGGGGCAGGTGTGTGGGGAAGGCGAGCTGACCAAAGCCAGATGTTTGCCTGCAGGTGTGGCCATTGGACCTGGAAGAGAATGGTTCTCACCCATTGCTGAGAATATGGAATGTGTGTACCCTTCTTCAATACCTTTTTTGCCCCCAGAAATTAAAATGGACTATTCTTTACTACTTTCTATTTGATTTCAAGACTCATCCCTTCCCCCATCAAAAAAGACTATAATAGGAGTTTGAATTGACCAGAATCTCTGAGATCTCCCCTGACGTGACCAGGGGAACTCCATTGACTGAAGACTTCGAAGGCCTTCATCTCTCTACATTTGGCAGCTATATACCTTCCTTTCTCTTCCTCCTTCTTTTTTCCGATTCTTCCCTTTTCCCCCAATCCCCCCTAATGCATTTTGCTGTGGTCATTCAATAAAGGTGCAATTGTTTTTTGATTATCACTGCAAAATCCCCTTGCCGTGTAGTTTTGGGGTTTTTTTTTCATTCTGAGATCACTCAACGAACCATCAGGAAACCCGTTTGTCAGGACGGATGGTGACACCAGGTCATTCACTCTGGTGAAGGTGCCCAGGAACAGGAGTGTGCATCCTCCCACCATGCTCAATGGCACCTCAGGAAGCAAAGAGCAGGGGATCTCTGGAGCTGTTCACTGTCACTACAGGTGATGGTTGACTCTTGGAAAAGGAATGTTTATAGAGCAGAAGAAATCACCTTTGCATCCCACTCAGCTCACAGGCTGGATGAGACTGAGTTTGGTATTTTAATGAGTGTGATCTGTTTGCAAGTTGGTAGCAGAGGACAGAGCAGTATTTTGCTTACATGATTCTGTTTTCCTTACCCAGTTTGTTTCAGTGATTTAGTTGGTTGGAAGACAGAGATGTAAGAAGCAAAACTGTGGTGATGACAGAGTGAATAAATGTGGGGGGATAAAAGGTAAGAAAATAAAGATAGTGCAGAAGGCAATCTCACACCTGAGGAGTTGCAGCTGTACTAATTACCAAAGATTAGGAACAGCCCTGCCCTTAACAGGTCCCAGCTGTGTCCAATGAGGATGAGTGCTATAAAAGAGTGGGTTAGCTGGGTGAGGAAAGAGCTGGAATTTTGTTGGCTGTGCTGGGTAAAATAAGGAGCCAGTGCTGTGAGGTGCTGCCCATGAGAAATCACCAAGAAGGTATGGAACTTTTGCAATGACAACAAATAAAACCTACAGATCCCAGGAAAAAGAAAAGAGAAATACTAAGTTAGTGATCAGATTTTGGCTGCAATATACGCACACAGTTCACTGGCACACTTGTGGCCAGCTGCCTTGCTCTGCCTTGGTGCAGATTCCAGTGCCTGGCACCTGCCAACACTGGTGATGCACAGGCACGGCTCTTGGGCACGCTGTGGGGTGTGCCTGCACTTCTGACAGATAAAGGAAACAAAAAGGAGAATTAAAAAAAGAGCAGGGAAAACACCACTGCTTTCTCAGGATCTGCTGATGGAATATGTGTCCTTTTGTCCTGACAGGATGCCAGAAAATCCACCTCCACCCATATTGGAGCAGACCTTTGAATGCTTACATATGCACACATATGCGTCACTAATATCTCTGTCACTTCTGTCCCCATACACAGTACCACTCTGCAAGTTAGTGCATTTTTTACCTGAATCTGAATTCTGTAACCCTGAATCTCCTTTCCCTTTGCTTGAATAAACCATCTGACTTATGCAAGCTCTCGTTGAACTCAGCCAGACCTACAGCATTGGACTGGCAAAATGCACGGTTTGTAAATCTGTGATCATGCAAATTCTCATTGAACTCCAGCAGGCTGGCAGGGCCAAATTGACTACAATCAGAAATTAAGTGCAGCCACACCCAGCCCCTCTGATTACTGAGGAGCAGCTGGGACACAAAGGGTTTATTTCCTGCCACATTTCCATACCCTTAATGCAGCAGCAAAATCGGTGATAAACAGTGCAGAGGCATTGTGCAGCCCAGCCCCAGAGGACACCGTTAATCCACAGGTGATTTGCTCTTCACGAGAGGGAGAGTGCCTCTGCAATGATGTGGTCTCATTTCTTCACCCTAACCTCAACTTCTCTTTTCATACAACTCCAGAGAAAGCTCTGACTTTAAAGAAGGCAATATCTGTGCATAACATTTGGTCATTTTCTTTAATTTTCTGTCTTTTCTAATCACTACCAATGCTGTCTTCTTCTCAATTGCTCTCTTTTTTTTTTTATCTAAGCCTATACAAGCTTTTTTCATGGTAGTGTTCTGTTCATTTCCCCATTATTTCTTAGCTAAAACTTTCCAATTATTTTGTCTTTAGTTAAAAGACTTCACTTCTTCAAATTCACCCCGGGCAACTTCATTATTTTGCTTTCCAGCTATCTATCCAGTGTCAATTATGGGACCATTTTTTGCTGTATTGCTGAAGCAATGATAGTCCAGTTCTCTAACAGAGTGATAACAGTGTTTGGCTCACAATTTTATTTTTTTTGAATTGCTCATGGATTTCAATCTACTTTGTGAAATTCATTTCTATTTTAAACACGATGAAGTAGAAATGTGATGAGCTTTTAAATGAGTGGAGGCCAGGAATACAGACATCATTGCCCCTCTGTTGGCTTTGACCTCATTTTGCTGGCAACCAAAGCTACCCACTATAAAAAGGATTCAAAACAAATGGCTGGTTTTTGTTGATAAATGTGCCTAATTAACAATATTTTGGAGGTACTTGACACCACTGAATCAAAGAACTGACCTTGATATCAGAATGTTGTACCTCATTACACTGAGAAGGATAATGAGGATGAACACCTATTTTATAAATTCTTATTTCTCATATTATTTTGTTATCTTTAAAATGTATAAGTTGCCATTAGAAGCACACCTTAACCAATATAACAGCTTTGGATGTCTAGGAGATCCTTAGGTTTTGAGCTGGAAACAATATTTGTGTGTGACAATTGACTAATTAATCAAACCTAAAGCTCAGGCCTAATTTCCTTGAAAGTCCAAGAATCCTTTTGATCTGGACTGTCACTTTGCAGACTTGCCATGCGGTTTTCATTGTGGGGCACTGTGCTGCAGTGGCGTGGACGATGCTGATTCATGTTCCTTGGCCCGTGTGCTGCATTCTGGGTTAATTCTCATTCCCATCCTTTCTGTAGGAGCCACTGATGGCAGTCAGCGAGGAAGGGCAGAGGGAGATCTTTGGGAAGGGAAAGCTGGGAGACCCAGCCTGTGTTTCCTCAAGTCCTGAAGCCTTCCTGTGGAAAAGGAGGCAGAGTCATGGGAGGATGTGGCTTCCCACGTGCCCATACGCAGAGGGGCTTGCTGAACTACTCTGGGGCTCATACAGCTGGAAGTCTATATTACATCCTTTTCCAAAACATTACTATTATTATTCTTTAGATTTTCAGAGATTTCTTAAAAATGCTGCCAAAACCTAAAAGAAGGGACTGTATGTTTCTTCATATAATACTCTAATCTTATATTTTTATAATATATATAATATATTAATTATATATAATTTTCATATAATACTATACTTCATATAATACTGTGTTTTTTCATATACTATAATATTATATTTTTATAATAGATATTATAATATATTTATATATAATTTTCATATAATACTATAATATTATACTTCTTATAATAGATTTTTTTTTTCATATAATACTATAATATATTATATATTATAATATATTAATTATATATAATTTTCATATAATACTGTAATATTATACTTCTTATAATACGGTATGTTTTTTTCATATAATACTGTTTTTTCATATAATACTGGTTTTTCATATAATATTTGGGGTGTTTTACCTTTTGAAGAATATATCACCAATTCCACAAATACTATATTATAAATACTATACTGAGGTAGAATGAAGTTTCCACAGGTGATTGTTTTCAGTTTGTCTGAGATGATTTTCAGAACAAATGGCATTCAGAAGATGTGTTACCCCAAGGCAAAGGGGAAAACAAAATGGAAAATGGGAAATGAACTGCATTTAGGTCCCTGTGATGCTGTTGTGGTGAAAAATGGGGACACAGCAGAAGTGTGGGGCTCAGCTTTCCCTGATGGCTGCAGCAGCACTGCCAGCTCCTGTTCCTCTGGCAGCAATTTCACAGCCTGCTCTGAATGCGCAAGAACCTCATCTGCTGTCAATAAATCCACCAAAGGCACCTTTATTGAAGGTGTTAGAGGTTTGGATTTCTACAGGAAACGTAAATATCCCCGTGTCCTTCAGCAGTGCATCCTGTTTCAGATGATTAGGGTGAGGCTGGTGAGGCCCTGGCATAGGTTGCCCAGAAAACCGTGGATGTTCCATGGTTGGAAGTGTCCTAGGCCAGGCTGGATGGGGCTTGGAGGAACTCGGTCCGATGGAAGGTGTCCCTGCCCATGGCAGAGGGTTGGAAAGAGATCAGCTTTAAGGTGCCTGCCAACTTCCAAAACATTCTATGATAATTAGAAAGCATCAAGCAGTGTGTTAATGAAATTCCAGCAGAGTATGACCCAGCCTTACCTGTCTCACACCCTGTTTCCTCTGGAGCAGCTCTCTGTGAAATGATTCATGGCACAAATCCACAACATTTCAGTGTTGTTAACAGGGACAGGCTTCTTTTCCCTCCTCCTCACCCCATCTTACATTCAGTGTCTTGCAGGGTGCTTCGTAGCTCTGTGAAATAAATGCTTTGCTGGCATGTTTCATAGTAACATGCAAGTATAGGTTTTGTGCTTCCTACAAGCCACCACTATTAATTTACATCAGGAAATTAGTCTGCTTCATAAATATACAATAAGAGAAAGTCATTGCTCAAAGTCACTGCATCCTGAGTGGTCATAAGAACTACCCAACAGAGAGCTCTTTAGAAAATAAAGGAGTTTGTTGTAGGTTTTCTAATCCTTTGGATTCTAGTGTCTAATGAAAGATGGTAAATTTTCCTTATGTGTAGAAACTGGTGATAGAGTCAGACACCCTTGACAAATTATGTTTAGTGAGGACAATGTGCTGTTTTAAATATGAGAGGGATACAAAGAACAGCTTCTCTGCTCATGGCTGCAATGCATTACTGCAGCCAGACCATCAGCCCAAGATGTGGTTCTTCATTCCCTTCTGAGGTGTTTATGAAGATATAAATATGTGTATTTATAGATATTTTTACGTGTTCAGAGTCTTATGAACATACTGAAGCTTTCCAAAAGTCTTTCTGTTGCTGATTACTTTACTGAGCTACTTTTCTCTCTCTTTCATTGCAAACCAGTTTGCAAGAAGATTTAGCTCAGGATCTACCCAAGCTGCTCTCTTATTATTATAAATGGAGATAACTAGCTCACACTAAAATTATCTTTCACTGAGAAACTTGGAATAATTTAGGAGAGAGTTGAAGACTGTGTCATTACTCATACCTGGAGGAGTTTGTATTTGAATATTGCCAATTAAAGGTGCCCTTAGAAATAGCTGAAAGAGGAACCACTCCTGAGGCTTGTGTTGCTTTCTAATTATATCTTGCTCAGAACTCCAAGTCCCACAGCACCCAGAACTAACAGAAGTTAGAAATGGCATGCACTTCTTACAGGACTTTCACCAAACAATTTTTCTGGCTTGCACTGAATTTCTAGTGATTCCGTAAATTTGGCTATTCCATCAATGCTTCGAGCATTTTGTGTAGTAAACAGCTTTTGTAAACTTATACTGGTATTTCTGCCAGAAAGGTTTTCTGCTCCAAAACCAATGCTTCACTACTTTTTAATATCATTCAGTGGTTTCTAATAACCTCCCTTTAATTGTATTTTTAGCTGTCTGAGCTCTCTTTTAGGCCTTTTATTTGGTCACACTCATTCTGTTATTATTAAGTAAGTCCTGGCTCCCAGTGAGTTTTGCTGCTCTTTGAATAAACACAAAAGGTTCAATAGTAGCTTTATTGATGCAAGAATGGTAGAGAAGGAGAACCAGCTATTTTTGTGTTGGAGACACCATGGTTTGACTGAATTTTCCATATATCAAAACGTTCTTGTTATATCTGAAGGGTATCCCACATCCCTAGGAAAATTCCCCTGGAGTCCTGTCCAGGCAGGAGAGGAGATGGGAGTTTGTGTTGCTGGAGTTGTCATCACCAATTCTCATCCTCTGGGATCTTTTAGCAGGTATTCGAGCCTAGGGCAGCCTCTGAGGTGCTCTCAGAGCATGGCAAAGGAAGGAACTGCTGGATCCACTCTCCTGCACATCCTTCTGTTCCAGCAGCTGGTACTTGCTTAATAGGAGAAAAATACGCTTTGGATATTCCCACTTCAGTCAGTGAATGTATTTAAATGGAGGAGAGTTCCACTCTGCTTCTTCAGTGAATATTCACATGTCTGAGTAGCTACAACTTCCCTACTCACTGAATTTGCTTTTCCACGTATCTTCCACCACTGTTATTTCCTTTGCCTTGGCAATGTTATGGCATTTTATTTGAGGAATTTGTTGTAGGCCTCAGCTCCTGCAGGTTCAAATACCAACACAGACAGAGGCCAGAGTCCCAAAGAAGTACCTAGGATTACCAAAACATTACATTTCCATGAGATGATAGCTCTATAACCAGAGTATATGGGTCACATCCTCTCCTCAGCTCTCTCTGTTGCATAAACACAACCCTGTAGGAAACATTGTATGTTTAAGGTGATTTTTTGTCGTCTCATTTAGTTTTCAGTGTACATGGTATCTGTGCAGACATGGAAAGAGCAAACTGGCCCCCAGCAGCAAAGGGACTGTTTTATTGTGTGCTGTTGGTCAGTTAGCGGGACAATTCAACATTACATTTATTTGTGGATGCTTGTTCTTCAGCCAACAGGTACCTGCAGTATTTCAGGTATTTCCACCCAGCACAGACTCCTCACACCTACAGATTTCATCTGGCTGGAGGCTTTGCTGTGAAGGCAGCACAACTGCATGGAATTTCCAGCAACATTCCAGGCTGACAGGCAGGATGATGGGAGCTGAACATAACTTCTGATCTGCTGACCAGGTGGGTGCTCAGTCTCAGCTCCATTGCTTCTTCCTTTCACAAGTTCTCCTGGGTCTTTTATCACTGAGTTCTAAGGAAAAGAAAAAAAAAAAGGGCATGCCAGAGAAAAGCAGAACATTTATAATTTAAGAATAAATAATAAAGTTGCTGGAGGGTAAAAAAACCATGAAAGTTATTAACTATGGTGGTAATATCTATTTTAAATGGTAATGAAAAGCAGCCTGCTCTGAAAGAAAACTATTAAATAAAGGCTCAAATAACATTTTCAATCAGAACAACACCACTGCTGTTACCTAACTTGCCCAGAGTTTACCTGAGGACCTGGTATTTTGCATTCTGGCAGACTCAAAGTTCATGGACACCATCTGATGCTCTGCTCTGACCAGAGTCACACACAGAATAAAATTTTTCTGAAAGGATGAGCAAACCTATTAAACACAGTGGGGACTGAAACTGGGAGCTGGTGGTGTTTTATAAAATGGCTCTGTACTGGTTGCAGTTGTTTTAACACTGTTAGAAGGAGCAGGATCTGGTCTTTTGCCCTGGATTTTGTTGCAAGGCAACAGCAGGCGTGATCCTCTAAGAGGCATCAAAGAAGTGCAGCACCACTATTTGTTATCTTTAGAGTGGTTTTGCCTGTAATCTTACACACACGGTTGGTGTGGGATGGTGCCTTGTCCCATTCCTGTGCTGTGCTGCCCCAGTTCTTTGCTGTGAGGGACAGTCCTGGGGGTTTGCTGGGTTTTATGGACTCCTTCACGATTTTTCAACAGGTTAAAGCCAAGTGGAAGCATCTTTATATGGGTATTAGTACGTGGACTAAAGCTGGGTCATCCTGGGCTTCTGCATTTTGTTGTGTCCATGTTCTGAGTAAGTCCAGCAGGATGTAGGCAACAAAAAAAAAAAGGAGGGAAAAGGTGCAAAGAGAACTCTTTTGGCTTCAGCTAGTTCTGGGCATTTGGAACAGCACATTTGGACTTGGCATTGTCTGATTTTCTCCCTATAACCCAGTCTCCCTCCTCTCTTGGAATAATTTGGATTATGGTCTTTTTTCCCCATCCAATCCCCTCACTGTTTTGGTTTTTAGTTTTTTGCATTTTTTTTGTTTTGGGGGGTTTTTAAATTGATTTTTTTTCCATATAAAAGCTGGGACTGTTTACCTCAAAAACTTGAGGCAAAGACAAACCCAGTCTTTAAGAACTATGAGGGGTCTGTTTTAAAGAAACACAGGGGGGCCCATGTGTTTTCTGCCCTGTGCAGTCTCCAAGCAGATGTTGCTGCTCCTCCAGATGTGCATGGATATTGAGAAGTGCATTCTCTTTGTAGCTTCCTCCTAAAAGGCTGTCACCATGAAACAACCCCGCGCACACACTGCTGTTCTCAAGGTGAAAAAAGGAAGTTTATTTTCTGACCCCAACATTTATAGATTTCCAAAAGTGGCAGTGGATTGGAGGGTGACAGTGCCACCTCTCCAATGACACTGGACAAACCAACAGTCCATCAAATTTCTCCTCCTCCATAAAATAATACAAAACAAGTTATTTACAAAAAGGGTGTGAAAAAGTTTGTTACAAGAATGTAAACATCAGAAGGCCTGAAAAATCTTAAAAAATCAAGACAACAAAGGGCAACTGCTAAGTAAGGTGCCCTTAACTGTAGGCTTTTATAGCTAAAACCATAAGTGGGAAATGGGGAGCTGAAGGATCTGAAGGCAATGAGCTCCAGAGGCTCCAAGAAAGAGGGCCCTGTGCTGAGAGGTGGTGGGGGACATCAGTGTCCTGCTGGGGCTGAGACTCTGCTCAAGCTCCCTGTGATGTAAAGAGATGGAAGACAAAAGCAGCTGCCTCTTGCCCTTCCCTCCTGAAACAGAGCAGGGCTGCTTGCTGTTTGGCACTGTTGGCACAATGCTTTTGTTAAATGGCGCTGTGTGTTGGGGGAAGCAGGGGGGAGATGCACGGGGGTCACCATCCTTCCTCTCCACGTGCTCCTCTCAGAGGGTGCTGCCTGAAAGCTGCACCCAGGGCAAGGATGCACACAATAAATCAAGGCAACCCCTGTGGCAGGGAGGAGGGATGAGGAGGACTCCATCTTAGCAGAAGGCTAATTAATTACTTTATTATATTATTTTATATTATATTACATTACATCTAAACTGAATCTGCCCAGCACTCAACTGCACTGCACTCATCTCGTGACTGTCACACCTGGATCCAGCTGGTCAGTGAATCCAAACACTCACCCCAGAATCCAGTCACCAATTCCCTTCAGGTAAGCAACCTTCCACAGTGAATCCCACTTGGGAACAACACAGGAGCAGCCAGTGAGATAACAATTGTTTTGGTCATTCTTTCCCTGCTTCTCTCAGGTTCAAGGAATATGAATCCCACCTATGTAATGCAAATCTTCTGGTGGGTTCATCCCACTCCAGCTCCTTCCAACTGACACTGGCCCTGGAGAGCCTCTGAAAGGAGCTGGGATATGTTACAGTTCAGCAGAAACTGACCTTGGGCCACCCCAAGGGATAGAACTGGTACCTCTGTACCCTCAAATGGTCCCCAGGAGCCAAGTGGGGGTGACAAATTATAGTAGGGCCTAATTTTTGAGCCCAGGAGAGCCCAAAGGTCTTTTGGGGTATCAGGGTGATTTCACTGGATGTCCTGAAGCACATTTGGTCCCCAAGTAAACTCAAGAGACACTGTGGGCTCATAGGTGTGGTGGTGTTTGAGGGTACCCAGGACGAGGGAAGAGATGAGAATCTTGACTCCGTGTTTCAGAAGGCTGATTTATTATTTTATTATATATATTATATTAAAATGAAATTATATACTAAAACTGTACTAAAGAAAGAGAAAGGAAACATCAGAAAGCTAGAAAGGAATGAATAATAAAAACCTGTGACTGCTCACAGCCTCAACACAACTGGCTGTGATTGGTCATTAATTAAAAACAATTCACATGCTGGGTAAACAATTCTCCAAATCAGACTCCAGGGGAGCAAAACAGGGAGAAGCTGAAGAAGCTTCCCAAGAGAAATTCTGGCAAAGGGATTTTTCACAAAATATGTCCAGTGACACACAGGGACATCTCAGGGGACTTCTGAGAAAAAAATACAGCACAGGATGGGCCTGAGCTGATGTGCAGAGTTAGAGTTGCTGCATGGACATCTGGAACTGACCTCTAGGAGCTAATGTGGCAGCCCAAACATAACATGCACAATATGTGTGTCTGGGGGCAGAAGAAGTCAACAGTTAGGACATGGGCATCATCTGTGGTTGCTAATTAGCACAGAGTGTTATTTGAGATCACCAATTAATAGATGGAGTTACTAGAGGTCACCTTTACTGCAGAACTTTGGCTCATGGTCATCTGAAGTCACTAATTATCACACAGAGTTACCCCTGTACCCAATGTGTCAGCTTGGGGTCATCTGGGATCACCAATTATCACATGGGGTTACTAGACATGAGCTGTATCCTGAAATATTGGCTCATGGTCATCTGACATCACTAATCATCACATAAAGTTATTAGAGAGCAACATTATCCCAAAATTTCAGCCTGTGGTCATCTGAGACCAACCAGTCACTGGCTCTTTGGGGTATCAGTTGAGGTCACCAAATTAACAGAAATTTAATTAAATTAATTTACAACAACAAGAGTCCCTGCTGAGCGTTGTTCAAAGACATAAAGGAGAGTTACTGCTGGGGACAAACACATGATTATAAAACCACAAAACTTATTTTATGCCATGGTTATTGATTTCAAAAGTCACAGACATGTTCACTATCTCTACAGCTGCTCCCATCCATCCCTTCCATTGGGCCATCCTTTCCAGCCATCCAACACTATTTTAACCCTGTATTTTCAACTGCAATATGATGTGAAAGCAAATGCCTGATTTTTTTCCTAAGAAAAATAAGGGCAGTTGAAACAGATAGGAATTAATACTTATAATCTTAGGGAAAATTATTTTTCCCAACCATTTATCTGTTTTATGCTCTGTTTATCAAAATGTGCTTCCTAAACTTCATTGCCTGCTGTGCCCTAAGAACAGAAGACACTATACAGGTGTCATAGGTGGCTGTATTTTGAGCAGGGAGAAATGGCAGATATCTTCCATCTATGCAATACTACACACAGAGCTCTTCTCTGTAGCACAGAACTCAAACCACATTTTCCAACCATAAAAAAGAAAGCCAAACCTTGCTGTGTTCAGACCTTCTTGTCTTTAGCCAGGGTTTAGCAGATACATTGGAGATGATTCAATTTCTGTGAAACGTGCAGGGATGCAGAGCAAACAGGAACCCTCTTCACTGCCTCAAGGCAGAAATGGATGCAGCAATGAGAATAAAGGTCTGTCTGGAAGGACAAAATTGTTCAATCAGATCAAAAACATTTTTCAGGAGAAAACTCAGAAACCAGAGAGAACAAAAATAAAAATTCCTTTTTTAATCATCCAAAATGAGCTGAGTTCAGCTTGGCCTTTAAAAGGAAGGAGTAAGTTGCTAACACTGCAACCAAGACACGAGGTATGATTCTTCACACCCTCAGTTAAGGACAGCACGTTCATTTGTGTCAGCTGAGGCACAGAAGGCCTCCAGCCTACAAACTGCAAATCCCGTAAGGAGCTGCTGCTTAAGCTGGTTTAGTGCTGAATTAATTGATTGTAGATAGTAAATAACCAATGAAGCAATGCAATGATTTAAATCACATTAAAAGTCACACCTGTGCTGGTGTTGGGCAGATGGGAGCGTACACCAACACAGCGATCCTGGATTTGCATCTTTGGCATCCTCAGTGTCCTGGCTTGACTTTATGATGCTTTTATCCCAAATCATCTGTTCTGTTTATGCTGAATAATAAGAGTTGCACGTTTAAGACGTGTTCCAGAGAGTGAAGGGGGGAGAGAAGAAGCAGCAGTTTGTTTTCAGACACTGCACTCACCCCTCCACATTCCTGCTCCTGACTGTGCTGTCTGCGGATGGACAGACAGCGGGACAGAGCTCTCCTTCGCTTTTAGTTAGTTCAGCTAGCTGAGGCAAAGGAGTTCCCTGGACTGTGGTTGTTTCCCCTTCTTTGGCCCTGTTTAACCTGCTCTGGCCTGAACAGCCAGGGGAGCACCGGCAGCTGCACCTGTGGCCACCGGGCCGGGCCTGGCCTGCGCCATTGCCAGCCCTGAGGGGCTGATCAGAGACTGAGGGAGCTCAGCTGCCACCCGGGGAGGGACTTGCTCAGTTTGCCATCTCTTCTGGAGCAGCAAGGGGTTTTATGGTTTAATATTGGTTAGGTTTTATTGTGTAATTAACAGTTTTTTTCCACTTTTCTCCAAGGAGGTATTTTCTCCTGAACCAGTTGGGAGAGGGGCTGATTGGATCTGCTTTTCTAGAGGAGCCCCTTTGGGGGTTCTCTCCCAAATTTGCCCTGAACCAGGACACACAGCCAGGAGGACAACCTGACTCTTCAGATGATGACATCCTCTGCTTGCCATCCCACAGCCCCTCCAGGGAAATCCTGCTGCACAGTAGCAAAATCTGACATCCCAGTGAGAACACAGCCGCTCACAGGTACAAGGTTTAATGCTCATGCAATAAATAGATTCTACCTTCCATTTACCTTCTATTTCATCCACAGCTTCCTTCTTTCTGCACTGTTCTCCAGCTTCTTTCCTTGGAAACCAAGCTCCTCCACCTCCTCTTCTACTTTGGGCCAGCACATTCCTGCAGTGGGAACAGGGGCCTGGATATGAAAAAGAATTGCCCCAAAGGAGGGAGATACCTGGAGGGAGATACCTGCTGGTGCTGTGCTAATGAAGGGCTGGGGCTGACAGAATTGTAATGCTTAAATAAAAGCAGAAAAGGCATGGAACCATGTGCCATGGGGAACTGGGGTGCTTTATAGAAATAAAGGAGGGGATGAATAGGTGAGACAGTCTCTCATCACTAGACATGACTTCACCTATAGGCCTTCCTTTTGCCTCCCAGCAATGACACTGGCTTTCTTTCATAGCAATTCATCCATTTCAAAGGGCCAATAGCATAAAAGGATTTCAAAAATAGGTTAAAGCCTGAAACCAAAAAGCAGCTGTTTCATTAGCAACAAGAGAGGCAGAGGGGGAAAGAATTGTAGGATAGAGCTCCCTAAGTGTGCCAAAGGACTTGCATTTCATGTATTTTATGCTAACAGACATTCTTTTGGAATCAGGACACATTTCAGATGTACAGTAACTGATATAGCTAAAGACCCACTGTGTGTGCTCTTTTGTCCTTACACCAAGAAGGATTATGGAGAATCAGTGTCCTGGGACATGAAACATATCAGCACTCCCTGTTATAGGAGATCCTACAGGATCACCTTGCACTGGAACAGGAAGCTTGCATCACTGCTGTGTTCTGATGTAACAGCTGGACAAAGTACCAGTGTCACAAGGTGGATCCTCTGCATCCTACACATCCCTGGCCTTCTCCCATAGAGCAGAAATCCTGTCCATGAAGATCAACATTCACCCTTTATCCAAAGCCTCTGCAATTCATCACAGGCCAAGTTCATTTTCTATGAATCACATCATCATCTCTCAT
This sequence comes from Emberiza elegans, assembly GCA_024865655.1. Taxonomy (NCBI): domain Eukaryota; kingdom Metazoa; phylum Chordata; class Aves; order Passeriformes; family Fringillidae; genus Emberiza; species Emberiza elegans. The sequence goes on from JALJVW010000011.1 coordinate 5,794,841, forward strand.
CTTGGAATGATAGCCTGGAAACAAAATGCAAATGGTGAGAGAACAAAGAGTGACTCAGTGTCCTCAGTCCAGGCAGGATTCACTGGGCTGAGTGGCAAGAGAGCATACAGAAACGCATCCTGTGTGTGTAAGTGCACAGATATTCCAGTTTAGAACCAGTCCTGGATTCAGACCGAGTTTAGGGATGGCAGATCTCAGAGCTCATGACATCATTAGACAGCTGCTATGCACACTCAGGTCAGAACTGAGATTCAAATAAATACCCAGCAGATTTGTATACCACTGACAACTACATGATGTGAGAAGGGAAGAAACAAGTTGAAGATAAACCCTTCTGATTGAAAAGCAAGGGCAGGAAGAGATGCACCAATATTCAAGCTGCAAGCAAGGCTTGGAAAAGAGAAATCCAGTCCTAGTTCTATTAGACAGCTGAATTGATCCCAAATGCCTCATTTCTCAGTCTCCATACAACCCACCCCTGGGGCCAGCTCACCCTGAGCCTGTCACAGCAGACACCACCTGCAGGAGCACTCAGTGCTGGGACAGCTGATCCTCCCAGAACTTTGCCAGGCAGGTGTGGGCAGCCAGCAGCCCCTGATGGCTCATGGCCTGTGGGGTCCTCAAGGATGTAGCTCCTCAAACACCCAGAGGCTCAGAGATGTGCCACACACGAGTGGAAAACATCATGAGTCCACATCAGCTGGGGAAAACGCTGTGGGAAGCAAAGCAGTGTCTCATTGTTGTACTTCATCCCTACAGCCATGCTCTGCTGCCTGCACCTGTCCCTGCACATGGACCACCACTGGGGAACAGCTCCTGCTCCTCTCAGCAGCTTAGGAATACTCAGCAGGAGCCAGCTTTCCCTGCTGCTGCCTCTCCATCCCCACAGCAAGCCCTGGGAATGATGTGGGAGGCAGGCAGAGGGGTGTGGGGCACATGCAGGGATGCTATTCCAGCTCCCTCAGCAGAACTAGGGAGAGGTAGCTGACATTCCTGCCTCTGTGCCAGGGAGCTTCGTTTCAGCAGAAGGTAAATGTCACTGTCATATTTTCTGAAAAATCCCTTCTCCAGGATTTCTTCTCCTGGAGAGAAGCTGAGAAGCCTCAGAGAAAAAAGAAAACAATATCATCTCATTAGTTTCTCCCTCTTTTGCTGCTTTGGAACATGGTTGGAGATTGTTTATCCAACATGTGAATTGTTTTTACTCAGTGATCAATCATGGTCAAGCTGTGTCGAACTCTGGAGAAAGGATACTTACAGAAGGCTAAAAGATAATAATGAAAACTCGTGACTCTTTCTCCATTCTTTAGTACAGTTTTAGTATAGTATACTATAATATGTACATGAAATAAAAATTAGCCTTCTAAGAACATGGAATCAGATTCTCAATTCCCCCTTTGTCCTGGGAACCCCCAAAACACCAGAGGTAAGGAAGGTCAGCAGCCTCAGAGGAGTTGCAGAGAACTGCCAGGTCTGGCTGCATCAAGAGCAGCCCAGGCACAGAGCCATAAGGAAAAGGAGAGCTGGGATAGGGCCAGGGAGGGGAAGGAATTTGCCCATAAAACAGCAGACACTTGAGACGGAAGGACACCGAAACTCCTTTTTTTTTTCCAGCTAGATGGAGCTTGTACAGATGGAGACCATCCTGCTCCTAGACAGGGACCAATGGTACTTGTGACAGTACAAAATGACCACAGCCAATTCGAGTGTTCAGCTGCCAAAGTCATACCTGAAAATATGCTGCTATCTGGGCAAAGAAAGCAGAAGTGCTTTCTGCACTGCCTCTCTCACTGTTTGCCTCAGTTTTAGCCTTGGAAGACACCCAGTGCTTTAAAGACCCAGGCAGATGGGGTAGAACTGATCCAAATAAATCAATTAAGAGGTCCACATCTGAGCTACTTGGATTAGACTCTCTCCTGAATTGTTAATGGACATCATGCAATTCATCATGCACTAAAATAGAGAGCTAAAATAGGACAGGTGACTCATGCCTAAAAATAGATAATCACTTCCATGAACTAATAAGGGAAGCCTGGAGTGCCCAGTTCAGCTGCAAGTGTATATAGAGCACAGGTGTCTGAGGTGGAGAGGAGTGAATCCCACCCCAGGTGATCGCCAGCAGCAGGAATGACTCCTTTCCCAGCAGTGCCTGCACATCCACTGGGACAAACCCTTGTGTGCTGTGCTGCCTTTGCCTGGCTGCCTCCCCACCTGAGCACAAAGCCCAGAACACGACAGTCAGGGCTGGCATGCACAGCTCCTGCTTCTTTTAAGGCACCTGTGGGAACCCAGGACATTCCTCTGGCTGCCCTGGAGGACTCAAGACCCTAACAGAGAGCTCAGAGTTCTTGGCACAGAGTCAAAAACACCTGTGCCTTTGATTTTAGCCCTTAGAAAAAACAATTACCAACCTTATATGAAGATTCACAAGCCATGAAAGTTTAAGTAGAATGATAGTTAGTTTGTTACAACATAGAAAAGTAGAATTTTGAGTTTTTAAAATGAGAGTTCAGAGCCAAGAGAGAGATTTTGGCATGCCTTGTCCTTCTTTCTTCTTCTTAACCTCCATCTTCTAGGTGATGTTGGGAGTTTTAGAATAGTTTAGAGACAGACTGTCTAACACAGGTATTGGAAAATTATTGTAAATAAAGTACACGTAATTTTTAGTATAAAAATATAACACTGCCCTGAAGGCCGTCAGTGCACCACAACCCGACCTGCCAGACAGATCTCAGCAGGTCAGAGAAAGGATGTTACAGATAAGCAAAAAATAAACAAGCCTTGAAAAGCAGAACAGAAGAATCCTGACTCCTTCTTCAGCTGCCAAGCTAAGGAAAGAGATTCTCTATAACATCCCGGGGTCATCCTGACCACAGAGACTGCGAGAGGTACCTGTGAGCTGAATGGCCCTCCTGCAGATCAGAGATACTACAGCAAGGCTTTTAGCCCTGGCTGCACACCTGCACAGGAGCTCAGTGCCACGTGTCAGGTGAGTGACCATGGAACACAGTGCTCCTGTTCCTCCTGCCAGCCCCCAGCTTGTTGGAACCCAGAACATCCCTCTGGCTGTCCTGAGCAGCCCAGACCCCTGCCAGGGGGCTCAGAGACCCTGGCACAGAGCCCAAAATGCCCCTGTGGGTTTGATTATGACCCGGGGAGCAAGTTACCAACCTTAGATGAAGATCTGCAAGCCATGACAGTTTAAGCAGAATGACAGTGAATTTATCACAAGGTGAAAAAGCAGATTTTGGGGTTTTTAGAATGGGGATTCAGGAGGCAAGATGGAGGGATCTGGGTGTGTCCAGCCTTTCTCCTTCTTCTTCTTGGCCTCCACCTTCTGCTGTGATGTTGGCACTCACAGATTGGTTTAGAGTAGAAACTCACTGTCTAACACAGGTGATAGGTATTGGACAGTAATTGTAAACATTGTATACTAAAAACACGTAGTTTTTAGTATAAAGACATAACACTGCCCTGGGGCAGGCAGAGTGCCTGGAACTGTCCTGCTGGATGGACCTCAGCTGGACAGGAGAAAATATTTTATAGATAAGGAACAATAAACAACCTTGAGACCAAGCCCTGAAGAGCTCTGACTCCTTCTTAGAGCGTTGGGCTGGGAAAAGAGACTTTCTAACACATCTCAGGGTTACTGTGAGCGGTGGGAGGCCCCGAGACACCAGCTCCTGCCATAATCAAGGGTCAGTCCCTCAGGCAGCCCCCAAGACCCACCCTCCACTGTGATCCTGTGGGGAGAGCAGCTGTGGGAATAGAGATGCTTGCCTTGTGCAGGTGGGGAAGAAGAGAGAAGGTCCCAGTGTGTCAGGCCAGGTGGTTCAAGGACAAAACCGCCTGGTGGTGAGCAGGAGGGATCTTTACTGGCAGGAAAGTCACCTTTGGGGCAGAGAAGAAAATTGTGCTCTTGGAAAGAAATGCTCTTATACCAGAGAAGAAAAGACTTACCTTGCAGGGTCCGAAAAAATTCATTGGGAAGACTTGCATGAATTTGAAAGCTTCATTTACCCATGCCACCATGTCACCTCCAGAGAGGCTGTGGTGGGGAACCGAGCTGCCAGAAAAGAAGGGGAAAATGGTTTGGACTGCACGGCCTAATCCAAAAAACATTCCTGATTCTGTGTCAATTCCAAGATTAGCAGGGTTTCTTTACATCAAATCTTCCCACATCCCTCTAACATTACAGCATTGTTCTCATGGTCACTGCTCCATGACCACATTGGTACCTAAGATCTGTTTTACCATGGGATAGAATGACTCTCCTGGTTAAGGCACAGTGAGTGCTACTGAAAAAGCCCTTGGTTCACTGTTAGGTTTGGCAGCCAAAATCCTTTCCTTCAGGGACGAGATGCATGACATCCTCACTGTGTATTAAGATTTTTATCTGGAGTTACTATGAATAATTAGCTTTCCTCCTCAGCATGCCTGCACAACTGGTTGTCAGAAAACACGTATGGCTACGTGTGTCCCCTTCACCCACATTTCCCAGCCTCTGGACCCTCCCATCACCCAAGATAACCAATCTGTCACCGACTTTGTCCCAGAGCAGTGCTGCACTCATCCTAGTAAATCCTGATGCTGGCCAGCAATCCCCTGCTGGCATGCAGAGGGAGCAGCTGTTTAAACTCACTGTTATGCACCCAAAGCACCTGTGGGCACGATCACAGATCCACTTTTAAGTACCTGTTTGCACAGACATAGAATAGAAAGGATTTAGTCAAAGATATTCTGGAGTCACCAATAACACAACATTGCAAAAATGTGAGCCTTTTGGGTGACTCTCCCAGTGAGTGCTGTGCAGATTCTTGGTAATTAGTCCTACAAACACCATCATTAAACTTTAAACTAATATTAAGAAAACGTGCAACTGAGCATGCTAATAACAACAGCAGCCAGTTTGTTATACTGAATGTCTCCATAAAGATATTCTTTATAACACCTTTGGCACAACTGGGACCTTGCATAATTAAATTTGATTTCACTTTCTTACAACTCTAAGCATAACTGGAGATTTCTAATTAGTTACAATTATTCTTTTAGAAATGTGTTTCTGTTTATTATAGTCTTGTATTCTTCTAGCCAAATGCCATATGTACTTATTATTATTATCTCCTACTGACAGCTTTTTAACTGAGACACTTTGACCGAGATAAATAACTATATGCCTCCCAACCACAGTTCTTTGTGTGGCATCTGCTTTGGGTGATAAAATAATTGAACTAAGTGAAAAATAGCAGTTTATGGAGATAAGATAATTTTCCATTCTACTATTTTAAGTAGAGATAAAAATGCAGGCTGATTATCTTCTAAATCTAACATCTCCATGCCCCACCCTACCAAAAGCTGCTACTAAAGTGTCCTCATTAATGAGACTTCCTCACCTAATTGTGTTTCCCTTCTGCCTAAAACAGCAGACAAGTAGGCTGCAGTTTCAATGCCTACCATGCCTGCCTGGCTGGCATGCCCAGGAGCATTCCTCATGGCACTCAGCGGGAGATGCAGCACCACAAACACCAAGATGCAACACCAGAAACACCAAGAAACCCAGCCCATCACCAGTCAGAGGTGTCCTAGCAAAGGGCCAAGTCCCTGCTGGTCCCCCTTGGTGCAGTGCAGCCCACACCCCGTGTGCTACCTGCGCTCTGAAGCCATGGGCTGCCAATTACAAGAGCAATTAAGCAAAAAACGCCTGTTTTTCTGCACAGTTGTGCCCCAAGCTGAAAAAGCCCAGATGTGTTCTCTCACAGAGTTCATTCAAGCAAGAGGGAGAGGTTGAATTACCAGCTAAAATGGAAACAGACAAAAAGTGATAAATTGGAGAACAAACCACCGGAACTTATTTACTTCTTGAGAAATTAATGAACCCCATGAGCTCATAGGTTGCAAGGCAAATTAAATAAATGTCTTTCCCTTTTAAAATCTGGGGAATTACAGCAAGTGGAATTGACTTTATGCTTGTCTTCCCCCTAATTCACTTCAGGTAGCAGTCTGGTGAAACACAGAAGGGAAATGGCAAGAGAAATCTACATCAAAATGAAAACAATATTAAGTGAAGGAGCTGGAGCAGGTCAAGGAATAGTGCATAACTTTAAACATTATGTAAGTTATTTTGTCATACTTAGCGTTTCCTTTCTTTAAATTCACAGATGTAGGCCACAGTACACTTTAGGAGCTGATTCTATCACACAAGATTTTGAAAAGATTGACCAGCAAGTTAAAAGTAAATAAAATTAGAAAAGCATTTGCACTTATCACAAACAGTGCAGGGTCTCAATGCTTTCTAGGTCAGTGCTGTATCTATCTTAGTTTGCAGTCTTCTCATCACCAAGCATTCAGAAATTCTATATGTAACACATACATCATGTTACTAAAAATAAATAATGAGTTCATTTTACTTACTTGCAGGTTTTGATGCATACAGGTTGTTTATTCTCCATGCTTTTCACATTCCTGTTTCTGGACAGAAGCCTTAGAAATTTACCTTGGGGGGTAGGGGAGAAAGAAGCTAAAGTTTGAGTCAGCATTTCAAGAAGCATACCAAGCCCTTCCCTCCAGCATTTTTAGGTTAATGATAAAAGTATAGCAATTAGCAAAAATTTGAATATTAATGACTGAATAGGTTTTTGTAGGCTAAGTCTCAGACTCAGTCTCTTTTCTCCAGAAATGTACCTGACAAAATTGGTTTAAACAATTGAAATAGTTAAAATATTGAAATTTTGTGTCTACCATGATACTTCTGGATGTTCACACCTGAAAGACAACCTATATTAAAAGCTGTAAAAATTTAACTTATAAAATAAAAATTTTATTTATAAAGCTATTTTGGTAAGAAAAATGTCTTGATTATGGAATCTAGCAGAATCCAGCTCACACTTTTAATATGCCAACATCACTTATGATAGATTAAACAGGAGGTTTCACTTTTGGCATATAAATCTGAGTGTTCTAGGTCACTGACAGTAACCCTCTGCCATAAAGCAGTAATAAGCTTTATAGTTTCATTAAAATATTACTTTTCCTTTTGTGTATTAACGATGGTTTCTTATGCTCTTCTCTTTATCTGTTTGTATTTGGCACAACTATTTCATTATTGATGCAAAGCAGCAATTCAAAACTCAATTATTAATTTTCATGTAAATCTTTCCTGTGTAAATAATTGATGGGAAAGATGAGCAGAGGCATTTGGAGCCAGCCGTTGTTATTCCTTCTGCCTCTTCTCATCTCTGCAGTAGCAGCCTCTGTCAACCCCCTAGAAAACACACCTTTTGGAGGAGAGGGCTTGAATTTCCCAGCCTTGTATCAGGCCAGAGGGGGAGTTATCCAAATCTCTGCTCTGTCCTCCAAAGCTGTGCCTTCACCCTGCCTTGCATATGGTGAAGGACCTGACTTTGCATCAACTCCTCAATCTTCTGCACCATGAGGAGGCTGCAGAGCTGCAGACAGCGGATCCTGCAGGAGCCTCGTTTGTCCAAATGCCTACCAAAAAATGCTCACATTTAGGAAAAAGGCCAGGCAGCAGAAAGCTACTGCCCTACAGCATAAATTGTGCTTGACAGTCAGAACTGAGTTGTGCTCTGCTCCTTTGCAAGGATATTTATCTGCTGGATTCACAGATGTTACTTCTGGTTATCCCAAACTACTCCCATAGCACTACACTGCATCTGCATCCAAACCCTCCCAACCCTGCTCTTCATTACTCAGTAATTCCTCTTTACATTCATGGCCCAAGCCTGCATTAAACCCCTGGCAGTCCCCTAAACCCCAAGGGAGAAGCTGTCTAGATGTACCCAGGCATCTCCTGGGAGAAACACCAAGTCATTTCCATGGTTTTAATATGGCTTGCATTTTGTGATTTTTCACAGCAATTAATATGTTAAATAAAACCATAGAATGACCTCCTTTCATAATATTTAGGTTTTAAATTTCATTACAATCTAAAGAAAATACTCTGGAGTAGAAAACAGGTTAGACTGAGAAAAAAATGTCAGTGGCTTCCTCCTACTCTGCCCTGCTATTATTTTAATATATAAGTATTTCCTTTAAAAGTTAAATAGAATTGTAAGCTGTAAGAGGGAATAAATGTTATAAAGATAGAAATCTCTATTGCCATTTATGTGATAAGTTAAAAAGCAACCCTCTTTGCATGCTTGGGGGTATTTTTCCCTCAGAAGTCACTTTTTAATCTGATTTAAATCCAATTAAGTCTGAACATCTAAAATGAAGAGCAAGTCTTTGAATTTATGTATAACTGATTTAACTAATCACTGCTTTAACTGCAGAGCTACTAAGCAAACAAACTATGAAAAATAAATGTGAAATTAGATCCAAATCGCAGACAGCCTTGATTTTGTTTTTAAAATAAATAAATAATCATCCTGCATAAAGCATGGGCCTCTGATTTCTACCAGCCAGTCAAAGCTGCAGTCATTAGATTTTAAAAGAAACGGTGAAAAATTAATTTGTAGTTAAAAGGAAATTACTGCTTTTTTTTTCTTAACCTCCCATTTTGGACAGAAAACACTTGTTCCTTGAGAAACATTCCTCCAGACAAACTGAGGGCACCCACGCAACTGGGGAAGTGCAACTGCTTCAACAGCTCTGTCTTGACTTTGGACACATAGGAAACACGGCCCCGGGGGATAACGCACGGCCCCGGGGATAACGCACGCCCCGGGGGATAACGCACGGCCCCGGGGATAACGCACGGCCCCGGGGGATAACGCACGGCCCCGGGGATAACGCACGGCCCCGGGGGATAACGCACGGCCCCGGGGGATAACGCACGGCCCCGGGGGATAACGCACGGCCCCGGGGATAACGCACGGCCCCGGGGATAACGCACGGCCCCGGGGATAACGCACGGCCCCGGGGATAACGCACGGCCCCGGGGATAACGCACGGCCCCGGGGATAAACGCCCTGGGGACGGCCCCGGGGATAACGCACGGCCCCGGGGGATAACGCACGGCCCCGGGGGATAACGCACGGCCCCGGGGGATAACGCAGATGTTACTTCTGGTTATCGTGGGACACACGGCCCTTTTGATAATACAGCCCTTTGGGACGCACGGCCCCGGGGATAACGCACGGCCCCTTCATCCTGCCCTGAGAGCTCCTTCCTCACCTGCCAGCTGGTGCTGGATGCCAATCAGCAGCCCAGGCTGCCTTCTGCAGGTAATTAGTCCAGGTATCCCATACTTTACTCCAACTTCCTCGTAAATCAAGCAGCTTTGGTAACTCACTGATGTTTCAGAAGCTTGTTTGAGTCCGTAAATCTCAGTTCCTACCACATCTTATCTGCAAGCTGGACCAAAATTGTGTTACTGTCATGGTATGCAGCACGGTGCATGTTATAGAATTCATAATTGCATAACTATGGGGAAAAGGAGTAACTTTAAAGCTCCCTGGCATACAATATCTTCCTTTAAAGTCGTTTCACATGTGCAAGCCCCTGTTTCATCAATGAGAAGCCTCTGGAACACTGCCAGGAGCATGTGGCTCCGTGCCTGATAAGACAGCTTCCTCACTGTGGATCACAGGCTCCAGAGCTGCAGGCAGAACTCCTCCCAGACAGATTAGTGCAAATTAACGTGTGCATCCAGCAATCTTGCTGACATTTTCCCTTCCCCTCTCACACACATCCTCCCAACTGCTGGAACTGGGCTCACAGTGATTGCATCTAAAGAAGCTCAATGCAGAGCAGCTCATTTCTGAAATACCTATCAGCTGTCTGTCACAGCTCAGAGCCAGCTGCAAATGCTGCTTGCAACAGCTCAGAAACCCTGCAGCTATTCAGCCTGGGCACTAAGAGCAAAGATGACAAGCCCAAAATGACAGCTCTTAACTCAGTGCCTCATTCCTTTCCATGAAATAAAGCTTTTCCTCCTCCTTGTGAACTATGTAAGAGATTGCAAAGTTTTCAGAGAGCAAAAAGTGGGAAATCTCACACATGTGCCTTAGAGATGTATCTTAGGTGTACATATGAGAAAACTCTCTCAGACTATTTCTTAAACCCCAGCAGAGTTCTGTGCATCCACCTCAGTGCTGCGGCAATGGGCAGCAGGCAGCTCCTGCTGTCACTTCTCTGTGCTTTCTCTCAAGGTTTCAGTGAAAGCATTGCTCAGCTATAGGTCATCTTCAATTTTTATAACACTTGTTTCGATAATCCAAATTTTACCACAGGTTAAAAGAAAAACTTCAATCACTTTTAAGCCACTTGAGGATTCTCTCATTCGTTCCACAACATATAAACCTTCCAATTTCTCATCTTCTTTGCAGTCCCTTCCTAATAACCCTTGGCACTGAAGAGGATTAAGCAACAGATGATTTTTTCAAATCATGTGAAACTTGCCAAGCATTAACTGAATGCAATTAAAGGTCCAAGCACCTCACTTGGACTTACAGGTATTTCTCTTCCTGCACAAACAGCACTGAAGAGCTCACAGCAAACAGCAGAAATGCAAGAGATTGCTATGCAACCAAACTCCAGGTGAGATCCCAGGGTTTTGGCAGGGTTGGATTTTAGTCCTGCAGCTCTCCATCCCAGGAATCAGCCAGCCATAAGAATTGGTTTCCTAAATCACCTGGTGCACTGCAAGCTGCCCCAGTACTGCCCTTTTACCTGGTATCTTTAGATATATTACAGTCCAGTTAGCCAAGGTGTCATGAGGGAACGCATTTCTGTCCTTTCTTTTAGGAGTCATATATTAGGTGATTTTTTTCCCCCTAAACATTTACAACCAGAAACATTGAAAGAAAAACATACCCTCAAGAGATTCGAACTATCTCCTCTCTGCTGTGGAAAAGGGTGAATTAGTTAAAAGGCAATAAAAAGTGATGGATTTGTGCGAGAGCAGAATTAGCTATGATACATTTTAAAGTACTTTTGATATATTTATTAAAAGTCAAGATGTGCTTCAAAAGAAATCCCAGTACACTTCCAAAAAACTGCATGGCTTAAAAAAGATGCACTTAAGAAATGAATCAACACATTTTTTTCAAATCTGCATTGGGATTTATCAATGTTATACCAGTAGTATGGAAGGTTTGGCTGCAGCATTCTAATTAGTACAGATCTTATCTAAGTTTGAGCATGCTAAATTCACAACAATAGATGAGATGGTTCATGCACATTTTACAGTGTTTAGAGTTTTTTACAGTATTTAGAATGGAATAGTTTTCCCCTCTCCTACCTATACTGCAGTTCCTGTAGGAAATGCAAAGAAAATAAGGTGGGCATTGCTGATGGCAATGCACCAGTAAGGTGGCGTTCATTAACTTCTCCTGCATAATTAGATTTAGGTATGCCACCTTTTAAAATATAGCATAAGCCATTGATTATCTTCTATGTCCTGCTTAGAAGCCCATAAACAGACTGAAGGAAAACAGGTGGGGGAGGGAGGGGAGCTGAGGGATTGAGGCAGGGAAGGAGGAAGGCACAATTTAAGAATTGCTTGAGACTGCAATTGATTAGGAAAACAAGCCATGGAAACTCGCACACACAAATACACTCCTGTTATTCAAGGCTCAGCACATCCTCCAGAGGACAGTTTAATGGCCACTATCTACCTTGACCAGATGAAGTCCCTTCTCTTAATCCCCAGTCCTCCTGAACTTGAATCCAGTGCTATTTAAGTTTGTCATAAAATATCCTCCTTGCTTTGCCATGCTATTACCTAATCAGTGAGTATATTATATCCCAATAACTTGTACGTGTTCCCTTTGGCACAGGAGCAGAGCACAGGTAACTCTGCCTTCCTGAGCTAGCTGTAAACCCTGCTCCTCATTCTGGATTAACATCAAGAAAAAACAGATCCTTTCTTCTGTAGCAACCCCAATTTTTTTCCTCTTCTCCCCACTATTTACTCAACACCTCATTAACCTTCACAATGCCTGTGTCACTCGTATTTTCTAGAAAAATCCCCTTGGCAGGATTTCTTCTCCTGGGAAGCTGAGAAGCCTCAGAGAAAAAGGAAAACAATAATTATCTGATTTGCTTCTCCTGTGTTTTGCTGCTTTGTAATGTGGTTGGATGTTGTATTTGGCATATTTCAGGAGTCCTGTACCTGTCGGGTGTTGTCTTGTGGGTGGCAGATCTTCACAGCTTTAGACTCTGGATCTTCCTCAGCCAAGGCTCCTCCAAGGCTCTCCCTGACTGGCCAGCCCACCCCCTTTTATCCCAGTTACCGTGACCAGCCACAGCTGCTGCCCATCAAGAATAACCGGGACCTGCTGGGGCAAAGACATTCAGATACAGTACAGATATATTTTACATGGACTCAAGGGCCACTTAGACAATACATATATCTTCAAGGGCCTCCTATATTTCCCCCTTTTCTTTTACCGAAACATGTTTAGATGGACAACTATACAGATACTCACATTATACAATAATACACACATTTTCCCAGCTCTCAGCTGTCTTATCTCAAATACAATACATTTTCCTATGACTCAAAGGCCATGTACAGCACACACAGCTCCTTGCTCAAAGGCCATTCTTTCCACAGCTCCTGGCTGTCACAGCTCCCTGATCCAAAGACCATGTATTCTCACAGTTCTTGGCTGGCCTATTCTTCCAGTTCCTCTGTCCTGGCTCAAAGGCCACCACAGCTCTCGGCTGTCCTATCTTCACTATCACGTCGGGGTCACCAGATGTTGTATTTAGTATATTCCTCCTATAGGTGGAGATTGTTTCTCCAACATGTGAATTATTTTGACTTATTGGCCAATCAGGGCCAAGCCGTGTCAGACTCTGAGGAGAGAGTCACGAGTTTTTTCATTAGTATCTTTTAGCCTTCTGTCTGTATCCTGGCTGTATTCTTTAGTATAGTTTAGTTTAGTATTCTTTAATATAATATCGATCACAAAATAATAAATTAGCCTTCTGAGAGCATGGAGTCAGATGCATCATTTCTTCCTTCATTCTCAGACAGTGCCACATGCCTGTGCCAGGCTGAAGGAGCCATTTACCTGTCCGACACAGGGGCCTCACCTGGGGATGCCCTGCGGGGCCTGCCCAGGCTGGGGCACAGGGAGCTGGGCACAGGCACTGCCAGGCCAATTCTCTGCCTCTGGAACTCACCACTGCCCAGGGCAGTGCTCATGGAGCACGCTGCAGCCTCCGGAACAGCCAGTGGGGCAACAACTCCCAGGCTGCATCAGCATCTGGCAGGTTTAGAAGTCCAACCTGCAAAACAGGCACTGATCAAAAGCTGAATTAAATTGACAGTGGAAAACCCATCAGAGCTCCCATGGCTGCCATGCTCCGGGTGCATAAATCATGGCAGGCGTGTGTCGCTGACCTGCAAGAAGTCTGTTTTCTTCAAAGAACAACAGCTCGAGTGAAAACCACCTTGCCAAGATATAATGGCCTTCCTTTCCCCAGCCTGAACTGGGGAAAGCTATTAAAAACTACTAGAATATAAAAGACAAAATATTTACTGCATGGTTGCTTATACATGCTACATAGTCACCTTGAATTATAATAGCACTCCTGCTTTTAGCTGCATTTTTTACCTTCTAGAATTTTCTTTTCTTCAAGCCAAAAGAGAACAACAAAGAAGATCATATTTCATTTTATGCTCAGTGTCTGCTAAAAATCCTGTGATTTTGAGTTCTGCTAACACAGAACATATTCAGTATTTTGCTGTTATGCATTAAAAGTATTAAAAGTAAATGGTAAAGCAACAGGCCTCTGACTACCTCTGGTATTAGGAGAATTGCAAACTTTTGGATTTTTTTGACAGATAGAAATTATAAATATCAGCAAATATTCTTCAGTGCTTTACCGATGCTCCCCCTGAGCAATTTGTTTACTGCTTCAGGATATTAGACAGCCATATATTTTACTTTTCCTGGTAGCAGCCAATTTGCAGGAAAGCAAGTAATATAAAAATAGCTATTTACTCAGTAACAAGCAGTACAGTACATTATCACTCGACATTGATGTTGTTAGAGGATAGCAAATTGATAATCAGTTCTTATTCTGTAACTTTGTAAACCATCTGCTTCTATCATTGCAAAGCATGCTCAGCTGCAGCAAAGCCTTTACTGCCATACTAACAAATAATTTGCTTTATAATGTCTAAAGATAATGTTGTATCAAAAGCTTTCTAACTGCCTCACCATTTAAATAAGTGGATGGTTGGGGTATACAGAGATTCTGCAGAGAGGGATAAATTGTAACTCCCTGTTACCCCCTTGCCAGAAGAGTATTTTGTTTACCTTTCAAACTCATAGTTTGTGATTATATGGTCTATTATGTTATTAGATCCTACATGGCAATTTCATTACCATTTATCAGAGAACTGGAGCAGGCTCAAGATGGGATGAGGCTGACAGCAGCGTGCTCCAGCCCCTCTGCAAAGAGCCCTGCTCACCTGTGTGTGTGCCCAATCCACGCCCCCAGGATTTCCTGCAGAGCCCTCGTGGTGCCTGCTGCTCTTCACTAAACACCCAGAGACCTCAGCACTCTTTTAAGGCACAGGCTCATTACATATCTGACACCTGAGAACAGCCTGGGAAGAACTGCACGGTCATTGTGCAGTCCCGTGAGTGTTCAAGAAACATTCTGCTCTCGTGGGGATGTGGGGTGAGAGAGGCAAGCAGTTCCCAAAGCCCCAAGCCTGCAGTGATCCCTTCGAGCTGCCACTAGAGCCATTGGTTTCCCATTGAGCTGGCTGCTCGTTGGGAAGAAATGGGCAGGGTAGACTTGGGATCGCAGTCCTGCTCTGCTCTACCCACAGCCAGCCCTTTGCCTCTACAATCAATCTTGTTTTACAGCTCCTTACAGCCAGGAAATGCCATGCTGCTGGCTCTGCCTTCCTGGGCCCCTGCCCTGGCACAGCCCCACTCCCACAGGGCACTCACAGCTCCAGGACCCCATCCCTGCTCTTGGACATTCTCCCAGTGGCCAGGGTCAGGCTCTTTTCTGAATAAAATCAAAAGGTAGAAGTAGTTTCCAACCTTGTGTGTCCACATTCTAAAGACAAATTTCTAATTGTATTTTAGTATGCTGACTCCTTTGGACTCATTTTCTTTGCTTCCTGGCTTAGGAGCCTTTCCTATAAATCACTTCTACATTTAGTGTCACCAGCTTCATAAATTCATTTGTCTTTGCTAAAAGCATCCTTGCTGTGCTAATGTCACCTGGCTCTTCCACCCATGTGCTTCTCTTGCATGCTCCTCTTCTAATTTAAACTGCCCAATGACATCATATTTCCAACATTAAGTAATATTTAAGTTTTATTTGCTTGATTTCAGCTTCCCTTTTCTCTCATGCAGAAAGCCACAGGAATGTTTATAACCTAGACCACTGTGATGTTCCATTACATATTTGATAATGGCTTTCCAGTTCCTGAACTGCTACCTCTTCTTTGCATTTGGTGCCAGCCTGAGATTAATAAACCATTTATTTCTGCTATAGGCAGTACTCTCAGGTCATAAAAAATGCAGAAATCTCATTCTGAAGTTCCTGCTTACTTGGCATAATGCTTTATTTTCCTTTTGGTTCTCTCTCTTCCATTTGCAAACTTTGACTTAATGATTTCTTTTGCCTTGATTACCAAACATCACCCCACATACACAGAAGATTTCATTAACCAGGATCTTTTTTACAATTCTGCAAATTGTAAAAGCTGCAATTGTTGGCCACCTCTGAACTGAGAGCTTCCCTCTCCTTACTTTTAAGCTATCACAAATAATTTTATCTGTTTTGAAGTAACATCTGATAATCACACAGCTCAGTCACACATGACAAAGTTTTAAATTTACTGTTTTCCTGATCAGTTTATTTCACTTTGATTACACTCGTTGAAAGACAAATTTTGGATAGGGTTTGTTTTCTGCACAAAACTGTGTCTGCATGCACTGTTACAAGAGACCATGGTGCAGTCAGACCCACCATGACTCCATGACACGAGTGCTAGATGAGTGGCTTTTCTGCATTAGAGCTAGTGATAGAAATCTGGCACTGCTCCTACACTGTGGCATTCCCATCATGAACTAAAATCACTAAATGTACACACTTTTGTGCTTTTTTGCTCAGTGCTAAAGACTTCATGTGTCTCTCTTTAGGGTCTCTTCCTTATATTCTGGACACTGGGGCCAGGGTCCTCACAGGTTCTTTTTTTCCTGCTCACACTCAGGCACCAGGGTTGGCTGGCACCAGGTTGATGCCACCTTTTGGCATAAATTGAGGGCAAAAACACTGACAGGAAAGCAGATCAGTACAAGCACCACTGCCTTCCAAACACAGACTGATCTCCAGCATCACCTGCCTCCCCAAAGCTCTCAAACTCCCAGAAAAGGAGTTAGGTATCTCTGGCCCATTATTTTCAATGTAGGCTCAGATACACACTGAGCTTGGCCTGGAGCAGAATATATATAAATATATATATATATAAAATGTTTTAGATCAGCCTGGGGGGACAGCTGGGCTCCCCCAGCTCAGCCCAGCCCTGGAACCCAGGCTCTCCTCAGCTATTCTGCTGACATGAAGGGAGAGGCACACACCAAAGAAATCCTCAGAGAAATCACAGAAAGGCTTCCTTGGGCTGAGAGGGACCAGGGATGCCACCGACTTGGCCAGGATGCTCAAAGCCCCATCCAGCCTGGCCCTAAACACTTCCAGGGGTGGGGCAGCCACATTTTCTCTGTGCAAGTTGCTCCAGCGCCTTGCTACCCACTGAACAAAGAATTTCTTCCTAACATCTAATATGAATCTCTTCTCTTTTAATTTCAAACCATGGCCCTTGCCCTGTCACTGTGATCTCCTGTGCAATGAGTTGCAGCAGCTTGCTCCACCAGCTCTCCCCTCAGTGCTGGGCCTGCCTGCTGGGGCATCTGCCCATGGCACTGCCAGGGGAGTACGATATTTTATGAAAAATCCCTTTGCCAGGATTTTTCTCCTGAGAAGCTGAGAAGCCTCGGAAAAGAACTGTAAACAACAACTCTCTGATGGCTGTGGAATGTGGTCTGGAGGTTTCTCACCAACAGGTGCATCCTTGTTTGGTTCCATGTGAATTGTTTTTAATTAATGACCAATCCCAGTCCAGCTGTGTTGGGACTCTTTCAAGTCTTCATTATCATTTTGGACTTTCTGTCCTTTTTCTTTAGTATGGTTTTAGTATATAATTTTCTTTTAATATAATGTAATGTAATGTAATATAATAATATAATAAATCAGGGGATGTGAACTTGAGCTCTCTCACCTCATCCTGGGGACCCTCACAACACTGCAAGATTTCCTTCTTTTAGCTTTCATGGGACCAATTCTGTCCACTTTAGCCCATATCAGGGCATGGTCAGGCCCAGGGAGCAAAACAAACAACATGGGCTGTGTCAGGCCCAAGAGCAAAACAAGAAGGATGGGATTTTATAACCTAAAGCTATAATTGGACAATTAACTCCAATATGCAAATAGACCAGAACTTATAAAAGTGAGAGACCCCATGACCAGTCATGCAATTTGTGACCATTTTGGTTCACCTTGGGTGCAGCCCTGGCTGGGCTCTTGTGCTGCCCAAGGTGGATCCATGGAGGCCTTTTAATAAATCCCTACTTGTCGTATTTGTGAGGTGCCCTGTGGCAGGAAGGAATGATGGATCTGATTCCATGCTCTCAGAAGGCTAATTTATTATTTTATGACACTATATTATATTAAAGAATACTATACTGAACTATATAAAGAATACAGAAAGGATACAGACAGAAGGCTAAAAAGATAATAATGAAAACTCGTGACTCTTTCCAGAGCCCCTGACACAGTTTGGCACTGATTGGCCAATGAGTCAAAACAACTCACAGCAGAACCCAATGGAACAATCCCCTGTGGGTAAACAATCTCCAAACACATTCCAAAGCAGCAAAACACAGGGAGCAATCAGAGAATTATTGTTTTCCTTTTTCTCTGAGGCTTCTCAGCTTCCCAGGAGAAAAATCCTGGGCAAAGAGATTTTTCAGAAAATATGAATGTGACACCTACTATGGTCTTTAACTCTGTCTAGCCTCTGTTCTAGGTCAGCCTTCTCAAGGTATCAGTTCAGTCTTACTGGCAAGAACAATCTAAGTTCAGCACTGACAATCCTGAATCATTGAAAAATGTACATTTTTGAACACACACATTTTCCTTAAACTTAGCTCCTAATTTTAGCACAGCTAGGGTATAATTTTTGAACATGTAGGACTGACATTTCTTGATTGCTATCCTTGCACTGGATCAACTTATCTGAAATAGATGACATCCATCTATTTTCACTTGAAATAGAATTACTCACAGTAGAAAAGCTTCTCTGTAAATAGTATCTCAAACACTGACAATTGACTTAGGATGAGATGGCTACTCAGAGGTGAAAAAGTCATCTGGGAAAATTTCTTTTTTCCCCAATTGTAGAGGATAGATATGTGCACACCATAATCCCATCTATCTTGCACGAATGCTTTAATTCAGGAAGAGAAATAGCTTTGAACTTTCATGCTGAGCAATACTTAGACATGGGAAACCTTCAGCTTAACTCCCCTGAACTGCAGAGGCACACAGAACTGCAGCCAACATCTGTGATTTACACCATCCTGCACATCCCAGAATACTCCCTGGTGATCCCTGAGGCTTTGCTAAGGATTGATAGCAGGACAGATTGATCATCTGTCCTGCCTTCTGCCCATCTGTCAACTTGTCTTCAGACACAACTGTGTTCTTGGTTTACAAAATGAATTTTCAGATACTGCTGAGCCAGTTCTGAGAACTCCAGGCAAAAAGGACACGGAACAGACCATTCCCAGGGACAGGTTGGAGTCACTCTTTCAAACACAGGTTCCTTGTTGCCTGAAACAGTAAATGCTTAAGGAAGATACCGTCAAAAAAAGGATGCCTGAAAGGCAGGTAACTGGCTTGGTCTGCCTTCCTGTAATAATAAAAACCAGGTATTTTGAGACTGAGGCCCAGATGATGCATTAATTCTAGCTATGGGTACTAAGAAACAAAGTGACATTTGAATGAAAAAAAAGATAGTTACAATTCCAAATTTCCTTTTACTAGAGGCATAAAACCAAATATTTCCTTTGCTTAGTTCTCACATTATCTGCCCAGTCCCTGCTCAGGTTGTAAGACTGCAGTGATGGGACAGCCTGAGAGATCAGCAAAATAATCAAGGCAAGTAGAGAATAAACTGCAAAGAAGGGAGCAATCACTTTTTGTTAATTAAAATACTTCAAAATTCAAAAGACAATGGAGTGCTACCTGCTGACATTACTAATTATCCCACTGAGAAAAGAACTGCTTTGCTCTACACCTACTTATCATCCAGCCCTGGGAAGCTCATCCTTAACCACTGCTGTACAGAACACTCAGAGAAGCAGGTAAATCCTGGCATTTCTGGCATTTTAAAGACACCAGCAGAAAGACACCTTCCAAACAGATTTCTCCCGATTTTGGTCGGGAAGATGCCGAGGAATGAGGCTTGCTGCTGTGCTCTGCCTCAGCCAGGAAGGATGGACACACACCAGCACATCCCCCCGAGCACATCCCACCCTGGCACCCCTCTGCAGGCAGTGGGAGCTCACGGCTTCAGTCTCAGCAGCCCAGACCCTCCAAAGGCTTCCAGTGCCGTAACAGCAGAAAAAGAGAAAAATACAGCGAAAGCGCATTGCCCAAACCATAGAAGAGACGTTTCCTTCTGATTTTGGGAAAGTGCTGGTAGCAGTTTCTAATGTTATTTTTTGTATGAAAACCTGCACAAGTGGTGACTTCATTTAGCAGTTCTCAAAGCTGTCTTCCACCCTGCAAATCATAAATTAAATTTGTGTGGCTAATGTGTGTACTAATCAGCTAACTATTTAATACAAATGTGAGTAAATGGACAAAACTGTGTTCAGGTTGAAAAAACACCTCTCCAGCTGCATAGGTACTTTAAAAATACATATTTGGTTTTCTCTAATCCTCACCTTAACAGGTAAGTTTATCATTACAATTAGTGCTTACCTGAACATAGTTTGGTGATTCTGATTCTAATTTCATAGACAAAGTAAGGATTTCCTATTCTGAGTCTAGAGACACAGCAGTAGCAAAACACACACATTCCATTACCTGGATGAATCTCTTGCATAATACTCAGGTAAGGAAAACAAATCTGCATATTTAATACTGCCAAAGGGAAACCAGCGCAAAGAAGGACTGGATTACATCAAGTACATTTCCAATTCTTGCTCGAGGAAAGGTAGATTTAATCAAACAGCAATCAATCAACTGCATTATTAGAAGACAGGATTCCTCAGCTCTGGTTTAAATTCATGCAAAGACCTTGGTGCCTGTGTTGTGTTTGAGTGATGGTGTGATCTGCTGCAGAACCCCTCAGCCTTGCCTCACAAGAGGGGATCTACGTGAACAACCACCAGGCACTCGGTCATGAAGAGCTCTGGGATAGGGAGACGTGTGGGGATGACATGAGGAGTCACTCGATGGGATAGGGAAACGTGTAGGGGTGACATGAGGAGTCACTCGATGGGATAGGGAAACGTGTAGGGGTGACATGAGGAGTCACTCGATGGGATGGGATAGGGAAACGATGACATGGGGTGACATGAGGAGGGGTGACCTGAGGAGTCAGTCGATGGGATAGGGAAACGTGTAGGGATGACATGAGGAGTCACTCGATGGGATAGGGAGACGTGTAGGGATGACATGAGGAGTCACTCGATGGGATAGGGAGACGTGTGGGGATGACATGAGGAGTCACTCGATGGGATAGGGAGATGTGTAGGGATGACATGAGGAGTCACTCGATGGGATAGGGAGACGTGTGGGGATGACATGAGGAGTCACGATGGGATAGGGAAATGTGTGGGATGACATGAGGAGGGGAACGTGTAGGGGATGATGAGGAGTCACTTGATGGGACAGGGAAACGTGTAGGGGTGACATGAGGAGTCACTCGATGGGATAGGGAAACGTGTAGGGATGACATGAGGAGTCACTCGATGGGATAGGGAAACGTGTAGGGATGACATGAGGAGTCACTCGATGGGATAGGGAGACGTGTAGGGGTGACATGAGGAGTCACTTGATGGGACAGGGAAACGTGTAGGGATGACATGAGGAGTCACTCGATGGGACAGGGAGACGTGTAGGGATGACATGAGGAGTCACTCGATGGGATAGGGAGACGTGTAGGGGTGACATGAGGAGTCACTTGATGGGACAGGGAAACGTGTAGGGGTGACATGAGGAGTCACTTGATGGGATAGGGAGACGTGTAGGGATGACATGAGGAGTCACTCGATGGGATAGGGAGACGTGTAGGGGTGACATGAGGAGTCACTCGATGGGATAGGGAAACGTGTAGGGATGACATGAGGAGTCACTCGATGGGACAGGGAAACGTGTAGGGATGACATGAGGAGCCACTTGATGGGACAGGGAAAGGTGTAGGGATGACATGAGGAGTCACTTGAAAGAAATGACAGAAGAGAGAAGGAGAACCAAAGCCCCCATCAGCGGGGTTGTGCAGCCCCCGTAGAAGTGGCCAGCCCTGCAGAAGCAGAGGCTGTAAGCACTCACAGCACCACCTGAGCACCAGCCAGTCCCTGGCCAGGTCACCCTGGGCCCTTTCCCAAAGGGGTTTTCCCCACCAGGGTAGAGGCACACACAGGAAAGAAGCCTGGATCAGTCCGGGTCCTGTGGCAGCTGCTTCTCTCTCAGAGAAAACACAGGAAGGCTTACTTCCCCAAACCACTCAATTTCAATCAAAACACTTAAAACAATCTCATGGACAAATTTAGGAAATAAAAAATTCAAGTGTAAGGCACTGCTGAAGCAAGGATTTGGCTCCCAGTGAGAAATCCACCCATCAGAATTCAGCGCACCCTTCATACTGCACACTTGAAGTAGCAGTAAAAAAACTTAAATGACAGATATGTGGTTTTGGGAATCTTATTTTAGGTTGTTTGTTTGTTTCCTTGTGGTTTTTTTCCCACTGGGCATGATTTTTGGCATCATATATCCATGGGCTGACAATCTCCTGATGATGGTTTCATTTTCAAAAAACACTGAATTTGGCCCTTTTTATCAGCTTATTGATACACATCCTTCTCACATACACCTAAACCTATGCAAGAGGGACTATCCACTGGCAGCCAGTAGCAAAAATTAATCCTGTTAGCACCTGCAAGTAATTTGCAGATTACATGCAATAGCAGCAGCTCAGTAACACCTCCAAGGTCAATGGCAGCTGAGCCAGAATTATGGCTGACTTCTACCAGAGAACAATTGGGTATGAAGCATTCAGACACCCCAGACTGGATCTTTTAAATTTATTTTTATTTTTTTAATTTATACTACCACGAATCTTCCTTACACCAATTTAAATTTCAATGAGCTCCATAGATGTACCTTAAGAAGAAGAGGAGCTTGTTGGCAGGCACATTTTTCCGCTGGCAGAATATGTTCCTCAAACAATTATGTCTTATCACAACACTCACTTAAAATTTTCCATCAAACTGTATCATGGGGCCCTTTTAAAAACCCCTCATTAATGATGATTATGTAAGAACCATTAGATGTGAGACATTCCCACATTGCTCGTAGGAGTTATGATTTAATTCTGCTAAAATCTACTCTACCATTTGTGTAATCACTCCTGACATTTTACCTTTTGTTTTGTAAAACATTATTGTCTATCACAGGAAAAAAAAAAAAAAAGATGCTATTTTGGTTGTCATTGCAATCTGATTGAAAAGATGTTATTAATTAAATCCTGTACACAGTTATACCCGAAAACTCACTGACAGCTCTTGGGGGAAGATCTATTACTGGAAGACACTTGTTATTTAGGTCTCTGAGGCAACACAAAGGCACTAATAAATCCCACACACACTCCTGTGAGTTGGGCTGATATTATTCAGCATTTGTGGGGAATAATTCAGCTTTGGCCCTTCCTAGTGGCCAGCAGGGCTCAGAGTGGTCCATGACTCCACTACAAAGGAATATTTGCACTGGCTTTGACTCAGGAGATGAGTCTGCAAACACCCAGAAGCAGAGCTGAGAACTCACTGTCCTCACAGGTGCTGGTTGAGAGAACCAAGGCTGAGTTTTCTACCAAAAGGAGGAGGACAAAGACATTTTACCAGAGCTGGAATTTTCATTTTCTGTTTGTCACTCATTGACTTTTTTTTTTGTCATCAGAAGGGTTACAGAAGAAATACTATTTCACAGGATAAATACACAGAAATAGCTACAAAATTCCAATTGTCCATAGCCAGAGCTTTGACCAAGTCCCTTAACCAGCAGCAAGTTTCCTTTCACAGAGGTTAGTGATAGTCTTCCTCTAGTTAATACCATACTACAAATATGCACCACATATATGAGATATATACATTCTCCTGAGCAGGGACAGTGTCCACCTCACAAACAAAGAGGAGAATTTTCTCAAATTATTATAATAAACATTAGTTTTTTTCAGCATTTTAATTTTAGCGTCCATATCTTTACAGGGGACAGGGAATTTCATCAAGAAAGAAGTTTTGAAAGTTCTTAACTTACCTTGGTCCCATAGGACAAAGGGAATTAAGTTTTCCTCCATAAACTTTGACTTTGAGCTGGGGCTCCTGAGTACTCTGAAGGAACGTGTGATGTGACTAGTGATCAAATTACTTCATGAGGGAAAGCTCATCACAGTCAGGGCAACTGCTTAAAATGCAACATAAACAGGTCTGTGTCAATATTTTCACTTTGTGTAAACAATTCAAGCTGCATCACTCTGGAGATAATGACACGTAATGCTGTATAAAATGCTCTGAAAGGGTTTTATTACTGAATTAATTTGCATTTGAGCTCTGGAAGAAAATTGGTCTGCCGTGGAAAAGTGTGAACTTCTGTGGTCCTGTTAAATATGATCCTAACAAGATCTGGAGCTTCCAGAAGCATCCTGGGAAAGGGCCTCACTACTACAAGGTAAAAGGGATAAGAACGATTTTCAGAGATTGCACTGTCTTTAATCCATTTACAGAGCTTCAGAAATTCAATATGACAGACTGGAATTTATGGTTCTGCCTGAGTATAAATGACATATTTCTTACCACTCTGATGCTATACCTCTGGGCAAACACTTTTTCTCCTTTTTTGCAGCATCATGAGCTCAAGCTGCAAAGGACATTGATCAGTGTTTCAGAATGCTGCTAATAAAACTAAGGGAAAGCAATCTGTACATAGGAGTTTATTTCGATGCCCACAGATTTTAAATCATTCCCCTTCATATCTCAGCCCACTGGGTATCTTATCCAACTGAATTACCATTGGGTTTTACAATGTGATATACAAAATGAGCTGACATTATGATTTACAAACATCCTTTGAGTATCCTATAAAACACAACTCTTTCCCTTATTATACAATCATCAGGGCAATGCAAATAGAGTCAATACATTATTAGATGAAAATGATGGGGCCTTTTAAGAAAATAAATTTAACTTTACCACACAAAGCTGATAATTAAAACAAAACCTGGTTAAAAAATTGGAATAAAGTTATCTGAATGACTGAAAGTAATTTTATATTCTTTGCCACTGTCCCCTTATAAACGTAATAGTACTTCATTTAACAACTAATATTTTCACTGTATAGTCACACTTCTTTCTTATTGATCAGTTTCACATTTTCTTCATGAAACTATGAAAAACTCACAAATGTAGACTTTCCAAACTGTAGCCACTATAGTTATTTCTGCAATCTTTTCCATATATTCAGTGTGTTTAATTAAATAAACAAAAAGAAAAAAAAAACCACTACACAAATGAGCAGAACAAAACACAACAGCACATTAAAAATGTGACATTTAAGCTGTAGATGCATCGCCATAGAAATCTTTTGTTCTAATGCCACAAACTTTCTAACCTCTTGAAAAAAAACCCAGACATTAGCTGAAGAGAATCTAAGCTCTAACCTCCACATAGGGCTAAAAGTCTTGATTTAAATTCCTGTCTAAACTTAGGTCCTCAACAACACAGTAAATGTAAGTATTTTTGAATGTCGTAAAATGTGAAAAGATAAAATCTGTTTCTGAGCTGTTGGTAATGGAAGTTACCAAGCACTGAGGTCTCCTGTTGCAGGAACAGGGGCCTCTGCACTTTGTCACTATGGCAGCAGTAACGGAGGATGACAGACATCATTATTAAACACAAAAGAGGAAAAATTCTGAACTCATCAATGATGTTGCAAATGCAAGCAAATTCTAGCTACTTAACTTAAACTATGTAATCTTAAGGATCTCTGGCTGTTTTAGCACTGTATAATCCAGAGGAATTATACTCAACACAATGCTGATAATGACTGGTGATTCCTTCTTGAATATGTGTTGAATTGGCAGTGGGATGGGGTTTTAGTTCCATTTCTCACTGTAGAAGTCTTGTTGCTGCTCTGCACGTTTGAAGAAGAAAGTGCTTATTCTGCCATTTCATTCAGTTCATGGCATTTAATTTTATAGTTTAAGACAGACTTATTTTGATTACTTTCATTCTGTCCATACCTTTGAATGCTTTAAAATGTTGGACAGCTGTGAAATATAAGTATTATGCAATCTGACTGTACATACATACATATTTTCATAAATACATCTAACAGGGACCTTGGAACCAAGTATGTGATATGGGACAAAATCACAACAGGCCGTCGTATTTGTAAAATCTAGAGTCAAAATAAGAAGAGCTGAATTCTATCAATGTTGTCAATACACAAATTAGAACAAAAAATACAGCATTAGTTTACCCATGAAATAATTTAAACATATTTGCAAATTTCTTGACAGGAAAGGTGTGTAATTTACAACACTGAAAACTTGTAGCAACCACTGATTCCTCTGCGCCGTACTGGAAGTCACCCGACAAGGCCGGCAGGGATGAGCATAGTGGCAGCTCCCAAAGGCAACTCCCAAACATCTTCCTCCTTTGGAGACTTTGGTAATTGTCTGGTGTACAAAATGCCAACGCACAGGCTTCCTTCAGGTGGTACCTCCAGCAGTTTTCCTCCCCTGGCACAGTCCAGTGTGCCCAGGTCAGTTATTGTTGAGACACTCTAAATCCACCGAGCAGCAGACATTCCCATTCTGCACGGACAGACAAGCACAGCAGGTCACAGGGAGCAAGGGGCTGCGGCATGCAGACACAGGGGCACCCCTGACACATCTAGAAACACCCAAAAACACCCGCCCCC
The DNA here is from genome assembly GCA_024865655.1 of Emberiza elegans. Lineage (NCBI taxonomy): Eukaryota > Metazoa > Chordata > Aves > Passeriformes > Fringillidae > Emberiza > Emberiza elegans. The sequence continues at coordinate 5,821,052 of JALJVW010000011.1, forward strand.
AGCACCCAGGGTGTTGGCATTGCTCCCAGCAGTGGCTCTCTGGGGAGGCCAGCCTTGCCAAACAGCACTGCATGGGCCTGAACTGCCACAGGAGCTTGAGACCTGCACGTGGTGCCCGTGGTAAAACACAGCACGGCAATGGCAACAGATGTCTGGGGCTTCTCTCGGGGAAGAAGGCAATGGAGAGGATTTTGATGTGATTCACAAAGGGAAGCTTTCTGCTTGTCTCAAATTAGAAGACAGGTCAGGTTCTTGGTTCATGGCAGATACGGAGGGGATGAGGGCAACATAAACACCATACAGCTTTGGAATTTAATGTTAAGTATCTTTTTTTAACATACAGTCATCTTTAAAGCTATCTTATGTAATAAAAAAGTACAGCAAATACTAAAAGCCCAAATGGGCTTTTTTTTTTTACTTTTCTTTTTTTCTATTCCATCACAAATCTACAAAAAAACCCTCAAAAGAATGGCAGAAATGCTACCTTCAATAATTTAAAGCCCTGAGGCAATGGCTTTCTCTCCTAGAGTGAACAGAAGAACATTTTATATAACCCTAAACAACATTTTCATAATTCTGATATTAGCACAGTGGGGTCATCCCTGCACAAAGCAAGGGAAATAGACTGCACTCCTGCATGAGAGCCATTGGATTAAATACATCTTGATGAGATCAGGGGACAGAAACTGTGACATTCCTTTCCCATCACTACTGTGGGAGTGCCTTTTTCTCAGAGCTGCAATGCCTTTTAACTTGTGTGCTTGCTGGTGAAACTTTTACTTCAGTTTTTGCTTCAGCTTACCAGCTCTGTAATACACATTTTCATGAGCATCCACACTAGGTAATTACTGAAATGTTACTCTTGACTCATACTGAGAATGCCTGAAGGGCACTTCAAGAGAACGTCTGAAAGTTGCACCAGGATAGTTACGTATATGTGCCAACATTTTCAACAAGGAGAGTTTTTGTTTGCTTATACTCTGCCAGACAGAAAACACATGGGTTTTCTGTTGGCTCTCAGGTCTCATTTACCTCCCCAAGATCTTAACGTGAGCCTCCAGGGGAAGAAAAGGACCCCAGTTTTATCAGGTACATTCCGTGACCGTTCCACCTGGCCCGTCATACCTTGCATTTGCAGGTTGTACAAGGAGATCCCACCATTGTCCATACAGCACCACTAAGCCTTGTGATTCCGTAGCCATCTGGACAGGTTTTCCTGATGTCATAGGTGATGTTGTCAGCCAGACAGGGGTCACTGACACAGTGGGGACAGCACTCTCCCTCTGAGATGGCTGTGTACTCGCAGTTCAGGGCCGGGCACTGAAGAGGCCAACAATCCACCTCTCCTTCCTATAAATATCGAAGCAAGTGTCATTGTACTTGCCATTTTTGAACCAACAAGGAACTTTTTACCCTTTTGAAAGCATTGTTTTGCCAGAATTGCAATCAACTGAATGGTTCAGTCCTCAGTTTTGTTGATCGCACAAATACATGTTGGATACTGAGCTGAAGTTTCCTAAATGTAGCAGATTATCATGTGGTTGATTTCTGACTAAACAACAACACTCATCATTGTGGGAGGAGAACTTGAGTTATTTGGGGCTTCTGAAGGCAGGGTTAAATACTGGGTACTAATATTTTCTACAAACTATGATTTTTGCTGTGATTGCCTTGCAGACTCATGCACTCTTTCTACTCCTGGTCACATAAACATCTCTGCAGGATCACAGCAAGTGTTTAAATAGAAAATTAACACTGCAGATAGATGTAGGTTGGAGAAGCACTGAACATTGATTTTAGTAGCAACTGCCACTATCAACTTTATTGTCTGCTCTTAAAGGAACAGTCAGAGCAATACCATTTGTGTTCCACTGACTCATTTTATTCCACCATTTATTTATGTTTAATTTTACTATTATTTTTATTTGAAAAAAACCTGAAACAGTTTAGCAGATAGAGACATGGAGAAGACAAAAGCATCAGGTCACTTCTGAACAGTATTTCTCTGTGTGTCTATATTTAACTTGGAAAGTTCTTCAATGACTTGCTCTATACTGCTCTGTAAACACTGCAGGTGCTGAGAACATCACACACTGCACAGAACCTTACACACAACACTGATTTAGGGCATCACTGTCTTACAGCTTTGGATGTTATCCCAATCATAAAATTAGGCAAGAAACTGCAAGCCACAACCTCAATACTTACTCTGTGCATTATGGATAATTAGCTCATGACAGTAACTTAGCTTTGAATGTAATTTCCTTCCTGATTCTCAGACACCTCTTGATTAGTAACATATATAAAGACTGTATTATACAGACAGCTATAAATAGAAAACTGATAATTTTAATGAACTTCATTGATGCACTAATTAGCATATCTATGGAAAACCTAAAGCTTTAAGGGAATAATCTATAGTGTCTAATGAGAAAACAAGTGATCATTATTCTGTATGTTTTTCTAGTAATTTCAGTCTTATTTGGTTAATTTTTTCTAATTTATACAGTGGCACTGGCACTCCATGTTTCCAGATTTGCAGAATTCAAACAAATAAATAAATAAATAAATAAATTATTCCTTTTGACAAGACAGGCCCACCAGTTGTAATTAAAAACTGAAACTTCTCCAACCAACTCCAAGGTTTGAAGAAGTCATTAAACCTCAGACAACCTCATAAAAGTTCTCAAAAGCAGACTAAAATTAATAGTGTCAAGGTTTCCAAGCTTTTGTCAAGCTCTCAATTTTTCTCATTAGACCTGCTTATTCAGCAGTAAGGCGAAAACTGATGGTGCAGCTTTCAGCTCTCTGGGGCTCTCTAAGCACTTCACCATCCCCGCCAGCCCGAAAAGCAGGGGAAGAAAGAGCCAGGAGCCTGCCTCCAGCTGTGCTCTGCTAAAAGTGCCCTGCACGGGGCTGTGCTCCTACCAGGCAGCGGCAGTGCTGGCAGCCGTAGGTCCAGTTGTCCCCGCTGCGGTAGAGCCGGTGCCCGCTCTGGTGCAGGCACTGGCTGGTGACGCGCGTGTCGCACTCGGGCAGCAGAACAGGTCGGCGCTGGGGCTCCCGCAGTCACACGCTGTCCTCCGGCAGAAAATCCTCCCGTCCTGCCAGCACACAGGGCCCCGCCATCAGCCACAGCCCAGCGAAGGGCGCAGGGCCGTACAGCAAAGGGCACGGCTTGGGCCTATCAGGAAATGCCAATTCCTCAGCGCGTTCCACGCCAATAAGGAGCGGATTGCCACCAGGATGTTTTTTTGAAAAATCCCCTCGTCAGGATTTTTCTGCTGAGGAGCCTCAGAAAAGAAACGCAAACAATAATTATCTGATTGCTTGGAATGTGCTCTGGAGGTTGCTCACCAACAGGTGCATCTTTGATTGGTTCCATGTGAATTGTTTTTAATGAATGACCAATCCCAGTCCAGCTGTGTCGGACTCCTGAGTCTGTCATGGGTTTTTATTATCATTCTTGTCTAGCCTTTTGATGTCTCTTTTCTCTTTCTTTGGTATAGTTTTACTATATAAATGTAATGTAATGTAATGTAATGTAACGTAATATATAATATAAATATTAATATAATATAATATAATATAATATAATATAATATAATATAATATAATATAATATAATATAATATAATATAATATAATATAATATAATATAATATAATATAATATAATATAATATAATATAATATAATATAATATAATATAATATAATATAATATAATATAATATAATATAATATAATATAATATAATATAATATCAGCCTTCTGACAACTCGGAGTCAATTCTCATCTCTCACCTCATCCTGGGGACTCCCAACACTGCAACAGTGGCTCTTGCCTGCCATAATACAACCAATACCAGTGCTATCCCAGGTTCTGTCAGTACATGGATCCAATTCTGGCTGAACCTGACAATACTGTTTTCCTGTCTCCAGCCAACTGAATTTAAAAGCAGTCAGTGTCCCAGTGAAATACAGTGAAGCAATTTCATATCTCACTGGTTACATCAACAAACTCCTCAACCACTCTAATACATATAATATTTATTTAGCACTATTTTGACTGAAGGTACCACTGTGAGGAAAATAACTTGAATAAAGGTGATCCCTTTAACTAAATCAGGGCAAAATATAGCACAATCCCAGTAGCACTAATTGTTCTTGATTCTGACCTCTGTATCTGTCCCACATCTGGACTTACACTACACTAGCTTAAAGATAAAAGAAATTATCATTCATTATAATTCAGTGCATGCAATACAGAGGGCTTGGATAAAGCTATATTCTGCTTTGACTCACAACTGTACAAATCCTAAAGCAACTCCCTTCATTTCATTGCAGTTTTTCCTAGCCTCACGGGAACTTGGTTCTGAGTCTATTATCTGATGTAAGGAAGAAAATTGCATTGCCACCAAATAGAGGAACACCTTTCAATGCAATGGAATTTATTTCCTCTGATCCTCGAAGAAAACTGATTTCTAATAAGAGTCAGTGCAGCCCAGGACATCTTTCCACAGGCAGCCAGAAGAGCCATAGGCATGGGTAAGGTTTGAGTTGGAAGGGACACTAGAGCTCATCTTGCTCTAACCTCCCCTGCCATGGGCAGAGACACCTGCTCACCTTGCAGCATGGGGTGAGACTGATTATGACCTGATGTACAGGAACCAGGGTTTGGTTCCTGTTTGAAAGCCAGTCTTTTCCACAATGCACCGTGTACAAAATCAGCATCAGGGAATCACAATGCCATGTGAGTTCAGTGTCACTGCTGCATTTCACCAGAGTTTTGAAGGGATCAGAATATTCCTTGCTATTGTAAAAATAATTATCATTATTTCTTATGCCTAACAAGCAAAGCTGAAGACCACACAAAATTATGAGAAAGTAGAAAAACGTGCCAGGTTAGCAACGGTCTGAAGCACTTTTGCAACTGCAGGGCATATATTACTCTACAAGCTTTGTTCAGAGTTGTATCAAAGCAAGGTAAGTATTCTGTACCAGTGGCTAGATTCCCCCTTCAGCTGTGGGAGGAGGGATAAACAATCTTTATCTCCTCACTCAGCAGTCTGAGTAAATCACAGGAAGAATGGCAGGAGCCCATTTCCTTGGCCATGTGTCTGGCCAGGTCCAGCTGCACATAAAAGCCAGCTCAGCCCAGCAGCTCTGTCAGGATGAGCAGCACCAGGGATGCAGGGCTGAGACAGGAAGCCAGGGAACCTTGACCGTGGCAGTCTCTCTCCTCTTCTGTGCTGATTAATAATGGCTAACAACAGCCCAGCTGCTTAAATGCAATTCAGTTTCTGAGCCTCCAAGATCAGTTTTCAAAATTCCCCTTTTGGCTGGTGACACTGCTGGTAATTCTCTGTTTCTCTGAGCATGTTCTATGTTGCCTTTACTTTTGATATTTCAGAACACTGAAAAAACCTGATGATTTTGATTTTTCCATTTGGTCATCATAATCCACTGCTGCTCTGTTTAGTCTCTAAGCACCTGTGCTTTGTTTACAACCTCATTAGCTCTGTACATTTCAAAAAACATTTTTATCCCTATACTGCAGTGGCACAAAGCCTCATAAGCTACACTATCTCATGTGCATCTTTGCAGCTCAGCAGTAGCCCTGAGAAATACATAGAAAATTGAGAAATAGATATAGAAAACCTTCTTTTCTTCAGGTGAGTAATAACATATAGCATCTCATTACTACCTCTTCCTTCCCACCTTACTCACTGAATCAGTTCTACATTCTTCAAAACCATCAGAGGTATGCTCATAAAATTGTTCTTATCAAAGCAAAAACTGACACAGGAGAGAATAGCTGTTAAGGCTGGTCCAAGTTTTCACAGAGCCCCAAAGCCAGTTTGGAAAGAAATCAGGCCCTGCAAAAACCAAACCACCAAATAAATGGTTCTCACGCTCAGGAACACAAATCAGCTTGGCAGATCCCCTGCTCCCAGTGCTCTGTGTCCATCCCTTTTCAATACAGGCAAGGGAGGGCTGCCTTAACCAGGGACAGACTCAAAGCCCAGACCTGGCCTGCCCAGACTGCACAGCCAGGCTTTGCTTTTTCATGAGAGCACAATAGCTTCCCATCCAAATTCCAGCCTTAAATGTGATGCGCTATTAAATCCACAACAGTTCACAAAGCTGCCTATACAAGACATGTCAAATGTACTAAAGGAACAATGTTAATTTATAGTTTTGAGAATTTATGATTTTGTAAACTTTATGTACATTTTGACGAGCAAGAATGGTTTGAAGACACTGGGTCCAGTGAAACACTGAAATAGCCCATGCTTCAGTAATGACACTTTGCTTCATTACATAAATGAAGCAATATAATTTCCTCTATTCCATAGTATTCTTCTTCACAAATAGCTTTGAAGTTCATTAGGTAAGGTTAATGTATTTCCTTTGTACCAGATTGCAAGTTAAAATATTTTAAAGATGGTAACTGTGTGTTTCAGGCAATGCACAGAACACATCCACCTGTCCTTTGCCAGAGTAACTACAGCTAAACAAAAGCCATTCTTTTGGATAAAACAAGTAGGATCATTGCAAAGTTTGAGTAAGTAGTATAACTGAGCAGGCTGCAAAAGATGAAGCAGGGGCAGTTTTCCATGCAGCTGCATGGAAGGGAGAGGTTTGAGCAGTCTGGTGTAATGGAAGCTGTCAGGATGTATAAAAATGTATTTCATTAAACACTGAGTAAAGACTTTCCATTCTGCCTGAGATGTGATATATAAGGAGCTCTTCCTGTGTTCCTTAATCTGTACACAAGAATTTGCTCTTGAAACAGGCAGCTACTGGAATGAAATTAAATGCAAATGTTAATTCACAGAGGGAAAAAGTGAAGTGAGGAAGACACATAGTAAGAGTCATAACAACAGTGTCAGGCTCAGTTTAAACTATGTACTAGTTAATAATTTCTGTATTTTCATATACTAGTAAGAACATTCAACATAAGATATACATGCAATGAGAAATGGTAAATAACACAAATTGCAAGCAATCTAAAATGTGAATAATAATAGTTATAATTCTGCAAAGGCAGACCAGATGTCTTCACATATATTAAACTGTTTAGTCTACTGACTGGAAATCCTTTCATAAGCTTGCCAGCTCCCCCAGATTACTGTAAAAGCTTGATGTATATTCAGTAAAGTTGTACACTTCAGTTTTTGAAAGGAGGGGTTTTAGGGAGCTTGAGGCTACTTGGAGTAAAAAATATAGCAACTCTGAAGAACATATTCCCTACTGAGCCCAAACCAGCAGTGTACTTTTTAGGTTGTATTCACTCTGAAGTCTTAATTTTCCCTTCTGCTACACCACTGCCAAACAGAAAGGATAAGGCTTTCAGCTTCCTGCAACTTCAAAACTCCTCCTTCCCTTGCTCCCCTCTGCTTCTCTGGCTCCCAAGCACTGAGATATGGAGACTGATAGGCCAATGCCATGCTCCATCCCCAGCTCCTCACAGAGGCCAAAACCCAATTTTACCTGACTCATGGATGGGCCTACGGTGCTCTGCTGTGCCTTTGGACAGCTTTACCCACACTGTGAACAAATCAGGTCAAAGTGACCACAAAAGACCAACCACTTCTCAGATTAGGGTGTTTCTAAAATTTTTCTGATTTCAAAGAGAGCACTCCTCTGTTAACTAGTGAAAATCAAGAAAGCAGAGCCAAATGTTCTTCTAATTTGGCTACCACACGAAGAAAAAAATTTTTTAAAAAGGTAATGTCCAGGGGAAAAAAACCCAAACCAAGAACAAAAACCCCCACCCTGATCTAAATGTTAACTCTTTAAGGTGCCTCCATTGGTACCAGACCTGGCTTCTCCAAACAAGCAGAGAGAGATGCACTGCTCAGGTGGGAGACCTGCCAACACGGCCAAGGAAAAAGCTGGGCTGCACCTCTCTTCACTTGGAGGAGATTAAATGCCTCTGCTGGGTCTTCTGACCTTTCTTCTCACCCAGTTAATTCAAATGTATTGCAAGCACAGGGAAACACAGCCAAGAGGAAGCGGGCTGACCGCAGTGCGGAGAGGTGCACATTCATAGCAAAGAGAAATGAAGATCAGTTTTCAGCATTTCCAGGAAGCATGCTGGAACCTGCACATTGTGTTAAAAGGAAATGGGTAAAGGGTAAAAAACCCTCTCTAAGGCACACTCTGAAGTGCTCTGGCCCACACGGTGGCATGGTAAAAGCTCAGCAGGGCTGGCCATCATTCAGTTAAGTGTATGGTTGAGCAAATCAAGAAAATAAAAGCCTTCCCAGAAGAACATCCCCATCCCAGCTTCAGCGTCCCCAGCACAGCTTACCTTCTGCCTTGGGCCTAGGCTAACATTTCTGCCACCACCAGCAGCAGCACCGCAATACTGGTTTGCGAGAGGAGCCCCGAGGATGAAAGGCCCCTGGAGCCCAGGGCGGCTGCTCTCACCTTGCAGGAGCACACGGAGCACCTGTCCTCCCTCAGCGTCCACACCTGCCCGTTCCTCTTGAAGCCGCCTTCGTGGGGACAGTCTCCAGTGCAAGACGGCCCAGAGGGACAAAGGCAGTCAAAGCCTCCTGGCAGGTTCACACAGGCCGAGTCATTCCAGCAGGTGTGGATCTTTAAGGCACACTCATCGATATCTGCAAAACAGCACATTTGTAAAAGCTTCGGGCACATGTTTCATGGGGTTTTATTTCTGAATTAAGTAATTATTGCTTATTCTTGTTGGTGGATGAGGGTGCATTCCTTTTTTATAGCTTCCATATTTACTTGGTAGACTTAAAGCACTGATGGTTTTGGGGTTATTCTTCAGCATTTACTTTGATTCCACAGAGAACTCCTAAATGATCTCATCAGGCTGAATTGTAAATGCTGAGTCTGAGGTACCTTGGTGAAACCACAGATCAGTGACAAATTTGAACCTTCAGATAAATGTGCATACTCATTTCCCAGTGACTGGAAACTAGCAAGCAGAGTGACTTTCTGTTAACTAAACCACTCTCTGTTCTGGGTTTTACATCAAAACAGAATTGCATTATTCTTTATAATTTCTTAGCACAAGCAACATTCCCCATACTAAAGCAGTCAGTTGTATCCTTTTCCCATTGCTGGAAGGTTTAAGTGAATTGGAAAAAAAAAAAAAAGAAAATAAAATAACTTGGAGGCACCTTACACACAAAAACATATGTCTTAAAGCTATGCAGTATGATTTAGCAATGACACAAAGAACAGGTGACAGGAGAAAATGATTACACACCAGAGAAAAGCGAATTACAGTATCCCAATAAATTTGCTCTTGGAGGGTAAAATATAATTATGCAATATAAATTTATCTAGGCAGTTCATGCAGTGTTCTTTTTCTTGCAATGAAAGCTATTAGATTTTTTAGCACATTGCATTGCTAAAATTGGTGTTTCCTTCAGACGATAACTTTGGATTTTTCTTAAACAATATATTGGCAAATTGTCCAGGTGAAACACCAGTAAACTGGTGGGTCTCTTTTGTTCCAACATAAACAATGAAAACTGCAATCAGCAGTGGAAGGAAGGGTGGAAAATAAAAACCTTCAGATGTATGTGATGGTTTCTGTCATGACAGTTCCAGAATAGCATTAGATAAATTCAGAAATTACAAGGAAGAACCAGCATACTTATAATTTGAAATTACCTTATTGCTAAGGTGAAATTTTAACTGTTCAGTATTACCCAACAGTACTTTTAACTTCCTCTAAACCAGCAAAATCAAAAGAACTTACAAACAAAAGTTACCTAAAGTCTAATTTAGGTAGGATGTGCTGTCCAGTGGCCTTACTTTTAGGACAAGTGCCACAGGTTCCTGATTCATCACCTCAAAATGTCCTATCTTAAAAAGACTAAGAATTCTCTCATTCTGCTGAAGGAAACTCTTTACAACAACCATATCACTAAATTCAGTCTGGTGTGCATAGTACAATTCCTGATTTCAACTCACAAATACTGCAGGAGCAAGTGGAAATGCGCTCACGCCTTTGGATTTGATTAAATGTGAAAATCAGCCTGCACAAGTGAGTCAAAGCTTTGGGCTGCCAGAAAACGACTGTTCCTTGTTGTGCTCATAGGTCCAGAGGGAAGTTGGAGGTAATTTATTTCACTGCCTTCCCAGGGCCTCACCTGTGAGCCACTCCTTTGCACGAAAGGTCCCAGTGGCCTGACAGCCTGATTCAATTGCTCATCACTCAGACTTGCCTAGAAATGGCGCGTTTTGCTCTCCTGAAAGTCTTAATTGCCAGAAAAGAACATTGTTGCCCTAGTGCACAACTTGGCCATCATACCTGAGTACTTGAAATACTCAGTACTGGGGGTGAAAAAGATGCAGCACTAAGCGAAATTCAAACTGGTAGTTTGGTGTTTAACAAGGGCCAGAGTACTGCAGGAGGTAAAAAGCATGGAGACTGACATAAAGAGAGCTATGAATGAACTGGTATCAAATGAATTCTATCCAAGCAACTACTTTAAAACTTTAAACATTCTCAAAGATATCCCATTCTCCTTTCAACAGCCTTTGACTTGTATTTTTTGTTGAAAACAAAGGTATAAATGAAGTATTCATGTTGCCTTTGGTGGTTTTAACAAGCTCCATCAATATTGTCTTCCCTACCACATTAAGAGCTCCTTGACTATAGTCTCTATAGGATGGAGTAGAATAACAGTGCAGATTAGAAGGGTAGCTTTCACAGCTCAAAACTAAAAGGATTTCACAGATGAAGATAGAGCCATATTGCCTACAGAGTTGCATTTAATTGCTTTACTTATGACACTGAAATCTAATTCCGTTTCCATGTAATTTAACAGATTTATGGAAAGCCAGATGTTAGCAATTATAGAAACTAACATTATTCATGTTTTCAGTAGTACAGACCAGTTCACACAAAGCCACCTTAATCTCTTATGTGCATGCAGAGGGGAAGAACCCCATTCATTTACCTCTGCTGCTGGTCTCCATTTAGCACACATAAAAAGGATGTCCCCATAAGGAGCAGCCCAAACTGGTAAATGGGTGATTCTTGATGAAGAATCCAGCAAAGCATGAACATAAATTCCTAATTGCTACACAGCTTTTTGGTTCTTTCTGCAAATAATAGTTTATTATTCTTTTTATGGCATTTATTATTTAGAAGTTTTAGCCATTAGTCAGATATAAATGGTTTGGACACTGCACTCATTTCCAGCAGAACCTTTAACATAACTAACTTTTTGAGAATATCCCTTTGGCAGTTTTTCTGTCGTTGTTGACTGCATTTCCTAAGGTCAGAACAAACAGACAATGTTCCTAGTGACTTGGGGGATAAAAGTTACAAGCAGAACATGTTTTTGTCCCTGTCTCTCCTTCAGACTGAAACCAGACTGGGGGCATGGGGAAGGAAGAAGACCCCAGCCAAATGCTCCCACATTGTTAGCTCTCAGTTAGGTGCAGAAAATATTTTATTTTAATGAAGATCAAATGTCCATATCAGGGTGAGGTCAGCATGTGGATGGCTATGCAAAGCATGAAAGAAAGTACTTGTATTTAGTGTGAAATTTCTCTTTAACTACTGGAACCAATGGTTATTCTTAGGTTATTCTTCAGCATTTACTTTGATTCCACAAAGAACTCTTAAATGATCTCCATCAGGCTGAATTTACAGAATTGTAAATGCTGAGTCTGAGGTACCTTGGTGAAACCATTTATCAGTGAAAAACTTTTTCAACTTAGGTGTTGAAAAGGGAGCCTAGTTCAGTTGTCCAAAACAATAATTTAGTGAATGTGAAAACTATGATGAGACTTTTGCATTTAGCTTATTTTTGTAGAATTTAAATTCCTTGCTTAGGTGAAATTCTCCCCGTCCTGTCAGGTTTCATTTGCTTTCCCACACCTGTTCTTGGAAATGGAGGCCCAAAACTGGAACATTTAAAGATGGGCAAGGCAAAACTGCACACAAATCTCATTTCCACTTATACCAACACAAAGTAGGAAGGAGATAAAATATTAATTTATAAATCAAGCAACTCTGAAGCACACTGGAAATAGCAAGGAGACTACTTATTCTTTCCCTATATATAAAGGACAAGACCAAACATCTGTCTTGATGTTTGGAGGGATTAATTCTTTCATGTATCCTGTCAAGCTATGGAAATAATCTGATTTTCACACTTGAAATAGGATTTTGCAATTTTATTCATTATATACTGAGATTCTCTGTGGCAAACCCTACTAATTAACCCCAATAAAAGTGGCAGAGCTTTCCTTCCCCTCTCCAGACAGTTCCTTGTCAAGGAGAAGGGAGGGTAGAGTGGCAACACCCAAACTGAGCAGAAATGTGCTTGTTCTGCAAAGCTTTATGCAATTTTCCATCAAGGACACAGCAGCAGCAGAGGGATTGCTGCCAAGACCTCGCACAAGTGATCAAGATCTCCACTCTTCAAACTCTCCAGCCAGTGCTTCTACAAACAAGGGCACAGCCACAAGTGACCCTACACAATTTAGCAATCAGTCACATTTTGTGGATGAAAAAAAGAAAGAGAAGAAACCACCCAAGAGGTGCTCATTCCCAATGTTCTCTCAAGGTACATGGGCAGCTCAGTGATGTGGGCAGGCAAGGAAACAGAATCAAAATGGAAGCAAATAATCCCCTGAGATGCAATTTCCTTTTCCATCCTTTTTGGCTCTAATGAGAACTCATTTGCCTCAGATATGATGAGAGGTCCCACAGCCACTGCATGTGAATCAGGTAGAAGACAAGCATGACTGTACATATCAACACAAGCTCATTAACTTGCTTTCACTGAAATTTGAAATCAATCCCTGGCTACTTCATTTCTTACTTTTCAAGGCTATCCAGGTTTTAATTGTGAGACTTTTCCACAGCACCTTAATAAATGTGTGCAAGCAAGCCATGCACTGTGGAGCTCTGTATCATCATGATAAGCTGTTGCAGAAGAAAGAGCCCTACTAATGTGCTAATTTTAACTGTTATGCTACATTAAACCATTTCAGTATATTGTTAACGTGAAAAATGCAAGCTGGGCTCCCAAACCAATGTATGTACAAGTTAACTAAACTCTGCTTTGACAAATCATTTTTCACAGACAACTTGTCACTTAATGATTGTTTTGCCTTCTTTCTAAATCAAAGTTATTTGGAGTTGTCCTTGAAAAACTATCACCAGACAGATTCATTGTTAGCTAGAAAATATTTTATGGTAGTACTTTTATTCTATAGAGACATAGTGGTCTATTAAAGAACAGTGCATAATAAATTAGATTCTGAATAAAGAATTTACTAAAGCTTTCTAAAAATATAGAAATGACTAAACACAATTACCTTGAAGATATTTAACACAATTTTCTGTCAGAATACAAAAATTAGAATTTACTAGATGGCAAGTAAGTAAGATAACCTTTATTTTACAGGATAAAATCCACTGACACCCACTCTGATACTGTGAGCTTTAAGAAATTCTACGAGCAGAACAGAAGAAAGCCGTGAAATTGCAGTTCTATCTGGCCTTGGATAAGCTGTGCCACATGCAAACCTTTCTGCCTTCATAGCACTTCCCAACAGACTGAGGAAAGTAACTCTCAGGCATATGGGAAGATTTTCCAGGGATGGGTACTTTTCCTTTTTGTGTGAAACAGAAAGGGGGAAAAATAAAATCTAACCTCCTTTGCTTTTACTTTCCAACCTAGGTAAGAGACCCCACTGCAGCATCCCATGGAACACATGAAAGCTTCAGGAACAGATTTAAATCCCATTGAGATCTGACCTGCCAGCACTGCTGCACCCAGCTCCCATGGGGACTAATACCTGTGGGGTTTTCTTCCATGAGCTCCTGAGTCCTGCCTTTTCCCAGCTCTCACCTCCCCAAATCAGCAACTCTAATCCTGCACAGAGGTCTACGGACACCACCTTTCAGGCTGGAATAAATGGTGAATCCTGTGGGGATTTGGTGGGAGCAGGATCCATGTTAAGCTTCCCTACAAAATCTGTAGTGGTTCCTAAAGAAAAAAAAAATAAACAAAACCTGACAGGCAATGCTTGCCTCGGTGGTTGTTCCTTCTGTGAGTGCAAGTCCCAGTGTAGGGACCAAGAAACACAAATCCTCCTGAAAAAAACAGAATCGGTAAATCTGCACTCCAGGGTCTGAACAGCACTCTACAGACTGGAAGCTTCTCACTTAGAGATGGAGATTGAAAATAC